>CM065645.1:39339846-40569846 GCA_033220585.1 Dipteronia sinensis
TAAAGTCATCCACAATGTTTAGTTGAACGTTGAAGGTTGAATTGTGTTCTATAATTTTATTTATGACTTTCATTTTATCAATATACAATTTTAGTAATCATTCAGAACATATTGATATTAATCATAACAATCTTGATAAAAGATAGGTTTTTGGATATAAACCCTTGTTACAAATATGAAAGAAAAGGTTTATGTGCTCAGATAAGAGCCTAAAAATTAAATGACACTTTTTAGAATGTGTTTTTCAACAATGTCATTGTTTTAATAACCTATGTTTAAAAGATAATTATGGTGAATGAAAAAATATACCCCAAAAGTAACCTTCTTCACCATTTTTTTTGTTTCAAAATCCTCCATCAATGGGGGTGGAACTGAAGAATCGACGAACACACGTACACCGACGACGACGGTGGACACACGTACACCGACCACGACCAAACACAATAGCGACTTTTGATTTCTCTGAAAAAACAGAAGTATGTAACTTTCTCTGAAAACGAAGGGTTTCGAATTAGAAACACAGTATTGGAGAAAATGAACTAAACATAACATAAACAGAGGAGCACAAAACAACAACCCAGAAGTCTCGAAAAACAATCACAAAGTCTCGGAACAAAGTATCAGACATCATACATCATACAAAAAGTCTCGGACAGCATACAAAAGTCTCGTAACACAAACGCAAAGTCTCTGAATACAAACACAAAGTCTCTGACACAAACACAATGTCTCGGACAACATACAAAAGTCTAGGAACACAAACACAAAGTTTCGGACACACAAACACAAAGTCTCGGACACACAAACACAAAGTCTCGGAATACAAACACAAAGTCTCTGATACACAAACACAATGTCTCGGACAACATACAAAAGTTTCAGACACACAAACACAAAGTCTCGGACACACAAATACAAAGTCTCGGATACACAAACACAAAGTCCAAGAAACTAAGTTACTGTTCATCATCTTCCCCACTCGAAAATTTCAACCCTCAACAACTTTAACAATGGAAAATTCAAAACCCCCGATTGTGTCACCGTAGAGCTACTAAACTAATCCACCGAAGATACATCGATAATGTTATGAAAGTTAGTTTTGTTTGAGTTAGGAATAACTATACAGAAAAAGTAGTAAGAGAAAGTTAAAGTAAAGAATAAAATAAAATGATGTATAAAGTAATGATATTTTTGAAAATCACTTACTTTGATGTCTTTTAAATATAAATTATTAAAGTGGTGCTCTTCGTACAACACCAACTCAAAAAAATGCTATAAACCTCTATTTCCTTTAGCTAATGGGGTAATTATTGAGACCATGGTCACTGCCGGTGCTTTTTAATCTTTGTCGATATTATGTTGATATGTTGAAAAAAAATCAAATAACAAAAAAAGAATATGTTGAAAAAAAAAGAGTATTTAAAAGTCATTTGATCTTAAAGGAATATGATCAAAATGTATGTGGCCAAGTGCAAATGGTTGGATGTGCCAAAATGCAACACAACCACAAAATGTATGTGGCATATACAAAGGGTTGGATGTGCAAGATGCACCACAACACAAAATGTATGTGGCCACATGCAATTGCAAAGGGTGGTGTGCCAAGATGCACCACAACCACAAAGATGGTGCGTTGTACACACTCAACAGACAGTCTCTTACAAACTCTACAAGAGACATTTCATATGGACATATGGTGGATGGACATCAAGGAATGACTGTCCACGAGAAGAGTTGCCTGATGACCAAACCACCGTGAACCGCCGCCAGAAGGTCTATATATAGATTTGTGACAGGCAATTCAAATGTATACCAACAAGTATCTGAAATACAATCGAAATAGAGAGAATACTCTAGGAAATCATTTGGTTAAGCCGATTCTTGTGATTATTATAAGAGTGTTACGGCGATCTTTGCAGGCAACAAACGGCCTCATGGCAATGTCACAAAGTTCCTTTCTCAGACGCCAACAGGCAACAGCTCGTGCAATGACAATTGAAAGTCAGCAATTTTTTTTTTTTTGAATTTTCCAAAGTCAGCTTTTCTCAGAAGCATTTGTAGTTTTTGACTTTTTCCCGTAAGAGTTAAACTTCTAGGAACGGACTTTGTGGAGTAAATTACATTGCTTGTGGATTCCAGAATTCTAGGAACGGACTTCTAGTAATGAGTTGTGACAAGTTAATAGACCCACTTTCAATGAACAGAGGAAGATACGTTACTAATATAAAAATTTGCAGGTACTCTAAAGCACTTGCACAGTTGCACCCACGCCAAGAAAGTTAACCCTGGATTTCTTTTATTTTATTTCATTAATCTAATGCAGATGACAGATTGAGGTTGGTCAAGTGGTTTGCTTCTCACATTCATTTTCTAAAGATACTCCATTTTTAAAACACTAAATTTATAAAAAAAATTTAAAAACATTTTGATTACGTCCAAAATACCTTTTTATTTTGATACTCCATTTCTAAAGATATTCATTTATTTATATAAAAAAGTTTATTTGGAAAACCCTTATTGTTGTGTTTAAATTTTTATTATTTTTTTGTAAAGATTTTACGAAGGTTATTGCCGAGACTTGGGATATTATAAAATAAACAAAATTTTAATTTTTTCATATTTTTTTTCTAAACGCATTTCATATTAAGAAAATAAACTCAATTCTAAAAGTTTATTTTCCTTCCGAGTGTTAATCTAATTGCATATAACATTCTCCATCACTTTGGAATTAAAGATATGAAAATATATACATACACATATATATATATATATATATGTATATTATAAGTTTTAAGGTTTACGAATTAAGGATAAACTTGTCATTAACGAAAAAAATTATTACAATGAAGTGTGAATAGATAGAGCGGTGCTATTGGCACACTCTCTACCGATCTATTTATACTATATTTTTTTAATTATATAATATTCTTTTTTTTCTTTTATCAAAATTACTTACAGAGACATACAATTTAAAGAAAGAAATTTTCTACAAAGTAAATCTATTAAAATCTCACATTCTTTTTCCATAAAAAAAACCAGTAATCTATTTTTTTTAAAAAAAAATTGGAACTCTTAAACCCTAAAATCTGTTTCTTACACACATATATAATATTATGAAAAGTTTGAGAATGATATCAAGAATATGGAAAATTTTCTAAGAACGATATTAAACATCTGGAAGAATTGTCTAAGAATGACATAAAACAAGAATTGTTTGACAATGATAGTAAACATCTGGAAACAATTCATTCTCTGAAAATAAGTTTGAAGTTAAATTTTTCTTTATAATGATATCAAACTGTTGTGTTGAAGTATCATATTATTTTTTATTTTCCATGAAATAAGAAAAAAAAACTAAAAAAAGTAAATCTATTAAAATCTCACATTCTTTTTCCATAAAAAAAACCCAGTAATCTGTTTTTTTTTTTAAAAAAATTGAACTCTTAAACGCTAAAATCTGTTTCTTACACACATATATAATATATGAAAAAGTTTGAGAACGATATCAAGAATATGGAAAAAATTTTCTAAGAACGATATTAAACATCTGGAAGAATTGTCTAAGAATGACATAAAGTAAGAATTGTCTGACAATGATAATAAGCATCTGCAAATAATTCATTCTCTGGAAATAAGTTTGAAGTTAAATTTTTCTTTATAATGATATCAAACTGTTATGTTAAAGTATCATATTATTTTTTATTTTCCATAAAATAAGAAAAAAAAACTAAAAAAGTAATAAGAAGAAAAAAAAATAAATCAATCATGGAGGTGAGAGAATGTATACATATACAAATATCAGAGATAGAGAAATCATATATGGTATGTGTATTAAATTTGAAAAATAAGTAAAATGAGTAGTTTTGAAAATAAACCAAAAAATTTAATAAAAAAATTAATTTAATTTAATTAATCAAAATTTTATAAAGTGAAGCATGAATAGATCAGCATGGGGTGTACCAATGGCACCATTCGAATAGATAGTCAGTGGATTATCAATAGCATCATTCAAATTTTAACATAGATGGACTTGTTTTACCCTCCAATTATTAACAATTTGACAAATATACCGATTTGATTAGTCCAATAAAATTTGGCATGGGTCCCAAAAAATTGAATTTTTATAAAACAAAAAAAAAGATAAATTAAAGGGGAAATTGCACCAACATCTCCGGAATTTAAGCAATATTGCACGCGATAGCAACTTTTGCCAGATGCGACACAGACTCAACAATTTAGCTACAGAAAAGAAACTCTTGAGAGAGATCAATGAAATCCAACAGAAAGAATCTGCTGATTCATGTTCCTCAGTAAAAAAATTCAGTGAATTCGTAAGATTAAACATTTTGATTTGAAAACTAGATTTTTTTGTTTTGTTTTGTTTTCTTAATGATATATCTATCATGTAGTTTATATCATTTGACTAATCAATATAAAGTTCATGTACTTCTGATTTAGATACGGTGTATGTATGTCAAAATTGAATTCCTAAACAAAACAAAGTCAGAAATAAGATCCTCAATAAGATCAAACATCCTCAATAAGATCAAATGGCTCGAAAAGCTTGGGAAGGAAGCAATTGCAAATGCTATTGAGAAGAAAAAGATTGGTAACCCTTTGTTTATTTCAAGAAAAACTTTACAAATCAAGTTGTAAGATAATCCTGGACACTCATTTCATATAACTGAGTGTCAGCTTATTGATTTATTATCTATTGTTTCATGACTAATTTATCAAATCTTGTTTTACCTTCTAAATAAGATAATATCAGA
Source organism: Dipteronia sinensis (assembly GCA_033220585.1). Lineage (NCBI taxonomy): Eukaryota > Viridiplantae > Streptophyta > Magnoliopsida > Sapindales > Sapindaceae > Dipteronia > Dipteronia sinensis. Next base: position 39,344,619 of record CM065645.1, read on the forward strand.
GGAATTAATGAGGTAGTAACAGTTAGAATTCCAGTCTAAAATCAGCTGCGTGGAGAAATATTTAAAGGTCTCAAATAAAGAATTACAGGCAGAAATGGGAGTAAGTGGAGCAACACTAGAAAAAAAATGAGGAATCAACAGGCTGAAACAGTGGAATTAATAGTCAACCCACAATTTGTTTAAAGTCAGCAAAATATTTTTTTTTTGAATTTTCCAAAGTCAGCAATTGAGCAGCATTTGTAGTATTTTCCATAAGAGTTAAACTTCTAGGAATGGACTTTGTGGAATAAATTACATTGCTTGTGGATTCCTCGGTTGACTATCGAATTCACTAAATTGTCATACACCAAACTATTTATTCAAGCTTTTCACAAATTGAGAAAATAATATAAATCGTGCTCATATATAATCAGAGCCATCTAGCTGGCTTAGCATTTTGAGAAGAAATGAGAATTATAGGTAAGAAAACATGGTTTTCTCAGTGTTTTCTGCTTTTCTTTTTCTGTTTCTAAACATCCAATTCTCAAAAGAGTCTGATACACTCTCACCTGGTCAGTCTCTTTCAGGAAACCAGACATTGACCTCTGCTGGTGGGATATTTGAACTGGGTTTCTTCACACCAGGCAATTCTCAGAACTACTACATAGGAATATGGTACAAAACATTGCCCAATCAAACTGTCGTTTTGGGTGGCAAAACCGGATAGAACCGCTCTCGGATCATTTCTCTTCAGAATTTAAGCTCCTGGAGGATGGAAACCTGGTCCTACTCAACCAATCTGGAGCTGCAGTGTGGTCAACGAATTCGACTTCTACGGTTTTCAATTCTTCTACTGCGAAGCTTCTTGATAATGCAAACTTTGTCATAAGCAATGCATTAGATTCGTCTGGTGTAATTTGGCAGAGTTTCGATCATCCTACTAATCACTGGCTCCCTGGAGGAAAGCTTGGATACAAAACAAGACTAATGAGGGAATGACTCTAGTTTCCTGGAGGAGCCCAGAAAATCCAGCACCTTCACTATTCTCTCTCGACATTGCCAGAAACGGGACAGGCCATTCGTATTTGTTAATGTGGAATGGTACTCATCAGTACTGAATAGCGGGGACTGGACAGGAAAGATTTCACTCTTGTTCCTGAACTTCAGTTGAATTTTTATGTTACAAATATGACCTTAGTTTCAAACGAGAACGAGAGCTATTTCACTTATACTTCTGCGATGCCTAATGCTTTTACTAGATTTGTGCTTGAAGTTACTGGGCAGCTGAGGCAATACGTCTGGCAAGAGAGTTTCGGAGAGTGGAAGTTCTTCTGGACCCGACCGACACAACAATGTGAAGTTTATGCTTTCTGCGGGCCTTTTAGTGTCTGCAATCAGAAGGAAGAACCTCTCTGTGTTTGCATGGAAGGATTTAAACCAAAAATGGAAGAATATTGGAAACTGGAAGATCATACAGATGGGTGTGTGAGAAATGCTCCTTTACAATGTGATGGTATAGAGAAGAAGGATAGATTCCTCGTAATGCGAAGCATGTATTTTCCAGATAATCCTGAGTCTCTAGCAGTTGGGAGCGTTGAAGAGTGTGAATCAGCATGCCTAAGAAACTGTTCTTGCAATGCTTTCGCTTATGATAATGGATGTTCGATCTGGAAAGGAGATCTTTTCAATCTACGACAACTTGAATCTGATGATGAAACTGGAAGAGATTTCCATCTTCGAAGTGCAGAATCTGAGTTGATTCAAACAAGAGTAAAGCATAAGAGTGATAAGACGGTTTTGATAGTTTGTGCAGCAATAGCAGGCTTCTGTGTTCTCTGTGTCCTTGTCGCGGTGATTCTGTGGAGGAGACGTCCAACTGTTTTGCTTGAAGGAGTGGATGGTTCTTTGGTTGCCGTTCAAATACCGGCAATTGAGAAGCGCAACAAAGAACTTCTCAGAGAAACTTGGGGAAGGGGGTTTTGGTTTTGTTTTCAAAGGGACATTGCCGAATTCAACTGCCATAGCTGTCAAGGAACTCAAAAATCTACAACAAGGAGAGAAGCAATTTCAGGCAGAAAGTGAAGACCATTGGAATGATCCAACACATAAATCTTGTTCAGTTGAGGGGATTTTGTGTAAAGGCTTCCAAAAGATTCCTAGTATACGAATACATGCCTAACGGTTCTCTAGAATCAATCCTGTTTCGAAAGAGTTCCAGGATCCTGGATTGGCAAAGTAGATTCAAAATTGCAACTGGTACTGCTAGAGGACTGGTTTATCTCCATGAGAAGTGCAGAGATTGCATCATCCATTGTGATATCAAGCCCGAAAACATATTGTTGGATGCAGAATACAACCCGAAAGTGGCTGATTTCGGCCTGGCGAAGCTCTTTGGTCGAGAATTCAGCCGGGTTCTGACAACCATGAGAGGAACCAGAGGTTATCTGGCACCAGAATGGATCTCAGGTGAAGCTGTCACACCAAAAGCTGATGTTTTCAGTTACGGAATGCTGCTTTTTGAGGTTATATCAGGAAGGAGAAACAGAGAACAGTTAGATAGAGGGTACGAGGATTACTTCCCTTTGAGGGTTGCTAAAACAGTCCAGAATGGAGAAGATGTTCTTGCCTTGTTAGATGACAGATTGGATGGTAATGCCATCACAGAAGAGCTCAATAGAGCCTGCAAAGTTTCTTGTTGGTGCATTCAAGATGATGAGAAGGATAGGCCAACAATGGGGCAAGTAGTTCAAATACTGGAAGGAGTTACAGAAGTGGACATACCTCCGATGCCCAGGTTTCTCCAACACCTTACAGAAAACCCAGCCGAAGCCGTGCCTTATCAGGAGACTTCTTCTACTACAGAGTCATGAGTTGAAATCTCAACTCTCTCTCCCTATCTCTCTCTCAATGTAAAAGAAAGAATGTTGCCCCTGTCTCTTTGTTAGCTAATAAGTGGTTTGGTTTCTTCACAAAAGCAGAAACCCTTTATGTTTCAATTGCCAGTAATGTATTTGAATGAAGTAAAAATTTCAGAAAATCATGATATCACTATCATCATATCAGCCGAGCGAATTAGATTAGTATCCAAAGTAATGAATCTTATAACTTAATCGATGATGCAAAAATAATTATAATATGTAATGTAACTTAAATAAACATAAAATCATGAATTTTAAAATACTATTTAAGAAGTTACAGACCCAAGAGGCCAAGAGGATTTCAATATATCATCCATATGTTTCAATCCGAGGCCAAAGAGTTCCTCAGTTGCTTCCTAGATCACTCAAAGTCTTGCCATATTTCCATACAAGCATTACATGCACCAAGCTTTTTTGCCATGAAAAATGTACCTGCCTGACTTGAAGAAAACTAGCACATTAGATGAGTCTGGCTCACATCTGCTTCTCTTGGACATGAAAACAACAAATGTTAGTATATGAACTACATAAATCAATGTCTACAGACTACTAAAAAGAGGAGGTTCAGTTTTTTAAAAAATAACACTAGACAAGTTATAATAACAAAACATGAAGAGAGAGAGATATGTTACCCCTCATTAGTTTCGAAGCCATCTCTGCAGTTTGACTACATTCAATAGCATTGCAACGTAGAGCCTATCTTTTGTATGGCCCAGAACATGGAAATAAGCATGTCTCCATGATTTGTTCAACAATAAACTGTCAACAACTCCCCAGAATCCTACTATGAATCCAAGTGCCACGCTAGATTTATGATCCCATCGTCGTTGTGATGAGTAATGATGGCTGGAGCTTGAGCTGGTTTGTCCTCTGGGCACTTTCTTGGAAGTGGAGATCCACAAAGCTCAGGATTTCCCACATATGAAGAGGCGTCAAAATTCTGTAGCTTAGCAATTGATGGAAATTTTCCTGACAAGTTATTGTTGGACAAGTTCAACAAGCCAAGAAAATTCAGCAATTCAAAGCTTGTAGGAATTTCACGAATGAGCTGATTATTTGACAAGTTAAGTGAATCTAACGAACTTAATTGTCCAATTTGCGGACTAATTGGTCCAGTTAAATGATTTCTTGATAGGTTCAAGGATATTAATCCTTCTAGACTTGTAATTTCTTCAGGAATTTCACCAATTAATTGGTTGCTCGATATATCTACGCTCTTTATATAACCCAGATTCTTTTTGTACTCTCGATCTGTTCCTTTCCTTACTAGTGTTGCTATGTAAATATAATCGGTCCCAGCACCAGAAATGCTAGAACTCATATAAGAAAAAAAAAAGTGTAATTGTGGAAACTGAACTCCCACTTTGAATCATTGCTGTTAAATTGTCTAGACATTTGGGGCTACTCAAGTCCGGAATTCTTCCAGAAAAATTATTATTGGCTAGATTTAAGACAACTAATTCGTAAAGCTTGCAATTGCAACCAACAATTAGTCAGAAAGTTATCCGAGAGATAAAGGTAGGTAAAGATCTCCCCAAGGACCGTGCATAAGAAAGAAATCGACCCTGAGAACCTGTATTTAGAGAGATTTAATGATGTCAAATTTGAAGGAACTGGTGGAATCAGACCTTCAAAATCATTAGAACTAAGATCAATTCCAGGAAGACCAACAACCTTCTGCGATAAATCTGGCACCGTGCCTTTCATGTGGTTGTAAGAGACATTCAAGTAATATTTATTGGGAGACAGGTCCCAAAACCAACTGGGAACAATGTCTGAAATTCTAGCATCAGAGATATCAATCAAAGAACAATTCTTTTGAGTATGGAGCCATTCTGGAAAATGCCAGTCTAATAGTTTGAAGTTGAAATGGAGGTACCCAAGTGGAGCTAAAGTTCAAAGTTAACGAGTTATAAGACAAGGCGATATAACTTAATCTAGAGAGATTTGACATGTGAGCTTCAATGATCATACCTTCCAAAAGATTGGAAGAGACATCCAGAACCTCAAGTTTGAAAAGCTTTCCGATAGTTTTGGGTATGGTCCCATTTAGTAGGTGTGGCTAATAGATAGTTTTTTCATTGAAAGAAACTTCGTGAAATCAGGTAATGAACCACCAAGCATGTTGTGGTCTAAACTCGAAATTTCTAATGTCTCTTTGGTGCAACCAGACAAGTTGAGAAGAAAGTCAGCAAGTGATCGTATAAGATGGTTGTCATTAAGATATAACGTTTTTAATCTACACAAATTGCCAAGATGCATCAAAGAAGTCATGTTCTCAAAAGCATAATCTGGAATGGGACCTTGTAATTTGTTGTAACCGAGGTTAACATCAACAAGACTGCTACTGAATTTGGACAACCAAAGGTATGTTGAATTAGACAGATCATTCCCAAAGAGATTTTGAAGAATTAACATAGGAAATAGACGAAGAAATGACTGATGGAAGATTGCACTGTTTTAACTGCAACTCAGTTAAAGAAGGGAGTTCACTAACTACTTGCATCCATTCTACTGCTTGACTAAGATTTACACTATTTAGACAAACACGTCTCAAAGAGGAGAGATGAGAAAGGCCAATCAAGTTTGACAGCATACATGTCCAAGTTATCGCTAAGATCAAGAGTTTGTAATCTTGATAGATTACTCATGAGCTGATGAGGAACTCTACCAGCAAGCCAAGCATTAGAGAGATTGAGGTACCTTAACTTGTTAAGGGAGCCAATGTATTCAGGGATCTGTTGCCCTCCAAAGTCAATGCAACTCAAGTCCAAATAATTCAAGTTGTGCAATTCAAGCAAGAAAGAACTAATGTTACTTGTCAAAGGTTTAGAGTAAGTTTGAACTTGAAGATCGAGCTTGAGAACACGGCCTGTTTTGTTGATACAGGAGACACCTCTCCATTTTCAGCAATCCTTTTTGTGTTCCTCTTTTCCCCATGAAGAGAGATGTCCATAGTCATCTATGAGGCTTTGTTTGATCGTCAGGAGAGCATGTCTCTCCCTCTCTATGCACGTACCAGTTCCATCTCCAACTCCTGGATTGAAGCCAAACGCAGTTTTACCGGATAACATAAGCAAAATGAACACAAACATAAGTTGAAGAGATCTCATGGAGCTATTAAATAAAACTTTCTTGGTAATCAAGATGAAGCAATTTTGAGCTCTCAGAACCCAAGCATTGTCTTCCAAAGAAATCAATTTGATATGTAGACAGTCAACTCATGGAACTATGAATTAAATAAGGCTTTTTGCAAATGTAGCTAACAGAAATTAATTACCTATTTGAGTATTTTCTGAACAGAGATTTTGACCAAGAAGAATTGATACTTTCCTAGTAGTCTGCTAGCAATATCCATAATTGTAAAATGTGTAATGAATAAGACATTTGTCAACGAAGATACAAGTATAACATAGTCATTGTCAGCATGACTGCACTTTTAAACTCATATCAAATTAAAATAACAAAGTTTTCGTTTTACCAAACCGAAACCGGTGAAATGAATTGCAATCAAAACGAACAAAACGACGCCATGTTGAGTTGCAGTAAATGAATTGAAAGCTTCAATTACTTTATATGAAGAATCGTACCTGGAAGAAGAGTTGAAAAGAGAAATCGAATCCTACGGAGTCGGAACGGCGAAAGGCGATCATGTCTTATGGGCCTGATCGTGTCTTAGGTCCAAATTTGCTTGGGCTCGGCCTGTAAAACTGAATTTGGTCCAAATTTGTCTTAATAGGAATTGAGCAAGGACCATTTGGAAGTCTCGATTAATAAATGTTATCGTGAAAGATTTAAAAGTAGCTCACAAAGAGGTAGTTCAATCGATACATTGACGAGTTTAATATTTAGATAAATGAATCTCAAGTTAATGATTTGAATTCTACCGATAACAAAAACTTCAAAAAAAAAATCCAGAAGAGAGAAAAATTCAAAAGTAGATGAAGATATATACCATTTAGCAAAGCAACCGAATGATTTTTGACTGAGATGGGAGGAAGTGGAGCGACATATTCAAAATCTGAGGAAACAACAAGATGAATCAGTAATATACTTCTTTCCTCATCTGAATTTATTGTTGTCGGTCTCACTAGGGCAGTTGCATATAATAGTCATATTCTTGCTCTTAATGAATTCAGAAAGCTAGATATGACAAATATGTTTCAGTGTTGAGCAATGCCAGAGAACTTGCCAGTAAGAAAGATGTAAAAGCCCTTCAGGAATTTTCTCTCAGAGAGGTAATTGTTGATTTAGGTCTTTTCAAAACATGTGATTCCACCATTTTTCATGTCTTTGTATTAGCATTAATGCTTTGTTTCAAAATCAGGTGAATATAGTCATCATTCATGTGTCGTTGGAATAGAAGTAAAGCTTTTAGATGTAAACTATGTCAAGCATGGAACTGGTAATGCAAATGGAGAGACCAAAGAGACGAGGATGATGTTGGTAGGTGATTTGATCAGGGAATCGTTAGGGTTTTTTTTTAGTGACTTTGACTTTTTGTGTTTTTTAAGTTTTAAGACAAAATTTGTGTTATTCATTAAAAAAAAAAGGAAAAAAAGTTTAATTGTTATAAAACCAAAATTAGGGATAAACCGCTAACCGAACCAAATCAAACCAAACCGTTTTGTTTTATAAAAAAAATCCACCATACTGCATTACATTCAATATCATAGTTTTTGAAAATAAATAAAAAGGCATCAATTTATTGTTTGAGTTTGTTGTAGAAAAAAATTGGATTGTTCAATATCTCGTTTTGCTTGATTAATGTAGAGTAATGCTAGGTTTCTTAATTTTTTTTTCCAAATTCCTTCCCAAATGGTGTTGGCACGTGACGTGTCAATATCACATCACTTACCACATAATCTTATGATTTATAGGATGTTGACACGTCACGTGTCAACACCATTTAGGAAGGAATTTGGAAAAAAAATTGGAAAGCCTAGCATTACTCATTAATTTATTCGTTGGTTCATCAAAATTTTGTTAATATTCCTATAGTAAAGATTTTTGTTTTTTTATATATAGAAAGAGAAGATTTTAATTTGTTGATAATGTAATTTTTTTTTAAATATATAAATATATATATATATATATATTTATAATATATGTTATAAGTACGGAACCCATATTCTTCACATTGGTATGATATTTTCAGCTTTGGCCTAAGTCCGCTCGGATTTACTCTTGGGTCTCTACAAAAAAAGTCTCATGCCAATGGAGCTAATGTCTATACTTATATACCCACAATCATCCTCATGTCTAACCAGTGTGGGACTTTGGTAGCACACCCAACAATTTATATATATATATATATATATATATGTATTTAAAGAACTAAATCTAACCATTGGATGAAACCAACACTTAGATTTGGTTAGATTTGGACGTATTAAGATTTCTTTCCATTAGTGTGCACCGATGAGAAAATGACTATATATAAATACATATAGTTATTTTCTTCTCGGTCGACACTGATATAAAATACATCAGCGTATTGTATGTAAGTCATAGATTATGGATAAATATAGATAAGTGCATGCAGACTAAGTCCAAACAGTTGAGTCTAATGACCCACATGTAAGGCACTAGTATATATTTATATGTGTGCACTGAGAAGAAAAGTTTCCTATATATATAATGATACCTTATTTTAATTTCGGTGGTAAGGACCTTGATGAAATCACATTGATTTATAAAAATTTGATCTCAATTTTTTTGTGGATGATAATTTCAATGAAAAGTATCTATAAATAATTTTTTTTAATATTATTATTTTTTCTGTTTGTTGTAGAAGAAAATTGATGTGGAGAGAGAAGTAGTTTTGTTGTTGAAGAGATGAGAAAATACGTATAGTAAAGATTTTTGTTTTTTATTTTTTATTTTATAGAAAGAGAAGATTTTAATTTGTTGATAATGTAAAAATAATTTTTACAGATATTTTTAATCTTTAATGTATATTTTTTTAATATAAATATATATTTTTTAAAAAACCAAATCTAACCCTAACCTTCGGATGAAACCAATGAATACAATATCGGTATTGGTATCGGTATCGGTATTGATATCGGGCTCCTAAATTTATGGATATATCGGGGATTTTATCGATATCGGTGGATATTCGGTAAAACATTAAAAAAATGATGGATATTTACATCTAAAGTTAGAATTTTTTTATGAAACTTTAGGACAAACTTAAACAAGTAATTATACATCAAATGAACCATATTTCAACAATAAATTAGCAGGGTTATGATTTATTATAAATTATAACATAGATAGAGTCTCTATATCATTTTTGAAATTGAGTATTTAATAGAATAATATTTTGTTTCACTTTTACAATATTATATATTTATATACAATATATAAAGAGATTAAATATTTAATAAACAAAATTATCATTAAAAAATATATATATTTCCATACTTCCAATATTCAATTATAAATGATAAATCATACATAATAATACATTGCATGTCTGAAATTTAAAACCAAAATGAATTCCTTGCTGGTTCAAATACATAAGATACATTTCTATCTTGATTCGAACAATAATTTTCCCAGGAAAACATGCTAGCCTAGTTTTCAAGGTAGTTATTAATATGTCACACGTATGTTGCTCGATCTCTTCCAACTGATCCATGAATTGAGTAGTTTGGATTTACCCAACTTGGTGGATATTGTTGATCTGCATGTATAGGTATTGCATATGGCATTTGTGGAGAAGGATAATCAAATATATTGTAGCCACCATAACTACTATAATATGGTACATGAGAATCTGTCATTGTCTGCGAATCACCCAAAGAACTATTTTCAGTGTCCATACTCATTGAGGAGAGAGTCATATTCAAAGAATCTTCATCAATTTGATTTGTTCCTCCATGTTGTCTACCACGATTTTGATCAAAATTACCTGCATGAGCATCCCAACCTGCCGCACTAGCATTCCAACATGTTGCACCAACATCCCAACCTCTGGCATGAACATCTCAACTTGTTGCACTAGCATCCCAACCTCCTGCACCAGAATCCCAACCTCCTCCCTCATCTCCATCATATCCATCATCTTTTCCTCCACTATTTCCATCAGAGGTATGTTGGTCATCGGAAGAGCTGCTAACAGTAACTCTACGATCTACACCAACTTATTCTCTAATCACTTGTTCAACATTTATTCCAATGTCTCAAGCATGAGAAACAATTTGTGGATCATGATTTCCCTCATCATCATCCAAATAGACTGGTCTAACCCAGTCAAAAAAAATGATTTTTATTATCGTCCCCTGCTTCAGCAGCTAGTTGAAGTAGATCTATAAAATCAGTTTCATCTACTTATCTTTTTCAGCTGCCATATCCTTGAGTTTCAAATTCATATTATAATAACAATAAATAAGTTGTTCAAGCTTAGAATAGGCAAGACGGTTTCTTTGTTTTGTGTGTATTAAAGCAAATGTAGACCAATTTCTTTTGTAGGCAGAAGATGATGTTGTTTGTGAGAGTATGCGAACTGCTATTACACGCAATGATGGAGCACAATTTTCATACATTACCCATCAATCAGCTGCAATAAAAATTATTAACTATTATAAGTATGAATACCATTTCAATTATATTATTATTTATTATTATTACATAGATTTTTGTAATAAAACTTATATACCCGGTTGCATTTTGCTTCTAGCTGCAATGGCTGCTCATTCACCAAAACTTTTCTTTCCATCCTTAAAGTATATGAGCTACATTCATGATTCATGAGATTAGTATGTAAATAATAAATATGAATATGAGTATATGACACAATACTCCATGCAAAGAGGTTATAATATTGAATTATAAAATTGATTGTAAGTTGTAACATTTTACCTTATTTCCAAAATTAGCAATCCCTGCAGCTTCAGGATCTAATTGCTTATAGACAATATGTACGACTTTCAAAAGATCTGAATTATTCATAATATTGTCTTTATATTGGTACTTCGGGTTCAAATAGTAAGTTAGAAGAATAAAAAAATTTAGTATAAATAATTAAATATTATACTAAATATTAATTATGTATGATAAACAATCCAAAATAAAATTTATCTGTAGCATGTAGTGGGTGATTAAGCATTTTATCCCACCGGTTTTGTATAATGTTTAGAATCCATTTATTATTCCCTCTTTGCTGTTTTACTGCATCTTTCATCACACGCATTAACTCTTATAAGATAGGCGTAGTGGGTACAACTTCGGTATCAACCAATCTCTGAACATGGTATAGTGGCTCATATATTTTAACTACAAAAGCCACATTATTCCAAAATTCTGAATCTAAATAAGCCGTACTATTCTTTTTCCATTTGCGGTTCGACTCAATCAATTTGCATTTCACTTTTTCAAATACATGCATTGCATTCTCTATAAATAATTAAGGTACTTTTTATTTTTTTGTTTTAATTTTTTAATAAAAATTATGTGTTTACATGTTTTACACAAACAAATCAGATTGCTTTCACAATCTTTGCCTAATTCTACTTCAGTAATTATATTATTGACTATTGTGTTGGAAAATTTTATAAATTTGTTAATGCTTCTTTGAAAATAATTTTCAATATAGATTATTTGAACAATAATGTAAGTGTTTAAGATTAATTTTTTTAAGAAAAATAATTTACAAAATATCCCTGGATTTCTGGATGAAATTCATAATATTTCAGGAATATTGGGATATTTTAAAAATATCGGAAAATTTTTATAGATATTTAGAAATCGATCGGATATTTACTAGATATTAGATATTATCCATGTTTTGATATCGGTCCCCTAAAAAATATGGATATATCGGTAGGTATATCAATTTTAAAAACCTTGATGAAACCAAAGTTTAGATTTTCGCCAATAGAGAACTTTGAAATGTAATGATTGCATGCCAACAAAAATAGATGTGAAAATTTCACGTGTTTTACGCAATTATTATATATACTAAAACAAGACTTGATTTTATACAGTAAAATTGGTGTTAATTTTGATTTATTTATAAAAAAATACCATTGCGGTTTATTTATAAAAATACCATTAAGTTAATTTTGATTTATTTATAAAAATACCATTGCAAATTATTTCCAATAATACCATTGAATATATAATAATAATAATGTTATTATTATTATTATATTATTATAATTAATTAATATATATATAGTAAATAATTAAATAATTAATATTAATATTTACAAAAATATGATTAAATATTATAAATTAGGCATGACGCTGGTTCCGGTTCGGTCCGGTTTCAAAACCGAAACAGGAAAAATCGGTTCCGATTCGGTACCGAACTGGCGTCATGTCTATTATAAATTGAACTGTTCACATGAACAGTGAAATTGAATGGATTTCTACTTATTTACAAAGATACCATCGAACAGTAAAAATTAAATAGATTTCTATTATCTAAAACAAGACTTTCAATTTCAAACAGTGAAATTGAATTGAATTTTGATTTATTTATAAAAATGTCATTGCGGTTTATTTATAAAAATGTCATTGAATATATTATTATTATTATTATTATTATATTATAGTTAATATTATTATTAATTAATATATATACTTAATAATTAAATAATTAATATTAATATTTACAAAAATACCATTGAATATTATAATTAGGCAAGACGTCGGTTCCAGATCCGGTTCCGGTCCGATTCTGGCGGTTCCTGTTCCTTTTTTTTTAATTTAATCTTATTTCATAAAAAAATTAAATATGTAAAATTGTAATTTGTAAATGCATCTTATTGGGTCACCCACAAAATAAAATGAAGTAAATAAATTATTTTATTGGTTCAATCAATTTTTTTTTAAAATTAAAGTTGGAACTGCCCTGTTCGAACCGGAACCGAACCGTCGGTTCTGGTCCAGTTCGAACCGGGCGATTCCTCCAAAAAGAGAACCGGAACCAGAACGACCCCGATACCGGTTCTGAAATCTGAACAGGAAAAATCGATTTCGATTCCTGTTCCTGTTTTCCTCTAGCGGCTCCGGTTCGGTTCGTCGGTTCTAATAGAACCAGCGTCATGTTTATTATAAATTGAACTGTTGATATGAACAATGAAATTGAATAGATTTTTACTTATTTACAAAAATGTCATTGAATAGTAAAATTAAATAGATTTCTATTTATCTAAAACAAGATTAAATTGAATTTTGATTTATTTACAAAATGTCGTTGCGGTTTATTTACAAAAATGTCATTGAATATATTATAATAATAATAATAATAATAATAATAATAATAATATTAATTAATATATATACTAAATAATTAAATAATTAATATTAATATTTACAAAAATATCATTGAATATTATAAATTAGGCAAGACGCCGGTTTCGGATCCGTTCCGACAGTTCCTATTCCATTTTTTTTATTAAAATTTTAATTTTAATTTAATCTTATTTCATAAAAAATTAGATATGTAAAATTGTAATTTGTAAATGCAACTTATTGGGTCACCCACAAAATAAAATAAAGTAAATAAATTATTTTAATGGTTCAATCAAATTTTTTTTATATAAAAAATTAAAGTTCGAACCAGGCGATTCCTCCAAAAAGAGAACCAGAACCGAAACGGCCCCGATACCTGTTCAGATTTGGTTCCGAAACAGGAACAGGAAAAATAGGTTCTAGTTCCTGTTTTCCTCCGGCGACTCCGGTTCGGTTCGTCAGTTCGAACCGAACTGGCATCATGTCTATTATAAATTGAACTGTTCATATGAACAGTGAAATTGAATGAATTTCTACTTATCTACAAAAATGCAATTGAACAGTAAAATTAAATATATTTATATTTATCTACAAAAATGCTATTAAACAGTAAATTGAATAGATTTCTATTTAGCTATTAAACTGCTTATTAAACTAAAACACAACTTTCAATTTTATTGTTCATATGAACAGTGAAATTGAATAGATTTCGGTTTATTTACAAAAATATCATTGAATATTATGAATTGAACTGTTAACATGAATAGTGAAATTGAATAGATTTCTACTTATCTACAAAAATGTCATTGAACAGTAAAATTAAATAGATTTCTATTTATCTATAAAAATGCCATTAAATGGTAAATTGAATAGATTTCTGTTTAGCTATTGAACTATTCATATAAATAGTGAAATCGAATGAATTTTTATTTATCTATAAAAATGCCATTGAACAGTAAAATTAAATAGATTCTTATTTTCACATATTAATATTCAATCATTTTAATTTTTTATGTGTCATAATTTAGATAAATAAAATTTATTAAAATTGAATAATATTCCCCCAGCAAAGCGCGGGTCATTTTACTAGTCATTCATCTAAAAAAGGAGGTTGGCCTGTACAATCTTAAAGGCCACGAGGAATTTGGTGTCACTTTTCTTCGGTAAATGTATCAATATATCATATAAAGTGCTTTGGATATCGCATAAAGTGCCAACTCCACCGTAACAAATGCAAGCCAAGCATTTAGGCCATGTTTGTTTGCATATATTGTATTGTACCAGCCATTTAAAATGTATTAAAACAATGTAATATAGTGTTTGGCGCAAACACGGTATTGTATTATTTTAATATATTTAATTGTCTAATATAACAAATACCGTATTAGCTAATACATTATATTTTGTGGTATTAGGTTGTGTTATATTAAAAAAAACATTTTTTTTTCTTTTTTTTCAACAAATATTGAATATTTATGAAATATGTGTTATGTTGTTAACTTTTTTTTATCATTTCAAAATTATATAGGAAATATTTATTTTATTTATAAAAATATTATTTATTTATATTTTTTGTTTCAATTAAAATAAATATTTATTGATTATTCATGGTAAGAATATTTAAAATTAATTATTAACTATTTTTTTTAAATATTATATTTTTATAATATAATAAAATATAATAAAGTCAATATAAATAAGTTAATACGATATAATACAGTGCATCATCAGACACATGTTTGTATTAATAATAATACAATCCAATACAATAAAATACAATCCAATACAGTGTTCTAAACGAACCCTTAAAGTCTAAAGATGCAAGATAATATTCGAATCCATTGAGCAATATCTTCTGTACTATGCTGGCCATATTGAAGACCAATATCTTTTTTAATGCTATTAGCCATTTGGACAAAAGCAGAATAAATTGTTTATTCTGTGCTTATATAAACTCCTCCTTTCCCGGTACGTGGCTTGCTTTTGAGTTTTGATAAGTAGGGTTTTTTACTGTCCTGTGGTAACATTTAAATTAAACAAGAGCCATGAGCATCAGAGACACCATAGTTATGTATAACAAATAAGAATGATAAATTTGTTCAAAAAAAAAAACAAATAAGATTGATACATGATAATGTTATGATCTGGGTAATAATTGAATGTTATTCAATATCATATTATTTAAATAACAAAATCACACTGAATTTTAGTTATGAGTGACTCTAATATTGCCACCCAAACAAAGTCTCCCGCACCCAGCCCATATTTTAATAAAGAGAGTTTTTCTTTAGGATCTAACTTTTTTCTTTTCACCTTCCCTTAATATATAAGCCAAGTTCTTTTTTTTTTTTTTTTGGATTGATAAACATAAAAATTATAGAGAAGAGCTAAAATCTAACCATAGGTGTTCCCGAACAGAGGAGGAAGCCATGGCAGCTAGCTTGTGAGCCAGTGTATTACCCGAAGGGGTAATGGACTGACACTTACAGACACCAACCTCAGCAAAGAGGGTTCTAATGTCAGAAACAATAAAACTAGCATCACCCAGGACACTGTCCGACGAAACCAGGGGAGATGCGATAGATGAGGCAACCTCTGCAATCTGAACATTAATGTTATGCATTTTGGCCAGCAGAAGACCCTCACGAAGAGCTAAGAAACCACCAATATCAGAGCTGAATAACCCAGTCAGGGGTCTAGACAAAGCTGCCAACACCTTCCTTTTGTCATTCCTGATGGCAACTCCCACTCCTACCACACAAACACCATCCCGTACTACAGCACCAGAGTTCAGTTTTAGCTAGCCTGGAGGTGGAGCAATCCAGTCCCCTCCTGCCACCTTGAGGTGAGAGGGAATCTGAGAGATCAAGGCAGATTGAGAATCCTGAAATTCAGCCAAAAAGGTCTCAGCCCAGGTAGCCACAACATCAAGATCCTTCGGCTTGACACCATAAAGAGTGGAGTTTCGATTCTCCCATATTGCCCAAGAGGTGATACAGATCGAAGCAAAGTCATCCCCATTAACCTGAGAGAGGAGATTGGAGAGGGCCTCCATCATCGAAAGATCACTAGAGAAATCAAAGAAACTATCAAACTTCGTACAACCCCATACCTTTCTAGCCTGACTACACCAGAACAAGGAGTGGCTTGCAGTGTCCATCATAGACTTGCACTGCGTACACAGGGGCTAATCCACTATTTTCAGCTTCGAAAGATTAAAACTAGAAGGGATTGCATTAAGACAAGCTCGCCATACAAATATCCTTACCTTCGGAGGTAAATTGAGATTCCATAACGAGGACCACCATTTGCGGATAGCAGACAAGTTGGACACAGATGCACTGATTCTCACTAAGGGCCAACTTGTACCCACTCTTCACAGTGTAAACACCAGTTTTTTCAAAGTGCCAGGTGAAGCTATCAGGGCCACCCGAGAAACTAAGAGGGATAGAAATGATGGTCTCCCTATCCACAGGAAGGAAAGTTTGATTTAACAGATCCAAATTATATCCATGAGGGTCAATGTCAATGAGAGCTGACACTAAAATATCACTACCAGGGTCTGGAGTGACGGGCTTGAAAGTGCTGGGTCTAAGGATCCATTGATCCTTGAAGATTCTGATACTACTGTCATTACCAACTTTCCAGTGAAGACCTTTCAGAAGAAGGGAACAACCCCACATAAAACTCCTCCAAATGTCGGAGCATCCAGAACTGAGCGATGCCCGAAGGAAGTCAACATTTTTAAAGTACTTTGCTTCGAGAAGGCGGGAAACTAGGGAGTTTGGATCCGACAGAACCCTCTAACCCTGTTTTGCTAGAAGGGATTGATTAAAGAGGGAAAGGTCTTTAAAACTGAGACCCCCATGACTTTTAGGCATGCCCAAGTCATTCCATTTGATCCAGCTGATTTTCCGCTTCCCCTCTCTGGATCCCCACCAAAACTTGGAAATCATTGAACTCAGCTCATTACAAAGACCTTTCGGGAGCTGGAAGATACTCATAGAATAAGTTGGGATAGCTTAGGCTACCTGCCTTTATGAGAACCTTTTTTCCGCCAAAAGAGAAAAGATTCCCTTTTCCAGCTACGGACCTTCTTCTTAACCCGCTCTTTGATTACTGCAAAGGTGTGCCGTTTGTTCCTGCCAACCAGCGTGTGTAGCTCGAGATATTTATCTCTAGTGTTGCACTATTAGATGCCAAAAGTGGCTTGAATATTCTCCTTTACCTCCGCAGTAACATTGGGGCTGACAGTTAAACTCGATTTTTAGAGGTTAACTTGCTGTCCCGAGCCATTCTCATAGATACCAAGGAGATTTCCGGATGCGGATGCTGCTGTCCATGGATGCCTTGCAGAAGAGGATACTGTCATCCGTAAAGAACAGGTGGGTGATGAGAGGACTGTTCCTGCAACACCTGATACCTAGAACTCTCCCATTTCTTTCAGACTTGGTAATGAGGCAGGAGAGCACTTCAGCGCACAAAAGAAAGAGATATGGGGAGAGGGGACACCCTTGTATGAGGCCTCTCGAAGGAACAACCGAGCATATATGACTGCCATTGAGAAGGAAAGACAACTTTGAGGTCAAGATACAGTCCATGACCATATTAATCCAACGCACAGGGAATTGCATTCTCTTCCATAACTGCTTTAAGAAAACCCCATTCGACTCGATCGTACGCCTTGCTCATATCAAGTTTTAGAGTCATCCAGCCTTTCTTCCCAGACTTCTTTTTAGTAATAGAATGAAGGATTTCAAAAGAGGCCACCACATTATCAAAGATCTGGCGGCCAGGGACGAAGGCGGATTGGCTGGGGGATATGATGGTCTAGAGGCAGCTCTTCAATCTGTTCGCTAGAGCCTTGGTTACTGTTTTGTAGATGACACTGCATAAAGAAATGGGTCTGAAGTCCTTAAGTGAGGTAGGGCTCTGAATTTTGGGGATTAAAGTCACATTCGTGTGGTTGAAATCAGCAATCGAGGCCCCACCATTCAGTACCTAAAGACAGACATTCGAAACCTCTGCACCCACAACTTCCAAGTGTTTATGGAAGAAGATGGCGTGGAAACCATTAGGGCCGGGAGCTTTAGTAGGGCTCATATCGAAAATTGCCCTTTTCATATCATCCGCAGAAAAAGGCCCTATTCAAATCCGCTCTCATCTCCTCATTTAGCCGAGAACTGATGGCATCCGTGGCATTAGCAATCGCCTGAGAGGGTGGTTCGGAAGATCGAAAAAGATTAGAGAAGTATACTTGGATCACCCTAGCCAGACCCTCTTTAGTCTCCTGATGGTTGCCGTTTTCGTCAAGCAGTTTTGATATGGAATTTTTCTTTTTCCTGGCAGTAGCTCTAGAGTGGAATAATTTAGAATCACGGTCCCCGGCGGAGAGCCAGTTAGCCCTGGACCTCTGCTTCTAGTATAATTCATCCCGAGACAGGATGCCTTCTAACTCTCTTTCCAGAATCCTAACCCTCTTCACTGCACTTCCTGTACAAGTCCTCAATCTCTCTTTGTTTGACACTGATCAGTCTTCGTAAGGAACCAAAACGGTCAGAGCTCCAAACTGACAATTTTACGGCGCACCAGCTAAGTTTGGAGTTGAGGTCAAGAGCAGAATTTGACATACCTCTCTCCACTCAGGCACTCTCAACAACCCTCCCAATGTCAATCTCCTGTAGCAAAAAAGGCTCAAATTTAAACCCCTTCTTATTACCAGTATGGCTTTGGAAGACTGAGTCAAAAACCAAGAGAAGTGGTCTGTGGTCTAACGTATTCAAGCCCAGATGCTCCACTTTGGCGTTAGGAAAAGAATCCCTCCACTGATAATCTGTCAAAACTCGATCTAGCCTCTCTTGGACATTGTTCCTGCCTCCCCGTTTGTTGTTCCACGTAAATTTTGGGGCAGAGAAACCCAAATCGATAAGATCACACTCCTCCACCACCTGTCTAAAAGCTAATATCTCTGAGATAGACTTTTCAGACCTACCACCTTTTTCCGTCACACTAAGCAAGGCATTGAAGTCACCCCCAACCACCCAAGGCAAATTGTCAACCTCTTTGAGACGTCTGAGGAGCCCCCAAGAGTTCCCGCATTGGCTCCGATTGGGATTACCATAAAACCCCGTAAAAGGCAAAGGAAACCTGTATCAGACTAAAACCGAGCATCAATGTGCCTAGCAGAGAATGAGAGAAATAGTGACATTAAGATTGTCTCTCTAAAGTAGCATCAAACCACCACTGCTGCCAATGCTGTCCACACTGATACCACCTGCAAAACCCAGAAGATCCTTTATTTTACCCGGTCGAGCACCATTAAGCTTAGTCTCAGAGAGAAACACAAAATCTGGGGACTGTTTTCAAAGCGGCCTCTTCAAGGCCGCGAACGTACCGGGGTTCCCCATACCCCGCACGTTTCTGCTAACACCTATCATAGTTCCCGGCGGGCCTGGTCAACAGGCTCCGCCGATATAAATTCCACATTTGCATCAAACGAACTCTTACATTTTTGTTTATCAACCTCTCCCTCCACCGCAAAATCTACCTTTCTCTTGCATTTTTGGGCCGCCACTCCTGCCATAGGATCATTGGGACATTTTGAGGTGTAAATTGGAGCCGGAGAGGTACTAGAAACTTTTTTGGTGTTTAGAGTACTGCCGAGTGATCTTTTTTTTTTAGGGAGAGGGAGCTTCTTTTTGAGTTTTTACGGGTCATTTGGCTTGCTGAAAGCATTACATGAAGGGGACTAGAAACCTTCCCGAAAATCTGTTGGACTTGCCTTCCCCGTGCCGACCGCTTCCATTTTCTGGTGGATTTAACCTTTAGGGAATCACACTATGCAAAAATGTCTGGCTGAACAGGGGATGATTCCTCCCCGACCAATTCCATATCTTCTAAGCATTTTATTTCCTATATCTTAATTTTTTTGTTTTACTGTTGGGGTAATTGTACTTACTGGAGTGGGGCTTGGCCTAAAAGGGGGAGGCTGGAGTGGGGGGTCCAGATCCACTACTTCACTTGTGGGCCCTTCGACACTCATTGAGTCCAAAACCGGGGGCCCGCTACTGTTTCCCTTCTTTTGGATTTCTAGGTTTCCTATCGCTTTCGTTTCCTTCAGCTCAGTTGTCTTCTCGGCGACACCGCCTCCTTTGTTACCCACTGTTGTAGCATTTGGTACCCGGATATTCTCGATCCTGATTCACAGGTTCCAGGCACCGATCTATCTTTTCTGGATGACTCCCCTGATTCCATACGTCGATTCCAAGGTTTAGATCTGTCCGGAACTGCTGCTATCATCCACGCTCCAAATTTAGGGGTTGACCCTTCCAGAGCATTCGTTCTTGCATCATCGTCTGGACATTCACGAAGACCGTGACCGATTTTCCCACACGCATAGAAAAATTCTGGTAGTCTTTCATACTTTAGAGCTACAACTACAATGTTCTCTGACCTGTCAAGTTTTGAGCGAAGCCATCTCTTCAGGGGACTGAAGATGTTAACCTGGATCTTCACCTGAATGAACTTGCCCCAGCATTCCTTGGAGTCTGCTGGTATTTCTAGCACTTCACCTATTTGCTCTGCAAGCCATTTAGCCGTTCTTCAGTTCATACACATAATGGGGATGTTGTGAATATGAACCCACAGCCCTACCTGATTGAATTTTAACTTGGTAATATCTCCCCATCCATCTGGTTTTTCAAGCGCAATCAGATTATTATCGAAATGCCAAGGTCCTCTTTGCCAGATTCGGCTCCGATCTTCTAGAGATCTAAAGTAAAACATGAACAGGTTGACTCCAACTAATTCGATTTCGACTTGGCCAATCGAGCTCTATAGCTACTCTAAAAGGCCAATAAACGCTTCTCTATTTACCTTTTTCCCCGATAGCACTTTCCCAACTAAGAAGTGGGCTACATCCTTTAGACCTTCTTGTTGGAAACCCTTTTCTAATTGGTGAATCGCCCCATCTTCTTCGGCTAGCGAAAGCGATTCGCAGAGCTTTGCAATCTCAAACGCGTCCATACCAAGAGGTGGTAATATAAGAAAACAGATTACCAGAAGCCACTCTCAGCGAAGCTATCAGATAAAACCCACCGCCAGAAATCTCTCCTTCTGATCCAGAAGACCCACTACCCAAGGACGACACTGCTCTCACACCTGTTTCCCAATAGAGAAAACACACGGTGAGAAAAAGAAATAGGCCTTTTTAGTCAAAAAAATTTAGGATGTTTTGTGCTATCTTTTTATATATAAGCCAAGTTGAAGATGTCAATTTTGCCCATAAACTTATTTTTTTTATTACACCTTTATTTTCAGAATTTCTGTCAAATACTTTCAATATTTTAATATTATATAAAAATAGTTTTTAAAAAATATATTAAAAAAAAATCAAATTAACAACAACAAAATTCTAAAAAAAAGGAAAATAAAAAAACATATAAAATAATTATTAAAACACAGAAAAATAAAAACTTTTTCTAATTAAAAAATAAATATTAAAACAATTAAAAACAAAAAATTTAAGGAGATCAATCAATGGATCTCCAACATTGGATGTAGAGATCCATTGAGTCTCCATCATTTCAGTTGAAACAATGGAGATCTCTAGATCTCCATTTTTGAAACTCCTTGCATATTCACTACTCAAACAGAACAATGGAGATCCATAGACCTCATCGGTCGACGAAGATCGACTCGAAAGACAGCCCCTGCCCCGACAGTACAACGATGGAGATCCACAAACCTCCATTGTCCGACGAAGATTGAGACGACAGATCTCCATCGGCTATCGATGGAGATTCGTCCATCAGCTAGTGATGGAGACTGTTGAAGGGTCTCCATCGGCCAAGCGAGTAGAGATCCCATGATCTTCATCGATCCAATTGTGGAGATCCATTGATTTCTTTTTGACCAAAATAACCCCAATTCTATTAAGTTTGACTATTCTTTGACTGATGAAAGGACTACAGTGGTGTATTTTGAAAAAAAATAAGGGACTATAGTTGGTAATATAACAAAGATATTTAAATGTGACATTTCACCAAAAAGTAAGGATTTTATTGATATTACCCCGTATTTAAGTGTATTGCAACTAATGTTCCTTGAGATTTAAATAGATCATATCCTAACCATTCAAAGCATTTGATCCAAAGGTCAACAAATTTTGTAAGAAGTTTTGTAATCTAGAGGGGATGTCGATCATAACCAAATATATTATCACAACTCAATATTAAGAGAATATGAAGTTCTAAACCTAATACTAATGAATTTGCAGATGTTTCAATTGATTTCAAAATTTATCAAAAATTATTCTCATCAATTTGATATACATAGGCTGCAGAGCTTGATTGTTCATGAACTCCGATTTCGATAGCAAAGTAAACCACAAGAAAAACGCTCATTTATGATGGTTAAAACTTATTATAAAGTCGCGTTTATGACGGTTTTAAAACGTTGTATTTCGCTGCATCTTTTTGAAAATCATAAAGCAACATTGGGAAGGCCTAGAAAACAACAAGAGACAAGCAGCACTACAACAAGGCACTGCTGACAACTGGCGATCCGACACAACAATAAAGCCTGGGACAAACAGAAACTCAAAATAAAACAGAACAGAAAGGCCACCATCCAGCCAACAAAGCTCCAAAACCAGCAAAACAGACATGGCGACCCTCCACAGCTAGTGAGACTATCATTATCCATATATTTGAAAAGTGACTTTTGTGGTGCTCAAAAGAGTTAGTGGGAACTTAAGACAGCTAGGTAGAGACTTGAGACAGCTGAGATAGCTTAGATTGTAACGTGTGGCTCACTAAATTGGCTCACTAATACCCTGTATAATTCAGTATTCATTCTTACAACCAGTATACAAAGACCATAATGACCCCACTACTACTCCCCAGGACCCCCATCGCTCATGTCTGCTACCTGTTGCTCTCAACTCTCAGTTATGTAGTAGCATTACTTTTTTTTTTCACCTTCTTCTTTAGTAATTCAATTATAATTTTGAAAGCTAGGATAAAATTTTTAATGTTAAGAAAACGTACTATTAGGATACAAACATAAAAGAACTACCATTCTATGTTTTTAGATTTCAAATTCATTGTGAAGGATGCATTTTACAACAGATTTTAGGTACGTAGTAAATTTTTTAATATATAATTCAAAACAAATAATTTTAGTTAGATAACACACATCAAATTAACATCATAAATATAAAACATCTCGTTGTGTGCTCAAGGCATGAGCCAGCCTCAAGAAACATGAGGACCATTATGATAAAAAATAAAATAAAATTACAGTATAGAGGTTCATATTTTAATACGGAATATAAACAATATGATAAAAAATGTAAAAATTAACAAACGAAATATACAGGCATCCCTTAAAATGTAGTGGCACAACATACAATTAAATTACAGAAAATGGTACACACTGAATGAGAGTTCAATGATTTAACTATATATTACATTGATTAAGCTCAGCAAAAGATTGAGTAAACTCCTAAACAAATGATTAAAAAGAAGAGTAGACCAAGTAGTCCATACTTTAAAAGGGTTTTGAGGCAACGGGAAAAGATACTCCGGGACCATGTGGAGAAGGAAGTAAAAACAGAAAAAAATGAAGTAGATGAAGAGAGGCAAAACTTGCCAGCCCATTGTACAAGTCAGCAATGGAATCATGACCAGTGCACCTTGAACATAGACGAAAAAATTACTTACAGAATCAATAGAGATCAATAAACCTATGTCGTCAGGATTGATGTAAAATAATTTGTAAGTGTGACATCTTATTTGCATAGCCCACCAGAATGCACTGCCTATAGAGGAAAGAGCGAGCTCTAACAACACGAATGCAACCCAAACCAATATGGCCGTCAGTTTGTTATCAACTAATAGTGCCAAACAGAGAGTGAGTGCTGCTGTGATTGACAGATTCATTGCTAACATGTTAGCAAACATGAAGCTACCTACCATCGATTTCTCAAAACCATATTTTGATTTCCAATATTTATCATGATCGGTTCCCTCTTTATCATGACTAAAAGGCATTTGGAGAAAACCAGAAAAGGCGGCACCAGCGATAAGTGCGGCTACCACCATAAGATTGTGTATCCTGTTATTAAGCTCTTGTTTTGAGGGCTGAACCTTGCTTTTGATACTTTTGATGACCACTGAGGACTTAGTACTTGGAATATAGTGACGGTCACATCTAATGCACAAGCGTTGGAGCAACTCAGGGAACAAACGTCGGTATAACTCATGATACATATATAAGATAGATAACGTCATCATCTACACAAGTAAAAATAAATAAATTCAAAATCAACTTGGAGAATATTTGAGAACTCATGTATTAGATGTTGCTCTTCTGGAAAAAAAAAATTGCTCAATGGTCGTAGCTAATTGAATAAAGCGGTTCTTTTATTTCAATCAAATTGCCCCGTCCGGTTCCATTTAAGTTTTTGTTTTGGGAAAAAAATCATTAATTTGGTCCTAAGTGATCATTAGCTTTTAATTTTTTTTTTGGTACATTACACTGAATCCTTTGAGGTTTGGGCAAGTTACACTTAGATGGAAACGTTTCTTTATTATACACTAACACCCCCAAAACTTAAATTTGATTTTTAAAATGCCTAAAATGCCCCTAGTTATATTATTTTATACTTTATTTTATTTTTACCTTTTAACCAAAAACTTTCTAAACTTTAATAAAAATAAAAAAAATTAAATAAAAATATGATTTATTATATAAATAAATAGTTTAAAAAAATAAAATAAATAAATAGTTTTAAAAAATTAAATAAGTAGATAGTCTTAAAAAATTAAATAAATAAATGGTTTAAAAAAATTAAATAAATAAATATTTTTTAAAAATTAAATAAGTAGATAGTTTTAAAAAATTAAATAAATAAATGGTTTTAAAAAATTAAATAAATAAATAGTTTTAAAAAAATTAAGTAAATAAATAATTAAAAAATTAAATAAAAATATTAAAAAATCAAAGAAATAAATAGTTTTAAATAAATATATAAATAGTTTAAAAATAAATGAAAAAAATTAAAAACATTTATTTTTAAGAATATTCATTAATATGGACAAGATAAGCTCTAAATTTCCAATGAGTGTTGGGAACCTTGAAACTTCTCTCACTATCATTTTTACCATAAAAGTTTGGATATTTAGATTTTTCTTGTCCCTATTAATGGACATCCTTAAAAAATTTAATGTTTTTTAAATTTTTTTCATTTATTTATTTACATTTTAAAACTAATTATTTATTTGTTTAAAACTATTTATTTATTTTATTTTTAAAAACTATTTATTTAATTTTTTAACTATTTATTTATTTTATTTATTTAAACTATTTATTTTTTTAATTTTTTAAAACTATTTATTTATTTAATTTTTTAAACTATTTATTTATTTAATGAATCATATTTTTATTTAGTTTTTAATTTTTATTAAAGTTTATAAAGTTTTTGATTAAAAGGTAAAAAAAATAAAGTATAAAATAATATAACTAGGGGTATTTTAGGCATATTAAAAGTTAAATTTAAGTTTTGGAGGTGTTATTGTATAATAAAGAAAAGTTTCCATCTAAATGTAACTTGCCTAAACCTCAAGGGGTTCAGTGTAAGTTACCTTCTGATATTTGTGTTTTTGATTCCCATACCCCAAAATTATAAAAAATTCGTCATTTTGGTCCCCCATTAGGTTCCCTTTAGCCAAACTTAACGTTATAAGGGTTAAATTTGTCTTCTATATGACTTGTAAATTGTAATCATAATGTACAATATTTTGACACAGAAAAAATATTTAAGAAAATCAAAAATAAAAGAAAATGGAGGAGCTCCATCATTTGAGGAAGACGGCATAGAGCTAGGCCACCTTCAACGGTGACCACATTCTTATTTTTATTTATTTATTAAAATAATTCCATTTTTTTTGTTTTTTAATTAAAAAATAATAATTTTGAAAATAATTTTTTTTTAAAGACAACTATTGTTATTTTTTAAAGTCAACTATTTATGTTTAAGATTGTGTAGTTTAATTATAATTTATTTTTAAAATCCGTTTTAATCTTTTATTTTTTTTAAGTACAGTAGTTATTTTCAATATTCTATCTTTTTAAATTATTCCTAAGTTTTTTTTTTTCGTTTTTTTTTGGAAGAGAAAAATTCATATTTGTAGATAAACTTGCAATTTTGTATCAAGTAGAGGGTAAAAGTCTTTTAATCTCGATACTTTACTATCACTGGTAAAACAGTCGATTTTCACTTTATGTTGGGTTTGTTTCATGACCAGAGAGAGTGAGAGACTAAATAATGTATTTATGATAATTTAGAGGCCCACGTAAGTAAAAAATGCAAGCATTGTTAAAAAATACTGAAAGACTAATCAGTTGGGAACCGAAATGAAATTTCCCATTTTGATTTTGTTTTTCTTGACTAGAAAAAAAAATAAAAATCATTTGCATGGTATCCCCATTTGAATTCCATCACAATGACACCGATGACAACTCTAATAATTGAATCTTTGATCGGTTCACTCTATCTTACCTTTGGAATTCATTTGCTTTCTCAGAACTCTTCAACTCCAATTCTACAGAATTCTCCTCAGACTTTTCCAAGTTTCCATCAATTCTTCGCTGGTTTTGCACAAAAGAAAATCTTTAAGAAAAATAATTTTCACAAAAAACCTTTAAATTGTATAATACTAATGAGCAGTAAAATAAATCCTAGATATACCTTGTCAAGTGCACTTGATTTACAAGCATCATATGCTGTCAGGCCTTGATAGTTTACAAGGTCGGGCTTCAATTGCTTGTCCCACAGTAGAGTAACCACAACCATAGAATGTCCATGTGATGCTGCCAAATGAAAAGATGTATTTCCATCCTTGTCCATTTTATTAACAAGCTTTTCGAAACATTTTTCTTCGATTATACACCTTACTGCATTTTCTTTTCCACTCTTGGCTGCCACATGAAGGATGCTTCGACCTTTGTTACAGAGAAATTCAGTCGGATCAGGCCATTTTTTAAACAACTCTTTCATTACTTTAACATGGCCATTTTCAGATGCTAGATGGAGGGGATAGAGACCCTCCTTGTTCCTTTTAACAGCTCCATTAATGTCACTTTGTAAGAGGTAACGAACTCCCTCGCGGTAACCTATGGAGGCTGAACAATGCAGTGCAGTGTTCCCTTCTTCATCTAGTAAAATTAATAGATCCTCTTTTTTCTCTTTTATTACTTTCAAAATATCTGGAAATTAAAGCAAACAACAAAAATCAATGCAACGTGAAAAAAATAAACTATTTAGATAAGGAGGAAATGGAAGTAAACAAGCATTAAGTGGGGAGAACTCATACCTAATTTTTTTTTCTTAATGGCAATATGTACACGGGACCTCCCTTCTAGCTTATCAATCAAACAGTCAGTTTTTGGTAGAGCTTCCAAAATATATTCAAGAATGTCGTTGTTACCTGATTCGACTGCCAAATACAAAGGAGACTTGCCTATATTGTTTTGATAATATGATACTTCTGGAACTTCCCATACCAAGTGACAAGCCATAGATACTAAATTTGTATCTACACTAGTACTTTTCTTTGACTCCATTAATACTAATAAAGCCTCGTGCAAAGCTGTGTTTCCTTTATCGTTCCTTATCTTCAGCAATGAGTCATCGTCCGCTGTGGATGTGCTGGGAACGTTTTTGGCAGAATCGACAAGTTGTTTCATTGTGTCAAATTTCTCAGCTCTTACGGCAACATGAAGTGCCGTGTCACCTTCAGAATTTTTCTTAGTGATCAAAGCGGGAAAGTTAGTAGCTATAAGTTTGGTGATGTGCAACTGACCAGAACTTGAAGCAACGTGAAGCAGTGAATTCCCTAAGGGACTCACTTTGTCAAAAATTTCAGACAGATCTTGTTTATTGATATCACAGAAGGGAAAGCAAGTGACATCACCTTTCAATACTGCTTCAAAGTGAGCAGGTTCCATGCTTTCTGCCGACAACCTTTGCGGTGACTGATGAAACTAGACAGTACAGTAGTTCAGTGGTCTTTTTGGACTTGATAATCGATTTATAGTAGTAATAGAGGATTTTGTAGGAAACAACCTGAGAAATCCCGCACATAATCACCTTTGAACCCTTTGTTTTTATGATTGTAAAATGAAAACAGAGAGCTGAATGATTTATATATATGAAATATGGGTTATTATGGTTTTAGTCCCTCTAGTTAGCGTTAATCTGGGTTTGATCCACTAGTGTTTTGAATTACTAACTTTTGTCCACTAGTTCTCTGACAATACCTATTCCAGTCCCTACCGTCCAATTCCGTTAGTTTTTCTTTGACTTCCGTTAGGTCAACAATGGCATTATGGAAAATTTGACGAATGCTTATAGAAACCACTTTGGAAGGAGGGTAAATCTGAAATTTCATAATGTGAAAAAAAAATTAATTGTACTTTAAAAACATAAATTTAAAAATTTAAAAATTTAATATATATATTAAATGCATTTAAATTAATAAATTAAATTAAATTAAATAATTAAAAATTAAAAAATCAATCTACCCTAACTTTAAAATAAATCTCTCCAACCCTCTCTCTCTCAACTCTCTCAAGTCTCAACGCTCTCTCTTTCTCTCTCTCCCTCTCTCTCTCCCTCTCTCTCTCATATCTCCAGAAAATATCTCCAGAAAATAAAAATATTTTTTTTTTCAAATCCACCAAACGATTGAGATCTAGAAATTTCCAGATCTCCATCGTTTCAACAAGCAACAAGGCTATTCTCCCTCTTATATTCACCACTTCATCTTCCTCGTCGTTGTCAACCACCATGAGCCACCGACCAAACCACATCCAATCACCAGATAAAACCCCCATCACTACTCAAATCCCACTGCCACCGTAAAGTCTTCCCATTTTCGTGATGATCAGTTGCTCCCACGAGATCGAGAAGGATTCATACGAAGGAGATGGGCAAGATCGAGAAGGATTCTAGGTTTGGTGGCTGGTGGTGTTCTCCATCAATGGAGATGTGTGGAGAGGTGATGGTGATGATGATGATGATGAATCAATTTTTTTTAAACAGATCTGATTTCCTCTCTGACAGTGACTTTTTTTCCATTTATTGTTGGTTTGATTTCTTTTTTGTGGAGTTTGATTGATGATGAATAAGTGTGTTTAGATATGGATCCATGAAATGGTGTTTGATGAAAATGTATTTTTGGATCTGGATCCATAAAGAAGATGAAATTTGTTTTGTGTGGAATTTGATGAAAATGTATTGATCTGGATCCATGAAGAAGTCTGGTGTTGGGTATTGATTTGGATTTTTTTTTAGTCTGATGTTGGGACTGTCCGAATTAATGTTTTTAAATTATTTTTTCTTTGTATTTGGTGGAGATTCGAATTAATTCATTTTAATTTCGACATTTTTGAAATTTAAAAAAAAATGATTTAGTGGATATCCATGGACGGTATGAATCTCCACCATATCCATTTTTTAAATTTAATTTATTTAAAAATAATAATAATTATTATTATTATTGAATTATTTTTTTTATATATTTTAATTTTAAATTTAATTTGTTTTTGTTTTTTTAATTTTTTATTTAATTAAATATAAAATTACCATACTGCCCTTCATCAGAAACCTTCATTAAAGGTATTTCGGTCATTGTATGTTCTGACAATGCTAGTCCGTTTGTTTTCAGTTTTCACTGAATTTTTAACAGAATGACTAAAGTTAGTAATTTCAAAAACTAGTGGACCAAATCCAGAGTAACGCTAACTAGAGAGACTAAAATCATAATAACCCTATGATATATATATATATATATATATATATATATATATATATGTGTGTGTGTGTGTTTATATATGAGTGGTTCTTTCACAAAGGATTCCTATATTTTTTGAAAACTAATATATAAATGTTAAATTGTTTGATTTTTCAAAATTCAAATCATAAATAACACATAATAAATATTTTATATTTATGTCATTTATATTTACATTTTAATGTACTAGATAAAACTAAAAATAAGTAAATTAACAAATTCTAAAAATAAATTATGTAGTTATTAATAATATTTCAAATTTTTAAAAATAACTTTTTAAAATTCTTATAATTTAATTTTAAAAGTTTTCATATATGTTTTAATTGCATGAAAATATATAAAAGCCTTCATGTATAAAACAATTTATCTGAAAATATGTTAAATACTTCATTTATAGGTAAAACATATTGTGTGTATCTACTATCTAGTTTGTTACATATTGAACATGAAAAGTTAGCAACAAAAAAAAAATACTAATATGTAAAAGGGTCGTGAGAAAAAAACAAAATTGGAAATAGATAAATCTACAAGAATAGTTTATTGTATGATGTAAAAAATTGATTTATAGGTAAGTACTTTTTTGTTAAGTGAAAAATAAAAAAGAAAAAATAATTTTTAAATTAATTGATTTGAAGAATTATTTAGATGATTTTATCACTTAAAAAAATTAAATAAAACAACATAATGATACACATTAAATACCATTCATGTTAATATAGAAAAATCAAACAAACAAATCACCATAATTTGTTTATGTAGTGCAGTAGTGGTGATGTTGCCACCCCATCATTAATCTAGAAATGCTCCATTTTGGACCAACCTATTATTTTGGACAATTTTCTAAAATAGCCCTAAAAATACTGGAGTACTATTTCAAACTGTAATTTTTTTTAAAAGTGATCAAAAGTCAAAACTACTAAAGAGAAATAATTTTGGACAAAGTAACTGTCATATAGACAAGTTAAACACCACTTTTTTTTTTTTTTTTAACACCACCTTCAATCATCCTTTATAATTTTTCTAAAATCAATTTTAATAATTTGAATATCTATAGTGGGTTGATGTTTTCTACATGTTCAACAACTTTTTCTCTCCTTTCCATTTGAAACAATCATTTTTCCCACTCGCGTCAAAATCAAAGTCTTCCACCTATGTTAAACCTCAAAGGTCGACAGGTGTTTTATAATTTTATTTATGGCAAATTACACTGAACTCCTTAAGGTTTAGATAAGTTACACTTAGATGAATAAGTTTGTTTATTATATACTAATACCCCAAAAATTTAAATTTGACTTTAAAAATACCTAAAATGCCCCTAGTTATATTATTTTACACTTTATTTTTTTTATCTTTTAATAAAACATTTATAAACTTTAATAAAATAAAAAAATTAAATAAAAGATGTGATTTATTAAATAAATAAATAGTTTAAAATAAATAAATAGTTTTAAAAATTAAATAAATAAATAGTTAAAAAAAATTAAATATATTTTAAAACATTAAGTAAATAAATAATTTAAAACATTAAATAAAAAAGTCTTAAAAAAATTAAATAAATAAATAGTTTTAAATAAATAAATAGTTTAAAAAATGAGTGAAAAAATTAAAAAAATTAAAATTTAAGAATATTTATTAATAGGGACAATATAAGCTCTAAATATCTAAGAAGTGTTGAGAACCTTGAAACTTCTCTTACCATCATCTTTACAGTAAAAGTTTAGATATTTAAAGTTTTTCTTATCCCTATTAATAAATATCCTTAAAAAATTTAATGTTTTTAAGTTTTTCACTTATTTATTTATATTTTAAATTTATTTATTTATTTTTTTAAAACTAATTATTTATTTTATTTTTTAAAACTATTTATTTATTTTATTTTTAAAAACTATTCATTTATTTATTTATTTTAAAATTGTTTATTTATTCAAATTATTTATTAAAAAACTATTTATTTATTTAATTAAAAAAACTATTTATTTATTTAATTAAAAAAAACTATTTATTTATTTAATGAATCATATCTTTTATTTAATTTTTTTATTTTATTAAAGTTTATAAAGTGTTTGATTAAAAAGTAAAAAAAAATAAAGTGTAAAATAATATAACTAAGGGCATTTTAGGTATTTTTAAAGTCAAATTTAAATTTTGGGGGTGTTAGTGTATAATAAAGAAATTTATCCATCTAAGTGTAATTTGTCCAAACCTCAAGGGGTTCAGTGTAATTTGCCCTTTTATTTATGATTTCATTCTATCAACATAAAAGTCTGCCAAGATGTTCATCCTTGGGTTGCACATTGAAAAAATAGGGTTGGATATAGGTCCCCCAGTCTCTATCCCCATTTCTTAGATCCTTTCCTATCCCCACCCATTTTCCTATTTGGGGAAAAATAGGGATGAAAATTTTTGGGTGAAGGTACCTCCATCTCCAACCGTAGTTTCCCATATTCTTCGTTTTTCAATTTTTTCAGTTCGTTGTTTGACTAAAAATTATAAATTATAAAATAAAAAAACATTCCATTACAAATACAAGATAAATTTATTAGTGCATTACCAAAAACAAAATTCAATACAAAATAAAGTATTTCAATAATTCAAAGTTTGAAACTAAGACAAATTCACATATAATATATTTATAATGTTTTGGGGGAAATGGGAAAATGGGAATGGGGGAACCTTCCCCCATACCCATCCCCATTTCAGTATATTTATGGGGAAAATGAGGAAACAGGGTTAGGGGAGGGTCTTTCCATCCCCATTTCAATTTGGGGATGATTTTCATCTCCATCCCCACCCATTTTCCAATTTTCCCGCAAAAACTTTTCCTCAAATAGGGATAGGGGCGGGGGGGGGGGGGGGGGGGGGGGGGGGGGGGGGGGGGGATTAGGATCCAGAGGAAAATGTGCAACCATAGTTCATCCTCTATAATTTAATTTATGACTTCTATTCTCTCAATATAAAAGTCATCCACAATGTTTAGTTGAACGTTGAAGGTTGAATTGTGTTCTATAATTTTATTTATGACTTTCATTTTATCAATATACAATATTTTAGTAATCATTCAGAACATATTGATATTAATCATAACAATCTTGATGAAAGATAGGTTTTTGGATATAAACCCTTGTTACAAATATGAAAGAAAAGGTTTATGTGCTCAGATAAGAGCCTAAAAATTAAATGACACTTTTTAGAATGTGTTTTTCAACAATAACATTGTTTTAATAACCTATGTTTAAAAGATACCTATTATGGTGAATGAAAAAATATACCCCAAAAGTAACCTTCTTCACCATTTTTTTTGTTTCAAAATCCTCCATCAATGGGGGTGGAACTGAAGAATCGACGAACACACGTACACCGACGACGACGGTGGACACACGTACACCGACCACGACCAAACACAATAGCGACTTTTTATTTCTCTGAAAAAACGAAGTATGTAACTTTCTCTGAAAACGAAGGGTTTCGAATTAGAAACACAGTATTGGAGAAAATGAACTAAACATAACAGAAACAGAGGAGCACAAAACAACAACCCAGAAGTCTCGAAAAACAATCACAAAGTCTCGGAACAAAGTATCAGACATCATACATCATACAAAAAGTCTCGGACAGCATACAAAAGTCTCGTAACACAAACGCAAAGTCTCTGAATACAAACACAAAGTCTCTGACACACAAACACAATGTCTCGGACAACATACAAAAGTCTAGGAACACAAACACAAAGTTTCGGACACACAAACACAAAGTCTCGGACACACAAACACAAAGTCTCGGAATACAAACACAAAGTCTCTGATACACAAACATAATGTCTCGGACAACATACAAAAGTTTCAGACACACAAACACAAAGTCTCGGACACACAAATACAAAGTCTCGGATACACAAACACAAAGTCCAAGAAACTAAGTTACTGTTCATCATCTTCCCCACTCGAAAATTTCAACCCTCAACAACTTTAACAATGGAAAATTCAAAACCCCCGATTGTGTCACCGTAGAGCTACTAAACTAATCCACCGAAGATACATCGATAATGTTATGAAAGTTAGTTTTGTTTGAGTTAGGAATAACTATACAGAAAAAGTAGTAAGAGAAAGTTAAAGTAAAGAATAATAATAAAATGATGTATAAAGTAATGATATTTTTGAAAATCACTTACTTTGATGTCTTTTAAATATAAATTATTAAAGTGGTGCTCTTCGTACAACACCAACTCAAAAAAATGCTATAAACCTCTATTTCCTTTAGCTAATGGGGTAATTATTGAGACCATGGTCACTGCCGGTGCTTTTTAATCTTTGTCGATATTATGTTGAATATGTTGAAAAAAAATCAATAAACAAAAAAAGAATATGTTGAAAAAAAAAAGAGTATTTAAAAGTCATTTGCTCTTAAAGGAATATGATCAAAATGTATGTGGCCAAGTGCAAATGGTTGGATGTGCCAAAATGCAACACAACCACAAAATGTATGTGGCCATATGCAAAGGGTTGGATGTGCCAAGATGCACCACAACCACAAAATGTATGTGGCCACATGCAATTGCAAAGGGTTGGTTGTGCCAAGATGCACCACAACCACAAAGATGGTGCGTTGTACACACTCAACAGACATGTCTCTTACAACTTACAAGAGACATTTCATATGGACATATGGTGGATGGACATCAGGACATGACTGTCCAAGAGAAGAGTTGCCTTGATGACCAATCCACCGTGAACCGCCGCCAGAAGGTCTATATATAGATTTGTGACAGGCAATTCAAATGTATACCAACAAGTATCTGAAATACAACTCGAAATAGAGAGAATACTCTAGGAAATCATTTGGTTAAGCCCGATTCTTGTGATTATTATAAGAGTGTTACGGCGATCTTTGCAGGCAACAAACGGCCTCATGGCAATGTCACAAAGTTCCTTTCTCAGACGCCAACAGGCAACAGCTCGTGCAATGACAATTGAAAGTCAGCAATTTTTTTTTTTTGAATTTTCCAAAGTCAGCTTTTCTCAGAAGCATTTGTAGTTTTTTGACTTTTTCCCGTAAGAGTTAAACTTCTAGGAACGGACTTTGTGGAGTAAATTACATTGCTTGTGGATTCCAGAAATTCTAGGAACGGACTTCTAGTAATGAGTTGTGACAAGTTAATAGACCCACTTTCAATGAACAGAGGAAGATACGTTACTAATATAAAAATTTGCAGGTACTCTAAAGCACTTGCACAGTTGCACCCCACGCCAAGAAAGTTAACCCTGGATTTCTTTTATTTTATTTCATTAATCTAATGCAGATGACAGATTGAGGTTGGTCAAGTGGTTTACTTCTTACATTCATTTTCTAAAGATATTCCATTTTTAAAACATTAAATTTATAAAAAAAATTTAAAAACATTTTGATTACGTCCAAAATACCTTTTTATTTTTGATACTCCATTTCTAAAGATATTTCATTTATTTATATAAAAAAAGTTTATTTGGAAAACCCTTATTGTTGTGTTTAAATTTTTATTTATTTTTTTGTAAAGATTTTACGAAGGTTATTGCCGAGACTTGGGATATTATAAAATAAACAAAATTTTAATTTTTTCATATTTTTTTTCTAAACGCATTTCATATTAAGAAAATAAACTCAATTCTAAAAGTTTATTTTCCTTCCGATTGTTAATCTAATTGCATATAACATTCTCCATCACTTTGGAATTAAAGATATGAAAATATATACATACACACATATATATATATATATATATATATGTATATTATAAGTTTTAAGGTTTACGAATTAAGGATAAACTTGTCATTAACAAAAAAAAATTATTACAATGAAGTGTGAATAGATAGAGCGGTGCTATTGGCACACTCTCTACCGATCTATTTATACTATATTTTTTTAATTATATAATATTCTTTTTTTTTCTTTTATCAAAATTACTTACAGAGACATACAATTTAAAGAAAGAAATTTTCTACAAAGTAAATCTATTAAAATCTCACATTCTTTTTCCATAAAAAAAAACCAGTAATCTGTTTTTTTTTAAAAAAAATTGGAACTCTTAAACCCTAAAATCTGTTTCTTACACACATATATAATATTATGAAAAAGTTTGAGAATGATATCAAGCATATGGAAAATTTTCTAAGAACGATATTAAACATCTGGAAGAATTGTCTAAGAATGACATAAAACAAGAATTGTTTGACAATGATAGTAAACATCTGGAAACAATTCATTCTCTGAAAATAAGTTTGAAGTTAAATTTTTCTTTATAATGATATCAAACTGTTGTGTTGAAGTATCATATTATTTTTTATTTTCCATGAAATAAGAAAAAAAAACTAAAAAAAGTAAATCTATTAAAATCTCACATTCTTTTTCCATAAAAAAACCCAGTAATCTGTTTTTTTTAAAAAAAAATTGAACTCTTAAACGCTAAAATCTGTTTCTTACACACATATATAATATTATGAAAAAGTTTGAGAACGATATCAAGAATATGGAAAAATTTTCTAAGAACGATATTAAACATCTGGAAGAATTGTCTAAGAATGACATAAAGTAAGAATTGTCTGACAATGATAATAAGCATCTGCAAATAATTCATTCTCTGGAAATAAGTTTGAAGTTAAATTTTTCTTTATAATGATATCAAACTGTTATGTTAAAGTATCATATTATTTTTTATTTTCCATAAAATAAGAAAAAAAAACTAAAAAAAGTAATAAGAAGAAAAAAAAATAAATCAATCATTGGAGGTGAGAGAATGTATACATATACAAATATCAGAGATAGAGAAATCATATATGGTATGTGTATTAAATTTGAAAAATAAGTAAAATGAGTAGTTTTGAAAATAAACCAAAAAATTTAATAAAAAAATTAATTTAATTTAATTAAATCAAAATTTTATAAAGTGAAGCATGAATAGATCAGCATGGGGTGTACCAATGGCACCATTCGAATAGATAGTCAGTCGATTATCAATAGCATCATTCAAATTTTAACATAGATGGACTTTTTTACCCTCCAATTATTAACAATTTGACAAATATACCGATTTGATTAGTCCAATAAAAATTTGGCATGGGTCCCAAAAAATTGAATTTTTATAAAACAAAAAAAAAGATAAATTAAAGGGGAAATTGCACCAACATCTCCGGAATTTAAGCAATATTGCACGCGATAGCAACTTTTGCCAGATGCGACACAGACTCAACAATTTAGCTACAGAAAAGAAACTCTTGAGAGAGATCAATGAAATCCAACAGAAAGAAGCTGCTGATTCATGTTCCTCAGTAAAAAAATTCAGTGAATTCGTAAGATTAAACATTTGATTTGAAACTAGATTTTTTTGTTTTGTTTTGTTTTCTTAATGATATATCTATCATGTAGTTTGTATCATTTGACTAATCAATATAAAGTTCATGTAATTCTGATTGTAGATACGGTGTATGTATGTCAAAATTGAATTCCTAAACAAAAACAAAGTCAGAAATAAGATCCTCAATAAGATCAAACATCCTCAATAAGATCAAATGGCTCGAAAAGCTTGGGAAGGAAACAATTGCAAATGCTATTGAGAAGAAAAAGATTGGTAACCCTTTGTTTATTTCAAGAAAAACTTTACAAAATCAAGTTGTAAGATAATCCTGGACACTCATTTCATATAACTGAGTGTCAGCTTATTGATTTATTATCTATTGTTTCATGACTAATTTATCAAATCTGGTTTTACCTTCTAAATAAGATAATATCAGAGGAATTAATGAGGTAGTAACAGTTAGAATTCCAGTCTAAAATCAGCTGCGTGGAGAAATATTTAAAGGTCTCAAATAATGAATTACAGGCAGAAATGGGAGGAAGTGGAGCAACACTAGAAAAAAAAAAAGAGGAATCAACAGGATGAAACAGTGGAATTAATAGTCAACCCACAATTTGTTTAAAGTCAGCAAAATATTTTTTTTTTTAATTTTCCAAAGTCAGCAATTGAGCAGCATTTGTAGTATTTTCCATAAGAGTTAAACTTCTAGGAATGGACTTTGTGGAATAAATTACATTGCTTGTGGATTCCTCGGTTGACTATCGAATTCACTAAATTGTCATACACCAAACTATTTATACAAGCTTTTCACAAATTGAGAAAAATAATATAAATCGTGCTCATATATAATCAGAGCCATCTAGCTGGCTTAGCATTTTGAGAAGAAATGAGAATTATAGGCAAGAAAACATGGTTTTCTCAGTGTTTTCTGCTTTTCTTTTTTCTGTTTCTAAACATCCAATTCTCAAAAGAGTCTGATACACTCTCACCAGGTCAGTCTCTTTCAGGAAACCAGACATTGACCTCTGCTGGTGGGATATTTGAACTGGGTTTCTTCACACCAGGCAATTCTCAGAAATACTACATAGGAATATGGTACAAAACATTGCCCAATCAAACTGTCGTTTGGGTGGCAAACCGGATAGAACCGCTCTCGGATCATTTCTCTTCAGAATTTAAGCTCCTGGAGGATGGAAACCTGGTCCTACTCAACCAATCTGGAGCTGCAGTGTGGTCAACGAATTCGACTTCAACGGTTCACAATTCTACTACTGCAAAGCTTCTTGATAATGCAAACTTTGTCATAAGCAATGCATTGGATTCGTCTGGTGTAATTTGGCAGAGTTTCGATCATCCTACTAATCACTGGCTCCCTGGAGGAAAGTTTGGATACAAAAAAAACCTGAAAAATGAGGAAATGACTCTAGTTTCCTGGAGGAGCCCAGAAAATCCAGCGCCTTCACTATTCTCTCTCGATGTTGCTAGAAATGGGACAGGCCATTCCCATTTGTTAATGTGGAATGGTACTCATCAGTACTGGAATAGTGGGGACTGGACAGGAAAGATTTTCACCCTTGTTCCCGAACTTCAGTTGAATTATTATGTTACAAATATGACCTTCATTACGAACGAGAACGAGAGCTATTTCACTTATACTTCTGCGATCCCTAATGCTTTTACTAGATTTGTGCTTGAAGTTACTGGGCAGTTGAGGCAATACGTCTGGCAAGAGAATTTCGGAGATTGGAAGTTCTTCTGGGCCCGACCGACACAGCAATGTGAAGTTTATGCTTTTTGTGGGCCTTTTAGTGTTTGCAATCAGAAGGAAGAACGTCTGTGTGTTTGCATGGAAGGATTTGAACCAAAAATACAAGAAAATTGGAAACTGGAAGATCATACAGATGGGTGTGTGAGAAGAGCTCCTTTACAATGTGATGGTATAGAGAAGAAGGATAGATTCCTCGTAATGCGCAGCATGTTTTTTCCGGAAAATCCTGAGTCGGTAGCAGTTGGGAGCGTTGAAGAGTGTGAATCAGCATGCCTGAGCAACTGTTCTTGCAATGCTTTTGCTTATGATAATGGATGTTCGATCTGGAAAGGAGATCTTTTCAATCTACGACAACTTGAATCTGATGATGAAACTGGAAGAGATTTCCATCTTCGAAGTGCAGAATCTGAGTTGATTCAAACAAGAGTAAAGCATAAGAGTGATAAGACGGTTTTGATAGTTTGTGCAGCAATAGCAGGCTTCTGTATTCTGTGTGTTCTTGTCGCTGTGATTCTGTGGAGGAGACGTTCAACTGTTTTGCTTGAAGGAGTGGATGGTTATTTGGTGCTGTTCACATACCGGCAATTGAGAAGTGCAACAAAGAACTTCTCGGAGAAACTTGGGGAAGGGGCTTTTGGTTCTGTTTTCAAAGGGACATTGCCGAATTCAACTGCCATAGCTGTCAAGGAACTCAAAAATCTACAACAAAGAGACAAGCAATTTCAGGCAGAAGTGAAGACCATTGGAATGATCCAACACATAAATCTTGTTCGGCTGAGGGGATTTTGTGTAGAGGATTCGAAAAGATTCTTAGTATACGAATACATGCTTAACGGTTCTCTAGAATCACTCCTGTTTCAAAAGAGTTCCAAGATCCTGGATTGGCAAAGTAGATTCAAAATTGCAACTGGTACTGCTAGAGGACTGACTTACCTCCATGAGAAGTGCAGAGATTGCATCATACATTGTGATATCAAGCCAGAAAACATATTGCTAGATGC
Organism: Dipteronia sinensis; assembly: GCA_033220585.1. Classification (NCBI taxonomy): domain Eukaryota; kingdom Viridiplantae; phylum Streptophyta; class Magnoliopsida; order Sapindales; family Sapindaceae; genus Dipteronia; species Dipteronia sinensis. The sequence goes on from CM065645.1 coordinate 39,384,716, forward strand.
AGAATACAACCCGAAAGTGGCTAATTTCGGCCTGGCCAAGCTCTTTGGCCGAGAATTCAGCAGGGTTCTGACAACCATGAGAGGAACCAGAGGTTATCTGGCACCAGAATGGATCTCAGGTGAAGCTGTCACACCAAAGGCTGATGTTTTCAGCTATGGAATGCTGCTTTTTGAGGTTATATCAGGAAGGAGAAACATAGAAAAGTTAGAAAACGGGCTCCATGATTACTTCCCTTTAAGGGTTGCTAAAACAGTCCAGAATAGAGAAGATGTTATTGCCTTGTTAGATGACAGATTGGAAGGTAATGCCATCACAGAAGAGCTTAGTAGGGCCTGCAAAGTTGCTTGTTGGTGCATTCAAGATGATGAGAAGAATAGGCCAACAATGGGACAAGTAGTTCAAATACTGGAAGGAGTTTCAGAAGTGGGCATACCACCAATGCCCAGGTTTCTCCAACACCTTACAGAAAATCCAGCCGAAGCCGTGCCAGCTAATAAGTGATTTGGTTTCAGCCTTTCAGGTCGATAGAATGTTGCCCTTCTCTTTGTCAGCTAATAAGTGATTGAGTTTCTTCATAAAAGCAGAAACCCTCTATGTTTCTATTGCCAGTAATGTATTTGAATGAAGTAAAAATTTCATAAAATCATCATATCAATCGAGCGAATTTGGTTAGTAACCAAAGTAATGTATCTTATAACTTAATCGATGATGCAAAAATAATTATCATATGTTATGTAACTCAAATAAACATGGAATCATGAATTTTAAAGTACTATTGAAGAGGGGAAAATGCTAATTTTAAAGCTTTTTCGCCATGAAAAATGTACCTTCATGACTTGAAGGAAACTAGCATATTAGATGAATCCCGGGCTACCAGCTGCTTCTCTATAACATGAAAAAACAACAAACGTTAGTTGGTACAAGAAAGACCTTCTTTACATGAACTACATAAATCAATGTCTACAGACTGATAAAAAAGGAGGTTCAGTTATTTAAAAAAATAACACAAAACGAGTTATAATAATGAAGAGAAAGAGGGATATGTTACCCTTCGTGATCAGCTTCTATGCCATCTCTGTAGTTTGGCTACAGTCAATACCAGCATTACATGCACCAAGCTTTTTTGCAATGAAAATTGTACCTTCATGACTTGATGAAAACTAGCATATTAGATAGTCACAGGTTCACAGCTGCTTCTCTAGGACATGAGGAAAACAGCAAATGTTAGTACAAGAAAGACTTTTACATGTACTACATAAATCAATGTCTGCAAACTACTAAAATAGGAGGTTCAGTTGTTTAAAAAGCAACACAAAACAAGTCATAATATCAGAGAGAGAGAGAGAGAGAGAGAGAGAGAGAGAGAGAGAGAGAGAGAGAGAGAGAGAGAGAGAGATATGTTACCCCTCAATTCATCAGCCTCCATCTCTGTAGTTTGGCTACATTCAATACCATTGCAACTAAGAGACTATCTTTTGTATGGTTCGGAAACTGGAAATAAGCATGTCTCCATGATTTTTTCAACAATAAACCACCAACAACTCCCCAGAATCCTACTATGAATCCAAGCGCCATGCTAACATAAAACCCGAGTTATGATCCCATCATAGTTGTGATAGCAGGAGCTTGAGCTGGTTCGTCCTCTGGACACTTATTTGGAAGTGGAGATCCACAAAGCTCAGGATTTCCCACATATGAAGAGGCATCAAAATTCTGTAGCTTAGTAATTGATGGAATTTTTCCTGACAAGTTATTGTTGGACAAGTTCAACATGCCAAGAAAATTCAGCAATTCAAAGCTTGTAGGAATTTCACCAATGAGCTCATTATCTGACAAGTCAAGTGAATCTAACGAACTTAATTGGCCAATTTGCATACTAATTGGTCCAGTTAAATGATTTCTTGACAGATTCAAGGATATTAATCGTTCCAGACCTGTAATTTCTTCAGGAATTTCACCAATTAAGCTGATGAGGAACTCTACCAGCAAACCGAGCATTGGAGAGATTGAGGTACCTTAATTTGCAGAGATCTGTTGTCCTCTAAAGTGCTGCAATTCAAGCAAGGAAGAAGTAATACTATCTCTCAAAGGTTGAATGTACATAACTTCAGAGGGAGTTCGAAATTGAAGATCGAGCTCAACCACGTGGCCTGTTAGGTTGCTACAAGAGACACCTCTCCATTTGCAACAATCTTTACTTCCCCATGATGAGAGAAGACCATCTTCATCTATCAGGCCTTGTTTGAAAATCAGCTTTCTTTCTTGATGATCAAGATGAAGAGAAACACAAACATTGTATAAATACTTGCAGAGATAGACAGTTAACTGATTGAACTATGGATTAAAATAAGCTTTTTGAAATTGTAGTTTAACAGAAATTAATTACCTAGTATATTTTGAACAAAGACTGAGACCATGAAGAATCGATATTTGCCGGCTATCAATATTCTGCCATTATCACGTTAGCATTCAAGTCACGGTTATTGGGCTGGGCCCAACAAGCATTCAACATTGGGCTTATGTGCAACTCAAGGCCCATAATACTTCTCTTACATAAAGCCTTTTGTTTTCTATGATTTTATTTGTTTTGGTGTTTCCCAAGTCCCAACTCCCAACCCAAATCCCACTTATAATCCCAAGTAATGTAACTTCAAAAAACAATTCAGTTTGATGTTCACATTCATTAAAAGTTTAAAACATGCAGCAGCAGTAGTACAAGCTCATTGAGAGGACCTATTTCATTGTCTCTCTCTCTCTCATGGTATTTAAAAATGCAGCTTATACATGGGTAAAATCTATTATGGAAATCTGTGCAACTACTACTTCAATGCTGGTTGGGGATCATATGCATCAATTGGTTTCTAGTTGTAGCCTTCCATGTCCAGTGTAAGATGCTTCTCTCATAATGATACCTGAAAGCTTTACTTTTTTTCCACTTTCGCATGAATAGATCAACCTGGTTTTTCAAAATAAACAAATGGAATCATATTAAACTGGACCGACAATCATCATATCTATGAAGAAAAGAAGAAGATTAAATCAACAAATTACCATCAGACTCAATTCCTCTAGGGCTTTTACATTTTTCTCTCTAGCAACTTCTCTGGCTTTGCTCAACACTGCATTGTATCTGCAATTCTATACCCAAAACAAGAAATTTTATGTTAGTATCGACATGCACATATTCAGGACAAATTACTAGTTGTGGTCTTATAATCATTAAAGATTTGTGATGCATGATTATCATGATTAGCTGTTTTATGTTAAATTCATATGGTTCTGTTCTTAGATTAAGCAATTAGTGACTACTAATTGAGAGGAAGATATATTACCTCTTCATCCAGTTGTTTCCTCAGATTAAGAATGTTCTGGTTCACTTCAATGCTTCTCTGCTTTACAACGTAAAATTGCGTCCTCAGATGGTGTGTATCATTTTCTGCAACCTTCAAATCTTTGCCCACATGTTTAATTTCATCCATAATTTTCAAAAGTTCCATCCTTAGTTCCTCTGCTATTTTATTTATAAGCTGAGGAGATAAGATTAGTGAGTTGATAGAAAACTAATTTTGTAAGTTAATATGTTATCATGACAAGTAAAATTCTAGTTAAACATTCTCTTACTCTAACTTGATCTTGAATAGATTTTCTTGAACATAAAGGGTTCCCAATCTTTCCCTGTCGAGTAGCATTTGTAGTAGCTTTCTCTGCTGCCCTTTCAAGCTGTTCGATCTCCTTGACAATTTGCTTATGACTAACTTTCTTGTTGGCTTGGCGTTGCATGCAGTTATACAACCATCGAAACTGTTTCAAGAAACCTTATTATGCTGCTACTTAATTGAAAATGTTTTAATCTGGACACCATGATTTTAGCATTTATCAAGACATGAATTTTTTTAGTAAAACGTTCAATTCTTAATGTAAAGATCTCTCGACATGAAGAATCCTCAAGTCCTTATGAGCATTAAAAACAAGACTTCTGCAATTGTTACAGATAAAATAAAATAAAATAAAAAGAAAGACTAACAAGAAATAGAGCTCAATTTAATCTTACAAAGTAACTCAGCTCATTTACTGATGAAAATGGATAAATAGCTCCTTTCTGTTGGCTGAGATTTCTTTCTTTCAAGCCTTGATTTTCTGTGGCCAAACATTTGGTTCTGTGGGTGCGCAGGGTCAGGAATTCAAGTTGCGCTGCGTCTGACCTGACCATTTCCCCCCTGGATATGTAGTACGACCCAAAGGAGGGCCTCCTACCTCGGCCCCTGGATTTGCTTATTCCCTGGATAAGGTCCTCTGAATGTTTCTCAACAGTCTTCCCACAGCCAAAAGATAGCAAAACAGAAAGACAAAAACTGAATATTTTCAGTAAGTCAGCTCAACAAACGCATTGGACTTCTAATATAGTTTAGTGATCATGCTTACAAAGTGACTAATTTCTTTGCATGAATTCTTCGTAATATTTAGCTTGTATAGACGTAATTGCAGATGATCAAGTTTCCTTTTTGTCCAGTCCAGAGTTTCTTTGATGTCCACATGACGGGAACGTAGATTGTACATTTGTAAGTCCAGATTTCTTCGATCTGACTGCACAGAAAATCATATCAACAATAATGCTGGAATACATATATATTTTTGATGAACTTCTAATCATGGTGTACTTTAACTTCTTAAATTCATATTATGCTTACCTGTCTTTGGTTGTATATACCAGCGACAGACCACGCATTTCTGTTTATGTTTTCATATAGCTTTTCAGCCTCTTCAATTCTGGATTCAAGGGTCTGGTCTTCATATGGCGAATAATTGATAAAATAGAATTCATGGACTTTCTTCTCAACACATCCATTAACATTTACAGGCTCATCAAGTTCTTGCTCCTGATTGAGTTTCTCTGCCGCTATGTACTCAGGTAAGCAATTTCCATCTTTTACACTTTCAGGATTGGAAGAACCTTGCACAAATTTAGTTTCCATGAACTCTTTAGCCCTGGTTTGTACAAAAAATACCAATATGAATAGTTAGTAATTGTACTGGGCTCCACTCGAGAGTGTAAAGCAAACATGTTTGCTCTGCATAGTTTTATTCTGCTTGATTATGGGATAAAAACAGTGCTTATGAAGTGGAGTAGAAAACAACAATAAAGAAAGTGAAATTCGGAAAATAACAGCGGTCAGGAAATGCATATATAGAGACATAAATTTTTTTTAAATGTATAGACAATGAGAATGAATGTGAAACTTGAATGTAGTACTTACTTGTAATTTGTAAAAGCAGTAGACCTAGGGATATTCTTACCAGTAGTGAGTGGTTAACTGAGTCACTTTCAATGAACAGAACAAGGTGCATCACAAATATATAGAAGTTGGCAGATTATAGAAGTGAGGAAATGTCCTCAGGTCAAACATCTCCAACAAAGCACTTGCTCCCCACGCCAAGTAAGTCAACTCACCCCAAGATGCCTTGCCAACATTTTTTTTGTATCGTTTTTTCTTTAATTATTCTTCGGGGTCGGTGCATTAACCATAGATCGACCATCTACAGTTACTATTACTTGTTTGGCTGAGAAGGAACGAATTGGAGCGACATATTAAATATCTGAGGAAACAACAAGATAAAGCAGTAATATACTTCTTTTTAGATCTGAATTTTCTTACCATTCCACCAAATAAGCATGTGACATCTCCTATTCTAAACACTTACTTTTGCTTCTTCATGAATTCAGAAAGGTAGATATGACAAATATGTTTCAGTGTTGAGCAATGCCAGAGAACTTGCAAGAAAGAAAGATGTAGGAGCCCTTCAGGAATTGTCTCTAAGAGAGGTAATTTGTTGATATCTTTCAGTTTTTTCACCATTTGATATATTTGTACTGCCAATTTGCCATTAATGTTTTGTTAAAACCAGGTGGATATATTCATGTGTCGTTGGAACAGAAGTAAAGATTTTAGATGTAAATATGTATTATGAGAAAAGCATCCTGTAATTACTTGACCACCACAGATTAAGTAGGGATGGACAGGTCGGAACCTCCAGGCTCCATGAAGAGAAACTTATTCTGGAGGCTCCAACAAGTACCGAATCAACATTAAAGTAGTTGTAACCAGAAATCTGTATAAATGTTCATCTAGGTTGTGAGTTTTCCTATAAACTGTATCAGATTTTCAATCCATTTGTCCTTGTAAAAGGATTACATTAATGGAATTGATCTTCTTCTTATACATTGTAGATTCTATCACATGATGGTTTTCACTATTATTCTAAAAGCATATGGCTTTTCAGGTGATTGAATGTCTCTAAAATAGTTTGTATGAAAAAAAAAAATCCTTTAACACTGCTGAAGATGATAATTTGAACCCCATTCAGTGGCTTCGTAAATTATCAATTAAAATTCACAATAGCAATGTAGCAAATTCTCTAACCCTCCTAAATTAAGTACATAATAACAACTTTCAATATACAAAAAAACAATGTTAGATTTTGAGTATTTGTGATCAGTACTTGAAGAATTTCAACAATTTGAATTTCTGTAGTAAGTAAGAGAATTTACCAAAATTTTATAATCACAGATTTTGCAACCTTAATCACAGCTTAATGTGATTTTATTTTAAAGGATCGTGAAAACAAACAAAGATAAAATGTAGATATAGTTCAGGGTTCTTGAGATATATTACAAAGAGTATTAAATAAATTTCCATAGTTTCTTCCCTCCAATGCCTCATTTAATATGTTCTGATTTCATCCTTCTTTACTTTTTTACTGTATCTATTTGCATACCGACATATCGTTTTATTGGATCACTATTATTATAGTTATTTATGTTAGTATATACTGTATATATTATAGTTGGGGTATATTTGTAAATATGCCTGTTGACCTTAAACCTATTTTGTAATGCTATATATATTTAAAAGAAGAAGATTCTATCAAATGACCAGTGACGCTGGCGATCAAGGGAAGGCATATGCCCGCCGCCGTCACTGCCGTATCAGCCGACGCCGCTGTCGCATCAGCCACCGTCGCCTCTTAAGTCAATTTAGGGTTAGGTTAGTGTAGGGTTAGGGTTAGGGTTAGGGTTAGAATTATTTAGGAAATTATGGATTTTTTTATTTAAGGTTATTTTTGGTAATAGTTAATTGTTCAAGGTTAATTGTGGAAGTGATTGTAAAAGTATTAATTATAACTTATTACATAAGTGAAAAGTTAAATTTTTTTACTTTTTCTATAAGACATATATATCTTAAAATAATATATAAATTGAAAAAATAAACAAATTTATTTATTTTAATTTAAGTGATAATAGCTAATAAGACTTATAGGGAAAAAAACAAACAGCCCCTTAGAATCCATGACCAAGTTTGTTTTATCTCGACGATATATGATGTCCAAATGAAAACCCAACAAATTCCTTGCTTTATTTCGTAGTTCAAATGAAAATCTAGTAAACCAAACAAGTAATAGTAACTGTAGATGGTCGATCTACGGTTAATGTAGATTGGGTCGAATTCAAGTCAAGCTCAAGCAACTTGGTCTAACCGGTCGAATCGGACGCGTCGAATGCGACTATAACCTGCAAAAAAGATGGAAAAATAACAGAAAAGAACAGGGAAACAGGAAGAACCGGAATAAAATAGTGGGATTGATTGTTGGCCTTAGATATGCTTGGACTGAACATAGAAGTGTTATCTAAGAACGAAAGCGGAACTCCGGTGACCGGAGTTCGTTAGAGCAGAGTTTGAACACGCAAATAAGCTTTGTTTTCCTTGTCAGATTTCAGAGAGATTTCAGTGATCAGGTGGCTCCTTTTAATAGGCCTCTCTTGTTCCTCACGCTCCTCTCGGTTCGATCCCATAACTGGATAGATTCACTCCATTTTGAATTGACCGTTACGGCTGTTGCCAGCATTTGGTAACCGAAATTGGACCGAGTTAAACAGCTAAATTCCTGCTGTTGAAAGCCATGGGTCGACCCATATGTGGGCCTGGATTGGATTTAACACAAGATTTTGGGCCTTAAGTGTCGGGTCCAAAGATCACTTTTGGTTACTACAATAATTCTAAAATAAAAATAAAAATTTGATTATCAAGTCATGAGTCGTCTCGGTGAATCTTCGAGTTAGCTCGATTCACACGTAACAGTCAACTTTATGGGCCTGATCATGTCTTAATAGGCCCAAACTTGTTTGGGCTCGGCCTGCAAAATTTAAGTCATAAAAAATTCTATCATGCTTGAGATTTTGCTTCGTGATTGATGGATGATGTGTTTGGTATGTCTTTTCAAACGGAGCTTCTCTAGAGTATAAAGTTTTTATTTAATAGAGCTTTTAACAAAAAAAAAAAAAAATTACCATTCTCCCTTTTTGGTCTTGGTGGTGTGGTAAATGCATGTGTTTCTCATACCACCCGGGTTCAAGGATGCTTTGGTGCTGAATACATCATCACAAAAAAAAAAATTTGTTGTATAAATTACAAAAAATATGTTGACAATGTATTTTTCAAAAGAGAGTTTCTTCTTACAATCCACAAATTATTTATTTACACTCCAATTTAATTTTTTTTATTAATGACAATTTTAACCAACAATCCACAAATTATTATTTACACTACAAACTAATTAAATCATAAAAAAAAATCTCTCTCCTAATTACTCTCTCTCTCCATTTTTCAAAAAAAAAATCATATCTCCATACTTTCTCGATCAATATCTGATTAATAGTTAAAAAGAAAAAAAAAGTTATGATTAGATTTTTACTAACAGTAATATATATATATATATATATATATATAAATTTTCAAGTCAGTGCACACTGATATAAATTCGTGTATATATATATATTTATATTTATATAAGTCAATACAACATGGTACTTGTTTTTTGAGTTTTTTTTAATATATACATATATACGATTCCTAAAAATCAAGCTTATTTGTAATTTTTTTTTCTAAACAGTTAGTCTTGTTTAAAAAAGAATGGAAATATAAAATTAGAGATATGTATTGGAAGAGAAAGAGTTTAATATGGTAATTAAAAATTTAGGAGTAAGTGTTTAATATGTAATATTTAATCTAATGATTTAAGAGAGATATTTTCTTTTTTTAGAATAGGAGTATCAAAAGATAAAAAGAATAATCTTAGAACAACAGAAAGTGTCTTTAGATTTTTTTTTTTAAATTCAAAATTTGAGAATGGAGTGTTTTTAGAAAAGAAATGTAAAAAGAAAAAATTGGATTGTCAAAAGAAACTCTCTTTTAAAAATAGCTTTTGATAGTGTCAATTATAAAAAGGTGTTGACAATATATTTATAATGAAAGAGTTGTATGGTGGAATATCTAAAAGGAAAATTGGCACTGATGTCCCCTGAACTATTCCCCGAATTTGCACCTTACTCTTTATATTTTGTTTCACCATTAAACCCCCCTAAACTTTCATAAATTGGCAATATGTGATAGAATTGAAACGCCGTCTATTTTTTTGTCATGACAAATTGCACAAAGTTCCCCTTATTATATATATAATTGCATCAAACGGAAAAATATAATAATATGACCTAAATACCCCTCTGATCAAATTTTAAAAATAAAACTTTAAATTTAAAATTGAAATAATGGTTAAACAATACTAAAATTCTGAATTTTTTGATAAATAAAATTAAATAAGTAGAGAAATGAAAAAAATTAAATTTATTTAAATTTTCTTTTTTATTTAAATATCCTCAAATATAAAACTCATATAAATATTTAAATTATTTAAGTTGAATTATCATTTAATTTATGTTTTTTTATTTAAATATCCATAAATATCACTTGTTCATTTACGATAACAAGAGAATTAATAATGACAAAAAAAATTAAATAATGATAATCATAAAATAATAATAATCATAATATAAACAAATAATAATGAGAACAACAATAATGAGAATGAAAGTCGGAAAATAACAATAATTTTGTCAGGAAAATAACAGCGGTCATGAAATGCATATATATATATATATATATATATATATATGGAGATTGAAAAAAAAAACATAATATAGAAGTGAGGAAATGTCTTCAGGTCAAACATCTCCAACAAAGCACTTGCTCCCCACGCCAAGTAAGTCAACTCACCCCGAGATGCCTTGCCAACATATTTTTTTATTGTTTTTTTCTTGGGAAAATTACACAAACCACCCCGACTTTAACACATATATGATGCATAATTCAGTTTTGTAAAAAATACAAGAACATACCCTTGACTTAGGGGTTGACCGTTAAATCTAACGGCGATATAAAAGTTTGGAAAAATTACACAAACATACCCCGACTTTAACACATATATGATGCATAATCCAGTTTTGTAAAAAATACAAGAACATACCCTTGACTTAGGGTTGACCGTTAAAGTTAACGATGTTGTTAACCATTGAAGGGTAGTATTGTTATTTTCTAATTGATTAAAAAATTAAAAATTAAAAAAATTTCTTTGACCCCTTTTCAGAGCCAGATATGTTTGTTTCCTTCAAAATATAGAGGGGATCAGTCATCAGTTTGATCTCCTCTATATTTTTTAGGAAATTGAACCAAATCTCCTCCAAATATCGAGTAGATGAGCTTGCCATGGTGGGAATGGGAAATGGAGAGAAATGCGAAGAAGACTGCGGCGGCGGTGCACGAGGAATGGCCGGTGGCGATGACAGTAATGGTTTGGTGGTTTGAAGAGTTCTCTCCAATGGATTCTTAATCTCTTTTGAGTTTTTTCCTTTTCAATATTTATTTTGGTATTATCTTTGAGTTGGAGAAATTGAATTAAATTTTTTGATATTTTTTTTGGAGATGAAAAGATATCATCCAAGTTGAACCAGATCTCATTTTCTAGTGATGTTGTTTTCTTTAAAAAAAAAAATAACCAGAATCTGACGATATTTTTTTTAATAATTATTTTTTATTAACCAAACCAAATATCAGTTGGAATGGATAATAGGAGATTTGGTGATTTTTTTTAATAATTATTATTTTGATTAACTAAACCAAATCTTTTTTTTTTAAAGAAGTAAAACCAAATCTCTCCATTGGAGATCTGGTGACTTTGAGAGTTTTGGTTGTTTCTGTTTTTGGGTCTTTTGTTGGTCTTTGCTAGGGGGTTTTCCATTGAGTGAAGTGGAATTTAGTTTTATTTTTGAGAGTTTTGGTTGTTGGTTTTGTTTTGAGTGGTGATTTAATCTATTGATTGAGAAAAACATCATGTTTAATGGGTGATCTCAATTGGAGACTTGGAGTCTCGATGATGATCATGGAGATCTATTGATTTTTTTTATTAAAAAAAATATATTAGCAGAAGGGTATTTTGGTATTTTTAAGATAAAAGTTTATATCACCGTTAGATTTAACGGTCAACCCCTAAGTCAAGGGTATGTTCTTGTATTTTTTTTGTAAAACTGGATTATGCCTCATATATGTGTTAAATTCAGGGTATGTTTGTGTAATTTTTCTAAACTTTTATATCACCGTTAGATTTAACGGTCAACCTCTAAGTCAAGGGTATGTTCTTCTATTTTTTACAAAACTGGATTATACCTTATATATGTGTTAAAGTCGGGGTATGTTTGTATAATTTTCTCTTTTTTCTTTAATTATTCTTTTGGGTCTGTGCATTATTGCGTAGTACAGGAAAGAGAAAAGATTGTTGTTTCCTTCTGATTTTTTGCTTATTCTTAACCACACAAACATTTTTAAGAGTAATAGTAAGGCAGGTTGCTTAATTTGGCTACTATGATGTTTGCTGTGTGCCTCTATGTTTTCTGGACATGAGTGTATCTCAATAGCATTTTAGTGATCCGATAAAACAATATGTCGGTATGCAATTAGATACAGTAAAGAAGGATGAAATCAGAACATATTAAATGAGGCATTGGAGGGAAGAAACTATGAGAATTTATTTAATTACTCTTTGTAATATATCTCACGAACCCTGAACTACAGCTACATTGTTTGTATCTTTGTTTGGTTTCATTATCCTTTTAAAATAAAATCACATTAAGCTGTGATTAAGGTTGCAAAATCTGTGATTATAAAATTTTGGTAAATTCTGTTACTTACTACAGAAATTCAAATTGTTGAAATTCTTCAAGTACTGATCACAAACACTTAAAATCTAACATTGGTTTTTTGTATATTGAAAGTTGTTATTATGTACTTTAAGCGGGTTAGAGAATTTGCTACATTGCTATTGTGAATTTTAATTGATTATTTACGAAGCCACTGAATAGGGTTCAAATTATCATCTTCAGCAGTGTCATAGGATTTTTTTTTTTCATACAAACTATTCTAGAGACATTCAATCACCTGAAAGGCCATTTGCTTTTAGAATAATATTGAAAACCATCATGTGATAGAATCTACAAATGTATAAGAAGATCAATTCCATTAATGTAATTCTTTTACAAGGACAGAAGGATTGAAAATCTGATACAATTTATAGGAAAACTCACAACCTAGATTAAACATTTATACAGATTTCTGGTTACGACTACTTGTACTTGTTGGAGCCTCCAGAATAAGTGGCTCTTCATGGAGCCTGGAGGTTCTGATCCATCCATCGCTACTTAATCTGCGGTGGTCAAGTGATTTGAGGATGCTTTTCTCATAATTACATATTTACATATGTTCCAACGACACATGAATATATCCACCTGGTTTTAACAAAACATTAATGGCAAATTGACAATACAAATATATCAAATGGTGAAAAAAGTGAAAGATATCAACAAATTACTTCTCTTAGAGACAATTCCTGAAGGGCTTCTACATCTTTCTTTCTTGCAAGTTCTCTGGCATTGCTCAACACTGAAACATAATTGTCATATCTAGCTTTCTGAATTCATGAAGAAGCAAAAGTAAGTGTTTAGAATAGGAGATGTCACATGCTTATTTGGTGGAATGGTAAGAAAATTCAGATCTAAAAAGAAGTATAATACTGCTTTATCTTGTTGTTTCCTCAGATTTTGAATATGTCGCCCCACTTCATTCCTTCTCAGCCAAAAAGCATCTAGTTTCTTCACTAAACGGTATATATCTTCATCTACTTTTGAAACTTTGTCTACTTTTGAATCTTTCTCTTCACAACGTATTTTAGCCATGACTTCTAAATGTTCCTTGCTTAATTCCTCTGATATTTTATTTATAAGCTAGAACAAGAGTTCATAAAATTAGTCATGATATTAAGGTAACTGAAAAGTGAGCAATAAGCTGACAATTAGCTTCACTAAATGAGTTTCTAGGGACTATCTTCTTACTCTGACTAGATCTTGTATAGTTTTTCTTGTGTTCAAGGGTTCCCAATCTTTCCTTTCTCAGTATCTGCAGTATCTCCCCTACCCACCTTTTCAAGCCGTTTGATCTTTTTGAAGATCTTATCCTCAAGTATTTTGTCATTTTGGCATTCAATTGTGCCATAAAACCACAGAATCTGCTTTCAAATCCCATATAAACCTTATAGTGATTAGTCAAATGAAACACAGGCTACAAAATACGTCTTCAGTAAACAACAAAAGAAAAAGACTAGAAAAAATAAGTGTTCAATGTTCAATCTTACAAATTCACTGAACTCTTCTACGGATGAATATGAATTAACAGCTCTCTTCTGTTGGCTTTCGTTGATCTCTCTCAATAGTTTTTTTTCTGCAGCCAAATTGTTGGGTCCGTGTACCATCTGGATTAACGCAAGCTCTGATTCAATTTTAATGGTCGACCCACAAGAAAAAAAAAAAAAAAACGCAAACCTTGTTAGCTGCTATTCGGTTTGAATTTTTTTGCAAAACTCAGCTTGTCTAGAGCTTCTTGCAAGTCATCCATTTTTCTTATCTTCTAGTCAAGAGCCATTCTGATTCCACTTTAGCGATTACGTAGATGTTTCAGTGTAAACACACAGGCTTCGCAAGAGCGGTGCGTTCCAAATTCATCAAAAAATTATATTTCCTAGAAATTTTTTGCTCTAAAGTCTAAACTACTTGATTATAGGACTGTTATTTGCAGCTTATATACTTACCCGCATTTTTTCATATTTTTGGGCAACAGAAGACTTCTCTCGATTGATTTTTTTCAACCAGCTTTTGAGCCTCTCTAATTCTGGATTTTACATTTTGGTCTTCAAATAGCCAAAACTTGGGAAAATGGGAAGTGATGGACTTTATTCTTAACACCTACTTCATCAATTTTTACAGACTCACCAAGCTCTAGTCCCTGATTGAGTTCCTTTGCGGCATTAGCACGGCAGTAGCTGGTGTCCCCTGTGTCATTTGCGTCTTCACAAATGGAAGAACCCTGCACAAATTTAGCTTCCATGATCTCTCTTTAGCCCAGGTTTGTCTTGAATGTTAATACAAAAAAATAAGACTGAATGATTAGTACTGAATCTACTGATATCGGAAAATTCAAACATTTTCAGATAAGATTCAAATGTCTGAAAGCAGTACGCAGAAATCTTACCAGTACTGAGTTGGTAACAAGGACACTTTCAAAGAACAGAAAAATATGCATTACAAATATAAACAAATTGTCAGATTATAGAAAAAAGAACTTGCACCCCAAGATACCAAGCTAGCAAACTAATGTTTGTTTCTTTTATAATATTTTATTTTCCTGAAGCTGGACATTTAATATTGTCAAAAAAAAAAACTGAGAGGAGGGCAATACACATGAGCTCATGCAAGAATCTAGAGAAATAATTAAAACAATAAGCTCTTTTTTATTCGGATAATCTTTTATTAACTCAATAATCTCTACACTTATTAAATATTACCCAATGATTTTCACCTTGAATCAAACCGAAACCAGAGAGGTTCCGGTTCCGGTTCCAAAAATTGAAAAACCGGCACGGAATCGCCAGTTCGAATCGGCGGTTCCACGCCCTAATTTCAATTTTTTTTTAAATTAAGCCGTTGGAAGCCCAACGGTCGGTTGATTCCTCTAAACCGCAAGATGATACGTAAACAACTTAATTGTGGTAAAAATTAAGTGAATGACCAATTTTATATTTTTTAGTTTAATTTTAATTTATTTTGTAATGTATCATATATTCATATATTTATTTTATTTTAATTTCGGGTAACCCAATAAAATGCATTTACAATTTTAAATATTTAAGTTTTTTTAAATTATAATAAGAAAAAAAAACCGGTTCCAAACCATCGGAACCAGCCCGAAACCGTGGAACCGAAATCTCCCTAAAGGAGGTGCTTATGGAGGTTCCGGTTCTAATTCCCCCAAAATCAGAATCAAACTAGACCCGGAACTGGCGGCATGACTAATGTGTCCTTTTCTTTTCGTACTTCATATACAATTATAATTAGGGACCGGCTACTTTACGCAAGGAAAAGGATTGGGCCAATCCTTTTGCAAATTAAATATAACAGTTGGATTGAGCAATGGATTGAGCAAAATCTCAAACGGTTGAAAATAAATAAAATAATTAAGAGAAAGGGTTTACCCGCTACTTGTTTCACCGGTTGCTTCTCTCTCATTATTTTCTATTTTGAAAACTTCATTTTTTTCTCTCATCTCGCACTACACTCCCCGACCCAAATTTCTCTCCCTCAATTTCTTCTTTCTCATTCATTAGATAAAAAAAACGAAACTAGGTACGGGCATCGGGTCCATTAGGGTAGCGAGGGTCCCCATCCCTCTAACAAAAGAAAAATTATTTTCAAGTATTTTTTATCGGGGGAATTACAATTTAGCCCATATATTTTAAAGAAATATTGTTTTTTTTTACCTGACTTATGTGTATTAGGATATATCAAGGATTGACTATTACAGCTCAATATTGAAAGTTTGTTGATTTAAATGTATATATAGTTATATAATTTGTTTAAAATAATTTAAAAGGAAAAAAAACAGATTTAATTTTTTTCTTTTTCAATTTATGAACTTTAATTTTCTGGGTTTTTTTTTATCAAATTGAAATAAAATATTTTTTAAAAATTAAAAAATTAAAAAAGAAAGAAAGAAAATTTTTCAGTCCAATCTATACTACATCAAACACATAATAATATTAATCTAGTCCAATCTAATCCAATCACATAAAAATAATTCAATCGTATAAATTCAATCTCGTTCACCAAACGAGACCTAAGTCTATGTGTCATTTTCTTCTTCTTGCTTTCATATATAATTATAATTACTCTGGAGATCAAGTATTCATGTCAACTTGCATCTCCATGTCTCCAACTTGTCAAATCATTGTTTAATTTCTTCGATCTTTCCTTGGAAAAAAAACATATAGCAGCCTTAACCAATATTCTAAAATAAAGTAGCTTTATTACCGTAAGCAAATGGGTGGAAATAACACTTGTCTCCTCTATTTTTGTGTTTGATATTGGGTTAATAACTTAAGTTTAGATTACACTTAAGCATGGTATGATAGGAAAATGCCCTCATTTTATCTTTTATTCTTTGTTTTGCTAATTTTTTTTTCTCTCGCTGTTTCTCTCTTGTCAATACCAATTTTCTCTCACGGTTTTGTTTTTTTTTTTATTTCCTTTCTCATGGATTTATTTAGATTTGAAATCCCTAATTTGAGTTTTTTTTTTTTTGGAAACATTGGTTGAAACATGTAAGTGATTAGATACTCAAGAATAATGCGTAAAAAAGAAATTGGCGGGGAGAGAAAAAAAAGAAGAGAAATAACTTAAATCTAGGAAAAATATATATCAAAATAATAATAATAATAAACTTATTTCCTTTAGTCAAAATTTATTTCCTTTGGTCAAGACGAATTTTATGTTTTTAAGTACAATAATAATAATAATAATAATAATTTTGCAGCAAGTCTCTAATTGAGAACTTCCACCACACAAAATAAATCTAAAAAAAACGCAAGATTTATTTTGTATCTGTGTTTAAAATGTGTTTTTATTGAAAATACATCTCTTATACTATTAAAATATAAGTTATTAATTTACTGGTAGTCCTACAAAACCAGTACTAAAAAGGTCCTAGAACTTTTTAGATCCCTGTATATTATTAGCATTGTGACACTTTTAGAACGTTTTATTCTATGTATATCTAAAATTAAAATAAATAAATAAAAATAAAATCATAATCTTGTGTTTATAAAAGTATTTAATGTCTGGGAGGCAAAATTAAATATCCTTAAGTGAACCTCCACGTACGATTTAATATTATTAATTGAAAAAACAAAGCTAAACTTAATGAAGGGGGCATATTGAGACTTAATTAGGTTAAGTCTCTAAGACAAATACGGTTTGATATTTTTCCAAGTCTGTCTCCCACTTGTTTATATATTTGTGGTCCCTTTATTTGATCGGTTCTTCATATGTAGGGTCTCTGAATGAGGGTAGACTGTGAGTTCATGTGTCCTTTTCTTTTCTTAATTATTTCATATATAATTATAATTAATCTTTTATCAAGTATTCGTGTGGACTTACACCTCGGACATGTCAAATCATGTAAGTTTCTTCTGGTCTTTCCTTGGAAAAATATATATATATATATATATATATATATATATGTAATTAGCTATATTACTATCAGCCGAGTCAATAAAGAATAATTTCCCTTTTTTTTTGGGCAAAAGTTTATAGGGTAATAGCACCAATGTCCTCTAAATTTATAGAACAGTAGCAAAGTGCTTATGAACTTCTTTTCTTAGCACTAAACTCCATAAACGTTTATAAATTTGTAAAAATTGACGGATTACTAACTTTCATCCAATTATTTCACAAATTGGTAGGGGTAAAACTGTCTAAAGAAAATTGAAATTGGAGGTAATGAGATTTTGGGATTGCTAGTTCGGCGGTGAGGACCGGCCGATTAGGTAGAGGATGCAATGGCGAAAATGTGAGGACGGAGACAAGAGAGAGGAGATTGGGCTTCGGTTAAACTTGAAAAAGAAGATAAAGAGAAAAGATTAAAAAAATAAAATAAAATAACTTTAAATGAAAGAGACATGGCATTCATTGAGCGGAACCGATGCACGGCTATCAGATTCCATTATGGTGCATCTGTTGCACCCAAGTTTTTCTCCATTTGATTTCTCCTCTCTCACTTTCCATACTTTTATCCATACTTTTGCTTTGAAAAACCGAACCACACTTCTCTCTTTTATCCATACCTTTGCCTTGAAAACCCCCACTAGCTTTTCTCAAACTTATTCCCCCATCTTTCCAAATCCAGAAAAGAATTTCCTCTTCTTTCTTATTCTACTATCAAAATTGTGTCCTGATAATTTCATATGGCTTCTTCTTCTTGTTGTTCTGACACTACTCGTGAAACCAAGTTTGATGTCTTCATTAGCTTTAGAGGAGAAGACACTCGCTGTACTTTTACGAGTCATCTCTATGCAGCCTTGCGCAGGAGAAAGATCAATACCTTCATTGATTATGATCTTAGGAAGGGTGATTCAATTTCTCCGGCACTCATAGAAACAATTGAAGATTCATGTCTTTCCATCATCATCCTTTCCGAAAACTACGCATCTTCAACATGGTGTCTGGACGAACTTGTGAAGATAGTTGAATGCAAGAAAACAAAAGGGCAGATAATATTACCAGTTTTCTACCATGTAGTTCCATCCCATGTAAGGAAACAAACTGGGAGCTACGGTGAAGCATTTGCTAAACATGAAAAACGCTTCAAGGAGACCAAAGATAAGGTCTCAAGCTGGAGGGCTGCTTTGACTGCAGTTACTAATTTAGCTGGAAGGGATATAAAGGAGCATGATGGGCGCTTCAAGGAGACAAAAGATAAGGTCTCAAGCTGGAGGGCTGCTTTGACTGAAGTTGCTAATTTATCTGGCTGGGATATAAAGGAGCATGATGGGTGCGTACGCTAAACTATATAACCTTATCTTCTGTTTATTTTTTTCTCGCTGAATTTTTAGCTACCTTTAATTTGCCTTTGTCTATTTTTGTAAGTGATCAGTTATAATAATTGCTTATTTCTCTTCTGTTAACATTGTTGCATTAGCATTAGTTGATGTCTCCCTTTAAATTTGGAAAGTATCTCTAGTTTAATAAATTAAGTTTAAATGATACCTATAAACTATAATACTATCTCCTTATTTTATTAGATTTATTATGTTTATGCCATTTTGAGTATTTTTTATTTATTCAGAAATCTCTATTTATGGAGGACCAACGGAGGTTATCTATCAAATATCAAAAAAAGCAATTGTATCCCTGCCACACAATCCAAAAACATGTACATATATATAAATAAAAATAAAAAGGGTTAATTGCACTAAAGTACCCTAAGTTTACCCCTTTTAACAAAATAACGGTAAATTTTATAAATTCAACACAAACATATCCTAATGTTAAAGGCAAACCATTAAAGTTAACGGTTGACCAACAAAATATACGGAAAGACAAATCTAACCCTACCCCATCATCTTAAAATATATATTTATTATTTTTTTAAAAAAAAAAAATATTCATCTCCAACATGAAATTAAATATTAAATATTTGAAATTAAAAAAAAAATTAAACTTCATTTCCATCTCAACCTCATCTTCAACATTCATCTTACATCTCCATCTTCCAAATCATGGGTTCAGCACTAACCCCTCATCTTGTCACAACAAACCAACACAAATAAAAATTAAATAAGTTTATTCTAAAAACAAATTCAACTAAACAATAACAAAAATGTTAACTTTTAGTTGTCTGGTTTGAAATACGGATTAAACCAGAAACAAAAACTTGAACAAGAAACGGAAAAGAGAATGTACATATCCCATACATAATACAGACAAAACTCTAGAAAATTTCTTACGTATGGGGTTGAAGCTAAAAAACTTCCAGCAACTTTAAGAGATCCATATAAAGACCCAGTAGAGGTGGGTTTCTAGATCCATTAGCTTTTGCGCCGGGAGAAGAGGATCGAGCACTAACTAGCCATAGAGGAGATAATAGTCAAGAATCAAGATGACCTATTCACTGATACCACATCCTCCTCCATAGTACCAAACTCAAATGAATTTGGATATCTTAGAGAAACCAAATCCTAATCAGATGGACTGATTAAATGATGGTGAATAACTGTAGATCAGATGGACTGATGAAGGAGAATAGGAGATCAATTTGATGTAGAAGATTTTATTTCAATTATTTAAAATAATGATTTTATTTAATTCATTTGAGAATAGGAGCTCCGTCGTCGATGGTGCTCCAACGAGCTCGTCGTTGACAGTGTTCCAGCGATGATGGCGCTCCAATGAGCGATCTGATGGAGATGGAGCGCCCATCTCCTTTTTCTTATTATTATTAGTATTATTTTTGTAATTTGATCACCACCATGAATATTTGAGATAGATGGTGGAGATCAATCTAAATAATAATAATAATAATAATGATAAAAATAATAAAAATATAATAATAATAATGACAATAATAATCATAATATAAAAAATAATAATACTAATTTAAAAAATAATAATAAATTAAAACATTTGTTTTTTCAATTTTCGTGTAATTATTTTTTCTTATTATTTTTTTTTTGTAATTTGATCACCACCATGAATATTTGAGATAGATGGTGGAGATCAATCTTAAATATCTACCTTTTTTAAATAAAAAATTATTATTATTATTTATATTACTATCATTATTTTTTATATTATGATTATTATTATTATTATTATTATTATTATTAATATTTAAAATTTTAAAAAAAATTTTGACATTATTAATACCCTTGTTATTGTAAATGAATAAGTGATATTTATAGATATTTAAATAAAAAAGATAATTTAAATGATAATTCATCTAAGTTTTATATTTAGGGATATTTAAATAAAAAAAGATAATTTAAATAATTGTTAAATCAATATAATTTTTTCATTTCTCTATTTATTTAATTTTCTTTATCAAAAAATTCAGAATGTTATTATCATTTAACCATTGTTTCAATTTTAAATTTTAAACTTTGGTCAGAGACTCAGAGGGGTATTTACATTATATTATTATATTGTTTTCAGTTTGATGCAATTATACATATAATCAGGGGAACTTAGTGTAATTTGACATGATAGAAACCAAACGGAATAAGGGGTTGAGTCCAATGGTTGCCAATTTCCATAAGATCAAGGGGTTTAATGCCTAAAAAAAAGTTCAGGGGGGATAATGTAAACTCCGGTATAGTTCGGGGGGGGGGGGGGGGGGGGGGGGGGGGGGGGGGGGTCGGGGGCTAATAAGCCTTTTTGTATTGAAAACTAAATATTGAGACTGTACCGGTGTTTACTCGATAATTTCATCGAACACCTTTTAAGACATTGTTTGAATAGACTTACAAACACAAGAAAGTAATACTAACAACAAGAAAACACAAACAACCACGAGCAAACAAACACAAACAACACAATCAATTTTATGAGGTTCACCAAAAATAGAAACGTCATCGGATTCTCCGATTTCACTGATAATAAAAATGACAAGAAGAAGAGATTACCTCTATCCAACCCCCACCCCCGGGTCTCAATTTTTCAACCTCACAAACTCTCTTTTTCTCTTTGGATGCCACCACTTTTCGCAACTATTTTTGGCTACAGTCTATTAGACTAAAAGCTCTCTTAACGATTCACTTATATAATAACAAACTTATATAGTATTAAACTTTTAACTAATTACAGCCAAGTTTACTAAAACCCGAAATTACAAATATGCATCTAATACAAAACATTTGTTTCGAGACATACATCAACAGTGGCATGAACATATAATTATAAAACATTAGTTGCCACCAGGAATATCCAATATTTCAAAGTAAAATATGATTTTCTCTTTTTTAAAAAATAAAATAAAAACCATGTGTCCTGTGTTCGAGCAGAATTGTTGGAAGTTGGAACAAAACAACTTTTGATTTATGCCTTTTCAAAAAAAGAAAAATAACTTTTGATGTTATTTAAACACAACTTAATTAATAAAATGGTGTAAAGCCCCCCCAAAAAAAAAATCCCAAAAGAGTGCAATTAATTTTGAGAACTTTCTTTTTGATTCTGAGAGCATGTACGAAATTGGAAGACAACTTTGATTTTTACTAGTGAATTTGCTATTTGATCCTTTACGGAAACGTGAGTGAATCGGTGAATTGATAATTTGATTGGCGATTGTGCAATATTTCTATTTTTTAAAAGAATATTATACTAACTCTTGCCATATATAAAATTGATGTTTTCCTACAATTTTTCCTACTGCAGTAGTAATTTGTTCAAATTTTTCTTCATGTTTTGCAGGCCTGAGTCTGAATTTGTTGACAAAATTGTCCAAGACGTTTTAAAGAAATTGAAACATATGTCTTCATGTGATCATTTGGATGGCTTGGTTGGAATTTTATCACGCATAGAAGAGGTTGATTCATTAATATCCATTGGAACGGCAGATTTTCGTATCATTGGAATTTGGGGCATGCCTGGTATAGGCAAGACTACTATTGCAAGAGCTATATTTAATCGAATTGCCAATAAATTCGATGGTCGTTGCTTTCTTGATAACGTTAGCAAAGAATCAGCCAAATGTGGTCTAAACAATCTACAAGAAAAGATACTTTCTGAAATATTTGAGGATTCAAATTCAAAAAGAGACGCTTTTACACTAAATAGACTTCGTGGCATGAAGGTTCTTATTGTTCTTGATGATGTAAACAACGCACTGGACTTAAAATATTTAGTTGGAGATCGTAGTTGGTTTTGTCATGGGAGTAGAATCATCATAGCATCCAGAGATAAACAAGTGTTGAACAATGTTGTTGACAAAGTATACGAGGTTAATGAATTAGATATTCACCATTCTCTTCAACTGTTCAGTTTAAATGCCTTCAAGCAAAGCAATCCTATAGAAGAATATTTGGAGCTGTCACATTTGGTTGTCTTCTATGCACACGGCAATCCATTAGTTCTTAAAGTTTTGGGTTGTTTTTTAGAAGGTAGAAGTAAGCGGGAGTGGAAAAGTTCGATAAATACACTTAAAAAGTGTCTGAACTTGAACATTCAAAATGTTTTAAGAATAAGTTACGATGGATTGAATGATCAAGAAAAAGAAATATTTCTTGATATTGCATGTTTCTTCAAGGGAGAGTGTAAACGTCGTGTAATTGACGTACTAGATGAGCATGGTTTATCTACTGAAATAGGATCTACTGAAATAGGAATAAGTGTTCTCGTCGACAAATGCCTCATAACTATTACAGAAAATTATAAAATACAGATGCATGATCTGATAGAAGAAATGGGCCATAATATTGTTCTTCAAGAATCTAAAAAAGAGCCCGGGAAGCGCAGTAGATTGTGGGATCCTCAAGACATCCGGAATTTATTCAAGAAAAATCAAGTATGGCCCAATTGTATTTGAGGTTTTATGAAATTAGGAGGTTAAAAAATATCATTTACTTGGATATTTAACTCTATGTAAATTAAGCAATAACCCAATCTATATTTGATTTTGTTTTCAGGGGACTAATGCAGTTGAAAGTATATCTCTAGACTTATCACAAATAAATGAGATGCACCTAAATTCCGATGCCTTCACGACAATGCCCAGTCTTAGACTTCTGAAATTCTATAGCTCTCGCTACTCCATAGGCAAGAAAGAGAATGATATGGTGCAGCTATGTGGAGGCCTTGAATGTCTCCCTGATGAGCTGAGATATCTACATTGGCATAGATATCCTTTGAGATCTTTGCCATCTAAATTTATACCAGAGAGCATTGTTGACCTTAAGATGCATCACAGTAATGTTGAACACCTTTGGAATGAAAGTCAGGTATATATTTTTAGCATTTATGTATTTTTCATGTCTTGTGTGCATATTTCAATCTCATTGATATTTAATTAAATTGCTCAAGCCATATCTTATTATCTCTTCCTTCTGTGATAGTGCAATTTGAAGAAGTTGAGACGGATTGACCTTAGTTACTCGCAACACTTGACCGAAATCCCAAACCTATCTGGGGCATCAAATCTTCAAACTATTGTTCTTAATGGTTGCTCAAGGCTTACCAAGTTTCCGCAGATTTTTTCGTGGAATATAAAAGTGTTATGTTTAGACGAGACTGCAATAGAAGAAGTTCCTTCGGCGGCAATTGAGTATCTCAATCAACTTGTCACATTGAAAATGAACTACTGCCCAAGGCTTAAGAATCTTCCAAGCAACATTCGTAACTTGACATCCCTTATGGAACTGAGTCTCCAAGGTTGCTCAAGTATCACTGAATTCCCAGATATATCAACGTCTGTATTTAAATTGAATTTAGATTTGACTGCTGTAGAAGAAGTGCCATCTTCAATCGAGCATCTCACTAACCTTTGGATGTTGAGTCTCGTAGAGTGCACGAGGTTGAAAAGGGTTTCAGGCAGCATTTTTAAATTAAAATCGTTGAAATATGTCTTGCTGAGCCGCTGCTCTAAACTAGAAGATTTACCGGAAGTGTCGGAAAGTAATGGAAATCTACGGTTTCTTTTATTAGACAAAACGGCCATAAAAAAACTACCCGCGTCCATTGAACTTCTACGTCAGCTTTCTCACCTGAATGCAGGGCTCTGCAAAAACTTAGAAAGTCTTCCAAACAGAATTTGTAATATGACTAATCTCACATTTCTTAATCTCTCTGGCTGTGGTGGAGTTGAGAAAATGCTAGAGGACTTGCCATTATCTTCATTTTCTGGTTTAGGTACTTTAAAACAGTTGTATCTAAGGAAGTGCAACCTGTCAACATTGCCGAGTGCTCTTAGCCGCTTATCTCTGTTAGAGGATTTAAATCTACATGGAAACAACTTTGAAAGCCTAAACCTTGAACCATTTTCTTGTCTAACAAAACTCAACATAAGCCATTGCAAGAGACTTCGATCTTTGGAAAAGCTTCCATTCCCATCGCGTCTACTAGAATTACATGCACATCAATGCATTTCTTTGGAAACTTTACCAATTGTAACTGTACGTGTGTCCCCTACGAATTGGCTTTCCCATTATAGTTTCATATATTCTAATTGCTTGAAATTGGATGCGGATGCACGATGGATCATTATGGTCGATGCATGGGTAACAATTAAAAAGGTGGCGACTGGGACACGTTTGATTGCGCCATTGTTAGATAATCTCAAGGTACATACCCACCTCTGTCTTTCTTTTCAATTTCTTTCTTGATGATTAGTTTTGTTTACTTTTGGCACGTGCTTATGATGTGAATTTCTACCCTTGGATCATTTGAAGATGTTCAACTATCTTTTTTAATGATAAAGATGAAAGAATATACCGTTAGACGATTTATTTATTTATTTTGCTAAATTTATATCCAAATGATATAACATACAAACTCTAATCAATCATTCAACTCCTACTTCACACTATTTGGACAATCGAGTATATAACCGAAACCAAAAGTGGGAAATTGTTGAAAATAGCCACACACAAAAATAGGGTAAATTGTACAAACTAAACTTGTATTTTGACAATAAGGAAAAATATGTTAGAAATGCCTTTTATTACGGACAAACTCCCTCCCTTTAATGGTCGACGGTTAGACTTAATTGTTGACTTTGGAAATCAAGGGTAAAATGGTCATTTTACCAATAAAATAAAAATCTATATCCCAAATTAATCTCAAAACTTAAAATAAATACAAATCTAACAAAATAAAAATTATGAAAAAAACCAGTAACTTTTTGTAATTATAAAACATCCCCCAACTAAAAAAAAAAACCTACACCGACTATTACCGTCGGTGGAGATTGGATCTCTTCCACGACAAGAGGGGATCTCCTCCCATCGCGTAGGAGATCGACTCCTCCAGAGTAGATCGTTGATCTGCTCAGGAGGAGATCGTCGATCGCCCAGGAGGAGATTGTTCGATCTTCCATAGACGAGATCGTCGATCTCCATGGCAGACAAGATCGTCGATATCCATGGGGGAGATCGAATGATCTTTCACAGAGAAAAGATCCACGATATCCTCTATTAGAGATCTTGGATGTCCTTCGGAGGAGATCGTGGATCTCTACGGAGTGGATTGATCTCATATAGAGGAGATTGAGGTGACCTTTTAAGTACACGGTTTATCCAGCAAATGCACGAATCGTTTAAGGGATTCTTACAGCGGTAAATACGACTTCATTTCACACAGAAGTGTCATCCGTCAACTATTCATAGCTTAAAGAATTGAAATCATGTAAAAGAGAGTGTGTGAATGTGTGTAAAAGCAAGTGAGCAAGAGTAAGAAGAAGAAAGAAGGAAGAGAGCAAGAAGTGTGGGTGTGTGAGCGCGAGCAAAAGCAAATGAGAGAGATTGTGCATTGAAATGTAATGATAGTTGTGTGCAAAATTGTAAAGAGTGCTAGAAATTATAAACTAAACTGAAGTAAGCAAGTAAAGTAACTAAAAGTAAATGTCATGGGCGGATCAGAGAGATGGAATGGAATGGATGCACTAGGTAAATGAGTTCACCATAACGTTCATACTAATCATATTGATTGAATTAATAAGCACAGTCAATTCAAGTTCTAGGGTTCTTTCTTCTCTTAAGTATGGCTTCACGTACAGCTAAGGTCACAGGCTGAACCAAGTATTCCTGATTATCACCTGACCCAGCTAAGGTCATGACACGAGCAGTGACCGGGAATCCATTAAGTATGAAGAACTTGAGAACCAAAAACCCATCCTAGCATAGATATGCATAAAACGGATTTCATCCATTCAAGAGAACTTAAAGACTAGGTATGGAAATTCATCCAATACACGAGCCATAATTCTAATACAATCTCTAAAATCTATAGCAATGGTTGGCACACATTATCACAAATAATATAAATTACAATTAAGCACAATGAATGAAACCAGACTTAAATCAATTATAAAAGAGCATGAGATAGAAATCCCTAATGGGGATAGTACACATCAAAGAATAGGAAAAGCAAAGAGATGAGAATGAGATAGAAAAAACCCATGAAGTGCTGTCGTCACTATCTCCCCCACGAGGCTCCAATCACAGTGGTTCACAAACAGAGAGGCAATATAAATCTCCTTTGATGCACAACTCCTTTTATTCAAGATGAGCATTCTTCACTTTCTCACTCTAGGTCTCCTTTTAAGATGGATGATTGAAGAGTGTTGGTGGTGGTGTGCCACCAAGGAGGATGGCCTCATTGGTGGCTTGGATGCCCCTCTCTTTCTTCTTGGGTGATTGGGTCTTCAAATAATCGAAGATGATATCATTTAGGGCATATAAGAGGGGTTTAAATAGGCACCACACGAATTAGGGCTTTTTTCTCATCATTTCGATGACCTGGACGTGTCGAACTGCTACCACTGATCAGCACTGCTATATGTTGTCACAGTTGTCTCTAGTCGCACTTCTCTTTGGACTTGGCTCCGCGAGCTTCATTGCGTTTTGTGGTCGCAATTCTCTGGAATTGGACTTGCTACCTGTGGTCGCAGTTTTTAGTCACAATCGACTTTTAAGCTCTGACAATCGGTCATTAAAACGGTCATAACTTTTTAAAAAAAAAAATCGAGAATCACAAACAGTAAAATTTATCGAAAATTAGCATTAAAAAAGTTGTTACAAATGGATTGTTAACAGATATCTAGTGATGTGAATTGAACTGCATCACCTTAAAATTATAATTTCATATATATATATATATATATAATTTTTTTTATTATCAATTCGTTATGATGTAAAATATATCAGGACGAAGAATATGGACCATTAGATTTATGTACTTTGACTCAAAGTGTATGCACTTGTCAAAACTTCTCGATAATCTGTGGTCCACATTCTTCGTTCTGATATATTTTATATCAAGACGAATTGGCAGTAGAAAGACTGTATATATAAATATATATATATATATATATATATATACAGTTTTTCTACTGTCAGTTCGTCATATATTAGGACGAAGAATATGTACTATTAGATTTATATATTTTGACTCAAAGTGTATGCATTTATCAAAATTTCTCCATAATCTGTGGTCCACCCGTCCTGATATAAAATATATCAGGACGAACTGACAGTAGAAAGACTATATATATATATATATATATATATATATATATATATATAAAAGCTATTTTAAAATATCCCGAACCAAAATACTTCCTTTAAACCCAAATACTTCCCTTGAATAGTTAGTTAAGAGAAAAAGAGTTTAAATCTATTGACATTTTCCTCTCTATGCCCAAAATTTAAAATTACTAAACTATTGATTTACTCTCTATACCCATTCAAATGTAAAAAAATGACCTTACATATTATTAATCATTTAAAAAAAATTTCTTTTACTGTCGTTTCATTGTTGTTATTATTATTTTTTGAAGTATTATATTATTACATAAATTCGGGGTTTATTTTGGGGAGGGGAGGACTCGAATCCTCAACCTCATGGTACATTTACGAGGGGTTTACCACCGGACCAACCTTATCTCATCGGTCGTTTTATTATTCTTGAAGACCCAACTAATCTAATTCAATCTTATTCAATCTTATTCATTATTCATGCTAGATTTTTTTTAACTAACAATATTATCCACTTAAAATTAATAAATGTACTCGATGCATAATTTCTATTTTAAAAGATCTAAAACTGCGTGAAAATTGCTAAATGTATTTCTATTATATTAACCACGATCTAACTTGTTTTCATTTTGAGAAAGAAAATTAGGTTTTATGATAGAATGAGTTTAGGTTTTATGGCTCTAGAGTACATTTCTTATTTTAATTGGATAATTATGTGAGGTAATTTAGTGTAGGTTTTTGGTACGGATATTGACACAAATAAAACTTATTAGTACACCAATTTTTATAAGTGCACTCATGTCTAAAATTTAAAAAATAAATATTATATAAGCACCCATCATAATTCCAATAGTTCCCTTATTGGAATACATATATTCATTTTAATACATATTATTTATAAACACTCTTAAATTATTATTACACCCAATTTATAAAAAAAAATCATATTATTTTTGGAATCAAATCATCTTTTAATGATGGTCCAATTTACTTTTAAAAATATCTCAAATGTATGAGCCTTATAAAGAGAATATGTGGAACCGTATATGGGGTTAAGAGATTTTCAATATGGAATTCTCTTATTTATACAACTATCTTAAAAAAAATATAAAATAAAAACTTATGGATATCTACGGCTATCTTTAAAAAAAAGTTGTTGATATCTACGGCTAGAGTTCATAACTATACATAAAAGAAAAACAAAAATAATATGATAATCATGTGATGATGATAAAGTTTGATACTTGAAATAAAATTAGAGTTTAATTAGGGTTTATTATAAAAATTAGGGTTTATCATAAGTTTTTTTTTTTCTGAAAGGTAAGTTTTTTTTAATAAAGTAATATAGTTAAATATACGAGTGTAATTAATGAGTATATAGTATTTGATTTATTTTTAATTAAAGTAATTTGTCCTTATTGTTAAATTTCTATCGGGATATTTTTGTAATTATATTTTTAATAAAATATGGATGTAGGGGGGGAGGACAAGGTAGATTTTAGGGAGTTATAGCGGCTACTGTGAAATTCTGTCCTGTTCTGTTTTTAGCTTTTGTTTCTGTTTTTGGGTCCTCTTGTCCCTTGTTTTCTTAGTCTGCTTTAGGCTGGGAGGCTTTTTGCTCTTTGTTCTTTGTTCTCTTTGTTTGGGCTGTTGTGGTGTGGTGGTGTTCTTCGTTGGTGTTGTCTTTTTGGTGTTCCTTTGCCGGCGTGTTTCCTTTTAATAATAATCAGTGCTGTTCAAATAAAAAATATAGATGTACTAATAAGTTTTATGGGTGTCAATATCGACACCTTTTATTATATATATAAATATATATACATATATATATATATATATATATATATATATCACTTGTGGTACGACTACTCCAATGTTACCGAAGTGAATGCTCTTCTTCACCAAAACCACATTCCGCAAGGATAGTTTACTGATAATTTAGTAATAAACAATGTTATTAAAATGTGGATGTGGTGAACATTTTTAGATAGCAATAGAGCCACCCAGAACAAATCTTGCTGTCCAATTTATGTTTAAAGGTCGTTTGTTAACAAAAATGATTTTGACTGCACAGATTGATATGGAAGGAAGTTCAGCCTGCTTTTGTTTACCTGGAAATGAAATTCCAGAGTGGTTCAGCAATCAAAATAGCATCATTCAAAATGGAGGATCTTCAGTGATATTAGAGCTGCATCCGCATCCGTGTAGCACGGAGTTCTTGGGTTTGGCTCTTTGTATTGTAGCTGAAATCGATGTTTGCCAACATTTTGATTTATATTTCCTATGCAAATGTTCTTTCGACAATGGTGTGTCGCATGAAAGTATTTGTTACTTAAAGGGCATAGATTCTAATGGGATACCCGGGATCCTCGAGTCAGATCACGTGTTTCTGTTGTACAATAGTCATTTGTCTGGCTTTAGTCGAAGAGAAGATGGAGAGCATAAATTAAGAATTTTCTCATCCCGTCCTAATGCTCACTTTGAATTCTCCCCGGTGGATGAGAAGCTACAACCATTACCAAACTGCAAGATCAAAAAGTGCGGAGTCCATCTACTATTCAAGGAAGAGGAAACTACACAAAACAGCCTCAGTGAAGCAGGAGGAGATGGAATCTCAAATGTAAAAGATCAAGAGGATCCCAAGTCTAAAACATTACAAGCAAGAATACAAAACCAAGAGTTAACAGAAATGTTTATGCTTGAATACAAAATGGTGCCAGCAGTTGCATTCGGGTGCTGTTATCCTGGAAATGAAATTCCAGAGTGGTTCAGCAATCAAAATAGCGGATCTTCAGTGACAATAGAGCTACCTCTGCATGGGTATAGTACCGAGTTCTTTGTTTTAACTATTTATGTTGTAGCAGCATTCGAGGATTGCGAACATTTTGATTTCAATTTCCAATGCAGCGGTATATTTTCTTCAACCAATGGTGAGTCGAGGCTAGAATTTTTTTATGCCTTGAAGGGCATAGACTCTAATGAGATACCCAGCATCCTCGAGTCAGATCACGGGTTTTTGAAAGGTTTTAGCTTTAGTCGAAGAGAAGATAGAGATCATTATATCAAGATATTGTCATCCTGCCGTAATGCTACCTTTGAATTCTCTCCTGTGGATAAGGACCTACAACCAATACCAAACTGCAAGATCAAAAAGTGCGGAGTCCATCTACAATACTCGGAAGAGGAAACTACACAAAAAAGTGGTGATGAAAGGATTAATGAAGCAGGAGTTGTTGACAGCGGAGGAGATGACATCTCAAATGTGAACTATCAAGAGGATCCCAAGTCTAAAACATTACAATTAATAGAAACCCTAGAGATTACAGAAATTCGTTTGGCTGAACACAAAAAAGTGCCAACAGCAGCTGCAGTTAGCTCTGCTTTTTATTGTCCTGGAAATGAAATTCCAGGGTGGTTCAGCAATCAAAGTAGCGGATCTTCAGTGACAATAGAGCTGCCTCCACATTGGTGTAGTACTGAGTTCTTGGGCTTCGGTTTTTGTTTTGCAGCTGCATTCGAGGATTGCGAACGTTTTGATTCCAATTTCCTATACAAATTTGTTTTTAAAACCAATGGTATGCAGCTAACATGTGCCATAAAGAGCTGGATACCCTGGATTCTCGAGTCAGATCTCGTTTTTGAGCAAGTGTTTCACTTTAATCGAAGAGATATAGAGAATAATTTCATGACATTCTCATCCTGCCGTAATGCTACCTTCGTATTCTCTCCGGTGGATAAGAACCTACAACCGGTACCAAACTGCAAGATCAAAAAGTGCGGAGTCCATCTACTATACTCGAAAGAGGAAACTACACAAAAAAGTGGTGATGACAGCCTCAATGATGCAGGAGTTGTTGAACGAGTAACATATGGCATCTTAACTGCGGAATTGGAAGAACAAAGACGCAAAGTTTATACCCTCCTGAAATTTGAAGGCCCAGTGGAGTTATTTTCACCCCTATCTCTCAAGAGTGGTCGTGGAGTCCATATGCCACACTTGGTAGCGGAAACTAGTCAAAAAAGTAGTGACGACAGCTTTAATGAAGCAGGACTTGTTGAAAGTGGAGGAGATGGCATCTCAAATGTGGAAGCCGAAGAGGATCCCAACTCTAAAACATTAGAAGAAGAAACAGAACACAACTCTGAGTCAGAGTCAGAGGTTGACACCCTCTGGTTTGGTAAAAGCGGAGTGAAACTAATGTCTAAGAAGGTTCTCTTGGTTGGACTTGCTCCTTTATTCTTGTGGTGGTGTTTTTATTGGGCAATGCAAGTAAGTAATCCTCTCTTTTTTCTACTTGGTTGAAGAGAGATAAATGGATGTGTGGATGTTGTTCTTCTGTAAAACTTATTTGATTTGTTATGTCTGTAGATGTGGTGCTGAGGTCACTGTGGATAAAGAAGATAGCATGAGAGAAAGGTATTATAAGAGGGATATACAAAGACCAAACGTCTTCAAATTAAGTTCAAGAATACCAAAAGTAATTAAAGTATCAGCTGGCAAAACAAAAAAAAATGTTTGCAATATTGAACTTTGAAGAGAGTTTTTCATCACATTGCATGCTTTATGTTTGCCATCACATTCATTTATTACTTTGAAGAAGCAGGATTTTTTCATAAACTTATGTATGTATTTGTGTGCTAATTTAGTTTGTTTCTTCTTTGTAGAGGTCACCAATTAAGACCGCCGATCAGTTATTGAAGCCATTGAATATGCTCACAATTTTGGTTTGATGTGTCTTTGGATTGAATGTGACTTCATTTTTGTAGTGAATCTTCTTCAAACTCGTATTACTGCTGCGCCATGTCGTGATCATCTGGGTTCCTGAAGAAGATGTCTCTGCATTATCTTTCTTTTATGAACATTCACGTCACTCACATCTATCATGAGGGTAATCAAGTGGTAGATCGTTTAGCCTTTCATGGCCGGTCTTTCTTTGACTCAGAATCAATGGTGGTATTCTTGTCCGGATTTATGTTCTACGTTTGTAAACTGGGATTTTTCTCATTTGCCTTTTCATCGTTTTTCTTGTTCCTGTTGTGGCCGTTTTTTTTTTTTTTCCTAATGTTCCCTTTGTTTTTCATTTTATTAATAATATTGATCGGCTTTGAGAGTTGCGTGCACATCATTTAAGATCTTGTTAGGTACCAACTTAGTTAGGATGCTTTATGCTTCTTACGGTGCAACACTCTTCTAGCTTGAGATATCAAGCTCTTCTGCTGTGCATGTGGTATTTAGTTAGTTTCCGATCATGATGTTTGTCTGCTGTGCTTTACATGCTTGTGGTGGTGTGATTTGTTGGGGAGGTTCGAGATAATTGCCTCTTTATTTGGGGAATTCGATATGCTGATTGGATCAACTAACACATAGTGCATGCCTGTGGTATTTATGGAGGTGTTTTCAAAGTGAATTCAGATGTCTCAGTATCTCTGATAGTCTGATACGTGATGGGGCAGGGCTGGTGTTCCCATGGCTGTTGGTGGGGCCGAGGAAATGGCTGTGCACAAGGGACTCCAATTGACTCGAGAAAATGGTATTTCCCTTGTATGTGTGTCAAAAAATATTTCTATATAAAGCTGACATTGCAGTTTATGTCAAAAATAAAATACTAACCATCGGTATGTGGTGCGGTTGGTCACCTCACTCCATGTGAGGTGAACTGTTTGGGTACTGTCCGATTTGACTCCCACCTAAAGCAAACTCATGTTGAGGGCACCTATGGCCAGGCCATTCCTGACCTCCTGGGTGAAAAGACTGGTAGTTTATGAATCATTTTCTTCTTACTTTCCAGAGCAGAGATTATAAGACTGAGAGAAGAGAAATAAAAAAAAAAAAAAAAAAAAACCTTAACTGTTCTGTTGGCTGCATCTGTATTCATTGTGATATGTACCGATTAGAGAGATAGAGATAGTGAACAGAAAAGAAGAGTTAACCCTTTCATTCAACTAAGTCTTGAGCATTTTTAGGCTGTACATTACAGCCTTACAAGTGAGTTACACGACCAACTAGCAGAAATGATGATGCAGAAATAATAGGAAAGTGGTGCTGAACCCATGCAGCACTAACTCAACAACTAACTACTGACACAATTGACACAACTAACTACTGACTTGGTCTTACATGGCTTGGTGCTGGTTCATGCACGTATCACATTGCCTTGCTCTCTTGGCTGCACTTACACCTGGCCTAATCAACGCAGCCGGACATCATAATTTTGTTTTTATTTCTTTGTTTTTTCCTCCAAGTTGCCGACTCCCACCTTTTTCTTGGCAACTGGCAAGTGCTACACAGCCTACACTGAACAAAACAAAGAATCATGGGCAAGTTTTTATATAAACAAATTAGCCTATGTCTAGTCCATTCAAATAAAATAAAAGGAAATACTAACAAGACATAGAGCTCAATTTAATCTTAAAAAGTAACTCAGCTCATTTACCGATGAAAATGGATAAATAGCTCCTTTCTGTTGGCTGCGATTTCTTTCTTTCAGGCCTTGATTTTCTGTGGCCAAACATTTGGTTCTATGGGTGCGCAGGGTCAGGAATTCAAGTTGCGATGGGTCTTGTTGAAAATTAAACTTGACTTCCAGACATCCACCTCCATTCTAGAAGTCACTAAGCTTGACTTCCAGCTGTCACTAAGCTTGACTTCCAGCTGTCACTAAGCTTGACTTCCAGCTGTCACATTTTGCCAACCCCCAACTACCACCACCAAACAATTGAAGCTTATCTTTGACTTTGTTTCATTGTTTGAATTTATTTTGTTTGTGTTTTTCTCATCTCATTTCCCTATATAAAGGAATGAAGATTGTATTGTAAAAGTGTGAAGTGGTGTAAGAAAATATAGAGAGATATAGAGAGAGTTTGAAGTTTCTCCTTCTGTTGAGTGCTTGAAATCTCTCTCAGAGGTGCACCACAAGTGACCTCAACCACAACATCCCACCAACAGTGGTATCAAAGCAAGGAGAGCTAGAAATTCGGAAAACAGAGGCAAAATCCGAATTGGCCCAGAAATCAAAATGCTCAAAATTGATTTTTGATCTCACCAGAGTGTTCTACTCATCTCTAGGAGTGCAACGGTGAAAATTTCACTCAAATCGAAGCTCCGACGAAGCTGCACACTCTCTCTGAAGTTGGAGCGTGAGTTCGCGCCACCACGCGCAGCAGCTTCTCCGGCGCGTCACCGCCACGCGCCGATCGTCTTCCTCGCCCGATTTGCAGGATCCGACCCAGGATCTCGGATCCGACCCAAGATCCGACCCGTGACCCGACCCGGATCCGCGCCTGCTGACGTGTGCTGCCGTCACTAACGGCGTTAATCGCCCAGAATATTCCATCCGCAAAAAAGGAATATTCCGTTATCTCGGTTGACGTTTTGCCAAAAGTTTGACCGCTCGTTTCGGACGCTTTCGAACTCGGTTTTCTACAAACTCAGACTGGTTTCCAGCATTTTGGACCATTCCGAACGCAACCATGCACTCGGTTTCTGCAAATTCAGACTCCAGAATAGTGTTCTAAACATTTCAAATCTCGATGGCCAACGGAAACGCGTATATTGTCATCCCGAAACTCACCAAAGACAACTATGTCAATTGGTGCATACAAATAAGAGCTCTACTAGGTTCTCAAGATGTCATGGACATTGTGGAGGATGGATACACAGAACCCTCCTCCAAAGAAGCTGAAGGAGACTTGACAGATGCTCAGACAACAACTCTCAAAGCCGATCGAAAGAGAAATTGTAAAGCAAAGTCCATAATCTATCAAGGAATAGACGAGGCCACATTCGAGATCATAGCATCCTCTGAGTCGTCGAAAGAAATCTGGGACACTCTTCACAAGACCTACAAAGGTGCTGACAAAGTGAAAAGAATCCGTCTTCAAACTCTACGAGGTGAGTTCGAATCTCTACGGATGAAATCTAATGAATCTATTGCTGAGTTCTATACTCGAGTTATGGTTGTTGCGAATCAGCTAAGAAGAAATGGAGAAACTCTCATCGACATGAGAATTTCAGAGAAAATTTTGAGATCATTGGATCCAAAGTTTGATTTTATAGTTGTGGCACTAGAAGAAACAAAAGATTTGGAGACGATGTCTGTTGAAGAACTAGTGGGTTCATTGCAAGCCCATGAGCAGAAAGTCACAAGAAGAAGTGACGACAAAGTATTGAAGCAAGCTCTACAGTCAAAGTTCTCCCTCAATGAAAAAAGATACGAGCAAGGGGGAACCTCACAACAAGGAAGAGAACGAGGTAGAGGATCTCGTGGAAGAGGTTCTGGAAATGCCGAAACCAACGGTAGAGGCAGAGGAGGAAGAGACACAAATAGAGGAGGACGTGGACAACAGAACTATGTCCCACGAGGAAGAGGAGGTGGAAGAAGAGGCGGCTACAACAACCGCCCAAACATTGACAAAAGAAATGTTCAATGCTATAACTGCCATAAATATAGCCACTATAGCAACGAGTGCAGAGGTAATCCAAATGAGGTAAATGAAAATTCTAACTTTGCAGAAAAAGAGCAAGTTGAAGGAAAATCGTTGATGTTGATGGCACACAACTCAACATATCAAAACCAAAATGTTTGGTTTCTTGATTCTGGAGCCAGCAATCATATGACTGGCGGGAAAGACTTATTCACAGAACTTGATGAGAAAGTTTGTGGGGAAATCTCATTTGGCGACCTCTCGAAAATCCCTGTCCAAGGAAGAGGAGATGTCATGATCAAACAGAAGAATGGAGATCATGCATTCATCTCCAATGTTTACTATGTTACAGACATGAGGACAAACATCCTAAGTCGAGGACAACTTCTGGAGAAAGGTTATCATATTAGCCTCCAAAATATACAGCTCACCATCACAGATGCTCGAGGAAAGCTAGTGACTCGAGTCCAGATGACGAAGAACAGAATGTTTCCTCTCGCAATTCATCATGATACGCCAAGGTGTTTGACAGCCATCATCAATGACAAAGATTGGTTGTGGCATCTAAGGTATGGACATCTCAACTTTGAAAGTTTAAAGCAATTGGGAAGTAAGATGTGAAGCGGTTAGTTTAACAACAGGAGAGAAAATCTCAGAGTAGTCAATACCTTCAATTTGTTGGAAACCTTTGACTACTAGTCGTGCCTTGTATCTCTTGGAACCATCATGTTCCTCTTTGATCCGAAACACCCACTTATTCTATAGTGCTTTCTTTCCTTCAGGCAGCTTGGCTAACTCCTAAGTTTGGTTAGATACCAACGACTTCATCTCATCCTTCATTGCAAGCTCCCACTTGCTCGCATCTTCTCTCTGACATGCCTCAATATAGCACTCAGGTTCTCCTGCATCTGTCAGCAGCATGTATTGCAAGTACTTCCTATTTGGTATTGGAGTTCGAGTTGATCTTCTTAATGTACTTTGAGCTTGTGTCACTGGAACATCTTTATATGGAATAGGTTCTTGAACCTGGGGCTGCACACCTTGCTCTTCAGCATTCTGTTTAATATGTTCCATGATTCCGCTATCCGCTATATCATCCGACCCAAAATACTCTGGCTCTTCCGTCTCAGACACCTATGTGTTCCTGTCTTTGTACATGACCCTTTCGTTGAAGACGACATCTCTACTTCTGATCATCTTGCGGTTTTGGTTATCACACAGCTTGTAACCAAATTCATCTTCTCCATAGCCCACCAAAGTGCACTTCACTGACTTGGCGTCTAACTTACTCCGCGCATGATCACCTACATGTACATAGAAAACACACCCAAACACTTTAAGATGAGAAAGTTTTACCTCTTTCCCAGTCCAGATCTCCTCTGGTATAGCAAGGTCCAAGGGCTTTGATGGTCCTCTATTGATCAAATGCGCTGCTGTATTGACTGCTTCTGCCCAGAACTGTTTTGGCAACCCACATTCTCCACATTGCTCTGATACCACTTGTTATAAGTACGGAACCCACATTCTCCACATTGGTATGATATTGTCCGCTTTGGGCCTAAGCCCGCACGGATTTGCTCTTGGGACACTTCCCAAAAGGCCTCATACCAATGGAAATTGTTTCCATACTTATATACCTAAGATCATCCCCATGTCTAGCCAATGTGGGACTTTGGTTGCACACCCAACAATCCTCCCCTCGAACAAAGGATCATCATTATCTTTACGGCCCGGGCCTCCCCTCAAGCGATCATCCATCCGTCATTGCTAGGTGGGAACCTCCATCGAGGTCACTTCTCTCCACCGCGTCGAAGCACACGCCTTACGTGAAGCACTGAAGCATTTCCTGCCTCGAGAGCTAACATCACGGGCCCATCGCGAGCTACCTGGGCCCACCATCTTCTGGTTTTGGTTAGGCTACGTCTGGCTAAGTTTGGGGCACGGCTCTGATACCAGTTGTTAGGGATGTATCTACTTAGGGAATACGCACAATCAAATCACACAAGCAAAAGAAAAATAAGAGACACGAGATTTTACGTGGTTCAACCTAAGCCTACGTTCACGGAGCGCACCTGTACTCAACTTCCACTATGAAATCGGTGTTTACAATAGTGAAGCACTATCTCTCTACTTACGGCTCTCAATATTCTTTTCTCTCTTCTCTATATAGCACACATTACACATAAGAATTGCATGAGTATTTATAATAGGTATAGTCTAAAACTAGTAGGAATCCTTTCCTAAATAAAATAATTAAACACTCCTAAGTAGAATAGAGAACCAATCCTATACATAATAGGATTCAGGCTTCATAACCCAACATTGGTGACCTAGGGGATTAATTAAAAATCATAGATCAGAGTGTGGTCAATTCTGAAATTCTGGAACTAGTTGATCGAGAAAGTAGGTTATAATTTTGTTAGATATAAGTTAGTTTACAGTATTGAAAATTGTTACAGTTATGAGGTTATGACAGTATTTGAATTTGTAAACATATAGGTTTGGGTGATTCTTGAGGTTCTAGAGCAATAGTCGATTCGTAATTCGGTAAGTAAATTCATTCATGGTGTGTTACATATCGAATTATCAAATTTACTGTCTCTTTATTGTATTCTACTCTATTATATTTGTCAAAGATGTTATTGGTTTTGATCAAGTTGTTTAAGAATGGTACATAAAGTGTTTTTGAAACTGATCCTTGTTTATATATTGTCAAATATCGTTGGATTGCTATTATTTATACTGACATATTTTACTAAAATACTACTACAATTTTATGTTGTTTATATTGATATGGTTCCTTTAAGAATACTACTGCTATATTATACTGATAGTAATATAAAGAATGTTATCGCTACCATTTATATTGTTATAGTTATATAAAATGCTATTGATTTCAAGTATATATGAATTTATAAGATTGTTTTGGCTCATTGTTCTGTAGTTATTGTTATTGCTATTGTATTGACCCAGCTGAGATTCTGTGTGCACACCTATTGTTATTGATCGCGTCACACGGGTAATTGTGGCATATTGACTGCGTCACGCGGGTAAATGTGACATATTGACCGTGTCACACGGGTAAATGTGACACTATGGAACATGAGCTAATTGATATATTGATTATTGTTTATACCGAAAAGCTATATGCTTACTGTTTTATAAAAAGATTACTGTTTATATTGGAAAATTATTCGTTTACCATTTTATAAAGTGATTGATCCGTATCGTTTACATCTGTAAAAATTGTAGTGATTTAAATTATGATTATTAAACAATATTTTGATTAATACTGTTATACTGTTTTACTAAATGTTTTATGATTTGAGAATATGAACGAATATGATTTCAAGCTTTGCTTCAACTGTTTTATTGATTCTTAAGTACATAAATTGTATTAAAAGCAAATTCTGGTTTCATTAAATACTACATTGTTGGGATATTTTCCGAAAAGTCTATGAGTAAGGTTTTGAAAAGCAAAGGTTTTATAAAGGCTATTTAATTTACATGTTTTTGAAAAGCAAGCTTTATTAAAACATAGAGCCAAAACAGTCCAAGCAAACACATACAAAGAACCACAACGCCAGGCACAACAGACCAAGGGGCCCAAGCTCTGGAAAGCAGCGGCGGACCCAGGAATTTTAACCAGGTGGGGAACTTGAACAAAATAATAAAAATATTATAAAAAATATTAAAAATTAAGATCATAGTAAAATGAGTTTTTTTTACATAAAGAAAAATTGATAATATACTAAAGTTTATATAAAATAAAACAAATACAATACCTGTTCAAGATAAACTAAATAATCTTACGTTTAAAAAATAAAAGTAAAAACAAGAAACACAATATTAAAAATTAAATAATAACAAGAAAAACAACATAAACAATAAAATTGCAATATTTATTTTTCTTAAAATAATAAATTACAATCTAACTTTATAATTAGAAATTTTGTTTTATATTTATAATAAACAAAAATAATTGATTAATAAATATTACTAGACATGTTTTTGATTTTTTGTATTCTTCTAATTATTGGTATATTATTGATTTATTGAGTTTAAATAAATTAAAACTATAAACTAAAGAAAAATACTAAGTATAAAATAAAATGAATCATAATAATAGATGACTGCTTTAATAAAATAAATTAAAATTTGAGATTTTAGGGTTTATTGATTGGAAATCAAAACTATTAGAAATAATAAAAGTTTAAAAATAATAATAGATAATTTATCATAAAATAAATTGAATTAAGTAACCACAAATTGAAAGTAGTTAAGAAGTTGACAATGACAGAAAAGAGAAAAAAAAAAATTGTTTTGTTTCAGAATAAGATAAAAATTTGAGAAAGTAATTAGAAAAAATGGTAAAATAAAAAAGGTATAAAACTTATTAAAATTACATGATAAATTAAATTGAAAAAAAAAAGTAAATGGTGGGAGTTGAACCAACTCCACTAACAAAAAATGAGAGACAAAATACCAGTTTTACTAAGAGGTATTTTGCTATCAATGTGATTATTTAATATATATCTATACATAATGAAACACAAAATTAATTTTTTTTTAGATGTTAAGGTAGGGCACGGGCCCCACCTGATCTTAAGGTGGGTCCGCCCCTGCTGGACAGCACCTCAACACAAAAACACAAAGACACCAGAACAGAACAGGGAGCAAAAACGCCCTAATCGAGCCAAACAAAACAGAGGATTACACATCATGCCACACCACTATTTCCCTATTCGAAGACAGACCCTGTTTCGCCATCAAGTCAGCTTCATGGTTTGTAACTCTAGGATTGAAACTAAGAGAAGCCTTGCCCAGTAAACCCAACATACTGCGAATGTCATAAATCAAATTTAGCTGGTTCAAGTTGCCCAAACCTTCAGTATTCACCCGAGACACAACCTCCCTGGAGTCGCTTATGCATGAATTTATTTACCGAGTTGACGACTCACCCCTCTTCATTACCATTTTGCAAAGTAATACCAATTAAGGGAGATGGATAATTAGAGTCATGGAATTACTACAGTAGAGGATTTGATCGTCAGAGTCTATTTTCTTATATTTTGTTACTTAGAGAACATTGGTAGTTTTCTTTTATTGGATTTTTATGATTCTAAGGATTAATTCTCTGTCAAATGGTTATTTTGGAGTTTATGTTTCTATTTCTGATGAATAAATCATTTCCTTTAGAAACTTTTTAATCTTTATAGTTTGTAAGTTTTAGCAGTTTTACAGAATCATGACCGAGTATCATCCTAGTCTGTTAGTATCGGATTTGGGGTGTTACAGATACAGTAAAGAAGGATGAAATCAGGACATATTAAATGAGGCATTAAACTATGG
This sequence comes from Dipteronia sinensis, assembly GCA_033220585.1. Lineage (NCBI taxonomy): Eukaryota > Viridiplantae > Streptophyta > Magnoliopsida > Sapindales > Sapindaceae > Dipteronia > Dipteronia sinensis. The sequence goes on from CM065645.1 coordinate 39,426,495, forward strand.
GAATTTATTTAATTACTCTTTGTAATATATCTCAAGAACCCTGAACTATATCTACATTGTATCTTTCTTTGTTTTCCTGATCCTTCAAAATAAAATCACATTATGCTGTGATTAAGGTTGCAAAATCTGTGATTATAAAATTTTGGTAAATTCTCTTACTTACTACAGAAATTTAAATTGTTGAAATTCTTCAAGTACTGATCACAAATACTTCAAATCTAACATTGTTTTTTTGTATATTGAAAGTTGTTATTATGTACTTTAAGACGGTTAGAGAATTTGCTACATTGCTATTGTGAGTTTTAATTGATTATTTACGAAGGTTCAAATTATCATCTTCAGGAGTGTTATAGGATTTTTTTTTTTTCATTTTAGAGACATTCAATCACCTGAAAAGCCATATGCTTTTAGAATAATAGTGAAAACCATCATGTGATAGAATCTACAAATGTATAAGAAGATGATCAATTTCATTAATGTAATCCTTTTACAAGGACAAAAGGATTGAAAATCTGATCCAATTTATAGGAAAACTCACAACCTATATGAAAAATTTATACAGATTTCTGGTTACGACTACTTTAATGTTGATTCGGTACTTGTTGGAGCCTCCAGAATAAGTTTCTCTTCATGGAGCCTGGAGGTTCCAACCCGGCCATCCCTACTTAATATGTGGTGGTCAAGTGATTTCAGGATGCTTTTCTCTTAATACGTACATATTTACATCTAAAATCTTTACTTCTGTTCCAACGACACATGAATATGTCCACCTGGTTGTAACAAAATATTAATGGCATATTGGCAATACAAATATATCAAATGGTGAAAAAAACTGAAAGATATCCACAAATTACCTCTCTTGGAGACAATTCCTGAAGGGCTTCTACATCTTTCTTTCTTGCAAGTTCTCTGGCATTGCTCAACACAGAAACATATTTGTCATATCTAGCTTTCTGAATTCATGAAGAAGCAAAAGTAAGTGTTTAGAATAAGAGATGTCACATGCATATTTGGTGGAATGGTAAGAAAATTCAGATCTAAAAAGAAGTACTATATTACTGCTTTATCTTGTTGTTTCCTCAGATTTTGAATATGTCGCCCCACTTCATTCCTTCTCAGCCAAAAAGCATCTAATTTCTTCGCTAAACGGTATATATCTTCATCTACTTTTGAAACTTCGTCTATCTTTGAATCTTTCTCGACACAGCGTATTTTAGCCATGACTTCCAAATGTTCCTTGCTTAATTCCTCTTATATTTTATTTATAAGCTAGAACAAGAGTTCATAAAATTAGTCATGATATTAAGGTAACTGAAAAGTGATCAATAAGCTGACAATTAGCTTCACTAAATGAGTTTCTAGGGACTATCTTCTTACTCTGACTAGATCTTGTATAGTTTTTCTTGTATTCAAAGGGTTCCCAATCTTTCCCTTCTCAGTATCTGCAGTATCTCCCCTACCCACCTTTTTAAGCCGTTTGATCTTTTTGAAGATCTTATCCTCAAGTATTTTGGCATTTTGGCATTCAATTGTGCCATAAAACCACAGAATCTGCTTCCAAATCCCATATAAACCTTATAGTGATTAGTCAAATGAAACACATGTTACAAAATAAGTCATCAGTAAACAAGAAAAGAAAAAGATTAGAAAAAATGAGTGTTCAATGTTCAATCTTACAAATTCACTGAACTCTTCTACTGATGAATATTGATGAGGGATCATCTGAAGAGTTGTCTAGAGAATTGAATTCTGAAGCACCGGTTAATATTCCCAACACCCGTCCAAAAAGGAAGATTAAAACTCCCATCAAGTTTCAAGACTAGAATCAAGTTTCAAGACTAAAGTATTTATGTTTGCTTAGTTGTGTTCTTGTTATTGTCATTTAATATGATAAGTCCCCTTTAATTATAAGTAATGCGCAAGGGACATGGTTGGGGACCTAAGTTTGAATAAAATAACCCTTGCTATTTGAGTTTGCTGTCAAGGCTTCTCGTTGTGCTTGTTCTTGTTAACCAACCCAAATTCTCTGCGGTTCCTAGTTGAACTGCATCAAATTGGTATCAGAGCATCCTTCTTGGGATCCTGTTTTCGTCAGTCACTCTACGGCCTGATGGCACGGGGTAGACGTGGTGGAGGACGTGGTCAACAAGGTCGAGATCTTCGTGATATCGAGAATGAGGAGTTGAGGAGGCAAGTGGAGCAATTAACTGAGCGACTGCGTCGCTTCGAAACTCAGAATCATCAGGATGATGATCTCAGTCTTGGTGACGAAGAGAACCCCTTTCACTTTCGCGCTCCGCATGAAGAGCCGGGTGAAGAGGCCAGGAATGAACGTGCTGACAAATCTTTTGGTAGATTTAACGACATCAATATGAAGGTGGACATACCAGAATTTGAAGGAAAGATCAAACCCGATGAGTTTATCGACTGGATGAATACAGTTGAAAGAGTCTTTGACTACAAGGAGGTTCCAGATCACCGCAAAGTGAAGATTGTGGCGATAAAACTAACTAAGTATGCATCTGCTTGGTGGGAGCAATTGAAACTGCGAAGGGAAAGAATGGGGAAATCAAAAATTACAACCTGGGATAAGATGAAGAAAGAATTGAGGCAAAAATTCTTGCCGGATAATTACCTGCAAGACTGGTATTCAAGGTTGTATAATTTGCAACAAGGCAGCAAATCAGTTGATGAGTACACTGAGGAGTTCGATTTGCTGATGGTTCGTTGTGGGACAGACGAGCCAGAGGAGCAGACGATTGCACGTTACCTTGGAGGGCTACGCAAAGAAATTCATGATGTCATTGTATTGCATCAATATTGGTCTTATGATGATGTCTATCAATTGGCAGTCAAGGTGGAAAAGCAAATGAAGCACAAAAACAACCGACCATTTGTTGGAAGCGGCACCCAAAATCCAAAAAAAGAAAATTTCAACCATAAGGCTTTTGACAAAGGAAGCAGCAGCAAAACTGATTTGCATTCTAATTCTAATAGACAAAGTGCTCCAAAGCCCCAGCTAGTTAAGTGTTTCAAGTGTTCAGGCCTAGGACATATGCAAGCTGAATGCCCAAATCGAAAGTTCATTAATCTGGCAGAAGAAGTTCTTTTGGTAGAAGATTCCTTCCAAGAGGATATGGTTCCTATTTATGATGATTACAAAGAGGAGAACGAAGCAATCACATGGAGTGATCATGGGGAAGCTCTCGTTATTCGACGAAGCATGAACGCTGTGCAGATTGAGGCCGATGATTGGTTGCGTCACAATATCTTCCACACCAGATGTACTTCCAATGGCAAGATATGTAATGTAATAATCGATGGGGGAAGTTGTGAGAACGTGGTATCACAAGAAATGGTGGATAAGCTCAAGCTAAAACCTGAGAAGCGTCCAACTTCTTATAAACTTGCTTGGTTTAGAAAAGGAAATGAGGTTACTGTTGACAAACGATGTTTAGTAACGTTCTCAATTGGCAAGACATATCAAGATGAAGTCTGGTGCGATGTAGTGCCTATGGATGCGTGTCACATGTTATTAGGAAGGCCTTGGCAATTTGATCTAAGGGTTATTCATGATGGCTACAGGAACACTTACTCATTTTTTAAAGATGGAGTGAAGGTAATTTTGGGTCCTTCAAAAAATGATCAAGTGGCAAAGTTTGACCAACAAAAAAGTAACATTTATCTCACCATGACAGAATTTATGGAGGCGATTCAAGAAGAAACCCATGTGTATGCTCTAGTGATTAAAGAGCAGAATTTTGGAAGTTCAATTCCGATTGCTATTGAGCCTTTGTTGCAGGAGTTCTCTGATGTCATCCCAGAAGTGTTGCCTGCTGGTTTGCCACCTATGAGAGACATCCAACATCAAATTGACTTTGTCCCTGGTTCAAGTCTTCCCAATAAAGCTGCCTATCGAATGAGTCCAAATGAGCATCAAGAGTTACAGAGACAGGTCCTGGAGTTGATTGAAAAGGGTGTGATTCGAGAAAGCATGAGCCCATGTGCCGTACCCGTTCTTTTGGCTCCAAAAAAAGACGGAACTTGGCGAATGTGTATGGACAGCCGGGCAATAAATAAAATCACCATAAAATATAGATTTCCCATACCCCGTCTAGACGATATGATGGACATGATAAGCGGTTCTGAAGTGTTTTCTAAATTCGACCTGAGAAGCGGGTATCACCAAATCCGAATCAAGCAGGGTGATGAATGGAAAACTGCTTTTAAAACAAGGGATGGGTTGTACGAATGGCTTGTCATGCCTTTCGGGTTGTCAAATGCTCCAAGTACGTTCATGAGGCTGATGAATCAAATATTTCGACCGTTTATCGGTAAGTTTTTAGTGGTTTATTTTGATGATATATTGGTGTATAGTATGAGTGAGGAGCAACACTTTGAGCATCTTAGACAAGTACCGCAAGTCTTGCGGGATCAAAAGCTATATGCCAATCTTAAGAAATGTGATTTCTTGTCTGAAAGTGTGGTGTTTTTGGGGTATGTCGTATCAAGAGAAGGAATTAAAGTTGATCCTAACAAGGTGGATGCCATTCTCAATTGGCCTGCTCCTACAAGCATTCATGAGATACGGAGTTTTCATGGTTTGGCCTCTTTTTATAGGAGGTTTATTCGAAATTTCAGTTCTGTCATCGCTCCTATTACTGATTGCTTAAAATGTGGTGAATTTAAGTGGACTAAGGAGGCAGATGAGAGTTTTCAATTGATAAAAGAAAAGATGACTAATGCTCCTGTACTCAAGCTTCCAGATTTTGAGAAAATATTCTCTTTGGACTGTGATGCATCACATAAGGGAATTGGTGCTGTATTAAGTCAGGACGGAAGACCAGTTGCATTTTTTAGTGAAAAGCTAAGCGAGGCAAAGCAACGCTACTCGACTTATGATGTGGAGTTCTATGCGGTTATTCAAGCCTTGCGTTATTGGAGACATTATCTGATTCAAAGAGAATTTATTCTATTCTCTGATCATGAAGCCTTGAAGTACATAAATGGCCAACACAAGCTAAATGCCCGACATGCGAAGTGGGTGGCATATCTACAAGAATTCACATTTGTCATTCGACACAAATCTGGCTGTCAAAACAGAGTAGCTGATGCGTTGAGTAGGAGATCTCTTATGTTGTCATCTATGCAAGCCACAGTGATTGGGTTTGAAACACTCAAGGAGCACTATGGGAATGATCCTGACTTTGGTCAAATTTGGGCTGATTGTCAAAGTGGTAATAATTCAAAATTTATATTGCAGGAGGGGTATCTTTTTAAAGGCAGCCGCTTATGCATACCAAGGAGTTCATTGCGTGAAATGATAATTTCTGAATTACATGATGGAGGTCTGAGTGGGCACTTTGGGCGTGATAAGACCTTGGGTCTAGTTGAAACAAAGTTTTATTGGCCTAAATTATACAAAGATGTTGCGAAGTATGTGGAGAAGTGCCGAGTTTGTCATGTGGCTAAGAGTAGGTCCCAGAACACAGGTTTGTACACACCATTGCCTGTTCCTGAAGCTCCTTGGGAAGAAATTTCAATGGATTTCATTTTGGGACTCCCCAAAACAAAGCGTGGTGTTGATTCCATACTCGTGGTGGTTGATAGATTCTCTAAAATGGCACACTTTCTTGGGTGTAACAAGACTTTTGATGCTACTCATGTAGCTAACTTATATTTCAAGGAGGTTGTCAAACTTCATGGCATTCCTAAAACTATTACTTCTGATCGAGACCCCAAATTTGTTAGCCACTTTTGGAGGACGCTATGGCGCAAGATGGGAACACGTCTCCAATTTAGCAGCTCTCATCACCCGCAAACAGATGGTCAAACAGAGGTGGTAAATCGATCTCTTGGAAACCTCCTAAGAAGTTTGGTTGGAAAAGAAAAACACAATTGGGACTTCACTTTATCACATGCCGAATTTGCCTACAACAAATCAAAGAATAGGTCAACTGGAAGATGTCCATTTGAGATAGTTTATGGACTGATTCCAAATGGACCACTTGATTTAGTTCCTCTCCCAATCCATAACAAGTTCAGTGGTGATGCTGATGAGATGGCTTCACATATCAGGAAGTTGCATTCTGAAGTAAAGAAAAGGCTGGAAGAAAGTAACCAGAAATACAAAGCTGCAGCTGATAAACATCGCAGACACATGGAGTTTCGAGAGGGCGATTTGGTGTGGATTAACCTTCGCAAAGAAAGGTTCCCGAGGGGGAAGTTCGGTAAACTTCAAGATAGAGCGGATGGTCCATTTCGAGTACTAAAGCGCCTTGGTGATAATGCTTACCAAATAGAACTGCCCGGAGACATGGAGGTGTCAGCAACTTTCAATGTGGCAGACTTGCAGCCATATTATGCAGCTGATCCAGAACAACACTTAGACTCGATGACGAGTCACTTTCAACCCGGAGGGACTGATGAGGGATCATCTGAAGAGTTGTCTAGAGAATTGAATTCTGAAGCACCAGTTAATATTCCCAACACCCGTCCAAAAAGGAAGATTAAAACTCCCATCAAGTTTCAAGACTAGAATCAAGTTTCATGACTAAAGTATTTATGTTTGCTTAGTTGTGTTCTTTTTATTGTCATTTAATATGATAAGTCCCCTTTAATTATAAGTAATGCGCAAGGGACATGGTTGGGGACCTAAGTTTGAATAAAATAACCCTTGCTATTTGAGTTTGCTGTCAAGGCTTCTCGTTGTGCTTGTTCTTGTTAACCAACCCAAATTCTCTGCGGTTCCTAGTTGAACTGCATCAAATATGAATTAACAGCTCTCTTCTGTTGGCTTTCATTGACCTCTCTCAATAGTTTTTTTTTCTGCAGCCAAATTGTTGGGTCCGTGTACCATCTGGATTAACGCAAGCTCTGATTCAATTTTAATGGTCGACCCACAAGAAAAAAAAAAAGAAGGCAAACCTTGTTAGCTGCTATTCGGTTTGAATTTTTTGCAAAACTCAGCTTGTCTAGTGCTTCTTGCAAGTCATCCATCTTTCTTATCTTCCAGTCAAGAGCCATTCTGATTCCACTTTCGCGATTGCTTAGATGTTCCAGTGTAGACACACAGGCTTTGAAAGAGCACTGCTTTCCAAATTCATAAAAAAATTATATTTCCTAGAAAATTTTTGCTCTAAAGTCTAAACCGCTTGATTATAGGACTGTTATTTGCAGCTTATATACTTACCCGCATTTTTTCATATTTTTGGGCAACAGAAGACTTCTCTCGATTGATTTTTTCAATCAGCTTTTGAGCCTCTCTAATTCTAGATTTTACATTTTGGTCTTCAAATAGCCAAAACTTGGGAAAATGGGAAGTGATGGACTTTATTCTTAACACCTACTTCATCAATTTTTACAGACTCACCAAGCTCTAGTCCCTGATTGAGTTCCTTTGCGGCATTAGCATGCCAGTAGCTGGTGTCCGCTGTGTCATTTTTGTCTTCACAAATGGAAAAACCCTGCACAAATTTAGCTTCCGTGATCTCTCTATAGCCCAGGTTTGTCCTGAATGTTAATACAAAAAAATAAGATTGAATGATTAGTACTGATATCGGAAAATTCAAACATTTTCAGATAAGATTCAAATGTCTGAAAGCAGTATGCATAAATCTTACCAGAGTTGGTAACAAGGACACTTTCAATGAACAGAAAAATATGCATTACAAATATAAACAAATTGTCAGATCATAGAAAAAAGAACTTGCACCCCAAGATACCTTGCTTGTCAACTAATGTTTGTTTCTTTTATAATATTTTATTTTCTTGAAGCTGGACATTTAATATTGTCAAAAAATATGAGAGCAGAGAAATACACTCAAATACACATGGGCTCATGTAAGGATCTGGAGAAATAATTAAAACAATAAGCTCTTTTTTTAATTCAGATTTCAATATCATAATGTCAAACGATTACATTTAAACAACACAATGTATATGTTTATTGCTTATACAGCTTTCTTGATTTATCAGTCATACTGTGCAACTGCTTCAATATTGCTGGTTTATTGGTTCCTCGTCGAGCTTCCTTATCCGTCCATCGCTACTCAATTGGCGACGGTTAAGTGATTGCAAGATGCTTTTCTCATAATCACATCTAAATTCTTGACTTGTGTTCCACTTAGACATATATTTATTAACCTGGTTTCGAAGGAAGGAAGATGTTAAAATGGAGAAAGAGTAGTGGAAGCCAAATAAAAGAGAGTTCCAATCAACAAAATTACCTCCCTGAGAGACAATTCCTCAAGGGATTTTACATCTTTCTTTCTAGCTAGGTCTCTGGCATTGCTCAACGTTGAAACACATCGGTCGTATCTAGCTTTCTGAAAGCAAAATCAAACAAGTATTATAACAGGAGGGTTGTCACATATTTGGTGAAATGGTATGAACAAAAGAAATTTGACTCATTATCAGCAAGAATATTGATATTACTGTTTCATTCTGTTGTTTCCTCATATTTTGAATGTCCAGCTCCACTTCCTTCCGTTTCTGCTGAAGATCAACGAGTTGAATCCTTTGAGATTCTATATCTTTGCGAGAGACCTCTAAATCTTTCTCAACACAGCTGATTTTAGACCGGACTTCCAACTGTTCCTTCCGGAATTCCTCTAATAGTTTTTTATTTATAAACTAAAACCAGAGTTCGATATATTAGTCTTGAAATCATTGAAAATTAATCAGTAAGCTGACAATAAGTTATAAGAAATGAGTTTCCAGGATTATCTTACTTTGGCTTGATCATGCATAGTTTTTATTGAAAACAAAGGGTTCCCAATATTTCCCTTCTCAGTAGCATTTGCAATTGCTTCTTTCCCAAGCTTTTCGAGCCATTTGATCTTCTTGAATATCTTATTCCTGTCTTTGTTTCTGTCTAGGTATTTAATTTCGCTAGACATACTTCCTATCTACTTTCAGAAATACATAGAATTAGTCAAATGATATATACAATACACAATAGATCATCAAGAAATTAAAACAACAAAAATATAGTGTTCAATGTTTAATCTTACGAGTTGGCTGAAATTTTCTACTGATGAACATGGATGATCAACAGCTCCTTTCTGTTGCCTTTCGTTGATCTCTCTCAAGAGTTTCTTTTCTGTAGCCAAATTGTTGGGTCCGTGTCGTATCTGGATTAATGAAAGATGCGAATCAGTTTCAGTGGTCTCCCCACACCCCAGAAAATGTCAAAAGTTTGCAATAGATTCACATAAAAAGACAGTAATAGATTAATCTAACATAAACATAGTTTAGTGTCCAGATCTTTACGCAGTTAATAGGTTTTCGGTGTGAGAATGAATTGATAGCTTCTTGCAGGTCATCCAGTTTTTCTGCCTTCCATTTGAGAGTCTTTTTGGCTCCGAGGATGATATATTTGCGATTACATAGACGTCCCTGTTGTGACTGCTCATCAAGATCCATAGAGAAAAATTATATTTCTGAGAAAATTCTTGCTGTAAGGTCTCGATCACTATTAAATAACAGTCCAGCTATGGATTATAGGACTGGTATTTTCAGTTTTATACGTACCCAGATTTTTTAGTATTTTTCGAGAATAGGAAGCTTCTCTTGATCTATCTTTTCAATCAGTTTTTCAGCCTCTGCAATTCTGGATTTAAGATTCTGGTCTTCATATGGCCAAAACTTGACAAAATAGAATCGATGGACCTTCTTGTTAACACATTTATCAACATTTACAGGCTCACGATCTGGTCCCTGATTGAGTTTCTCGATGGCATTGTTACGTGAGTAGTTGTTGTCTTCTCCAATTTCAGGAATGGAAGAACCTTGTGCACATTTAGTTTCCATGATCTCTGCAGCCTTAGGTTAATAAAAATAAATAAATACAAACGGTGAATGATTAGTAAATTGGAAAATTCATGAGAAAAAAAAAATCTGCTCTGCAGAGCTATATGTTCTGCTTGATCATGAGACAGATTCAGCTAGCATATATGCATCGATAATCAAACATTGTTAATCAACCACCAAAAATAATTAGATGAAATCCATAAATTAATGCAAGACAGAAATATGGAAATTGTATAGAAATGGATATTGAAGGAATCTGGAACCTGAATGTGATATTAGTCAGAAATCAGAAGCTTAAAACAACTAAAAGAAGAGCAGGAATCTTACCACTAATGCGTAGTGACAGGTTAATAGACCCACTTTCAATGAACAGAAGAAGATACCTTACTAATACAAATAGATTTGAAGGTACTCTTAAGCACTTGCACCCCACGCCAAAAAGTCAACCCTGGATTTCTTTTATTTTATTTCATTAATCTAATAAATTTGACAGGTTGACGTTGATCAAGTGGTTTACACCTTACACCTGCGTGGCTACATTATGGGGTTGTAGGTTCGAGTATATCCTCTTTCTAAATCCTAAATTGTTGTAATATTTCAAAAAAAATGATTATTCAATTATGGTCTGATTATATTGACATAACAACACTAGTATGGAAAGTAATAGATGACAGCACACAAAAATGGGTTATATAAAGAGCATCAATATATATATATATATATATATATATATATATATATATATATATATATATATATATATATATATATATATATATATATATATATATATATATATCGAGCAACCAATTAATTGGTGGAATTCTTGAAGAAACTAAAAGGGGTGTTTTTTTTTTATCTAAAATCTTATAAGACCTTAATTTTTTTTTAGATATATGGATAAGTCTTATAAATTAAGATACTATGATTTTTTTTTTTTCATTTTAGATGACTTATTACAAATGTAAAATTGATTAGATTGTGTTAGGGTTTCTTCAAAATTGGAAATTTTTGGAAAATTGATTTTTAGGGTTTTATTATGTACGGATAAAATTGTAAATATATGAATTGTTATAGGACATATATTGACATTTATGGATATTTACTAAAAAAAACTCTACTAAAGCACTTTTTTAATAAGATAAAAGTCAAAAAAATTTACTTTTTCTAAAAGACATATATATCTTAAAATAAGATATAAATTGGAAAAACAAATAAATTGATTTATCTTAATTTAAGATATAAGAGGCAATAAGTCTTAATTATGTGTTGGTTAGGGATAAGTTGGTGAATGTACATTTTCGAAAATGAGAATGGAGTTTAAATTAAAAAAGAATTTTAAAATTTTATATTATCTTCATTTTTAATTTTTTTTTTACTATATTTACGATTTAAAATTTAAAATAAAAACTGTTTTAATTTTATAAAGTATATTCATTTTTGGAATTATCATTCTGGTCCCTAACTTTTTTGGAAAAGACTTTTTTACCCATCTTTCCATTTTGGGCTCATTTGGCCCATAGCTTATCACATATACATCAATAACAAATTTAGAGATTATCTATTTACAATCCATTTTTTTCTTTTCACACTCAATTTCTAAACACACCTCATTTTTAAAATACTAAATTTTTAAAATTTTCTATTAAGGTTGCTCTTGTCGGAGATTTATTAAGGTTGAGGATATTTTATTATTTTGAAGAATAAATTCAATTTGACTTTTTATATAATTTCCAACTTTTATGGCTAAAATTTGAATTTTATTATATTATTAGATATTGCATGCAGGTTGAATATGGAAGAAGATATAAATTTAGGGGATGGTCGAAAACTTTGCCCAGACTGCTTCTCTACTAATTGTATCATGGATGAGGAGAGGATCTTATTACTCAAATTCTTCAGTTTTTTTCAAAAAATTAAACTTCCTATAAGGAACGCTTTCCGATTTTGCTGATAGATAATCATGAGATGAACAATCTTAGAGGAGCAAGTCATCAATTATGATTATATTAAGATCAGTATTTAGTAGTACTATTGACCAATTAACCACTAATGTAATGTAATTTTAACTCTCTTTTTTTTTGCAAAGATTACTGATGCACAAAATCCAGCTCCTTAATTATGTACCAGCTAGTTGTACTTCATATACTTTACAACGTGTAAAGAGAGTAAGAATTTCATATATTGTTCTAAATTTTATTATTATTTTGTTAAAAATTAAAATGGTGTGATAATTAAGTTGACATTGCCAAGTTAATTAGTATTTTTATAATATATTTGTTATCCAAATTAATAGATTAAAAGGTGTACACAAAGAGGAGAAAATATTGAAGCAGAAAAACATCCAAAAAGCTAACCAAGGTAAAGTGAATTGTGTTATTCTTCTCTTTGGGTTACCAAGGTATTAATTTTCTTCCTAATTTCAACGTGCTTCTATTTTGTTTTTCAAATTAATGTTTTTCTGCTTAATTAATTGAATTATTATATAAATTAACAAATAAATTAAACTATTATCCGAATATATAACTTATGTTACAGGGTAATTATATGAACGTACTTAGCATATGAGGTGATGCATGCAGTGATGCTGCTAAAAGGTTGGAACTTGAAAGTTCGGATGTAATTATAAATCAAATGTGGAAGGTATGTGCAAATACATACATGTGGTTGAAAGAGATCGATTTAAGAGTGTTGATCAAGAGATTATAGTATATACATGTTAGTACATTACAAATATAAATGTCTCCAGGTCAACACCTCCCAGATATGCAGGGCTTGCTCCCCACGAAAAGTAAGTCTAATTCAAAATCAAACCTAAGATGTCTTGTCAAACAAAATTTGTGTTTTTTATTTATTTGTTTGAGATGGTCAAATACTAGAGACTAAACATATTCGAACACGTTGTGTGCAATACAGAGGCATAGAACATAACTTGAAAACCATATCAAGTCATCAGAATAGATCAAAAAACACTCTCTTGTACCATGAATTGACAACAAGCTTATTTGTTTGATTGCAAATAGTTCATAAACAATTATAATTGGAAAAGGAGCGCATCACCTCTTAAGAGACGATAAGAGTAGTTATCTAAACCATATATGTGTAGTTATCTAAACCATATATGTGTTGTCTGATTTTAATCTCTCAATCCTATTGTAATAGTTGTAAATGTAATATTTTAAAATAATAATAATAATATCAATATCAATATCGGAAAGGAAAGAATCAAAAAGATATAAAAGTATCAAAGTAGGCCAAAATCAACTAGAGAACAACGAAAAGACACAAAAGTCAAACCACAACACAGTTAAATCTAAAGAAACCTCCACGTTATTCAAATTTAATTTGTAAATTATTGGGGCCTCTTTTACTGAAATTTCTTCAGGCCCATATTCATCAAATACTAAATTTGGGTCTGCCAATTGGGCTCAAAATTAATTCACATCTTTTTTTAGTATCACTTTTATTTAATGATACTTGGTAATCAAAAATTTAGAGTATTTCCAATGTAAATATGTATTTTTTTAGTTTCTAATTAGTGCACTATGGGTCCACTTTTGAATTATTTTTAGAGAAATGTATATTCACATCTCCAATGCAATTATCTAAAGTCAAATATGTATGTATTTTACAACCAATCATAATAAAACAATTATTACATTATCTCTCCTCTTTTATTTTACCATTAAATGACATTTAATATTATTGATGGAAATAGTTAGAAATCCTAGTCAGCATTTCTAGAAGAGTTTCTAGAATTAGAAACTCAACTCCATATTCTCTAACTTTTTTTTCACATCATCTCCATATTCAACTTAAATAATTGCATTGGAGAGAGTTTTTCTAACTTTTTTAGTATCTACCCTATGTGGCACTCCATTTTCTCTAAATGCATAATAACATTGGAGATGCTCTTATACTTATGTATTCGGGATAGAAGATTTGAAGAGGCTACGGCCTCCTTTTTTTTTTTCTTTTCTTTTATCTGTACTGGGGATGGAATACTGGAATAGGTTACATCCTGACTGCCTCAATCTTTTTTCCTTTAACATTTTTATTTTAGTTTAGTTTTTTTTAATTAAATCGATGATTTTCTCCTCTTAAATTTTTTTAACAATAATAATAGTTAGTTAAATAATCACTATCATTTTTTATTTTTTTTAATTAATTATAATATTTGTTAAAATATTTAAAATATTAAATATTGTATTAATATGATGTACAAGATATAATTAAATTAATCATTTTAAATAAGGGTAGTATTGTAATTTTGAAAATATATTGATTTAGGATGTGCATATAATTTGAGAGGGGTGCAAATATCATCACTCATAATTAATTTACAATCATACTAAAAACCAATAAATAAATAAATAGGCCCAAAAACCAATCCAAGTGATGTGGAATGATTTGTCTTTACCTATCATTTACCCATGATTTTGTATGGTAAGGAAAAGTCAATTATCACATTAAACCCCTCTAAATTAATATCCTCTAAATTAATAAAAAAATTCTGGTTCCGACTCAAGCCAATGTAAAAAATTAGTTAACTCCTCTATTGTGATAATTAATAATTTTTTTTCAAAACTTAGTGTAAAATTTTGGTCTCAACTGTCACATAAATTAATGATTTCGTAAGGGTACAAAATATATTATATAATATTTCATAACTAGAAAAGTAATTCAAATATGCTGGTTTGTGCCACTATGTTTTGAGTTATTGTGATCATCTTCTTTTACTTATCCGGTAGCCATTAGGCAAGTTGTTTTTGAGTAAATGTAGGACTGTCCTTCATTTGGCAAAGTTCTTGGCAAATGTTATCCGTTATAACAACATGAGAATTAGGGTCAGCTTAGTATTACTGTAACTTTTAAAATAATCACTGTTAGCTTTGTGCTAAAGAAATAATTTGCTGATGAAATTGTTGTAGATTGAAAAGTAGTATTCATAAGTTTGGTAAACGTTACCTTTAATTGTTGTGATTTTACATAATGACTAAAACAGACATTAAATTGAACTCAAGCAAAACATAATTTTTCTTTTTACACCTCTCAATCTCAAACTCCTATAACAACCAAAAAATTTAAGATTTGACAACACCAAGTCTAAACAAATAAAAAATAAAAAATTGGATGCTTCTTCCTTTACTCATTTCTTTTCTTTTCACTACAATATTCTTTGATTTCTTTTGCATTATATATCCATACCTACGACACTTCAATCTTTATCACTTTTTATTATTATAATTTTTATTGATTTTATTTTTGGGTGAGTTTGTAATGGTAAAGAATAAGAAGGGTATAGAGGAAGAAGTATATGGCGAAAAAGATGAGTTTTAGGGGTTTGTTCTAAGTTTGGGTGTTTGTTCCAGAATTGGGTTGAGAAGATGAACAAAAAAAATTTTAAATATTTTATTTAATCTTATATTTAATCAATGATGAACTAATAAAATTGAGTTATATGAAATTAAACATGAGATATATTTATATTTATGTTAAATCAATATGAATAATTTATAGTCTTTAAAAAGATTTATTAAATCTAACAGTAGATTCTAACCCCAAACTGCTTTTTAAAATTGCTGTAAAATCAACCCAGATTCTCAAATAATCAGTTTTGGAAATTTAATCAAAAGCAATACCAAACGGAGCCATAGACATATTAGAAAGATGAGCAATAAGAAGAGAGAGAGAGAGATAAAGATAGATGTGGAACAAGAAAAGAGAATTTAGGAGAGCAAGAAGTCTGAAAAGATATATTTGCAAGGAGATTTTTAAGGGGCTTACCAACTAAAGTGAAATTTTGAAGGAAATTTTTAAGAAGTGTGATAAGATAGTCGGTTTTTTTTTTTTTTGAAAGAGCCTTTTTTTGAATCATTATAAGTATTCACTTGATGTATTCGATCTGTCTTAACAACTCTATATATGTATACTTTGATTCTTTTAAGTTTTTGCAAATAATTTACATTGTAATATCTAAGCATGGGTCATCGTTGTCAAGTTTGCGATAGATCGGTGGGTAATTAAACATTTAAACTTAAACTTGTTGATTCATACCAATTAACATATATTTTCATTATTTCAGTTGATTATTTATATATAATATTCTAACATCGAATATTTAATGTATTACAGAATAACTTACGACATGGTCGATTTTGGAAAGGCATATATTACTGTTCATCACATTATGTCGATGGAACTCCCAAGTGTTGCTCTTGCTCAAGATTTTTTAAGGTTGAGGATAATATTTTATTATTTTCAAGTGTAAATTTAATTTGACTTTTTATATTATACAAATTTTATAGCTAAAATTTGAATTACTAATTGCATGCAGGTTGGATTTGGAAAAAATCTAGGTGATGGTCGAAAACTTTGCTCAGATTGCTTCTCTACTTGTATCATGAATGAGGAGAGATTGGAAGATCTTATTCCTCAAATTCTTCGGTTTTTTCAGAAACTAAATCTAAATCTTCCTGTAAAGGAACGATTTCCGATTTTGCTGGTAGATAAACATGAGATGAAAAATATTATAGAAGTAAGTCATCAATTATAAATTTATAATTATATATTATTTATGGTCTTACGGTGACTCGAAACTAAGATATTACCGTTTTTGTTTTTAAATATATATTACATAAAATCAGGGTTTTTTTTTGAAATGATTAAATAACCCACAATCTCGTGGTGTAGCTTTATTATCACCATCTCGTTGAAATATTTATAGTTGAAAGAGTCATTTATCACTAAATCAATCATATTGGGTGGTTCAATTATAATTATAATAAGATCAATATTTATTAGTATTCACCAATTAACCACGCTAAGTTTTTTTTTTTCTTGCAAAGATTACAGATCCAAAGCACCCAGATCCTGATAGTGCAACAGGTCTTATTTCAAGTGCCTTACAACATGTAACGAGAGTAAGAATTTCACACCTTTTATTTTATAAATTTTTTTAAAATGGTGTGATAATGAAGCTGACATTTCCAAGTTAATTAATAATTTTATAATATATTTGTTATCGAAATTAATAGATTAAAAGGTGTTCACAAAGAGGAGAAAATATTGAAGCAGAAAAACATTCCAAAAATCTAACCAAGGGTGAGACATGTATTTTACTTCTCTTTGGGTTTCCAAGGTACTTTTCTTCCTAATTTCAATGTGCTTCTATCCTCTCTTTTTTTCTGTTCATGTTTTTCTTCTTAATTAGTTGAATTATTATATAACTTAACAAGAAAATTGAATTAAATTATTACCTAATTATATAATAATTTATGTTACAGGATAATTACAGGAGAGATCTTAGTACACGAGATAATGCATGCAGTGATAGGGCTGAAAGGTTGGAAACGCAAATTTATATCGGTTGTAGAAGGTATGTGCAACTTTGTGTCATACATGTGGTTGAAAGAGATTGATTTAAGAGATTTGAATGAATGTGAGAAGAAGTTGAGAGATTATCACATATACATGTTAGAACATAATAGATCAAAAATTTATGGAGATGGGTTCAGATGGGTCAAAAGGACAGTTGAAATGTCTGGCCTGGATACAACACTCAAACAAATTGCTATCCGTAGAAAAATTCCAAAGGATGATAATATTGGATTGGAGATCAAGAAGAAAAATCATTATCCACCTACAGGACTATTAATTCAAAGTCTTTGGAACACTCTTTCTGGTGATCCTTTATGGGTTGATGATGTTCCTCATAGGGTGGCAAATGGCAATGGCACGTGCCAATTAATTTTATTCTTAGCAGGCTCTTGAAGAATTTGTAGTATTTGATTTCGATAGGTTTCGGTAAACCTCAAACTTGTTCGGTGTCAAAATTTATTACAAAAATTCTTATAATACTTCAAAATCCATTATAGAACAGTTTTTTTTCTGGTTATCTCCTTGATATGGCAATTTGTGTAACTGCTTCAATGCTGGTTTAAGTGTTTCCTCGTAGAGTTGCTGCTCAATCAGCGGTGGTCGAGTGATGACAATATCATTTTCTTATAATGACGTCTAAACGCTTTGCTTTTGTTCCAATAGAACATAGGGTGGTTTGGGATTAATTGTTTAAACTTAAAAAATATTGAGTAAATAAATATTTGGTAGCTTAGCAAATAATCAGCTTTTGAGAAGTTGGCTAATATTTCGAAATCCATTATAATCTAAAAAAACACTTTATTTATTTAGAACAGAATTATCGTAAAGGTATATATAAAACCAAATACAATATATATTAATGCAACAGTATTTTTTTTTTCCGGTTATCTCTTTAGTATGGCTGTTTGTGTAACTGCTTCAATGATGGTATAAGTGGTTCCTGATCCGTGAGTGATGTCAGTTTCATTTCTTATAATCATGTCTATACACTTTGCTTTTGTTGTTCCAATGGGACATAAAATTATCAATCTACAGAAATAAATGGCAATACAATTATATTAAAATGGATAGATAGAGTGCAAATCAAGCAACCAAATCGATTCAAGAAATATAATTTGACAGATTACCTCTCTAAGAGACAGATCTTACAGGGCTTTAACTTGTTGTTTCGTTGCAAGTTCTCCGGCAATGCTCAAGACTGAAACATATTTGTAATATCTAGATTTCTGAATTCATGAAGCAGCAGAAGAATGAAGGAATATTATAATTGGGAGATTCACATTGTATTTCAAACATTATTCACATAATTGAAAAGAAGAAAGATTACTGCTTCATTCTATTGCCTTCTCATATTTTGAATGTGCCTCTCTGGAGTAAATCATTTAGTTTTAATTCTTCCTTAAAAAGTTTATATATTTATCTACAACCTCTAATTCAGCAATTTCTTTCAACCTTTCCTTCCTTAATTCCTCTGATATTTTATTTATAAGCTAAAACAAGATACTATGACAAAATTAGTCATGAATTAAGAGAAAAGTAATCAATAAGTAGACAAAATTTTAAGTGAAATGAGTTTCTATAGGAACTATCATACTCTGATCTAAAGAACAACTAAAAGGCAGAAAACACAACACAATTATTATTGAAATTTAATTTGTAAATTATTAGGGCCTCTTTTACTGAAATCTCTTTAGGCCCATATTCATCAAATACAAAATTTGGGCCTGCCAATTGGGCTCAAAATCAATTCACATTTTTTTATTTCTTATCTTTTTTATATAATGATTACCTTTTTTTTTATCTGTATTGTTGATGGAATATGTTACATCCTGACAGCCTCCATCATTTTTTCTTTAACTTTTTTATTTTTAGTTTAGTATTTTAATTAAATCAATGATTTTCTCTTCTTAATTTTTTTAACAATAATAATAGTTAGTTAAATATCCACTTTCATTTTTTATTTTTTAATTAATTATAAGATTTGTTAAAATATTCAAAACATTAAATATGGTGTTAATATGATGTACAAGATATAATTATATTAATCATGTTAATCATTTTAAATAAGGATAATATTACAATTTTAAAAATATATTAATTTAGGACGTACATATAATTTTAGAGAAGTACAAATATCGTCACTTATAATTAATTTAAAATCATACTAAATAACCTTAAAATATAAATAAATAAACGCAAAAACCAATTCAAATGATGTGAAAGTCTTAACCTATCATTTACCCATAATTTGTATGGCCAGGAAAAGTCACTTGTCAGGTTACGATAAAACCTTCTAAATTAATATCCTCTAAATTAATAAAAAAAAATTAACCAGTATAAAAAATTAATAAATCCCTCTATAGTAATAATTAGTAATTTCTTTTTGAAACCTAATTTAAAATTTTAGTCCCAACCGTCACATAAATTAATGATTTCATAAAGGTATAAAATATATTTATAATTCAAGATGCTAGTTTGTATAAGACCGGTAGGTTTTGGTAAGATATATTTGTAAGGAGATTTTTAATGGACTTACAAACTAAAGTGAGATTTTTAAGGAGATTAAGGGCCAGTTTATTCAGATGAGTCAAAAATTTATAGAGATGGGTTCAGACGAGTCAAAAGGACAGTTGAAATATTTGGCCTGGATCCAACACTCAAACAAATTGCTATCCATAGAAAAATTACCAAGGATGATAATATTGGATTGGAAAAGAAGAAAAATCATTATCCACCTACAGTATTCAAAGTCTTTGGAGCACTCTTTCTTGTGATTCTTTTTGGGATGATGATGTTCCTCATAGGGTGGCAAATGGCAATGGCACATGCCAATTAATTAAGTAATTTATGGGTCAGATTACAAACTATGTTTTAATTTTGATTTGAAATGGTGGCTTCATTATCCATCCATTTATGTTCTTGTAAATTGTAATCTATGGGTTGTCGTCTACATTGAATTCATTTACTTTCTTCACCATTAGATTACAAACAAACGAATGGATCATCGTTGTCATGTTTGCGGTGGATCGGTGAGAAGAAGAAAAATCATTATCAGTATTCAAAGTCTTTCAACGGATCCTGCCAATATGTTATTGATGAAAATATTATTTCAAGACTAGCTATTATTATTATTATTAATTGCAATTTGCTATTTGCTATTATATTTATAAACAAAATTGCAGTAGCATATACACTGCCGGTCCTAACATTTTTGAGACCTGGGGTGAAAATGTAAAAAATGGGAAAAATGGGCCCCATGACATGTTAAATGAAGAATAAAGTATTGTCACAAAACGGGTCCTATAATTTTTTTAATATATTCGATACATATAATTAAAAAAAATGACGATATTTAAAACCCTGAAAAACTGTATGTGCACCTCTATTTGTATAACACCCCATTAAATTTTTTTCAAAAGATGAAATTTTGTAAGTACGTCAAACATATTACCAAATATGTCATTTCTTTTAATTTTTTTAAATATTATAAAATCAACACATTTAAATGGCAACCGTTAGATTAATCCAAGAGTTGTCATTAAATAGCTCATTTTTTTCTTATTTTACATAAAACACAATTTTAAAAAAAATTAGATAATAATAATACAAAATGAGAGCTGATAGAGTTGAGAGAAACCTTTTTTTAAGAGAGTTGAGAGAGACATTGGTGGCTGAAAATACAGACAAAAAATGGATCTTTAGGCTTTAGGTAGTATATGTCCGGAGAAAAAAAAAACATAATCAAAATTTCATTTAGCCATTTTTTGTCCTGGTCCAATTTTCTTTTGTTTATTTTAACTTTTGGACTTTTTTATTGTGAGCCTTTTATTAATACTCATAATAAAAATATGGGCCCTTTATAATATAATATAAAATAAAAATGGACCATAAACTAATGCTGAAATCAAGTACATATGGGTCTTTTAAAAAATGGGCTCAGGGCTGCCGCCCTTTTAGCAAAGAACAGAGCCGGCCCTAAGCATATATACAAATTGAAGAAAAACATGACTTGTATTTTTTTTCTTGAACTTGTTAGTTACATTTTGATGTTATTGCTTATGACTTGTTTTTATGAAAGAAAACAAAAAATAGCCAAGGAAAACATTAAACTTTCGTTGGTAACCACTTTTGAAACTTTAATTGTTAATAACCACTTTTAAAAAAAAAAATCAGTCTATGTCCATAAATTATAAAAGTACCCCTGAACTTAGTTTATTTTTTAAAAACTAAAAGCAAACTTGAAATCATGACTAAAATCTGGAACCAAACTTGAAATCACGACTAAAAACTTGAAATGTTTCAAAAACTTGAAATGTTTCAAAAACTTGAAATCTTACCTAAAAACATGAAATTTAGAAACATGAAATCTTGACTAAATTGAAATTTTGAAACTTGAAATGGTTAGGTTTAGGTTTTTCTTCCTTTTTTTTATACAGATCACATCATCGGTGGAGGAGGAGCTCGACGGCGTTGCTGGACGGTCGTGAAGCCCAGGCGAAGCACGACGGCACGACGGCGATGTCGCTTGATTCGCGAAGCCAAGCAGCGCACGACGGCGCTGTCGCGAAGAGAGAAACAGAGGTTCGGGGAGAGAGAGAGAGAGAGAGAGATGACGCCAGCAATGTTGAGGGGGACAACGCCAGTGACTATTTGCAATGGTTCGATTTTGCCGACGACGACGCCGGCGATGAGTTTCACGGTTTGGTTTTGAGGGGAAGAGGGAGATCGGGGAGAGAGAGAGAGAGAGAGGAGATGAGGGAGGAGATGAGAGAGAAAAAGAGAGAGTGAGTTTTTGGGGATGGTTTTTATATGAGGGCATTCAAGTAATTTCTCAAAAAAATGGTTATTAACAATTAAATTTTCGTTTGTGGTTACAAATAAAAGTTCCATGTTTTATGTGGTCATTTCCAACAATTTCCATTGTTTTTATTTATATATTGTTAGGAGGAGTTGAATTGCTTCCCTGTTATTGAATAGTTTTAAAATTCTTTTCAAATTAATATTCCATTGTACTGTGATTTTCGCGAAATGTCCACTCACCAACTTATCTATAATTAAGAGAAGCAGAGGTTTAAAATTACTCTTTTTTTGTTTATAAAAATGTTATCTTCTTTTTTAAATTTGAATACCTATTAGCAATTTTATCTTTTTATTGGTCTAATTTAAGAGCATGAAAGGTATGAATAATTTAAACATATACTTACTCTCTAGTTGTATTTATATCAAACTTCAGGGTGTCTTAGTGCATTTATCCCATTCCAATTTCTAAACTCCATTCCTTCAAATTAAAAATAAAAAATAAAAAAAATTCTAAACTCCATGAACAATTTTCATCAGTTTCCTCATAAAACATTGATACATCATTTTATACATCACAACTACCAACACAAACATACATAAGCTTAAATTAAACCACAAAGAATGTAAAGGAAGAATAATCAAGCATTACAACTAAATGACTAATGTACAAACTCACTGGCAAATCCCCAACCCGTTCTGTATCGGAATTTTTTATAATACTTCTTGTAATATTTCAAAATCCATTATAACATAAAAGAACGCTTTGTATTGATATATAGTTACAAGATACATTAACAACAGAATTATCAGTAAGGGTATATATGAAACAAATACAATATATATACTAATACAACAGTATTTTTTTTTTCTGGTTATATCTTTAGTATGGCCATTTGTGCAACTGCTTCAATGGAGGTTCAAGTGGTTCCTCGTCAAGGTTCCTGATCCGTCCATTGCTGCTCAATTGGCGGTGGTCGAGTGATGTCTGTATCATTTTCTTATAATCACGTCTAAACACTTTGCTTTTGTTGTTCCAATGGGACATAAAATTATCAATCTACAGAAATAAATGGCAATACAATTATATTAAAATGGATAGATATATAGAGTGCAAATCAAGCAACCAAATCGATTCAAGAAATATAATTTGACAGATTACCTCTCTAAGAGACAGGTCTTCCAGGGCTTTAACTTCTTTTTTTGTTGCAAGTTCTCTGGCAGTGCTTAAAACTGAAACATATCTGTAATATCTAGATTTCTGAAATTCATGAAGCAGAAGAAGAATGAAGGAATATTAGAATTGGGAGATTCACATATTTCAAACATTTTCACATAATTGAAGAGAAGAAAGATTACTGCTTCATTCTGTTTCCTTCTCATATTTTGAATGTGCCTCTCTGCTTCATCACGTCTTCGGCGTAAATCATTTAGTTTCTTCCTTAAAAAGTTTATATCTTTATCTACAACCTCTAGTTCAGAAATTTCTTTCAACCTTTCCTTCCTAAGTTCCTCTGATATTTTATTTATAAGCTAAAACAAGAAATGGCAAAATTAGTCATGAATTAAGTGAAAACTAATCAATAAGCAGACAAAATTTTAAGTGAAATGAGTTTATCCAGGAACTAGCATACTCTGATCTGATCCTGTAGTGCTTTTCTTGAAACTAACGGATTTTCGTTCTTTCCCTTCGCGTTAGCATTTTCGATAGCTTTCTTCTCCTCATCTTCAAACTGTTTGATCTCTTTGAGGATTGTATTCCTAACTTTATGGTTGTTTTGGCTTTCAATTTTGTTATACAACCACCAAATCTGCTTCCACAGAGCCATAAAAACCTAATCAGCAACTAATCAAATGATACTAAATCTAGTGTTCAACGTATGTTCTTACGAATTCACTGAGCTTTTCTTCTGATGGAAGTGAACCAACAGCTACTCTCTGTTGACCTTCATTGATCTCTCTCAAGAGTTGTTTCTTTTTAGCCGAATTGTTGGGTCTGTGTAGCATCTGGAATGCAAGCGCTCAATAAATTTCAAAGGTTTTCTCCACACCCCAAAATGTAATTTATTTATTAAAAAAAAAACACAAAACAAGACCATGCCAAAAACTTGCAACAGATTGAGATCACAAAATAGAAACAGCAGACTTCTTAAACATAATTTACTTACAAAGTTAGTGACTTCTCGCGGTGAGCAAGAGTTAATAGCGATCCTCTGGTTTGCATTTTTCGCAAAATTCAGCTTGCCTAGAGCTTCTTGCAAATGATCCAATTTCCATTTTATCCCGTCATGAGTGTATCTGCTACCGCAATAACATTGTTTTCGATATTGTGATGAAAGCAGGCGGTATCGATCAGACTGCTCACAAGATCAAGCAAGATAAATTAGAGGTCATTATTCCTACAAGGTCTCACTATTAAATAAAGTACAACTTCCATACTTACAATTCTTTTCTTGTGTTTTTCAAGAAAGAGAAGTTCCTCTTCATTAATCTTTGCAATCAGCTTCTCAGTCTCTTCAATTTTGTATCTCACATTGTCATTCTCATTCGGGTCTTCATACGGACAAAACTTTACGAAATAGAATTGAAGGACTTTCTTCTGACTATTTCCATCAACATTTATAGGCTCATGATCAATTCCCAGCTCAATACCACTCACATTGTCCTGAACCTCATCGCAGTCTTTTTGCGCAAACTTGTTAATTTCCATGACCTCTGTAGTCCTGGTTTTTCCCCAGGACATTAACAGAAAAATACAGCTACTACTAGTTAGAAAAATTATGGAAACGATTTTGTTTTCTCTGGTTTATGCTTCATCTTGATCATGACATACATTCAATGCTACACTATAAAACTAAAAATGAAAATTGTATGGAACTTGAAAGTGACATAGCAACAAACTACAAGTGTGTACAAGAATTATAGAAATCTTACCAGGCCACCAGTGACTGGATGCAGAGTCCGTTTCACTTTCAGTGAACAGAGAAAAATGCATTACAAATATAAATGGCTCCAAGGTCAACACCTCCCAGATATGAACGGCTTGCACCCCACGAAAAGCAAGTAAAATTCAAACCCCAGATGTCTTGTCAACAAAATTTGTGTTTTTTTATTTGTTTGTTTGAAATGGTCAAATACGAGAGACTAAATCATATATTCATATTGTCGAACACGTTGTGTGCAATATGGAGCATAACTTTGAAAGCCATATCAAGTTATCAGGATAGATCAAAAAACACTCCCTGTTCCATGAATTGTAAACTAGCTTATTTGTCTGCAAATGGTTTATAAAAGAATTAAAATTGGGTGATGAAAGAATCAAAAACCTATACATGTATTAAAGTAGGCCAAAACCAGCCAGAGAAGAACTGAAAGGCTCACAACATTGGTACAATTAACATTTCATGGTCCATTGGCAGCCTCAAACTTCAATAAATAAAAAAGAATAAACCATTACAAAAGAATTACATATCTATAATTAGATATGTACATATACAGGGCAATTAGACACAATCTCAGTTAAATCTAAAGAAAACTCAACATTATTGAAATATAATTTGTAAATTATTGGGGCCTCCTTTACTGAAATCTCTTCAGGCCCATGTTCATCAAATACTTAAGTTTGGTCTACCAATTGGGGTCAAAATCAACTCATGGCATGCCAATGTTAAAAAATGTATTGTTGTGGTGCATATTTAAAGCAATAAATCAGAAGTAAAAGATAAGTATTTATTTTTTAACATTATTTTTCTATCCACCTATCTAGATCAGGTATATTATACATCTATCTAGACCAAGTATTTTAAAAAGATATATACCGTTAAAGATAATTACTTGAATTGACCATATTGTGTCTTGCTGGTATTTTTTTTATGTACGCTATTGTTGTTTAGGCGTTATTGTCGTTTAGACGTTTACGATCCGTCCTTAATTTTCAAACCTAACCCTTGTTGATTTCTCCCACACTTGACATCCATTCACATGGTATAAACACATCAAATTTCAATTTAGGTAGTTGGAAATTGAATGGCATGCAACTGCAAGGAAGCTGGAGCTGATCATGCTCAGAGAAATTCAACAAACTTTCAAGAGGCAATACCAATCATCATTTTGATTTTTTATTTATCTACATATTAATTAATTAGTTCTCTCTCAACAGGTTACAGGTACACTGAACATTGAACACCTTGTTCTACAAAAACACAGGAAATCACCATTTCTGATAGTAATCTAAATTTAGTTAACTGGGCAGGATTTAGAACTGCCAAGATTCTGGATGGATTTCAAAATCCCAAAATTGAGGGAATTGTTGTAGCTCCAGATCTAATTCACCTTCACTGGTGGATCCATTTACAAACTGGTTTAATCTCTCACTTATTTTAGTAGCTCCAAATGTACTGAATATTGCATCTCCAATCTACAAACACAAATTTTAAATCAATTAGTCCCAGATTAATTTTTTAAGCTTCAAATCGCCAAATTCAACATGAAAAGTTCGAATTCAAGTACCTCTGCATGGACTACATGTAAAATCTTGTTCCCGACCACAGAGAAATTGGCACTGACGACCTCTGCACTTTCTTCATGTAAAATGCGGATCACTTCATAAAATATGAACTGATTGTCCAACCCACTTGTCAAAATGAGCTCTAATGTCGAACCCGTTTCATGAATCTCAATCTGTGGCGGTATCGATGAAGAACTTGCCATGTCAGTTGGGGCAGAGTAGCTGCGCAAGGGTCTCTTTCTGCTACTACCCATTAAATTTTGCTTCTTCTCCTTGGATTCCTGCAGCTTTTTCTCCAGAGTTTTTATGTAGTTCACAGCTTCATCTATCTGATCAGGCAGTGGCAATGCTTCCTGTGTACACATAATCCACATCTTGATCAATTTCATGTAATCAAAAAGAAAAAATGTGGTTCCTTAGTAATAATGCATGCTAATTCAGTCCGTTAATATTTCAGATTCGAGTCAATGTAATTGTAATCGGTATATATAAAAAAAATTATAGAAAATTAGCATTGAATTACCTGAGAGGTTTGATTTGGGAGAAGAGAGCTGAGCATTGAATAAAGATTCTTCATCTGATTTCTTCTGTTCTTCTCAATGACCTTTCTCTCTACCTTTGTTGAAGATGAAGAACATTCATGATGATTTCTCTGATCATCCATCTTCAGATATCCACCCATCAAACACTTCCAATTTTAAGACAATGTTAGGGGTTTGATTTTTGAAGATATGTCATGCATATCTATATCTCTATATATATAATAATTATTATTTATTACACAATAAGTCAATAATACAACCAAATCAACAAAAAAAAAAAAAAGCTAAGTAGAAAAAAAGAAAAAGACAAAAGTGCTGAAACAAGAATTAATTTGACATTTGACGCAATGAAGACTTCGTCATGGTAGTGACATCAGCTTGAACCCATCACCGGCCATTGTTTGGGAATCTTTAATTGCATTATTTTACACGTATGTTTTTGTATATATGTTTTTATGTTTTTTGATTTTTTGAGATCTTTCTAGAGGAAGGTGATTGGATATATCGATGTTTTTCTTGAGGATAATAGTAATATTAAGGGTTTTTTAATTGAGTGGTGCTATTGGCACATTTCTACTGATCTATTTATGTCCTATTTTTTAATTATATAATATTCTTTTTTTTTTCTTTATCAAAATTACTTAAAGAGACATACAATTTAGGAAAGAAATATTCTATAAAGTAAATCTATTAAAATCTCATATTCTTTTTCTAAAAAAAAAAACAATAATCTGTTTTTTTTAAAAAAAAATTTAACTCTTAAACCCTAAAATCTGATTCTTACATAAATCTAAAATTTATGAAAGAGTTTGAGAACGATATCAAAAAAATTGAAGAATTATCTGAGAATGACATAAAGCAAGAATTGTCTGACAATGATAGTAGGCATCTGGAAACAATTCATTCTTTGGAAATAAGTTTGAAGTTTATTTTTTCTTTAGAATGATATCAAGTTGTCATTGTGTTAAAGTACCCTATTATTTTTTATTTTTTCGTTTCCGAAATAAGAAGAAAAAAAAACTAAAAATAAAGAAATAAGAAGAAAAAAAATAAATCAATCAATGGAGGTGAGAGAGATGTATACAGATACAGAGATAAGAGATAGAGAGATTATATATGATATGTATTAAGTTTGAAAAATAAGTAAAATGGGTAGTTTTGGAAATACACAAAAAAATTTAATAAAAACATTTAATTTTATTTAATTAAATCAAAATTTTAAAAAATGAGATATAAATATATCAGTAAGGGGTGTGCTAATAGCACCGCTCTTTTAAATTTTTTCATAAATTCTTTTATTATCACATAATATATCAACATCACATTATTTATTATTTATTATTTTATTTTATAATTTATGAGAGGTTAGACACGTCACGTATAAACTGCACTAAATATTTTTAGGAAATTTAGAAAAAATAAAATTAGAAAGCCTTGCTCTTCTTTAATGTTGTCAGTTGTCTGGAGTCTGCAGTCAAACATGTTTTCTGATTGGACAATAAATAAGGCGATAAGGTCCGCAGAGTGAAGAGGACAGGTGTGATTATCTATATAGCTAAAGTGCTAAACTACTAAATCTCTAGTGTGAAAGGATATTCTATCAGTGTGAACGTAATTAATTACAACAGTTCTAAAACTTCTTGGAATCTACCTATTTGTTTTTGGGCAAAATGCGTCCTTTTTGACTAATCCTCGTATTGTCTGTTTGTCTAATGATATTGAGATGTCATTAATATTATATATATTTACATACATTTTTTGATGAATGAGTTAACTATAGAAATGACACAAATATCCATTATATTATATTATATATATTTACATACATTTTTTCTCTCTTCAGGATTGAATTGAATTTTTAAAATTATAACAAGATTTTAAAGTTATCGATTAAGTTTAAAAAGACTTTAACTATACTGAAGTACGTATATATAATGGTTAATACTTTTATAACAGGGCCGGTCCACAGAGATAGCAAACCCAGCATTTTGATGGGGTCTCCAAATGGTCCAATCTACTGTTTCTTCTTTTGGAGCCTTAGATCCAATTTATTTTAGTATAAAAATTTTGCTCAATTTCAAACATTGTTTTGTTTTTTTAATAAGGCTCAATTACCAATATCTAGTTCAATTTAATAGAAGTAAATATCAAAACCCCAATTGATTCTTACATATCAGACTTAGTTTTACATCATTTGAGAGTCCAATTGAATTCTTTTTTTTTCTTCTGAAAGATAGGCCAATTGAATTGCTAACATTTCTTTGTTAACCTAGTTAAAATCGCCACCAACTCTCTCCGTGAGTCCGTCGGAGTCCACTTTATTTACTAACCTTTCTTTGCTAACCTTTACTTGCTAACATTTCTTTAATGTCAGTACCCAAAATATTGACTCTATCAATGAGAGTGTAACGCGTGACCCAATTTGTGAGATAAATGTAAAAAGTAAAAGAAAAAAGGACACGTGCTACACTCTCACATGTGGGGTCAGTATTTTGGGTAATAACTGGTCAGTATCCAAGCATTGCTCTAATTTTTATATAGGGCCCCGATTTTTGTTAATATCGTTACATGGCTCGGACCCCAAAATGTCTGGAGACAGCCCTATTATAACTGATATAAATAAAATCAGTTCGTCATAAGGAGAGAAAGATTGTGTATACACACACACCTTAGCGCATATAGTAGTGCACTTCTTTTCCACGAATTGGTAATGAGGTTCAAATCCCACCATATGTATTTTACAAGCATGTGTGGGGAGTGTTCTCCGATAGATATTCAAAAAGTATATTTATTGTTTGATATTGACAAGTCTCAAAAGTCTATACTTGTAATACTTAAAAAAAATTGCTGTTGCAATGACGGCGGCTCGAATAACCTAGGATATTACTGGATTGAATGAACATTTGTTATCGTTGGTATTAGCTTTCCCCTCCATTGCCACATTCACAGGAAGGTTGTGAGCCTCCACACCGCAATCAAGCTTGATATTCCAACCACATGGAGGCTCACATACAAGAGCCTCCCCCAGTGGTGACTTGAGAGGGGGCAGACTCGTATGACTCGTACTCGAACCTTATGGTTTTGGACCTTGTGTGAGGGACAAACCACCGGGTTCAATCATTTATTTTTCGGATTCTACTCATCAAATTTGGAAAGTCACCTTCTAGTAATTAAGATTTGTTTTTAATTTTTTAATGCATTTATATTGTAAATTACTAATATACCCTTTACTTACTGTGTTTGATAAGGGTAGTGTGTATAAGTGTATAATAAACCATTAGCGACATCTAAATGTCATTAAGCCATAACGAAGTATTAAAAGCATTTTATTCTATGTTTTTTTAATGTAAACGGTAAGGAGACCTAATCCTTTGGAAATATGCATCCAACAATTTGAGAATTTACGTGAGAACAAATATTAAAATATGGGTATTGACATTAAGAATAAGAAAAGTATTTTGTTATTTCTTCTATACAGTTTTGTCCAATGATAAGTGAATTTCATCATTACTTAGAAGATGACAACATGATATATATATATATATATATATATATATATATATATATATATATATATATTATAGTGTAATTATTGTAAAGTCGACCCATTGAGATCATTTTCAAGTTTCCGCAACTAAATAATGCTAAAAAAACATATTTGTGATAGTTTATCAAAATGATCAATTATAGGTAAGTATTTAACTTAATGTCAAATCTATATTAGAATATTAATCTTATCCTGCCCAATAGATTTAAATTATAGACTATATTTTCAATCAATTAATTACCAGACTTTATATACAAGTAAATAGGGGTTTATAGTACTTGTTTGAGTTGGTGTTGAACTTTCGGCACCACTTTAATAATTTATATTTAAAATGTGTTAAAGTAAGTGATTTCTAAAAATGTTTTATATATTTTTTAATTATTTTTTTGACTTTAACTTTTCTCTATATAGTTATATTCTCAACTCAAACAAAATCAACTTTATACATTATCGATGCATATTCAGTGGATTAGTTTAGTGGCGCTACACCGATGCACTCGGGAGTCGAGCTGCCCGGTCAGCTCGCTGGGGTCGGGGTGGAGCGCCCCCAGAGATTTTTGTTCAATTTAAAACTCAAATTGGATTTTGGTTTTGAATATTTCTATTGTTAAAATTGATGAGGGTTGAGATTTTCGAGTGAGGAAGATGATGAACAGTAACTTAGTTTCCGAGACTTTTGTATGATGTTTGAGACTTTGTGTTTGTATGTCTGAGACTTTGTGTTTGTATTCCGAGACTTTTGTGATTGTGTGTCCGGGACCTTGTCTTTGTGTGTCCGGACTCCGGAACCTTGTGTTTGTGTTCCGAGACTTTGTGATTATGTTCCAAGACTTTGTGTTTGTGTTCCGAGACTTTGTGTTTGTGTTCAGAGACTTCTGTATGTTGTCCAAGACTTTGTGATTGTGTGTCCGACACTTTGTGTTTGTGTTCCGAAACTTTTGTATGTTGTCCGGGACTTTTTGTATGTTGTTCAAGACTTTGTTCCGAGACTTTGTTATTATTTTTCGAGACTTCTGAGTTGTTTTTCCATGCTCATCTGTTTCTGTTATGTTCATCTTCTCCAACACCGAATCCCCAATTCGAAACCCTACGTTTTCAGAGAAAGTTACATACTTCGTTTTTTCAGAGAAATCAAAAGTCACTATTGTGTTTGATCGTGGCGGGTGTACGTGTGTCCACTGTCGTCGTCAGTGTACGTGTGTTCGTTGATTCGTCAATTCCACCTTCATTGATGGAGAATTTTGAAACAAAAAAAAGAAAACAAAATGGTGAAGAAGATCACTGTGGGGCCATTTTTGTCTGTTTACCATAATATGTGTCTTTTAAACATAAGTTATTAAAACAAAGACATTATTGAAAAACACGTACAAAAAATGTCATTTAATTTTAGGATTCCCATATATATATATATATATATATATATATATATATACATATACTTTTAAAAATTTTAAAATAGAATGAACCAATGTACATATTCAAAAGTGCTTAAAACACCTTGTCAAAACCCATATGCATCAAATACACCGGTAAGAAGCATCAAATACTCGAAGGAAAAACTGCAATGGAAAGAGAATATTAACATTCATTTATTCGTCTAATAAAATCTTTTTACATAAAGTTGTTAGGGAATTTATATTGGTTGAAGTCAAAAATAATAGCTAAGTGTACATTTTGAGAACTATACAATATTTGTTTGAGGGTTCGTTTGGTACGCTGTATTGTATTGGATTAGATTAGATTGAATTATATTGAATTGGATTGGACTGAACTGTATTATTCTTATATAATCGTATTAAACCAATTAAAATATATTAGCTAATACAATACATTGAACAGTGTAAAACAAACCAAACGTTGTTGTACTGTATTATTCTAATACATTTTAAACTCTTAAGAGCAACTCCAACCAACACATCATTCACATTAAAAACACCAATTTGATGTAAAATTCCTCTCCAACCAATACACAAAAAACACCCAAAAAAAAAAATTGGTGTTGGTGTGCACCATAGCTACATCAATTCTTTTTTTTTCTTCTAAATTGCACATCAGTCTACTTTTATTTTTTTAACGATTACTAATTTAACCATTTCATATTTAATTATAACAATATGTATTCTTAAAAAATATACAGTTGGAAATAACGACATCTATACTGATATATATATATATATAATTTAATTGATTTACTTATTAATTATATATTTAATCAATTTAAAAGTTTATAATAATTTAAAGATTTATTAAAAGAATATTCTTTAAAGATACTCTTTTGATATAAAATTTAGTATAAAACATTAGAGTGAAAACAAATTTGGTATAAGTATATTCTCTCAAGATACTCTTTTAACACTTAATAAATGTAAAAATTGGTGTAATACATCGGAGTTGATCTAATACAATACAGTGCAGCCCATCAAATACTATTCTAAATGAACAACTAAATGTGAACGCTTAGTGTACATGTAGAAACACGTGTTTAAAATCTTTATGTCTCTCCTTCTTTTGAGATGATTCCTGGATGGCTCACCGCAGTAAAGGAGAAACAAGCTAATGACGTGGCAGTATGGCTTCAGTGGGACCCGTATATTGTAAGTTTGCCTTTTGAAGTCTAGTTCCAGTCCATACACTATTAAACTGTATATATTTCGGCTCCATAGTTGACTATTATATTGACTGACTCTGTGTTTTCGGGTCTTTCTTTGATTCTTTCCCTTATTTTTTGAGTGTTGACTTGAAAATTAAGAGTACAACATAATTTTGTTTGTTGGGACGCCTAATCACCATCAACACTTAAAAAGCACCCAGCCACGCACTTGTTTTGTAAACGTGCTTTTCTATTTTTATCATTTCGTGGAAGTTGAAGCCATTTTTTTTAAAAGTGCTTTCTATTTTTATCATTTCGTGGAAGTTGAAGCCATTTTTTTAAAAGTGCTTTGTCTGTTTGTGCTAATAATCTTACGCTATACTTACCGCATATGGACACAATCTTGTTAGCGTAAGAATAATTTTATTTTATTAAAAAAAATTACGGTAGAATCGATTTATTAATTTGTTTAGCCTCTGTTTTGTTCTATATCCCGAATATGAATTTTTTTGGAGGATTATATATATATGATCATATACTATTAAAATTAGTCAAGTGCTCTAACAAATTAAGATTTGAGTTCAATTGCATCCAAATTATAATTGAAATTTCATTTTACCATATACATTGAAGAGTATTTCATTTTATTATAATTGTATCCAAATTACGGTAGAATCGATTTATTGATTTGTTTAGTTTCCATTTTGATCTAGATCCCGAATATGAATTATTTTGGGAGGATTATATATGTATGAAGTATATATATGATCGTATACAATTAAAATTATCAAATGCTCTAAAAAATTAAGATTTGAGTTCAATTGCATCCAAATTATAATTGAAATTTCATTTTACTATTATATATATATATATATTGAAGAGTATTTTATATATAGATACTATTTTAAAACCATTTTTTTTTTATATGATTTGAACTTGTGGTTCAATGATCATAAAGATTTGAGTTTAAAATAAAGAATAATTGTATATGTCAAACTCAATACATATCACTTATGAGTGATCATCCAAGTTTAAAAAAAAAAAAAAAAAAAACCCTTATATAATTCAGACTCCTAGCCAAAATCACAAACAAATGATTTATAGTCTATTTTTGAATTTTGATTTGCTTTGTCTTTCGATACATTAATTATTTAAAGATTTTGATTGGAGTTTATTTTAAATGGTTTGAAATAATTAATAATATAGTATATGACTATAGGAGTAAATAAAAAGACTGTGTGGATGGAGGATTTTCCTCCTAGTGTGGATGGTTTTGTTGCTGGTGATTTTCCAGTTAGTCTGTAGTCTCTCTTTTTTTTTTTTTCTTTTTTCTTTTTTGGTTTTATAATATCTTTTTTTTTTTACACCATCCGGTTTCCGGGTGTGACAGATCCACCATTTAGTGCAATCGGCTCTGTCCACACCCCGACTAATCCGGACTCGTACCGGGTCAGCCCACTAAGGGGTGAAGTGCTCCCAATATGTGCAGCTCCGTTCACAAGGGGGATTGAACCCACGACCTTACTTAAAGGATGAGAATGCCGAACCACTCACACCAACACATGATTGGTGTTTTATAATATCTTTCTTGTTAGAAGAATATAAAGTAAAAAACACTTCAAACGATACTACCATTCACACTATTAATTATTTGAAAATTGAGAATTCGGCCATTTTCGTAGGGGATAGAGGGTTACCTTTTTAAATATTTTTAATGAAAAAAAAAACTGTGTTAAAAGTGAGATCGAAGGTTCTTCGTCAACAAAAAGAAATATTAATTATCACCGAAGGGAAAAACTAGGAAGAAGCAAATCATACTTTGTTCTAAGAAACTTTTTTTTTAAATGATCTTCTCTGAACTTATTATAGGTACGAACAGGAGAAGTCATATATATATATATATATATATATATATAGTCTTTTTTCTGTCAATACGTACCGATAGAATTATATAAGGACATTGAATGTGAGTCACTCATTTATAAAAAGAGTTTTGACAAGTACATACATACTAAGTCAAAATGTATAAAATGAGTGGCTTACATCTTTATATAATTCTATCGGTGCGTACTCATGTAAAAATTATTGTATATATATATATATATATATATATTACAACTTTTTATTTTTCTTTTGCCAAGAAAGGATCATGTGAACTATTAAAAAACAAATAGTTAACAAAAAACAAATGTTGATTATTTTTTAAAGCAGTAAAGGCTATCAATTATATATATATATATATAGATAATGCAAAGTCGTCATTGATTTATGATTTTAAATATCTTAAGATTCTATTATTGTTAAAAGTTCTTATAAAGTTAATATCTTAAATTATATAAACATAATGTGAAATTATCATAGAATAATATTTTAGAAAATGACAATATAAGGTTGGTCCGATCTGTGGTTAAACCCTTCACATCTACACTACGAGATTGTGAGTTCAAATCTCTCTAACATCTTTGAAAAAACATGAATTATTGTATGTAATATTTCAATATATATTTCAATATATATTACATACAATTGTTAAGATGAGGCGGAGACTTCAAGCCACTAATATAAATTTTACAAAATTATAATATTTTGTTTGCACACATATTATATTCATATAAATAATTTTATTGTAGATGATAAATAATACTTGGCCACTTGGGTGATCATCGAATTTACAAAATCAATTAAAGGTAAGCATTAGATACTTTTTTTAACTTCATAAATTGAAATGACTCTTTTTTTTATTATTTTATGGTAGACAAAACACACGGAACAATACTTTTGAATGTTGAGTACCTTTGTTTACGGCATGTGCAAAAAACTATTGGTATATCAGAAATATATATATATATATATATATATATATATATATGACAATTTAAATGATGAGTTTTAAAACTAAAACAAATTAATAACTTAAGTTTTAACGGTATTTATAGTGTCGATCTGATAAAAATACCCTTAAAACACGCTTATAAAAATAAATATAAAAAAGGCTAATTGGCACTGATGGCCCCTGAACTATACCCAAATTTGTATTTTACCTCCTATATTTTTTTTTCGTCATTAAACCCCTTGAACTTTATAAATTGGCAATAGCTGACGGAATAGTAACGCCGTCCATTTTTCTGTCATAGACAATTGCATTAAGTTCCCGTTATTATATACATAATTGCAATAAAACGAAAAAATATAATAATACGACTTAAATACCCCTTTAACCAAATTTTAAAAATAAAAATTGAAAATTGAAATAATGGTTAAATAATAATAAAATTCTAAACTTTTTGATAAAGAAAATTAAATAAATAGATAAATGAAAAATTAAATTTATTTCACAATTATTTAAATATTCATAAATATCAGTTGTTCATTTACAATAATAAGGGTATTAATAATGTCAAAACCAAAAAATTAAAAATTAAATAATAATAATAACAATAATAATAAAACAATAATAATGATAATAATAATAATAATAGTAATAATAATAAAATAATAAAATAATAATAATGACAATAATAATAATAATATAAACAAATAATAATAATATTATTATTTTTGATTCACAAATCCCTGACCCGTGAGTTTGGGGTGGGTCGAGGATTTTTGTCATCCCTAGTGTAGATCTAGATTAGATGGTGAATCAAAATTCGCTTACTATACCATCATTTGAGTGGATGGTGGAGATTCTGGATCTCCATACCCATCAATTTTTTTATGTGTTTTTTTGTCATTTTTTCTTGTAATTGTATTATAATTATTATAATTATTTTTTTGTAATTTGATCACCACCATGAATATTTGAGATGGATGGTGTTTTTGAAAAAAAATATATTATTTTATTTTATTTTATTTTACTATTGTTATTATTATTATTATTGTTATTATTTAATTTTTTAAATTTGTTTACATTATTAATACCCTACATTAACAAGTAATATTTATGGATATTTAAATAAACAAGACAATTTGAATGAGAATTCCCCTTAAATAATTTAAATATTCATCTGAATTTTATATTTAGGGATATTTAAATAAAAAAGATAATTTAAATAATTGTTAAATCAATTTAATTTTTTATTTCTATATTTATTTAATTTTCTTTATCAAAAAGTTCAGAATTTTATTATTAATTAACCATTATTTCAATTTTAAATTTTAAATTTTTATTTTTAAAATTTGACTTTTAAAATTATGTCAGAAGGGTATTTAAGTCATATTATTATATTTTTCTGATTTGATGCAATTATGTATATAATAAGGGGAACTTAGTGCAATTTGCCTTAACAGAAAAATGGACGGCGTTACTATTCCGTTAGCTATTGCCAATTTATGAAAGTTCAGGGGGTTTAATGAAAAAAAAAGTATAGAGGATAAGGTGCTAATTCAGACATAGTTCAGGAGACATCAATGCCAATTGACCTCTAAAAAAATTAATTTCAATGAAGGTCTTTCATCTATATTGATAAAGATGAGATTATTTTAGTCCTTTAAACATACCATTTAAATTTCAATTATTAATCCAATAACAGTATATATATATATATATATATATATATATATATATGTATATATAAAGTCATTTTCTTCATACGTAATAATATAATTTATAGATCGGAACTTTTTTTTTATATATATACGGGGACGGAAAAACATCTGGTTTGTGGTCGTACGTAATTCCCTATAGACAAACCTGATTTGTGGCCTCATTCAGCCACCTGGTCACCTCCTACCCCACCCATCACAATTAAGATCTTTTGCTCTCATTATGTTTTGAACCTGTTACACAGCTCGTAAGAAAGCCAGGGCCTTGTCTACTTCGCTGCTGATTTAAAATTGATACTGCGAGCATAAGGTTACCTATAACCTCTTAATGTTATTAAATTTTTATTGATTATTTCTCGATCAAATTTTTATTTACAGATTAATTCCAATGATTTAAAGTATATTTTTATATGATAAATAGATTTATATTAAAAAATGTTTATTGTAACATTTAATTAAACTATTTTGTTAAAATCATATATTTGTCATAACAAATGGTCTATTGTTAATCGTACTCGGAATAGGGAAACTATTTTTATATTTTTCAATTTAATAGAAAAATGTAAGATTTGAATCCCTATCAAAAAAGGATGGAGAAATGTATAACAAATTTTTTAAAGAGTGGTTTTGTATTTGAGATTCTTATTATTAAATTTATAAAAAAAAATTCTTTTTGTCTTTATAAGTTCTCAAAACTCAAACTTTTTAGGGACGAATAATGTATTTTATCCCAATACATCCTATTGGGATAAATATTTTTCATCCCAAAAATTCTCATCACTTTTGCACTTTTAAATGGTGAATAATTTTTTTCGTCCCGATAGATATTCGAACAAATATTTTTCGTTCCTAAAATTCTAGTCACTTTTGCACTTTTAAAGGACGAATAAATTTTTTCATCTCAATAGTCATTATATTGAGACAAATATTGTTCGTCCCTAAAAGTCTCGGCAAATTTATTTTTTTTAGGGACGAATAATTTGTTTCGTCTCTATAAACGTTCTATTGGAACGAATTTTTTCATCCCTAAAGGTTTATTCAGGTTTATAGTTTTTAGAGACGGATATATTATTACGTCCCAATAAATGTTCTAATGTGACGAATTTCAAAAAATTCCGTCCTTATCGCCAATTTTTTTTGTAGTGATATATATAAATTAAAATGGTCCAATGGCGAGCTTCTCATGTTATATATCGAGATTGTGAGATCGGATTATATTGTCCTCTCCTAACTTTTCTGTCTTTGATTATTTGATTTGTTTTGGAATTATTATTTGTGATATGTTTTGGAGATCAAGAAAAATGAGAAGTGCATTAAAAAAAAATTAAAAAGTGAAGCGAAAGTTAATGAGAAAATTGAAAACTTCTAGCATAATTATTCTAATCTTGATCCAGATCCTTAATATTGATACTATATTAATATATATCGGAGGAGATCAATTGTTATTTAATTTTTGTTCTTTTTTAATTAAATTATTATTTTTAGTCAATTTTTACATTGGGTAAAAAAATTGTCTAACTGCACAAACTTACCCTCCGATATAGTATAAAGGCTTAATATTCAACTTTTGATGTTAATTAGATAAACTTACCCTCATGTTAGTCAACAACAGTTATTTATAACGGTTGACCAATTTTAGTGATTTAAAAGTCTAAACTACCCCTATCCTTTGTTAGAAAAAGTCATACTTTCCTCTGAGAGTAAATTACTCTTAAACTAATCAAATTTAATACTATTAAATGATAGTTAAATAATAATATTATTATTATTATATAATTATACTAAGGTTGAATGTGAATATCAATTTTATTATTATTATTAGTTTATATAATAATAATTATTATTATTATAAGTTTATTATTATTTAATAGTATTAAA
This sequence comes from Dipteronia sinensis, assembly GCA_033220585.1. Classification (NCBI taxonomy): domain Eukaryota; kingdom Viridiplantae; phylum Streptophyta; class Magnoliopsida; order Sapindales; family Sapindaceae; genus Dipteronia; species Dipteronia sinensis. The sequence goes on from CM065645.1 coordinate 39,466,094, forward strand.
TTTGATTAGTTCTTAGGGTAAATATGATTTTTTTTTTCTAACAAAGGATGGGGGTATTTTAGACTTTTAAACCACTAAACTTGGTCAACCGTTATATTTAATGGATGTTGACTAATACGAGGGTAAGTTTGTATAATTAACATCAAATATTGAATATTAAGCATTTATGCTATACCTCATAGTAACTTTGTGTAAGTTGCCTCCAAAAAATAACCATGTCCCTCTAAAATAAAATGGATTTGAATCCTCTCATTTTCTCGTCTTTTTTCCGACCTCACATAGTCTCATGATACATAAACATTGCAATAAATGTGTAGTTAAAATGTGATTAATTTCCACAACCACTTTATCAACAATCAATCATATGTTTTTAAAGAGGTTAGGAAAAAGATGATGTTGAGAGATGGTCCAAATAAAATAAAAAAAATAACCATTTGATCATGATACACAATAGAAAGTGTTTTTAACATATATAAATCACCAGAATTGTTTGATTACTCAAATTCAAAACAAAATGCAATTAAGGAAAATGTTAGAAATTACCTTATCATAATAAAACACTCAATTACTTATCATTAATTAATATCATTTCCTCACTCACTAACTTCATATTTTACAATTTTAAGGTTGAAATCAAACTATAAATCCGATAAAAACTTAATTCTCTATATCTCATCATTATTAATTTTCATCACAAGACTTCCACCGCAGTGCAATGCAAATTCTCTAACAAATCAAATGTCAACATGGAATAAGCTCTAGGCTTTGCTTGTCTGCTCTCTGAAAATTGCTTGACCGGCAATGACACCGGTGTGATTCTCTCATATGTTCCAAACCATTTAGCTTGCATGTACTTGTGTTTTCTCCATGGACCCAGATGCATTTTCTTCTCTTTCATACATTTTTTCGAAGCCGAACACAAAATCTTGATCAGGGTTTTTAATCTCTCTGTTTTTCCGACGAATAAATCCGGCAACCGGCTGATTAGCAGATTGTACTCTTCACTAGCTCTCGCCATCTCGAATTCAGCCCTGAAATTCAATTCGATCACAACTCTGATCACTTCTCCTTTCTTTGAACTCACTTTGTCCAACACTTCCAGATAAGTATGTTCACCTGAAAAATTAAAATTAATTAGAAGCAGAAAAAAAAAAAATGTTTAAAACTATTGGGTTGATTTTTTAATTATGATCAAATGTTTGCTTAATTACCTGATGGGATTGCTGATGAGCTTCTCCATTTGGACTTACAAATTGCACAATCGTACCCAACATTTTGAAGCCTGATCGAAATTTCTCTCCTCAAGCAATCCCAGCAACCTCCGGCCACCGGTCTCCGGCAAACACATTTTGCACCCACCAAGTTTATCTCTTTCAAAGCTTCTTTCGTAGCTTGACGAACTTTTGATTCTAAAGAACTAGTCCTGCATACCGTCGCCTGAAACAATTTAAACACAAAAAATGTCAATAATCAACAACAACAGAGCTTGAAATTCTTACAATATATAAAATCTTTCTCATGAAAAGAAATTACCTGAAGAAGCTGTTCTTGATTCTCCCAAAAAATCTTATTTTCTTCAACATTACAAGAATCCGCATCCTCATCCCCATCCTCATACCCATCTTCATAGTTTCGTAAATTTTCTTCGGACTCATCGCTATCACCTCTGAACCCAAAAACGACATCGGCGAAACTCGCCGTCCCCTCAAGAAACCTAGCAATGTCATCCGAATTTTCCCGACTCACCGGATTTTTTGCCATTTTATTTTTCTCTCTTTAGCAAATCTGAATGCACGTGCTGGTTTTAGACTTTTAGTTTGGAATTTGGATGGTTCCTTAAAAGTGAAAGCCAGAGAAATTTATAGTCAAATTTCGTGTCCAACGTGGGACCTACCTGTCCGAAGTGGACGAACGATCCGCCGCGTACATGAATGTCTGTTTTCGCTGACGTGGTTCTTGATCAGTGGATAATGAGCGAGTACGTTTTTGTATCCCAGCTGGTTCCATGTCAGCATTTCCAATAATTCTGCTTTGGCTGGTGAAGTACTCTCTGGATATGCTCGAAATATTCTAATGTTAGAAATTCAATTAGATAATATGTCTATCAAAAAGAAATCATTATACAATTAGAAAGTAATTAGTGTGGATATGTAAATCAGACGGTTCAGATTTCGCCAGATGGAAAATGATCGGTACGAAGGAGACATGATCTTATCTTAAGACGTTGATAGGTAGACTTATCTGGTTTGAGTGGGACCTACTCTTTTTGTTCTGTAGTGGTTAGTAGGAATAGGATATTCCAGTATAAGTGAGGATGTTAGCATATTCCATGCGAGCGCTGGAATAATTACTAATGGAATATTACAAATCCGACTTACTATTTTATTTTTGGACGAAATTGCCCTGGAATTTGAGATATATTACGATTTTTGTGACTCGTTTTGACATTATAATTGATATGTTTTTCTTTTGTCATTTTAAGGGACCAAATAGTTCTAGGAATATATTTTAAAATAATAATAATAATAATAATTGTACTAGCCTACTAGGAATACTATCGTGTCTCTATTTCAATAATATTAAAAAACTATGGGCTACATAGATGGTTTTTCAGGTTTTTGTTTGTAATAGAAGCCGCGTACTGATTAAATAGTGCGTTTAATATGATTATAAAAATATTCAAAGTGTTTTAAAATAATTGAGATTGATTTTATATTTATTTAGCTGAAAATGTGTAAAAGTATTTCTGAAAATTTTAAAAACTATTACAAATTCGGGGGAGTAATTTTGACTGAAATTCACAATTATATATTTATATTATAAGACCGTGATGAATTTATAAGAGCATCTTCGATGAAAAAACGATTTACATATCAAAAATTATTGACATGTCAATAATATCAAGAGACTTACTTATTATGTGGTATAAAGATGGACTCAAAAATTGTCTCCAATACTTTTGTTTAAAACGCATTTAATTTTCATGATGTGTTTAATTTTTTTTCCTTTTATTTTATTTTATTTTCTTATAAAAAATAAATGAAAAATTAATGTCAATATAAATACCTATTGTGTCAACTGAAAAAATAGTTGAGCAACAAACCGTCTAAAAGTAGACAATCATTTTGACAATATCTGATTTTTTTTTGTCAGATCAATTTGAGATTGAATATACAAAGTTATATTTGAAATAATTTTTTAATAGACTGTCTATTTATCTTATACGACATCTTTTTTTCATATGACTTTTTTATATCGATAATGCTCTAATAAGACCGCCTTAACTTTCCTCTATAAAGACTATAATATTTATTATTTGATTGTTAACTTATTAGGGAGTGCTTTCGTATGAAGTGTTTAAAAAAAAATTAATATACACAATGTGTCATTTACTTTTTTAATTTTATTTGAAAAAGTGTCATTTACTGATAACAAGTCGTGATAACTAAATTTTTTTTTGAAGAACCAGATAAGTTTCTATATTGTCTAAATATAAAAAATCCAAAAAGGAATTTTCAAATTAATTTTATAAAAAGTGTCATTTACTTCAAAAAAAAAAAAACTTTTCACAAAAATAATTTGAAAAATCCTTTTTCGATTCTTTATATAGAAACTTATCTGGTTTCTTCAATTTTATAGTAATTACAATTAGATAGCATTCAACTGATTCATGTTCCACCAAGTGTAGTAGCTCCAACTAATGGTTTTACCATCATTAGGGAACCTGAATCAGATAATAACTATTTTTTGGGTACCTTTACTATTATTAGAGTACCTTAAAACTGATTTGGAGAAATCAATCTGTTGGAGTCAATATATATATATATATATATATTTAATCACCCCTCTATATATTTCAGGTTTTTAGAAATTATGTTGACATCCTAGAATTCTTAAAACTTATATTATTCTGAAACAAAATCATCATCGTCGCAACAAAGTTTAGATCCCGCAAATTTAACAGGTAAGGTATTTTATTAAGGGGTCTTGTAAATAAATTCCACACGAACCATTTATTCATTTAATTGTTTGGACGGAGGAAAATAAAAGATTGGCAAGTATATAAACCCCGAATCTCTATGAACTAATTAAAAAACAAATGTCAAAAAATGTCATCATCGGTTGCAAATGGCTTATATATATATATATTAATAATAGGTACCTTTTCCTTTTTGACAAATTCCAGACATGTTTGGTGAAGCATGAAAAGATGATCATGATTGATCTTCACATGTAAGCTATATATTTTGTCACAAATATATTCGCATAATCTTCACACGTAGCATATTCTCATACGATGACATGAGAGATACTTGAGAATTTAAGATATCAAAATGATTTTCTATTTGAAAATAGTCTCCCAAAATTATATATTTTCTGACTCCAGTCCAAATGCAAGTTAATTTATCTGACAAAAGTGATGTCTTTGATTTAGATTTGAAGAGTACCAGTGGGAGTTTAATTTCTTAGAAAATAAGTAATGAGCTTAGATTACTGTCAGGTTTATAATTGCCTCTTCGCCATAGACCAAAAGGTCAGACATATAAAAGAAAAGCAGCAGCCAACTTATCTAGTTTGAAGAAAATCTTGTATAGATTACACAACATGTCATAATAAAATATATATATATATATATATATATATATATATGTCAAGATCAGTACTTGTCTATTAGATTAAGTAATTGAAAATTTCAACATATGTTTCTGGAAATTGATTAGTCTTTTAACACTAGAGTTGGAAGATATTAGATTGGATTGTCACTACAAAACTAATTGTAAGATGTATCAATCTAAGATTTCATACAAAAAAAAAAACGTATGGGTACAAAGTAGCTAGATTTTGACTATTTTGAAACGTTTTTCATAACATTAAAAAAATAACACTCCCAAAAGCAAAATATTAAGTCATCAAGTTGCTTAGCCAGTGACCCAGTGGCCTTTAAATCGACCATTATATAAAAATAAAAACTTATTATATTACATGAAGTCATGAAACCGGTTACCAGTCCCACATACATAGATTTTGATCAGTGGTAGAAAAGTTTGGTATATATTTTGACTTTTGAGAGAGTCCCAAGATAGGAGATTTTAGACATATAGAGACGGAAATTTTTTTTCTTGTTTTAATAATATTACTTTGTTTAAATTTAGTATCTGATTTTAATATTTAAATTTTATTTAATTTAAATTAATGGATTATAGTGATATGTCATCATTTGGATATTAAGTTTGAATATCAAATTTAAATAAAGTAGCATTACTCCGTTGATTTAAGAATATATATTTTAATTAAGATCTCATTAATTATACAGCTGAAACATTATTAAAATCATACATTTTTCCACAACCAGCTGTTTTTTTTATACACTTTTCCTCTCTTTTTCCAAAAGTAAAACTTGAAATTTTGGAGTTTTTATCTTTTCTTTTGGTTTGTAATTAGGCATTATTATGAATTTATGATTTTAATAATGCCTAATCAGGACACCTATGTACAATCTGGTTTGGTGAACTTTACTATAACAGCGAGTGTAAAAAAATTTCTATGCTGACGTGGAATGATAATATATACTTGAAAGTGGATGACTTTATGGTAGGCAATTATCTGTTGATTAAGATAAAACAAGTAATTAAACATTATTGATGAATGATAAAGAATGAAGATGGTAGAAAATGACTTGTGAGATAGAATATGATGAAATCTCTAGAGACAGCTTCAAATGGAGTCTAGTTTTAGCCAAATCTAAAATTAATAAGATGGTTGGTTTTCCTAATTTGCTAATCCTTTTCACATTTCCTCATTGCTTTGCGAAAATTTAATTATACATAAATTTTGCTACAAATTTACTTTTTAAGAAGAAAATATGATTGCCGACAATTAGACATTTTAGCTAACCTAATAAAGGTGCTACGTACCGGTATAGACTACATATCTAGTTGTATTCTAAGGCAGCGCATTATATAGATTCTGGAGAGTTTTTGTTTTTAGATTTTGTTAATTATCTATTTAGATTTTATGGAATTTTTTTGGTATGAATGTATGATGCAGCAAGTAAAAAAAAGTGTAAAATTAATACCAAATAGTACATTAATTTTAAAAAAAATGCAGAAAACGATTGTAATAAAATAATTATGTGATTGGGATTTGGGAGTATCTAATTTTGCGGTACACTTGAGAAATCCATTTTCTTTGCTTTTTAGCTTTTCCTTTTCATAATATGCGGCTATTAATGATCCTTGAAGAATAAAAGGTCCTCTTAAGCTGTAAAGAAAAGTTTACACAGCTTCAATGGTGGGACATCAGTGGAAGGAATAAACTGTAGAACAATAATGATTAGTAAATCTGGAAACCACAAGACAAAGTAAAGATTTTATTTTATTTTTCGTATTTAATTTACAACATAGGGATCATTCTTAACTATGTTATAAAGGCGCATACATACAAAGAAGTAAGAAACCATATTAAAGAAAAAAATATATATAATTTTTCAAGAAATCAAATGCAGTCGAGATTAATTAGTATGTCTAATTTTATCAATTTTGTATATATATATATATATATATATATATATATATATATGATGTCTTGAAATTATAAATATTGATTTTTTTAGAGTTTTGAATCGGTAAAAATAAAAATAAAAATAGGTTCTAAGAAAATAACTCTTTAATTAATGCATATTTAGTTAGTTGAATGGAATGAAAAATATATATGATCAATTCTTATTTCGACTAAAATATATTATCTTTTGCAAGAGATTCATAATTCTCCAAGGAAAATAATCGCTCACCTTCCCAAATAAGCTTGTAATTTCTCTCTTAATTAATTGTATTTTCCGCTTAGAGTTTGATAAAAATGATATATAATGAGATAAATTAAGATCTTGACCTATGCAGTCCGAAAATATTTGTATTCAATAGTTAAGATTTATTTCTCTTTTTTTAACAGTTTGAGTAGCAGTAAAGAGAAGACTTTTGCTTACCCTCGTTCAAGGGGGGTGAGCATTACCCCCCTCCCCAATAAATGACATATGTCTAAAGAGGGGTATTTTTTTCCAAAAACTCTTATGTGTTTGGATAAAACTACCATCTCCCTAGACACGTGACATGTATTGGAGAGGGGGGTAATGCTCAACCCCCTTGAAGGGGGGTGAGCAAAAATGGACTCAATTCTAAAACCTGATAAACCTAATTAATAAGAAGCAGTAAAGGGGAAGGGAGTCTGGTTTTGTAATTATCATCAGATCCCATTAAATAATTTGCAGAAATAACAAGTGACAAACATGAACAATAGATAATTATAATTATTAAAGCAACAGAATCTCCAATTAAATATATATATATATATATATATATATATTTATAAAACGATTAGAATCCACGATGAGAACAAAGCTAATTAAGTAAAATAGGGTTCATGACAAAGACATGCAAATGCATATATAGTAATATACTATTGTGAAACAAGTTATGGACAGTGACGTGATCTGAATTTGACCCTAAAACCGGAGAGATGTGGAGGTTTGAGGAACATATAAATATATTTGATGTTTACATATGATTGAAAATAAACAATATAGAGATAGATGTAAATATTTTTAAGTAGATTAGTGAACGTGATTGATTGTTATATAATAATAATAATTCTTTTGTCGGGTCAGTTCTAAAAAAAAAAGTATCAAAGTTACATGACGCCGTAAAATCGATTATATAGCCTTATGTGACTAAACGTCTGGTTTTATAATATTGTGGTCTTCGTGGAACCGGTTTCACAATGTTACGTAATTTCAGTCCTGAACTATATCATGAGGTTTATTAAAAAGAAAAAAGAAAAAAGAAAAAAGAAAAAGTGGAAATGATATCAAGATAGAAGACTTGATGAATTTGGCCCTTCAAAATATCAAATACAAGATAGAGAAATGAAAATGCAAAGAAATAAAAGCATGACCACTAAAAGATCTAAACTGAAAACGATATTTCAATATTATTCATGGTCGAGAAACAATGAATATATTATTGATATTATCATCTCAAGTTTTTTTTTTTTTTGGTTGAAAATATTATCATCTCAAGTTGGTTGGTGCCTATTAAAGAACTGAATGATTGTTATAATTTAAATATGTTTTACTACTTTGAATAGTCGATCTCACACGAAAATGTTCGATAATCCAATGTTTAATCTTTAAAAAAAAATGTTTAAAAATTTGATCTTTCCCCAAAACTTAAGGACTAAAATGATAATACCCATATATTTTATTAAAAATAAAAATAAAATAAGAGTAATGCAGGGTTTACTAATTTTTTAAAAAAAAAAAACTTTTCAAATCATATGGTAGGTAAGTTGTCAACATCACATCCCTCATCGCATAAACTCATGATTTACAAGGTGGTGACAATTCACGTACCAACATGATTTGACAAGTTTTTTTTTTTTAGAAAAAAATTTGGAAAGCCTAATATTACTCATCTAATAATTATTATAGTGGTGTAATTTTTTTTTTTAAATAATAATTATTGTGTTAGTACTGTATAATAGTTTTGAGTAATGCTAGACTTTCTCAAATTTTTTCCTAAAAAACTTCCCAATTTTTATGATTTGGTGAGTTGTCAACATCCTGTAAATCATGAGTTTATGTGGTGAGAGATATGATGTTGATAACTCACCATGCCATATAATTTGAGAAATTTTTTAAGAAAAAATTTGAAAAACCTAGTATTGCTTGTTAGTTTTCTAGGAATATAGAATTATCTGATTAACGATGAGTCCACCTGATTCCTGAACTCAATCCTAACCCTTATCGATACAGCTGGGCCCTTTAGGCCATATACTTTAAAATTTGGATTCTTCTTTTTGCTGCTTTTATATGCATGAACATCAATTTTTTGTGGTTATTTAGAAAATACATGGTGTTTTTTTAGTACCATTTTTTGTTCATAGGATTAAAGAAAGAATTTGCAAAGAGCTTGGACTTAGCCTAATTGATTATTGAAATAGGTACGGGGCAAACCCCAGCAATCTATCATATCCAGTTATACACGTAATAATTCTGTGGTCGGACAAACCTTTAGTTTTTTAATTTATGAATAATGTTAGATGTTTTAATTTTTTTTCTAAATTTTATATCAAATGGCGTGGCACGTGATGTGTTATTATCTTATAAATCATGAGATTATGTTGTGACTTATGTGATGTTGACTCCTCACATGCCACATCATTTGGAACAGAATTTAAGAAAAAAAATCTGAAACCTCTAGGATTACTCTTAATTAATCATAAGGAATTCTTAAAATTTTATTTTCATTAATGCTAGACAACCCAAAAATTTAATTCAAATTTCAGTCTAAATAATAGAGTAAATAGTTTTTTCATTAACCACATCATCCATATGTTATATGTTATGATGACAACTCAATTATCACTTCATTTAAGTTAATTATTTAGATCATACATAAATTTTTTTTTTGTATGGATATACAATTAGAATCGATTGCGATTGCACCGTGTAGAAAGTCTATGCACCATATGGAAAGTCTATTTTTCCAGCTCACCAATCGGAGGTGTTTTAGGTCAGCAAAAAATTAATGCTCATTAATACATTGGACCATTGTTTTTAATGTCACTGTATAGATTAAGTAAAGGGTCAACGCCTATTTTTTTTAGTGGATAATCGAGTGTTCATTAAATTAGTAATCTGACCTGAATAGATAAATCCCATTTCTTTTCTATTTAATGGGGTTTAAACAACATTCGAGCAAAAATTCTGGTTCCTGTCTGATTTTTTTTCTTCTTGCAATGCTGCCAAACTCAAAGTCAAAGGCTTTGATATGGGTCTAGCACTTTAGCTACTATAGTTAATAAGTGAAAACCAGTCAATAGATTTTAATTCAAAAGTTTATAAAATTTATAGATTTAATAAATAAAAATAAATAAATAATTAAAAATAAATTTTCCTTCTAAAAACTATCAACTAACAATATGGGTTCGTTTGGTACGCTTTATTGTATTGTACTGGATTGTATCAAATTGAATTATATTATTATCGTACAATTTTATATGAAATTATATTATTATCGTACAATTTTATATGAGTAGTGTTAACCAAGAACACAAGTTAACAATTAAAAACTTACTAAAACAAGAAATGTAATAAATACACTATCACTGTATTAATTGTCTTATTTTTAATTTTACATTTATTGACTTTCTTATTTTAATAAGTTTTTAATTGTTAACATGTGCCTTTAGGGCACAAGTTAACACTACTCATATTGTATTTGATGGTATTAAACTATATTATATTATACAATATTATATAAACTACATATTATAATATATATTTTAAAAACAATAATTAATATTTGTATTACATAAATTATTATTTACGTAACAAATTTCAATAATACTTGAGAATTGCTTGCAATATTTTATTTTATTTATAAATGTTAACATTTAGAATAGTATTTTATTAGAATAACATTAAGTTACATAAAAATGCATAGTGGAATTGTATTGTATTAGATTATTATAAAAAATAAAATTGATATAATATTTGTTACATTATTTTTAAAAATAAAATATGTCTTAATAATTAATAAACTAAATAATTAATAAAACATTATTTATAATTTAATATATTCATATTTTTATAAAATGTTTTGTTGTAATATGAGGAGAGGTTTTAAAAAATATAGCTTTCAATTATACAGTGAAACGTATCTGAAAAAAAAATCATTTATAAGCTAATACAACTTAAACTCATATCTCAACTATGTATTAGTTAGTCCAGCGGGAGGTGTATTAAAAAGGATTGTTCACACTAGTTAATTCAATATATAGTCACTGTCAAAACAAATGTACTGTATTATTTAATATATTTTAACTCTATTATATAATAGAATACATAGAAACAAACATATCCTATAGATTATTTATCTAATGATAAAGTGTTATAATCAAAAGATAGAATAGAGCCAATAAAAAAGAAAGAAAAAAGAAGCAAAAACAAAACTAAAGAGAATGGGCGGTAATTATGAACCAGACATGGTGAAGAAGTACATGGCACATGACATTTGGCCAAGTCTTGTACTCTTGTCGGCCATATGTGTTCGCCATTAATCAGTGGCTCTTGATTCTTGACTGATGGACCTACTACAAAAAATCTAAACTGAATAGACAAAATCACATTTATTGCATCAGAAATATGAAACCATGAGCCTCTTGATCAATGTCTGTAGGCGCACAAATCCGTTTACAATTCTGATCAAACACGCTGATGATGAATCCTTCAAAAGTCAAAAACTTTTAACTAATCTTTTTGTGTCCATGTTTTCATGATTTCATCATCTTGAATCTGATCTTTTTTTCAATCTATCTATGTCTTTGCTGATGATGTCTTCTCGAAATCTTATTCTGCTCTTAGTTGTTGTTGTTATTCTATCAAACTTCAATTCAATTTCATGTCATGAGTTCATATTCAACACCAATTTCAACTCCACAAACATCAACATATTTGGACACGCCACAATCGAGAATTCGATCCTCTCTCTCACAAATCAAACCACTTTCACTATCGGTCGTGCTTTATACCCATTAAGGATCACAACAAAACAACCCAATTCAACAATTCCACTTCCCTTTTCTACTTCTTTTATCTTCTCAATCGCTCCTTACAAGAATCTCTTGCCTGGACATGGCTTTGCGTTCGTGTTCTTCCCCTTTACAGGTATAACTGGTGCCAGCTCATCTCAGCATCTTGGTCTCTTCAACTTGACTAATGATGGTAACTCTGAAAACCATGTTCTTGCTGTTGAGTTTGATGTTTTTGAAAACCAAGAATTCAATGATATCAATGACAACCATGTTGGGCTTGACATGAATTCACTAACTTCTATTGCTTCAAGTGATGCGGGGTTTTGGACAGATGATAACAAGTTTAAGGAGTTGAAGCTGAAAAATGGTGAGAATTATCAAACTTGGATTGATTATAAAGATTCAAGAATTAATGTTACAATAGCTAAAGCAGGAGAATCAAGACCAATTAGGGCTTTGATTAGTGAGTTTATTGATCTTTCTGGGGTTCTTTTGGATGAAATGTATGTGGGGTTTACTGGAGCAACTGGACAATTAGTTGAGAGTCATAAGATATTAGCTTGGAGCTTTAGCAATTCGAATTTTTCGATTGGTGATGCTTTGGTGACAACAAATTTGCCTTCATTTGTGCTTCCAAAAGAGTCTGTCTTTCCATCTAAAGGGTTCGTTATTGGGGTTAGTGTTGGTGCTGTGTTAATTGTTGTCTGTGGAGTTGTGATATGGGTTGTTTTGGCGAGGAAGAAGAGGAAAAAAAGGGAAGGGAAGGAAGAGATTGAAGAATGGGAATTGCAGTATTGGCCACATAGGATTAGTTATCAAGAAGTTTATGGGGCGACCAAGGGGTTTTCTGAAGAAAACGTGATTGGGTTTGGAGCAAATGGTAAGGTCTATAAAGGGGTATTGCTTGGAGTGGAAGTTGCTGTGAAGAGAATCTCTGTTGAGAGTGAGCATGGGATGAGAGAATTTTTGGCTGAGGTTTCAAGTTTGGGCAGATTAAAGCACAAAAAATTGGTAGGATTGAGAGGTTGGTGTAAAAAAGAGAAAGAAAACTTGATCTTGATATATGATTACATGGAGAATGGAAGTTTGGACAAAAGGATTTTTGATTGTGATGAGAGCCTCACATTGAGTTGGGAAGAAATAATTAAAGTTTTGAAAGATGTGGCTAGTGGGATCTTGTATCTGCATGAAGGATGGGAATCCAAAGTGTTGCATAGGGACATTAAGGCAAGCAATGTGTTGCTTGATAAATATATGAATGCTAGGCTAGGTGATTTCGGATTAGCCAGAATGCACCATCATGAAAAATTAGCTACCACAACTCAAGTGATTGGAACTGCTGGTTACATGGCACCGGAAGTGGTTAGAACAGGGCGAGCCTCAACGCAAACTGATGTGTTTAGCTTCGGAGTCTTGGTTCTAGAAGTGGCATGTGGGCGAAGACCTATCGAAGATGGGAAACCAAACTTGCTTGATTGGTTATGTATGCTAATAGAGAGAGGGGAATTGCATTCTGCCCTTGATGATCGAATAAAGGCCAAGGGTGGTTATTCGATTGAGGAAGTAGAAAGGGTTCTTAATTTGGGGTTGTTGTGTGCTTATCCAGATGCAAATTTGAGGCCGGCGATGAGACAAGTTTTGAAGGTGTTAGAGGGAACTGAGATTGAAGAGGAGAGATTGAATGTGAATTTGCTTGGGAGAATAGAAACAACAGCATTGAGGACACAGTTGAACTTATCATGTAGCAGAGGGCACCCAACATTCAGTGAAATTTACAAGAATCATTCTAATTCTGCATCTCTGGCCACCTCAGATATCATCCTAGAGGGCAGGTGACAAACAATAATATCCTGATCCGAGTTTTAACGAAGTATGTAGTAATTGGCATTTTGGCTCTGTAAATATGCAGTTCTTTTAAATTATCCAGGAATGCGTTTCTGCTTCTGTTGGAGTTTATATTGATCTTGATATATATATATATATATGTATATTTTTTTTTGAAATAGATCTTGATATAAAATTTTACTTAATTCTTTCATGTATAGTGGGATACAGAGGCTTGTAAGAAACTTGTACGGTTTATGATACTGTAATGGTTTGCATCCGTGAGAAAGCTCAATTTCAGAAAGTATTTGAATTTTAATCATCTTTTGCAATATGTATTTGTTTTCTAACAGATAATTCAATTTTGCTTGAGTGCACAATTTAGATTGTATTATATGTAAATAAGAATTTTCTAGTCACGACTGTTGTGATTTTTTATTTTTAAAGGAAAATACCTGAACTTCATTAAGAAATAGAAGCTATACATAGTGGTCTTTCATCAGAATTCAGAAGCCGGTGTATGGGTGACACCATTCCTAGATCTAAAATAGCTTGATGAAACAACACACCCACATCCCTATACAAAGCTCTAATATCATTTACAATTGTTCCCGCAGGACTAAATAAAATTTCATCACTATTCGCACCTTCTATAATATTCACAACATCAGATTCAATCCAATCAAACTTTCAGACCAAGCTGTTTAGCTAGCAACAATTTTTGGAGTAAAACAGCCCTGCAAAACTTTCGACGACGCTGTTTAGAAACTCAAATCAATGAGAACAGATGGTGACTTGCTCAATTTAGAAACTCAAAGGCTTCCAGCTCCATTTGAGATTTTGAAGGTCAGCTAAACAACTTAAAAGGGCAAATTGCATTGAACCCTTGAGGTTTGGGCAAGTTGTACTTAGATGGGTAGGTTTCTTTATTATACACTAACACCCCTAAAATTTAAATTTGACTTTAAAAATACCAAAAATACCCCTAGTTATATTATTTTATACTTTATTTTTTTACTTTTTAAACAAACACTTTATAAACTTTAATAAAATAAAAAAAATTAAATAAAAGATATGATTCATTAAATAAATAAATAGTTTTAAAAAATTAAATAAATAAATAGTTTTAAAAAATTAAATAAAAAAAGTTTTAAAAATCAAATAAATAAATATTTTTAAATAAATAAATAGTTTAAAAAATAAATGAAAAAATTAAAAAAATTAATTTTTTTAAAGAATATCCATTAATAGAGACAAGATAAGCTCTAAATATCCAAGCAGTTGAGAACCTTGAAGTTTCTCTCACCATCATCTTTACCGTAAAAGTTTGGATATTTAGAGTTTTTCTTGTCCCTATTAATGGATATCCTTAAAAAATTTAATGTTTTTAATTTTTTTCATTTATTTATTTATATTTTAAAACTATTTATTTAATGCCATAACACGATACCTAGCTTTTGTGGGAAATCGAGAAACAACTGTCTGCTTCTTGCTCTTCCAAGAAATAAGAGAATCACCCAAATATATACATAAACCAATGATAGACTTGCGATCAATGGGATCATTGGCCCAATCAGCCCTAAAGAGGAGGTCAATATAAGTAAAAGACTCTGAAAGACGGTTCCACAAAGGTACCGTAGAATACGAACTACAACAGCCCAATAAACGGTAGTAGGGGAAATAACAAATTGACTAACTATGTGAACAGCATATGCGATGTCTGGACAAGTAATAGTGAGATATACCAAGCTACCAACAATAGTACGATATAAGGTAGGATCAGACAAATGAGTACCATCAGAAAGAGAATATCGAACATTAAGCTCTAGAGGAGTATCAACAGTCATAATATCAGTAAGACGAGCATGCTCAAGGATGTCAGCAATGTACTTAGACTGAGAGATAAGACAACCCTTTGGAGAAAATGCAACTTCAATTCCTAGAAAATAACGAAGAGAACCCAAATCCTTTATTTCAAATTGAATAGCTAATTCTGACTTCAACGTTGCAATCCCATCAATATCATTACTATTAATAATCATGTCATCAACATAAAAAGAAAGTATAATACGACCTGCAGTGGTATACTTTATAAAAAGAGCTGATGATTACTTGAGGAAAACCCAATAGAGGTAATAACAGTTGAGAACTTCTCAAACCAAGCTCGAAGCACCTGTTTGAGACCATATCGAGCTTTATCGAGTCTATAAACTTCTTCAGGGTTATGAGTGACACCGGGTAGGGGTACCATGTACACTTCTTCCTGAATATCTCCATTCAAGAATGCATTCTTAACATCCATCTAAGATATATGCCACTGGCGAACAAATGTAACTGCAATAAGGGTACGAATAGTAGTCATTTTGGCAACATGAGCAAAAGTCTCCTCTTAATCCAAACCATATTGCTAAGAAAACCCATTTGCAACCAATCTAGCTTGGTATCACTCAACTGACCCATCAAAATTTATCTTGATTTTATAAACCTAGCGTGAACCAATTGTACTTTTACCAGAAGGAAGAGTTACCAAATCCTAAGTATCTGTCTTATGTAAAGTAAAAAGTTCCTCAACCATAACTTGCTGCCAATGAGGATCAAGAACTGCATCCTTATAATATGAGGGCTTAGAGAGACAGTGAATATAAGCTAAAAAAGTAGAAAATGAATTAGAATAACAAGAGTAAGAAAAATCTGGTAGATGAGTGGACTTACGAGTATGACGAGGATAATGAGGATGCAGATCCACAGTCTCAGAAGGTGCTTGGGTGGCAGGAGGATCGGGGAGCGAAGTACCAGTATCTACATAAATAACGGTTCGAGACCTGCGATAATAACGCAAAGGAAAATGAGTAATATGATAAAAGGACTAGAAACAGAAGGTGAGTCAGTATCTGTAGTGCATGGGACTTGGGAAGATGAACTATCTGTATCGTCAGAGAAATGATCAATACGAATGAGATCAGACTTAGTCATATCATGAGTACTAGTAGGAATAGAAAAGAAAGATATATGCTCAAGAAACATAACATGTCGAGACACATATAATTTGTGTAATATGATCAAATCAACGATATCTTTTTGACCTTCCCCATAACCTAGAAAAATACAAATGACAGAACGTGGAGATAACTTGCTGCACTCTACAATAGGTCGAAGGAAAAAACAAGTACAACCAGAGACTTTTATGAAAGAGTAATCAGAACATGCCCATAAAACTTTTCAAAAGGTGACAAACCTGAGTTGTGAGAAGATGAGATCTTATTAATTAAGTTGACAGCAGTAAGAACAATTTCTCCCCAAAATTTACTAGGGACGGAAGCAGATAATAAGAGAGAGCGAGCAGTTTCAACAATGTGCCTATGTTTCCTTTTAGCAATACCATTTTGCTATGGAGTATATGTACAAAAAGTTTGGTGAACAGTTACATCTAAAGCAAGCAATTCATTGAATTTGTTAGAAGTGTACTCTCCACCCAAATCACATCGAAAACACTTGATAACAACGGCATGTGGTTGTGATTGTTGTGCTTTGTTCAACAACTTAAGACATTGAGCCTTCTAATGACCCTTCTGCTTACAAAAACTAATTCATCAATTCCAACATTTGAGTAAGACTTGTTCTCAAAGTTGGAAGGTGGCCTATTGTTGCAATTGGTATATTGTTGTGAATAACATGAACAAATATGATGCAAATCCATCATAGAAACAAATCTCGGGTTCAAATCGTGCAAAAATGTGCGAACCGTGCAAAACTGTTCAAACCGTGCAATCCGTGCAAACCCTGCAAACCATGAAACACATGTATACCAACAAATTTGTATCTCAAGAGTAACCACAACAAAACTCAAGAAGATTCTAACAAATCTGACTTTAATCGAGCAACCACAACAAAATCGAAGAAGATTCCCAAAAATCTGAAGACTACAAGTATCAAAATATCAAAAACTGAGGCTGAAACTAAATATACTAAAAATCTGTTTCTTAACTGAAAACCAACTATATGAACCTGTTCTTCAATCTCAAGGCTCTGATACAATGTGAATTACTCAATGCAAAGTCAAAGAACCAAAAAGAAGAGAGAATAAAAAAATACATAGTGGCTGCAAAGTCATAATATGATGCAAAGAGAAGTAAAGTCTGATGCAAAGAGAGAGCAAAGTCTGATGGAAAGAAATGCAAAGAGAAACTAAAAGCCTTGGCTGCTGCACTTTATCTTATATATATATATATATATTACTTCTCCAATCTCTCTCTCTCTCTCTCTCTCTCTATATATATATATATATAATACTTCTCTAATCAGGACAGTCCTGAATTTATAATTTCAAGACGTCCAACCACAGCCACATATTCACAGTGGACCCACAGCCCCACATTAACAAATACTTATATCCAATATGAATGTGTGGCTGTGGTTGAACGTCCTTAACTTATAATTTCAAAACATCCTTACCAGAGAACCACTATATATATATATATATATTTATATTTATAGCATTACAAAGTATGTTTAAAGTAAAATAAGCATATTTATAAAAAGAAAAATTAAAATTAAAATAATCGGGATAAATAGTTCTAGTACTTGAAATTTTTTTCAAATTTTTTTCATATGTAGATTTCAATGAAATTATTTTCAAAAAAAAAATTCAGATCAAAATTCATTCAAATCGATGTAATTTTATAGTGGTTTATACCGAAATTAAAATAAGGTAATAGTGTAGTGTAGTACTTAAAATTAAAAAGAAAAAAAAATGAAAACATGAAAAAGGAAAAGAAAAAAGAAAAAAAAATCCAAATAGACTACGAAAATTCCAACCCCTATAGTTACGATTAGGGGTGGGCAAAAAACCAATAAACCGAACCGAACCGATGAACCGAACCGATCCAATCGGTTTTTTTTCCGGTTTTCTTATGTTGACCGGTTCGGTTCGGTTCGGTTCATTTTTTTGAAAACCGATTTGATCGGTTTTTTTTTCCGGATCGTTATCCCAAACCGGAAAACCGAACCGAGATCCAATATATATATATATATATAAAACCTTAGTTTTAGTGTTTAATAGTCCATGAAAATATAAAACTATGAAAGTGTGTGACATCATATTTTTTTCTTAGTTTTTTTTATGAATATTATTTTAAACTAGTATTTTCAATTTGTTCAAACATATAATTTAATTTGGTTCAAGGCTCAAAAAGATTAAAATATGAAAATATGTGTAATAATTAAAACCCAAAAATATTATCCAATTGGCCCAAAACCGAAAAAACCGAACCGGTCAAATTTAATCGGTTTTTGATCGGTTCATAATTGTTAAGTTGATCGGATCAGTTCACTTTTTTAAAAACCGAACATTATCGGTTTTTTATCGGTTCACTCCAAAAGTGAACCGATCCATTAAACGCCCACCCCTAGTTACGATGACATACTTCATTTATGAACATAAGGTTTAATCATTCTTATTTTTTTCCTTATTTTATGAAAACAAATGAGAATAATAATTCGTACGAAGACTTTTTTATAACATCTAATAGTGAAAATCCATGTTTCTTAAAAGCACCTAGAAAAATTTATCTTTTCCGTTATTGTTTAATTTTGGAAAAATTAGAATATTATTATTTCGGTCCAAACCAATATTTTTTTTATCTATTTTCTTTATCGATAAAAAGCTTTTTAGAGCTTTTTTTATTAATAATAATAAAAATAAAAATAAAAACAAATGAAAAAAGGAAAAGAAAAATGATAATAGAGGTACACGTGGGCTGCAAAACACGTTAATCTAAAAACAGGTATACATATTTTAACAAAAAAGAAAACTATTATAAATAGAAAACTAAACTCTTCATAACTACTTGTAAAATACGTACATGGATTTGCCTCATCACTTACGTAAAAGGTAGGTGTACTACCAGAGGTTTGCCGCCGACATTTATTTTCTTCGGACTAGAAAAGTAGAAAGAAACCTTGCCTCCTAACGAATGATTCCAAGATCATGGTCAATTCTGATCAACTCTCAGATGAATCCTTAAACTAGCGTTTTTAAAAAAAAACATCCCGGTAGTTCAATCTTTTAAAACTATGGTAGCTGTTTCATCTTCTTCAGTGTGCCGATGTCTTCTCAAACTCTTATTCTGCTCCTAGTTGTTATTCTGTCAAACTTGAATTCAAATTCATGTCTTGAGTTCGTATTCAACACCAACTTCAACTCCACCAACATCCACACATATGGCAACGCCACAATCGAGAATTCGATCGTCTCTCTCACCAATCAGACCATTTTCACTATCGGGCGTGCTTTATACCCATCAAAGATCACCACAAAACAACACAATTCAACCAACCCACTTCCCTTCTCTACCTCCTTTATCTTCTCCATCTCCACTTACAATAATCTCTTGCCTGGCCATGGCTTTGCCTTTGCGTTCTTTCCCTTCGCTGGGATAGCTGGTACCAGCTCGTCTGACTATCTTGGTTTCTTCAACTTGACAAATGATGGTAACTCTGAAAACCATGTTCTTGCTGTTGTGTTTGATGTGTTCGAAGACGAATTATTCAATGGTATCTATGAAAACCATGTTGGTCTTGATGTGAACTCAATAACTTCTATTGCTTCAAGTGTTGCGGGCTTTTGGACAGATGATAACAAGTTTAAGGAGTTGAAGCTGAATAATAGTGTGAATTATCAAGCTTGGATTGATTATGAAGATTCAAGAATTAATGTTACAATGGCTAAGGCAGGGGAAACAAAACCAATTAGGCCTTTGATAAGTGAGTTCCTTGATCTTTCTGAGGTTCTTTTGGATGAAATGTATGTGGGGTTTACCGGAGGAACTGGACAGTTGGTTGAGAGTAATAAGATATTATCTTGGAGCTTCAGCAATTCGAATTTTTCAATTGGTGATGCTCTGGTGACAGCAAATTTGCCTTCATTTGTGCTTCCAAAAGAGTCTGTCTTTAGATCAAAAGGGTTCGTTATTGGGCTTAGTGTTGGTGCTGTGTTAATTGTTGTCTGTGGAGTTGTGATATGGGTTGTTTTGGCGAGGAAGAAGAGGAAACAAAGGGAAGGGAAGGAAGAGATTGAAGAATGGGAATTGCAGTATTGGCCACATAGGATTAGTTATCAAGAAGTTTATGGGGCGACAAAGGGGTTTTCTGAAGAAAACGTGATTGGGTTTGGAGCAAATGGTAAGGTCTATAAAGGGGTATTGCTTGGAGTGGAAGTTGCTGTGAAGAGAATCTCTGTTGAGAGTGAGCATGGGATGAGAGAATTTTTGGCTGAGGTTTCAAGTTTAGGCAGATTAAAGCACAAAAATTTGGTAGGATTGAGAGGTTGGTGTAAAAAAGAGAAAGAAAACTGTATGTTGGTATATGATTACATGGAAAATGGAAGTTTGGACAAAAGGATTTTTGATTGTGATGAGAGCCTCACACTGAGTTGGGAAGAGATGATTAAAGTTTTGAAAGATGTGGCTAGTGGGATCTTGTATCTGCATGAAGGATGGGAATCAAAAGTGTTGCATAGGGACATTAAGGCAAGCAATGTGTTACTTGATAAAGATATGAATGCTAGGTTGGGCGATTTCGGATTAGCTAGAATGTACCATCATGAACAATTAGCTACCACAACCCAAGTGATTGGAACTCCTGGTTACATGGCACCAGAAGTGGTTAGAACAGGGCGAGCCTCAACACAAACTGATGTGTTTAGCTTTGGTGTATTGGTTCTAGAGATGGTGTGTGGGCGAAGACCTATTGAAGATGGGAAACCCAACTTGCTTGATTGGTTATGTATGCAAATAGAGAGAGGAGACTTGCTTTCTGCCCTTGATGATCGAATAAAGGCCAAGGGTTGTTATTCTGATGAGGAAGTAGAAAGAGTTCTTCATTTGGGATTTCAGTGTGCATATCCAGATTCAAATGTGAGACCTACAATGAGACAGGTTTTGAAGGTGTTAGAGGGGTCAACTGAGGGCACTGGGCTTGAAGAGGAAAGATTGGATGTGAATTTGCTTGAGAGAATAGAAACAGCATTGTTGAACTTATCAGGTAGTAGAGAATACCCAGCATTCAATCTTTCTGATTCTGCATCTCTGGCCACCTCAGATATCATCCTATTGGGCAGGTGACAATATCCTGATCATACTTTTAATGAGTATGTAGTAATTGGCTGTTTGGCAATACTATTTTCACTGCAAATTTAATTTCCAGGGATGCATTTCTGCTTCTGTTGAAGTTTGTATTGATCTTGATACAATTTTACTTTTTTTTCTTTTTTTTTTTTTCTTTTATGCATAGTAGGATGCAAAGACTTGTAAGAATACAACCTATACTGCAGATTAAGTTCTTACTACTTAATATATATATATATATATATATATTAGTAGCAATCTACCGGTTGATGATCCATCAATTTGAAATGTGTTCTTTCTAAATATTCAAGCAACCTACCAGTTCCACAATGATAATATCTGTTAGCATTATAAATCAGAAAGCACCAAACAGTCAAGTGCTATAACTTTTGCAACTTTCAAGAAAATGCAGATGGTGCTGTAACAAATGCTACTCTCTGAAAATAAAACTGGACATAGAAACACAAACAAGCCAGATTTCATATATACACATTATTGACTTTGGCTCTAATCAGAAAGTAGTACAAAATTTGGATACATTTTGATTCTGATATGGTGTAAAAGAATGTAAAATAGCAGTGAATAAAAAAGCACTTTCTCCGACAAGGAGAGGAGGCGGTCACTGTACATAAAAACTACAATCTAATCTGATATGCAGTCTTGTGAATGATACGTCTACCATCCTGCTTTCCTGCAGACGCAAGCTCACTATATGATCCTTCTTGAAACCTGCCTACATGTTTTGCTGCTCCTGGCTGCGAAGGTCCAGATTTTTCTCGTCGATCATCAGGCAACACACTTCTGCTTGCAACGAAACCAGATAATGTTGATAAGTTGGCTCTGGTTGAAACCCTTGGAGGATCGTCATGTCCTTTTCCAACCTTTACCCACACTGGTCCATGAACCAAGGGCACTGAATGAGAAACTTTCTTCCACTGATGCTCCAAGAAATCTCTACTAGCTGCTTGTGACTGTCTAGGGGGATCAATCACAAAAGTAGACTTCTTACGAGGAAAGGATATATCACTTCTGCCCTTTGTGTTCTTCCCTTTTGCAGGTATAACTGGTGCCAGCTCATCTCAGCATCTTGGTCTCTTCAACTTGACTAATGATGGTAGCTCTGAAAACCATGTTCTTGCTGTTGTGTTTGATGTTTTTGAAAACCAAGAATTCAATGAGAAAGCTTTATAAAAGAATTCAATGATATCAATGACAACCATGTTGGTCTTGAAGTGAATTCACTAACTTCTATTTCTTCAAGTGATGCGGGGTTTTGGACAGATGATAACAAGTTTTAAGGAGTTGAAGCTGAAAAATGGTGAGAATTATCAAGCTTGGATTGATTATAAAGATTCAAGAATTAATGTTACATTGGCTAAAGCAGGAGAATCAAGACCAATTAGGCCTTTCATTATGATAAAATTGTCATATAACCAAAAAAAAATTGAAGTGTATAAAGATATTTAATAGATTGTCAAAAGCATCACTCAAATTAAATATTAATAACAGCAAAATTATACTTTAACATATTTTATCAGGTTATCAAAGTTAAATGTTAAATATTTGGTCAAATGAACCAAAATGATGAATTTTAGAAAAAGTAAGAACTAAAGATACTAAATTACTAATAAAATAAAGAAATTTAAAAATGTGACAAATTAAGAAAAAAGTTAGGACTTCTACGAAGTTTTTATCGGATAATAGACCCTTTATGAAATTGGTGAGAAGGGAAGCCAAATCCAACTTAAAAAAGGTTTATATGTTTTTCAATTTTCAGATAATATAAACCAAAATAATATATCATATTCCGGAGGGCAATTCGCAGAATTTAATCAACAATCGAACAAAACTTTGTTCATTTTTCACTTTCTGTTTTCTTTTGTGCGAATATATGATCCATTGATAAAAGTATGAATATTATAGGGGTGAAGTGTAAATTATATGGACAAATGAGATGAGGTTGATCCGGAGGTAAACCTCTCACACCGTACCATAAGGTTACGGGTTCAAGTCTCCACCTCTTTACAAAAAAAAAAAAAAAAAACTCTTAATTTTTATAATGATAGCAATAGTGCTAAAAATTAATGTTAATTTTAAATACTTGTTAAGTCAATCGAAAAAATAGATGTGTAAAAGTAGATAGTCATGTTGACAATGCATAATTTTTTTTTGCCGTATCAGCGTAAGGTTGGATATGTACAGCTGCATTTGAGATAATTTTTTTTTAATAGATTGTTTATTTATCCTATGTGGCATCTTTTTTTTTTCACAAGTCACTCATGCATTGGAGATGTGTTAATATATACTTGATCAAACCCAACATCAATAAAAAAATATAATATATTTTTTTCATATATAGTCAAAAATTGATGAATAAAGAATTGATTTCATAGATTTCGTATGTATTTAGGTGTGTTTTCTTTCATTTTTATTATTGTTTTGTGATTGAATAAAAAATTGCTGCGGTTATAGTCTTGTAGAATGTTTTTTTTTCTTTTTAAAAGCGATTGTAGAATTCGATCAAGTATACATGTTTCTCAAAGATAATTCACTATAAATTCTTATTAATTTAATTGGTTTGTAAGCCGGAAAACTTGGTGAATGAATTTTTTTTAAAAAAAACAAATTTTAATGAAAAAATTGATTTATTAGATGATTGTAAAAATAGTTTTTTTCTAAGACAAAAGACGTTGCATATTGTTGTTCTTTTCTATAAAGATGATTAAGTGCGTAAATCATTATGATCTCATGGTATTTTTAGATAATTAATACATTATTTTGTAAGTAATAATAAAAAGAAATAATTAGTTTTAGAGTTGACTTTATTTTTTAATTTTGCTAAAATCTTAGTCGTATGATTTTATTTGAATATGATTTTTTGTTACCGGAGTAAATTTTATAATATTTGTTAAAGGGAATGAAAAAAATGTATGTAGTTATTTTTTAAATAAGAAACTGTAAGCACAAGAATTTTTTTTTTATTTTTTTTGACGGTGGAAGCAAATGAAGAGACATGGTGTAATGAGAACAAATATATATGTTAAAATTAAAAAAGTACTTAAAGGATTATTTTGGTAATATTTTAATATAGATATAGAAAGAAAAATGGATGCATAAAGATATTTTA
Organism: Dipteronia sinensis; assembly: GCA_033220585.1. Classification (NCBI taxonomy): domain Eukaryota; kingdom Viridiplantae; phylum Streptophyta; class Magnoliopsida; order Sapindales; family Sapindaceae; genus Dipteronia; species Dipteronia sinensis. Next base: position 39,490,757 of record CM065645.1, read on the forward strand.
TAGATGGTCCAATAACACTTAAGTCTTAAGTATAATATTTTAAAAATAAAAACCAGAAGGACGAAAGAAAGAAAGAAGGAAACCTGTGTGCATTTTCAACGAAAGAAAGAAAAAAGTCCAAATGGACTACAAAAATTTCAACGAACAATGTAGCATTTTCCAACCAAACCGATAATTATTTTCTTGGACTAGAATAGTAAGAAAGAAACCTTGCTTCCTAATCAATGATTACAAGTTCCTGATCAATTCTGATCAACTCCCAGATGAATCCTTCAACTAATGTTTTTCAAAAAGACATCCCGGTAGTTCAATCTTTTTAAACTATAGCATCTGTTTCATCTTCTTCAGTGTGCTGATGTCTTCTCAAACTCTTATTCTGCTCTTAGTTGTTGTTCTGTCAAACTTGAATTCAAATTCATGTCTTGAGTTCGTATTCAACACCAACTTCAACTCCACCAACATCCACACATATGGCAACGCCACAATCGAGAATTCGATCGTCTCTCTCACCAACCAGACCGTTTTATCTATCGGGCGTGCTTTATACCCATCAAAGATCACCACAAAACAACCCAATTCAACCAACCCACTTCCCTTCTCTACCTCCTTTATCTTCTCCATCTCCCGCTACAAGAATAAGATGCCTGGTCATGGCTTTGCTTTTGCGTTCTTCCCGTTCACTGGTATAACCGGTGCCAGCTCAACTCAATTTCTCGGTCTCTTCAACTCGACTAATGATGGTAAATCTGAAAACCATGTTCTTGCTGTTGAGTTTGATGTTTTTGAAAACCAAGGATTCAATGATATCAATGGTAACCATGTTGGTCTTGATGTGAATTCACTAACTTCTAATACTTCAACTGATGCGGGGTTTTGGACAGATGATAACAAGTTTAAGGAGTTGAAGTTGAATAATGGTGTGAATTATCAAGCTTGGATTGATTATGAAGATTCAAGAATTAATGTTACAATGGCTAAAGCAGGAGAATCAAGACCGATTAGGCCTTTGATAAGTACGTTTTATAATCTTTCAGGGGTTCTCTTGGATGAAATGTATGTGGGGTTTACTGGAGCAACTGGACGGATAGTTGAGAGTCATAAGATATTAGCTTGGAGCTTTAGCAATTCGAATTTTTCAATTGGTGATGCTCTGGTGACTACAAATTTGCCTTCATTTGTGCTTCCAAAAGAGTTTGTGCATCCAAAAGAGTCTTCCTTTCCATATATTGCTATTTGTGTTAGTGTTGGTGCTGCGTTAATTGTTGTCTGTGCAGTTGTGATATGGGCTGTTTTGGTGAGGAAGAAGAGGAAAAAAAGGGAAGGGAAGGAAGAGATTGAAGACTGGGAATTGCAGTATTGGCCACATAGGATTAGTCATCAAGAAGTTTATAGGGCGACAAAGGGGTTTTCTGAAGAAAACGTGATTGGGTTTGGAGCAAATGGTAAGGTCTATAAAGGGATATTGCTTGGAGTGGAAGTTGCTGTGAAGAGAATCTCTGTTGAGAGTGAGCTTGGAATGAGAGAATTTTTGGCTGAGGTTTCAAGTTTAGGCAGATTAAAGCACAAAAATTTGGTAGGATTGAGAGGTTGGTGTAAAAAAGAGAAAGAAAACTTGATCTTGATATATGATTACATGGAGAATGGAAGTTTGGACAAAAGGATTTTTGATTGTGATGAGAGCCCCACATTGAGTTGGGAAGAGATGATTAAAGTTTTGAAAGATGTGGCTAGTGGGATCTTGTATCTGCATGAAGGATGGGAATCAAAAGTGTTGCATAGGGACATTAAGGCAAGCAATGTGTTACTTGATAAAGATATGAATGCTAGGTTGGGCGATTTCGGATTAGCTAGAATGCACCATCATGGACAATTAGCTACCACAACCCAAGTGATTGGAACTCCTGGTTACATGGCACCAGAAGTGATTAGAACAGGGCGAGCCTCAACACAAACTGATGTGTTTAGCTTTGGTGTATTGGTTCTAGAGATGGTGTGTGGGCGAAGACCTATTGAAGATGGGAAACCAAACTTGCTTGATTGGTTATGTATGCTAATAGAGAGAGGGGACTTGCTTTCTGCCCTTGACGATCGAATAAAGGCCAAGGGTTGTTATTCTGATGAGGAAGTAGAAAGAGTTCTTAATTTGGGATTTCTGTGTGCATATCCAGATGCAAATGTGAGACCTACAATGAGACAGGTTTTGCAGGTGTTAGAGGGGTCAACTGACGGCACTGGGCTTGAAGAGAAGATATTGGATGTGAATTTGCATGAGAGAATAGAAACATCATTGTTGAACTTATCAGTTAGTAGAGAATACCCAACATTCAATCTTTCTAATTATGCATCTCTGGCCACCTCAGATGTCATCCTAGAGGGCAGATGACAAACAATATCCTGATCCTACTTTTATTGAGTATGTAGTAATTGGCAGTTTGGCACTACTATTTTCACCGTAAATTTAATTTCCAGGGATGCATTTCTGCTTCTGTTGAAGTTTGTGTTTATCTTGATACAATTTTACTTTTTTTTCTTTTTTTTTTCTTTTATGCATAGTAGGATACAAAGACTTGTTAGAATACAGCCTATATTGCAGATTAAGTTCTTACTTCTTAAAAAAAAAATATATTAGTAGCAATCTATCGGTTGATGATCCATCGATCTGAAATGTGTTTTCTTTCTAAATATTCAAGCAATCTACCAGTTCCACAATGATAATATCTGTTAGCATTTTAACCTCTTTTTTTTTTTTTAAGATTAAATTAGATTAAATTTTTTTTGACCCAGTCTGTATACCCTTATCGGTGTTTATCTATAATCTATGGGCCATATACAATGCATTAATAATAATTATATCAGTATGCATTCAAAGAAAATGACTGATATATGAAAATTTTCATCTCAGTGCTTACTAATAAATATTTATTATTTATCAATGTGTTGCATGTGGACCATTAGATTAAATTGTTTTGACCCAATCTATATACATTTATCAGTGTTTATCCATAATCTATGGCCTATATATAATGCATTGATGATATTTATATCAGTATGTACTGACTTAAAAATTTCTGTATATAAGTATACACACTTTGTTTGTTTAATATTTTATTATTGGTAATTCTACTGTTTTTCATAATAATTTAATGGTAAAATTATCATTCCAACTAAATCAAAGAGATTTTGTCTATACAATTCTTTTTTTTTTTTTTTTTTGCTTTTCACACTCATTTTCTAAATACAATTCTTTTTACAAATTAAATTTTTTTTAAAAATTCTAAATACACTCCATTTTTTTTCTACAATTACCCTTTTTACCTTTTGAAACTCCACTATTTATTAAAAAAAAACATTTTATCATAAAAACCTAATTGTTTTTAAAAAGAAAGTTGTTGTGAATATAGTGGCTTTTACCATTTGTGTACAATACACAAAATATCTCTCCACTTAAATCTCACTGTCTAATACCCACTTGATAAATATCCACACCCACTTAAAATCTATTTACTTCATGACTAAGTTAGACAAGTTATATTACCATCCAGCCAGTCTTATATGCCTATAAAATATGTGATCTCATTTGTAAAGATGGTGCTGAGAAATCCAGACAAAAGCTATATCTATTGTCTCTCTCTCGTCTATATCTCTCTCACTCTCTTCTTCGTATCCCATATTTCATTGCTTATTTTATTTAGTTGATTTTATAATCTTTTTGATTATTTTAATTAATCTTTTTGATTTTTTAATGATTTTATATGAGTAGTTAGATGAAGGACTTTATTTATGATCTTAAGGTTTAATCATTCTTATTCTTTTCTTATTTTATTAATATAAATGAGAGTTATAATTCGAATGAAGATTTTTTTTATAACATCTAATTGTGAAATTTCATGTTTACTAGAACTCTAGAAGTATTTAGAAAATGGTATATTTTTCATTATTATTTAATTTTAGAAAATTAGATTATTATTATTTCAGTCCAAACCAATATTTATTTTCTTGGGACTACAAAAGTAAAAAAAGACCCTTCCCACAAGTAAAAAACAGAAACCTTGCCTCCTAACCAAATGAATTCTGATCAACTCCAAGATGAATACTTAAACTTATGTTTTTCGAAAAGTGCGGCTCTATTACTGCTAATAAAATATCTTTTTACATCTCTATTTTAATGGAATTTTTCTATTTTTAAAATAATTTCATATTTAATTATTTAAAATAAATTATTTTATAATTAAAATTAAATTTACTTTTTATACCTATAAATTAAATACCCAATTTATTATAAACCCTAATAATATATATTTAATCAAATCCAACATCAATTAGGGAATATATTTTTTTCATTAATAATCAAAGAATTAATGAACAAAGAATTGATTTTATGGATTTCGAATACATTTAAGTATATTTACTATTATTTTTATTATTGTTTTGTGATTGAATAAAAAATTGTTGCAGTTATTTTTATAGAACTTAAAAAAAACAGTTGTAAAATTTAAAAAAGCCAAATTTTTAAATGAAAAAAATTGATTTGTTTGGTAATTGAAAAAATAGTTTGTTTTTAAGACAAAAGAAGTTACATATTGTTGTTAATTTGTTTAATTAATTATTGTTGTTGTTTTCTTTTACGATGATTAAGTACATAAACCATTTTGATTTCATGGTTTAGTAGATAATTCAATATATTGATTTTGTAACTAACAATTAAAAAAAATAGAATTGGAGTTGAATTTGTATTTTATTTTTGTCTAACTAAAATCTTAGTTATAGAGTTTTATTTGAAAATGGTAATTTTTTTATCCGAGTAAATTCTATAACATTTATTAAAATGAATGGAAAATCTGTACGTTTATTTTTTTTTTTGAAAAAGAAACTATATGTACAAGAATTTTTTATTTTCGTTGGTTAAAGACCGAAAACAAATGAAGAAAAATTGGTGTAACGAACAAAATATGTATACTTAATATTTTAAAAAAGCACTTAAAAATAGTTTTGATATTTTAAACGACATAATTAAATTAATTATAATTATTAATTTTACTTTTACACGATTTAAGATATATACAAAAGAAAATGGGTGCAGGCAGATATTAAGTGGCGGCAATAGAGCCGCCTTTTGAAATCATCCCAGTCTCTGACATCTACAGCCTACAGGTTCAAGCTTTTAAAAATATGGCAGCTTTTTCATCTTCTTCAGTGTGCTGATGTCTTCTCAAACTCTTATTCTGCTCTTAGTTGTTGTTCTGTCAAACTTGAATTCAATTTCATGTCTTGAGTTCGTATTCAACACCAACTTCAACTCCACCAACATCCACACATATGGCAACGCCACAATCGAGAATTCGATCGTCTCTCTCACCAATCAGACCATTTTCACTATCGGGCGTGCTTTATACCCATCAAAGATCACCACAAAACAACACAATTCAACCAACCCACTTCCCTTCTCTACCTCCTTTATCTTCTCCATCTCCCCTTACAAGAATCTCTTGCCTGGCCATGGCTTGGCCTTTGCGTTCATTCCCTTCGCTGGTATAGCTGGTGCCAGCTCGTCTGAGTATCTTGGTCTCTTCAACTGGACCAATGATAGTAACTCTGAAAACCATGTTCTTGCTGTTGAGTTTGATGTTTTTGAAGACCAAATATTCAATGATATCAATGACAACCATGTTGGTCTTGATGTGAACTCAATAACTTCTATTGCTTCAAGAGATGCGGGGTTTTGGACAGATGATAACAAGTTTAAGGAGTTGAAGCTGAAAAATGGTGTGAATTATCAAGCTTGGATTGATTATGAGGATTCGAGAATTAATGTTACCATGACTAAGGCAGGGGCAACAAGACCAAGTAGGCCTTTAATAAGTGAGTTCCTTGATCTTTCTGGGGTTCTTTTGGATGAAATGTATGTGGGGTTTACCGGAGGAACTGGACAGTTGGTTGAGAGTCATAAGATATTATCTTGGAGCTTCAGCAATTCGAATTTTTCAATTGGTGATGCTCTGATGACAGCAAATTTGCCTTCATTTGTGCTTCCCAAAGAGTCTGTCTTTAGATCAAAAGGGTTCATTATTGGGGTTAGTGTTGGTGCTGTGTTAATTGTTGTCTGTGGAGTTGTGATATGTGCTGTTTTGGTGAGGAAGAAGAGGAAAAAAGGGGAAGGGAAGGAAGAAATTGAAGACTGGGAATTGCAGTATTGGCCACATAGGATGGGTTACCAAGAAGTTTACGCAGCGACAAAGGGGTTTTCTAAAGAAAATGTGGTTGGATGTGGAGCAAATGGTAAGGTCTATAAAGGGTTATTGCTTGGAGTGGAAGTTGCTGTGAAGAGAATCTCAGTTGAGAGTGAGCACGGAATGAGAGACTTTTTAGCTGAGGTTTCAAGTTTAGGCAGACTGAAGCACAAAAATTTGGTAGGATTGAGAGGTTGGTGTAGGAAAGAGAAAAAAAACTTGATTTTGATATATGATTACATGGAGAATGGAAGTTTGGACAAAAGGATTTTCGATTGTGACGAGAGCCTCGTGTTGAGTTTGGAAGAGAGGATTAATGCGTTGAAAGATGTGGCTAGTGGTATCTTGTATCTTCATGAAGGATGGGAATCAAAAGTGTTGCATAGGGACATTAAGGCAAGCAATGTGTTACTTGATAAAGATATGAATGCTAGGTTGGGCGATTTTGGATTAGCTAGAATGTACCATCATGAACAATTAGCTACCACAACCCAAGTGATTGGAACTCCTGGTTACCTGGCACCAGAAGTGGTTAGAACGGGGCGAGCCTCAACACAAACTGATGTGTTTAGCTTTGGTATATTGGTTCTAGAGATGGTGTGTGGGCGAAGACCTATTGAAGATGGGAAACCAAACTTGCTTGATTGGTTATGTATGCTAATAGGGAGAGGGGACTTGCTTTCTGCCCTTGATGATCGAATAAAGGCCAAGGGTTGTTATTCTGATGAGGAAGTAGAAAGAGTTCTTCATTTGGGATTTCTGTGTGCATATCCAGATGCAAATATGAGACCTACAATGAGACAGGTTTTGAAGGTGTTAGATGGGGGCACTGGGCTTGAAGAGGAGAGATTGGATGTGAATTTGCTTGAGAGAATAGAAACAGCATTGTTGAACTCATCAGGTTGTAGAGAATACCCAACTTTCAATCTTTCTAATTCTGCATCTCTGGCCACCTCAGATATCATCCTATTGGGCAGGTGACAATATCCTGATCGGCTGACAAAACAGTAATTGGCAGTTTGGCACTACTATTTTCACTGCAAATTTAATTTCCAGGGATGCATTTCTGCTTCTGTTGAAGTTTGTATTCATACATTTTTACTTTTATTTCTTTTATTTATTTTATGCATAGTAGCCTTAGGATACAAAGACTTGTAAGAATACAACCTATATTGCAGATTAAGTTTTTACTTCTTAATAATAAAAAAATTATTAGTAGCAATCTACCAGTTGATGATCCATCAATCTGAAATGTGTTTTCTTTCTAAATATTCAAGCAATCTACCAGTTCCACAATGACAATATCTGTTAGCATTTTAAATCAGAAAGCACCAACAGTCAAGTGCTATAACTTTTGCAACTCTCAAGAAAATGCAGATGGTGCTGTAACAAATGCTACTCTCTGAAAAATAAAACTGGACATAGAAACACAAACAAGCCAGTTTTCATATATACCCATTATTGACTTTGGCTTTAATTAGAAAGTATAAACCACGTACACACACAAGTCATCCAATCCGAAGGTTCGGGGTCAGTGGTTTGATCCCCTACGCGCAAGAGAGTGCCTCTATACTACACATATTGATAGGTAACTATCACACAAACAGTTATATACTATATATAAGTGCTTTACCCAACCAATGTGGGATGCACAATTTTTCCCTACACAATAGGCTCATTTTGAGACTCAATTTCTCATTCACCCATTAATTATTTTTGAGTTTGAGTATACCATTTTGTAGCTCTCACGGAGGAGAATTCGAATATACATTGATCTTCCATTTTTATGGAACCGATCATACTCAAATAATGCTCTCAAAATGAGTTTTCATCACAAAATTTTCCAACAAGTATTACAAAATTTGGATTTGTAAATTTGCAGTTCTTTTAAATTATCCAGGAATGCGTTTCTGCTTCTGTTGGAGTTTATATTGATCTTGATACAATTTTTTTTTTTTGAAATAGATCTTGATATAAAATTTTACTTGATTCTTTTATGTATAGTGGGATACAGAGGCTTGTAAGAAACTTGTACGGTTTATGATACTGTAATGCTTTGCATCCTTGAGAAAGCTCAATTCAGAGAGTAGTTGAATTTTAATCATCTTTTGCAATATGTATTTGTTTTCTAACAAGTAACAGATAATTCAATTTTGCAAGAGTGCACGATTTAGATATTTTTGATAGTTAAATTTGGCCAACACTTGGTTTAAATTTGATCTAACGTTAGGACCGTAGGAGTGGTGAGTATGTTTTTGATTAAGTTGATTCCTCGATTTGGTGTTATTTGCTCTTTAGAAAAAGAATACGGTGTTATGCACTTTTTTTTTTACTGTGCCTATAACTTATGTCAAAAGCTATAGAATAACAACTATTTTATTTTTATAAAATGAAGTAAAGACAAATTTTGTTGTAAAAAGACAATAAATGTAATAATAATTTTTATAGTAATAAAGTAGTTGTTATCACTACTTTTTTTAAAAAAAATAGGATTAAAGAATGAAATTGCAAAGAGTTTGGATTTAGATAAATTGTTAAAGGTTTGCTTTTATTTGCTTATTTCTTTGTACCACTTTGATGACATGTTATTGCAGTGTCATTAAAAGATTGAATATTAAGTTTGGTCTCACAAGCGTGCAAGTCACAGGGACTAGCACAGCGACAAGCAAGGATCATTTCGCAAGGAGGTAGGATCCGGGTCGAATCCAGAATTTTCTATCCTATGAGGCTAAACTAAATACTAGTTATAAAATTTTTTAAACGACTTTAGTAGGAAGATGAATTTCATTAATAAAAAGTAAATACACGAGTCATGAAACATAATAAATCTAACCCCTCAAAATGTGTATTCCAATAAAATAAATAAAGTCAAGAAACATAAAGAGTTTTTGCAAATGGTTTCAAGATTTTTAAAAACAATTGTGATATGGAGAGATTAAAGAACAGAGAAAAATATAGAGAGAAGAAGAAGAAAATAAAGGAAAACAAAGTCGGATAACTGATAGAGTAGTGGGATCAGGCAGCAAAGGGTCAGTAGGGCAAGTAACTCAAGATTTAAGAGGTGGGTTATGGGTGGGCTTGTATTAGCCGAAGAAATGGGTGGATTGTATAATATTCATTCACCAATAGAATGAATATTGGGTTTGGATATGTGACAACAAATGCTACCCTACCGCCTACTTAAAATTTGATTTTTTTTAAAAAGGGCAGACGGGACTGCAGCCCTGTGCAGCCCCCAAGACCATTCGCCCCTAACCTGCTATAGTTATTATTACAACACGCCGAGAGATCTCGTGTGTTGCGTGTGTGGAAAAGCAAATAATAATATAACTAAATAAATTATATAAATAATATTTACATGGATAGAATGGAATGAAGAGATGCATGAAATGTATGAATACGCTAAGGAAATGACTCAACCGTAACAATTCTCATATATAAGCACTGGACTCACTTAGTCCCTCAAATGTGCAAGTATAGCATAGGCTCGTGTTCCCTTAATTAATCTCTACCATCTCTCAAACTCATAGAGATTGCATCCATACATATGCATGAATCCAGTAAGTTCTATGGGACACACACACGAGCTTTGTACCCCAGCCTAGTGATCTCTCAACTTTCTGGTCAAATATAGTGGTTATTTCGTTAGGCATGTAATGCGCAACTGCATGAACCATATTACAATCAATAATTCATCCTTGAGGTTAACCAAATACGGGAGGACAACCAAGTGAAAGCATTAAGAATACGAGATACCCTTATAACACGTATGTTATATGCTCGTGTCCCCTTAATTAATCTCTACCCTCTCTCGAGCGCATAGAGATTGCATCCACACATACAAAGTACGCATGAATCCATTAAGGACTGTGGGACACATACGAGCTCTACACCCCATCCTAGTGATCTCTCAACTTTCTGGTCAAATGTAGAGGATACCACAATGAGCACGTTAATGCGAACCATACGATATATAATACACAACATGAATATTATTAACAAGGTGGCTAACCAAGTGAAAGCATTAAGCAAACAAAATGTCCATATAGCAACACAAGCACAAGAGAAATTCAGTGATCTTTACTCTAGATAAGGATTCAGTTTTATCAATCTCCCTAGGATGGCTAAAAATGGAAACAAGGTTAACAAACAACTACATGCAACAAGTTGATTGATATTCATTAAGACCATTCAATCTAGGTTAAGGGTTCATTCTCTTGATTGAGAAATTCTCCCATATCAAGTATTCACCCAATCAGGCCAATGATGGATAATTGTGCCTTTAAACAAGACCCTTTAAGCATAAGAATTTGAACCAAGGCTAATTTAGCATCTAAATGCCTGAACTAAAATCTTTCCCACTCTTAGGAGCTAAATTCTCTAACACTCAAATTACTCTACACATGGTATTTTGGTCATCCACCAACATACAAACAATCATGGGAAGCTAAACTACTCTACTCCTAATCTCAATCATGCAAACATATCAATTTTGACACTCCACACACATGAACATCACAATAAAAGTTTAATTCATACATAATGCAAAGAGTAGAACAAAACCTAAACGAATTTAAGCACAAACAACATATATAGCACATGTGAAGGTTTACAATATTCCCCAAATCGGGGTTACACATCAAAGAAACAAGAAATGCAAAGAAAAGAATAAAAAGAAGTCAACCTTTGAAGACAAACCCTCCAAAGAAGCTCCTAGTTTTTCTAGCTCGGATTTGGTCTTAAAAACCACTTCTATTTCCTTACAATCTAACCTAAGATGGATGGATGAAGTATAAAAAGGGTAGTGGAGATGTATGGTGAGCTCCCATAGAGGAAAAAACCCACAATGGGAGCTTGATTCTCTCATTTATTTAGTGAAGAAAATGGAAGAGATGAAGAAGGGTTTGAGGTGTAGTGTGTGGTCTGTGGAAAACTCAAGAAAGGTGAGAAAATATGGGTATTTATAGAGTATGGAAGTTAGGGCACGACTTTGGGGTGAAAGGACAAGAATACCCCTTAGAAAATGGTTAAAAATTACAATTCTGGAGCATTATGCTGTATGCATCAACGGAGGAACCGCGGAAGACAAAAAATCATATCCTGCCCATTTTTGGTCATTTTCATGGTTCGTTACGTGGTACGCATAAACGACGCGTACCGCGGAAAGCCTGACAGCTTCACGCACTGTTACGGAAACAGACATAACTCCCTCTATAAAACCCGGAATTGCAATCTTTAGAAAGAACTGGAAACTAGACATCCTGGGCTTTCTGAAAATAGGTAGTAGGAAATGTAGTTCAATCTGAGGAGGGAGATATAGTGGCCCCCGAAAGTTGAGTGTTATGCACGACATTTTCCATTCCAGCCCAAATAACCTTCAAACACTTCAATTAAGCTCAAATACCTTCCGTAAGGAAGATTACCTATACAAGGCTCACAAACACATTATATTCCAAAATATGCTCAAAAACAAGAACAACTGATGGGAAATGGAAACTTCGAATAAGTATAAATATGGTCCGATCAACATCCCACATTTGATAAATAAGAAAAGTAAAGAATGTCCTAACCTATACAAAATGAAGGAGAATACAAAGGGAAATATATCTACTTGGACAAGGGTTATAGGTCATGACCCAAATACTCTACAATGTCTATTCTCTTTTAAACATTTTATTTTTATAAATAAAATGCTATTTTTTTATAATTTTTTTAAAAAAATAATAATTAAAGGAATCCCTGATTCCAGAACCGGAACCGAACCGACGGTTTCACTCTGGTTCTTCCAATTTTGGAACCGTAACCTCCTGATTTGGTTCTCAATTTCGGTTCAATTCTGAAGAGGGCGATTCTAGTTCAAAACCAAACCGGCAGCATAGGTGACTTGTTCAATTTAGAAAGTCAAAGATTTCCAATGCAATTTGAGATTTTGAATGTAAGCAAAAAAAATTAAAAATCAAGGCTCATTAATACATTTGACCATTGATTTTGATGTCACCTATGGATTAGGTACAACCATTCATTGTCCAGGGAATTTCACACAAATTTCACTTTTTTTATATAATTTTGTCATATTTTTAAATATTTTATCATATTCTAAACTCTTTTTTTAATATTAAAAGTGGTGGTTGCAACTCGAACTTGAGACATTGTCAGATGGAATGATTGTTCTTTCCATCAAGTCACGTTAGACGGTGGTATATTAATACCATATTAGAAATTTAATCTTTTTTTTCAAAACTTATTGTTATAGGTAAAATCTGGAAGGATGACAAATTAGCATGATCGTCAGGATTCACGGAGATTAGAAATGACATGTTACCAAAAGTCAACTGACTAAATCAACATGAGTTGACCAAGATGACTTCACAATACCCGGTCAGGGTTACCTAGAAAGTCGGGTGGAAACAACTCAACAATTAGATTGACAAAGTGAAGATGACATGGTAAAGATTATTAAGATGGTCGGGTCAAGGCCTTCGGTCGGGATCAAGTAACTGGTCGGGGGGAGAATGAGGTTTGGTCGGGTTTGGTAGATGATCAGTTGAGCGACACGTGGACAACGCTGAATTCAATACAATCACAACTTAAATACGTAAAGAATGGTCTTACTCAAATAAGGTGTCACGAAGCACACTTTGATAAGGAAACAAACTTCCTTAAAGATATCAGAGTTCAGATTAGGCAAAAGATCTAATGCGTTCAAAACACAAGCAACGCAGAATAGGAAAGAAGATTAAAGTGACTCTAACCAGCCAGAGTCTCATTAAATCACAACAACTCTCCTTACTTGCATACCACGAATTAGGGTTCTATGCATGTATAAAAAAATTCTCAATTATTTTTCATTGGTAGATTTCATTGAACTTAATTATTAATTTATTATCCATAAAAAAATTCAAATCAAAATTTATAGAAATTGACGTGATTTCATCAAAATTTTTACCGAAATTAAAATAAGGGATACCTTATAAGAGAACCATTATATATATAAACATTTTATTATAAAAACCTAAATTTTTTGTGAAGAAAATCATTTTGTTTCCATTTTCTTTTCATTGAATATTGAAATCGGTAAGTTTTTTTTTCTTCATTTAACTCTTTTTAAAAACTTTTAAGAGTTGACAAGAAGAAAAAAAAAAGCTTTTTTTAATTGTTTGTTAATGCAAAAATCAACGCTTTAAAAAAAGTGTTTCTTTCTTGTTGTAAAATCATTCTCATCACCTCGAAATCAAATAAAACTTTAATGATAATGAAAAAAAAATTATAATTTCTTTATACTTTCAGTAATTATAATTATGATAAAATTATCATATAACACAAAAAAACAATGAAGTGTATAAAGATATTTAATGGATTATCAAAGCATCACTCAAATTAAATAGTAACAATGGCAAAATTGTGATTTAACATATTTTGTTAGGTTATTAGAGTTGAATGTTAAATATTTGGTCAAAGGAACCAAAATGATGAATTTTGTAAAAAGTAAGGACTAAAGATACTAATACAATAAAGAAATTTAAAAATGTGACAAATTATGAAAAAGTTAGGGCTTGTATGAAATTTTCTTCTGATAATCCACCCTTCATGAAATTGGTGAAAAAGGGATCGAGATCCAACTTGAAAAAGGTTTATATGTTTTTCAATTTTCAGATAATATAAACCAAATAATATATATTATATTTTGGAGGGCAATTCGCAGAATTTAAACAACGATCGAGCAAAAACTTCGTTCATTTTTCACTTTTTGTTTTCTTTTGTGTGAATATATGATCCATTGATAAAAGTATGAATATCATAGGGGTGAGGTGTAAATTATATACACATATGAGATAAGGTTGGTCCGTTAGTAAACTTCTCACAACTGTACCATAAAGTTATGGGTTCAAGTACCCATCTCCTAAAAAAACCCCAAATTTTATAATGGTAATGACATGTCACCCATAAAATATCTTCTCACGTTTATGTTTTAATGAAATTTTTTTATTTTTAAAATATATTTATATTTAATTACTTAAAATATATGATTTTATAATTAAAAATTAGATATTTTTTCAATGTAAAAATGGATAATGTACCACAAATCGTTATCATGTCAACAATAAAGAGATTTGCTTTATACGTTCGTAAATATAAACAGGGGTTATTTCACTAAAGTCTCTATTTTTTTTTGAATTGTCACCTATTTAAACGTCTTTGTCGTATTAACAACTCTAATCCCTTCTTTTTCTAAAATACATCACTTTAGTCCATTTGACCATTTTACTAACAGTCAACTATAACTGAATGTGTAAAAGGTCAATTTTACCCTTAAAAGTTTTTTTATTACATTTTAATTTTTCAAAAAATATTTCAAATACTTCTCATTTTAATATTAAATAAAAATCAAACTAAGAAAAAAAAAATAACTTCTTAAAAAAAACAGGATTTTTTTTTATTATGAGTATAATATTAATTCAAATATTAAAAATTAGGATTAAAAAGTATTAAAAAACAGAAAAATAAAAAAAAAATAAAAAATTTTATGAGAAGCAATGGATCTCCAAAATTTGAGATCTGGAAATTTCCAGATCTCCATCTTCCAAAAATTTTAAATCAATCAGCATCATCCAAAACTTTTTTTCTTTTAGATTTGAAAACAATTGAACAACAAACTAGGCACCCATCATTCACCGTAAAGCTCAACACAAAATCCGCAAAAAAAAAAAAAAAATTAAAACCAGTGTTTGAAAATCAAGCATCTTCCTCAAAGCCAAATCATTCTTTCCAGTTTCCACAACCAGATACTCAATGGCTCGGCTCCAATGAAGGAGATTGAGTGCAGTGGGTGAGATTAGAGGCGGTGGATTGAGGAGGAGGAAGAGATATCTGGATGATGCGACGAAGGAAGAATAAGGGAGGGAAATGGCCGGTGATGCGACGGCGATGGAGGGAGAAAGACGGTCGGGTGATGCGGCGGCGGATGGAGCAGTTGAGCCGTGGATGAAGGGAGAGAGATGGGCACATGGGAATCTCGATTCTCCTCCATTCTTGAACAACAGAGATCTGGTTCCTGCAATGGAAGGGAGATGGATCTCGAATGTTGTTTTTATTTGAAAAAATTTATAAAAAATGTGGATCTGGGATTGTGTGGTGAAGAAGAAGAAGAAGAAGAATATATGGGTCTCTGGGTTAGTGTGGTGATGATGATGAAGAAGATATGGGCTGCGGTTTTGTGATTGATTTAAAAGTTTTGGACGAATTTCCAGATCTCAATCTTTGGAGATCCATTGCATCTAATAAAAAAAATTATTTTTTTATTTTTCTGTTTTTTAATATTTTTTAATCATAAATTTTAATATTTGAATTAATATTCTACTTATAATAAAAAAATCATGTTTTTAAGAAGTTATTATTTTTTTCTTAATTTGATTTTTATTTAATATTTAAATAAGAAAAGTACTTGAATTTGTTTTTTGGAAAATTAAAATTTAGTAACAAATAAAAAATTTTAGGGCAAAATTGACCTTTTGTATATTTAGTTATAGAACTTATAGTTGACTGTTAGGGGTAGTTTGTTTTTTCCACTTAAAACTTAATGGGTCTGAATCATAATTATTAAGTTGATTTGTTTGTTTTTATATGTAGTCAAACAACCTAAAAATGCCAAAAAACAACTTAAAATAAAAAGTAAAAAAACCTGACTTTTCACTTAATTGCAAATCACTGAATTGCATTAAATGCAATCCAAAATCTTTTCTTCAGATATTATCCCCTATATATAACATATTTCCAATTTCGTCATAATTATATATGGTACAAAAATTTTTATTTTTATATATTGCTTATTTTAAATAACTTTAAAAATAAAAAAGAACTCTAATCACTTCTCATATTGTTGTTTAATATCAATACTTTATTATGATATTAGGGTGATGTATTTATATATTATTTTTTAGAGTGTTTTGTGTGGGTTTTCCTATTGCCCATTTTATTTTTTGAAAAAACAAACATATATTTTATTAATAAAAATGAAGTTTATTTGTAATTTAAGAAGAAGATCATGATCATATGTGTTTATATATAATTATTATTTTTGGATTGTTTTTATTCTATATTACATGTATAATTGTTTAACGTGGCTATAAATGTAAAATTACTTGGTTTTAGACAATTTTACTTTTAAAAAACAAACATGTTGACAATACATTCAGATGTGAAAAAAAAAAACAAAAATGTCATTTAAGTTCAGATTTCAGTCCCTATTCAGTCTTCAGAAAAATTCAGGACTATTCAGTTTTCAGATAAAAAAACAAACGACCCCTTAGTAAATTGGTCAATGGACTAAAGTGATGTATTTTGGAAAAAGAAGGGATTTGAGTTGCTAATATTACAAAGACGTTTAAATAGGTGACAATTCCAAAAAAAATAGGGACTTTAGTGAAATTACCCCATATAAACATGATAAACAATAAAATATCTACAGCTTCAATGTCAAGTAAAATTAAAAATAAATAAAAAGGACGAAAGAAAGAAAGAAAAGTCCAAATGGACTACAAAAATTTCAACGAACAATGTAGCATTTTCCAATTTCTGCCAAATCGATATTTATTTTCTTGGACTAGAAAAGTAAAAAAAACTTGCTTCCTAATCAATGATTCCAAGTTCCTGATCAATTCTGATCAACTCCCAGATGAATCCTTCAACTAATGGTTTTCAAAAAAAACATCCCGGTAGTTCAATCTTTTTAAACTATAGCATCTGTTTCATCTTCTTCAGTGTGCTGATGTCTTCTCAAACTCTTATTCTGCTCTTAGTTGTTGTTCTGTCAAACTTGAATTCAATTTCATGTCTTGAGTTCGTATTCAACACCAACTTCAACTCCACCAACATCCACACATATGGCAACGCCACAATCGAGAATTCGATCGTCTCTCTCACCAACCAGACCGTTTTATCTGTCGGGCGTGCTTTATACCCATCAAAGATCACCACAAAACAACCCAATTCAACCAACCCACTTCCCTTCTCTACCTCCTTTATCTTCTCCATCTCCCCCTACAAGAATAAGTTGCCTGGTCATGGCTTTGCTTTTGTGTTCTTCCCGTTCACCGCTATAACCGGTGCCAGCTCAACTCAGTATCTTGGTCTCTTCAACTTGACTAATGATGGTAACTCTGAAAACCATGTTCTTGCTGTTGAATTTGATGTTCATGAAAACCAAGGATTCAATGATATCAATGGTAACCATGTTGGTATTGATGTGAATTCACTAATTTCTATTGCTTCAAGTGATGCGGGGTTTTGGACAGATGATAACAAGTTTGAGGAGTTGAAGCTGAATAATGGTGTGAATTATCAAGCTTGGATTGATTATGAAGATTCAAGAATTAATGTTACAATGGCTAAAGCAGGAGAATCAAAACCGATTAGGCCTTTGATAAGTAAGTTTTATAATCTTTCAGGGGTTCTCTTGGATGAAATGGATGTGGGGTTTACTGGAGCAACTGGACGGATAGTTGAGAGTCATAAGATATTAGCTTGGAGCTTTAGCAATTCGAATTTTTCAATTGGTGATGCTCTGGTGACAACAAATTTGCCTTCATTTGTGCTTCCAAAAGAGTTTGTGCATCCAAAAGAGTCTTTCTTTCCATCTATTGCTATTTGTGTTAGTGTTGGTGCTGCGTTAATTGTTTTCTGTGCAGTTGTGATATGGGCTGTTTTGGTGAGGAAGAAGAGGAAAAAAAGGGAAGGGAAGGAAGAGATTGAAGACTGGGAATTGCAGTATTGGCCACATAGGATTAGTCATCAAGAAGTTTATGGGGCGACAAAGGGGTTTTCTGAAGAAAACGTGATTGGGTTTGGAGCAAATGGTAAGGTCTATAAAGGGGTATTGCTTGGAGTGGAAGTTGCTGTGAAGAGAATCTCTGTTGACAGTGAGTATGGAATGAGAGAATTTTTGGCTGAGGTTTCAAGTTTAGGCAGATTAAAGCACAAAAAATTGGTAGGATTGAGAGGTTGGTGTAAAAAAGAGAAAGAAAACTTGATCTTGATATATGATTACATGGAGAATGGAAGTTTGGACAAAAGGATTTTTGATTGTGATGAGAACCTCACATTGAGTTGGGAAGAGATGATTAAAGTTTTGAAAGATGTGGCTAGTGGGATCTTGTATCTGCATGAAGGATGGGAATCAAAAGTGTTGCATAGGGACATTAAGGCAAGCAATGTGTTACTTGATAAAGATATGAATGCTAGGTTGGGCGATTTCGGATTAGCTAGAATGCACCATCATGGACAATTAGCTACCACAACCCAAGTGATTGGAACCCCTGGTTACATGGCACCAGAAGTGATTAGAACAGGGCGAGCCTCAACACAAACTGATGTGTTTAGCTTTGGTGTATTGGTTCTAGAGATGGTGTGTGGGCGAAGACCTATTGATGATGGGAAACCAACTTTGCTTGATTGGTTATGTATGCTAATAGAGAGAGGGGACTTGCTTTCTGCCCTTGACGATCGAATAAAGGCCAAGGGTTGTTATTCTGTTGAGGAAGTAGAAAGGGTTCTTCATTTGGGATTTCTGTGTGCATATCCAGATGCAAATGTGAGACCTACAATGAGACAGGTTTTGCAGGTGTTAGAGGGGTCAACTGAGGGCACTGGGCTTGAAGAGGAGAGATTGGATGTGAATTTGCTTGAGAGAAAAGAAACAGCATTGTTGAACTTATCAGGTAGTAGAGAATACCCAACATTCAATCTTTCTAATTATGCATCTCAGGCCACCTCAGATGTCATCCTAGAGGGCAGGTGACAAATAATATCCTGACCCTACTTTTATTGAGTATGTAGTAATTGGCAGTTTGGCACTACTATTTTCACTGTAAATTTAATTTCCAGGGATGCAGTTCTGCTTCTGTTGAAGTTTGTATTGATCTTGATACAATTTTGCTTTTATTTCTTTTATGTATAGTAGGATACAAAGGCTTGTAAGAATACAACCTATATTGCAGATTAAGTTCTTACTTCTTAAAAATATATATATATATATTAGTAGCAATCTACCAGTTGATGATCCATCAATCTGAGATTTGTTTTCTTTCCAAATATTCAAGCAATCTACCAGTTCCACAATGATAATATCTGTTAGCATTTTAAATTAGAAAGCACCAGCAGTCAAGTGCTATAACCTTTGCAACTCTCAAGAAAATGCAGATGGTGCTGTAACAAATGCTACTCTCTGAAAATAAAACTGGACATAGAAACACAATCAAGCCAGATTTCATATATACACATTATTGACTTTGGCTCTAAACAGAAAGTATTACAAAATTTGGATACATTTTGATTCTGATATGGTGTAAAAGAATGTAAAATAGCAGTGAATAAAAAAGCACTTTCTCCGACAAGGAGAGGAGGCGGTCACTGTACATAAATACTAAAATCTAATTTGTTGTATCTATGAGGGATCAGATTAGCCGAATTTTCCAGCTTCACCGTTGGAGACAATTCTGGATTTCCACTACAACACACCTATCAAGCTCTGAGCCTAGAGAAAAATGTTGGATTGTCTGGTGCATGCATTCCTTGAGTGTGAGCTTTTGATAATTTTGTCTTGTCATGTCGTGTTCGTCGAGCAAATTCCTGGATCTGCCTATCATGATCTTTAAGCATCTGATCGACATCGTTGTTTGATGGAATTAATGGTCCAGAGACATAAATCTTGTTTCCCTTGTGCCCACGACCATGCTGGAAATATTTGCAAGAACACAAATTGTGTTGTTAAAGACTAAATAATATGTTCTTAACCCAAACAGATTTTAATTTGAAATGTACTCATATGCGTTTTGTGTTGCGTTAATCGTAATAAAAGAGTAAAATGTCAAGAAACTAACGAGAGTTGGTTCTCTAGCTTTTCCATCTCCTCCCTGAGGAGAATCTGCAGTCTTGTGAATGTTAAGCCTACCATCCTGCTTTCCTGCAGACGCAAGCTCACTATATGATCCTTCTTGAAACATGCCTACATGTTTTGCTGCTCCTGGCTGCGAAGGTCCAGATTTTTCTCGTCGATCATCAGGCAACACAGTTCTGCTTGCAACGAAACCAGATAATGTTGATAAGTTGGCTCTGGTTGAAACCCTTGGAGGATCGTCATGTCCTTTTCCAACCTTTACCCACGCTGGTCCATGAACCAAGGGCCCTGAATGAGAAACTTTCTTCCGCTGCTGCTCCAAGAAATCTCTACTTGCTGCTTGTGACTGTCTAGGGGGATCAATCACAAAAGTGGACTCCTTACGAGGAAAGGATATCTCACTTCTGCCCTTTGTGTTGGTAAGACTTCTTCTCTGTAATTAGATGACCAAACATTATTGAACAGACTAGAAGAGAACAGCAACTGAAAATAAATACGAGTATGTACTTGAGTCCAAAAACAAAAAAGAAAAAAAATTGGAATTTTTACACAGTATGAGAGACAACCACAATAGGACTGGAACATGGAACAATATTTATATGCTGCATATTCAGATTATAAGAATTGATGCCAAACCAAAATTAGAACCTCTTTCGAAGTTACCTGCATTGATGCATCTAATTCAGAATTGGCATTATTTGGAATTGCAAGGGAGTCTTTTCGTCCGCTCCTTCCCAGGTCATCTCTGTGGTCCCTGCCTCCGACTGCTCTTAGCCTATGAGCATTAATGAAGAGGTTAATACAGTGAGCACCACTTGTTAATACAGCAAATAAGTCGTTCATTAGCACGATTTGAAGTATAGCTAAACAAGAAAGTACAACCAAACGATTAAAAAGAGAACAAGAAAAACGCCCAACTGTTGAACAAATAATACAAGTTTAAAGCCAGTTCATATGATGCATACATACATCCAAGCTTTTAGTAAAGAATTCACCAAATCCAGTACCAAGCATAGATGTTGCGAACATTCATTCACAATAAACATATTATGTATCCAACAACCGTTTAGTACTACATGACATTAAAATTGGATCTCTACGTTTTGAAACAGTTTATGCCACATAACATTGTACAATAATCATGAATACGGGTTCCTACTTTCTCGTAAAGATACATGCTAAAGTGAGATGCCAATTATAACAGAAAATTATAGCATATCATGTTGATTCTTGAAGTGAACAACAACCATCAACTTGCAATAAGTACCTTCTAGATTCTTCATCTCGCAATTTGGCATCAATTTCTTTACTGGGAGGATATTTGGGCAAACTTGAAGGATCACAAGCAAGCGGTTGCGTTGTAAAGAACTGTTGCAAAAAATGTATATAGAATATAAAATAATCAGAAGACTAAGTCAAAGAAGCCTGCAATACAGGCAAGACAGTGGGACTTGGAGATTAGATTGATTTGTAAAATGACATCAACTACTTTTATAGATATTAAGAGATACTACCATTTATGATGTTTCATACTCGAGCAATCTTTCAGATGACAGAAGGCTCATCTTTATGGGTTGAGTCAATTAGTTATAACAATTCCAAGAAAAACAAGTTGCTAACCTCACTGCTAAGAGCAGAAGCTGCAGTTCCTCTTTGAGCAGGATCTATGGACAGTAAGGTCTCCATAAGCCCCAAAGCACTTGCAGGGAAGTCTTTAAATGTTTCTGCAACACGCCGTCTATATGGTTGTGCAGGCTTGAACACTGTTGAGTGAGGTAATTTTGATTTTCTCCAATAATCCTCCAATGGTGATCCACATAGTTTAAAGATCCTATGCAACTGCTCAACCTACAAGGTATAAATCACTTTGCCTGAGTATCTTTGCATTATTATAAGCGTAAATTCAGTATGTTATGGTCTCACTGGGATCTTATTGTATCCACTTTATTATTTTCCTTCAATTTCTTTTACACTGGCATTTGATAGTAAATTCAATGAAAATGCAAATACCTCTGTTTTCCCGGGCAATATAGGCTTCCCGGCAAATAATTCCCCTAGTATGCAACCAGTACTCCATAAGTCTACTGCAACTTCATAGTGAGAGGCACCAAGCAAAAGTTCTGGCGGTCGATACCAAAGTGTCACCACGCGACTAGTCATTGGAATGATATTATTAGGATCAAAAAAACTTGCTAAGCCAAAGTCTGCAATCTTCAAGATGCCTTCATGGTCAATAAGAAGATTTGAACCCTTTATGTCACGGTGCAAAACATGATGACTATGACAATGCTCAAGTCCACTCAGAAGTTGCTTCATGTAACATTTAGCCTAACAAAAAGAAATAAAGATGATAAACAACATAAATGCAATGATCAAATGCAAAATTAAGATAAAATCAACGAAAATAATCCCATTAACAATAGGCCAAGTCTAGTAATACCTGAGGCTCCGTGAACTTGACACCAGGAAGTGATGCAAGTCCCACAAGATCATGCTCCATATACTCGAAAATAAGGTACAAGCTGGAGGCTGTCGGGGATGTAATCAAGCCTTCCAATTTAATTACATTCGGATGATTAAGCCTACGCAAAATGGAAATTTCCCTAGCCATAAACTTAACACTCTCTGGATCATGATTGTCAAACCGTACTTTTTTCAAAGCAACAACCTTATCATGAATGACATCCCGAGCCCTGTAAACGTTGCTATAAGTTCCTTGACCGATCTGCAAGTTAAGAGAATACTTATTAGTACTCCCCAAATTACATATACCTTCCTTCACTTTTACATAATTTGTACTAAAATATTTCTCAATCAACACAATGAATCTAGTCTCCATTTCCAATTTCAATCAAATAAACTAATAAGAATACTTAACCAGACAAATTAAATCATCTGAAAAACAAAAATAAAATCAGTGATCAGGTCAAGTCAAGAACAAAAAATGCATACTTTATTCAATTTCTCAAAGGTATTAGCGCGGCGGGGAATCCATCCCTTGATAGCTTCACCAGCCACCGCGGCAAGCCAAGTCGGCCACCCTGCCGCCACCTGCTCTCCTCCTTCTAAACCCTTAGGCAATCTCTCCACCGCGGGATGATGATGATGATGATGATGATTAATTACAGTTGTCACTTCATGCTTCTCAATCTTCTTCTTCTCCATGATTTGGTCATCAAGCTTCTTCTTTTGATCATCAAAATTCTTGATCATCTCAGCCTGATCGTCAATCTTTATTATACTCTCAATCCTATGATTATCAGAATAGCGATTGGATCCATAGCCATTATCGACTTTCTTATCAATCAACATGACCTTGACATCATTAGTGTCTGCTCTATCTGCTCTGTCTTTGGATCGAGCAGCTTCGTCTCTTCTCCTGGAAGAACCACCGCGTCCAACACCCATATTCAACGACGCTTTTCTCGTCTTCCGCCTCTCTACTGGGCTCTCACGGCTGTCGTCAACCGCTGTTGGCTTCGAACACTTGCCGCCCATATTTCAATCTCAACAATTATAAACCCAAAAACACAAAATTCACACCCTTCAATTTCCCATCCCCAGTAAAAAAAAAATCAACTTTTTGTTTCCAATCAATCTGGCAAACAATTCTGGAATGACCCTTTTGAAGAATTCAAAATCAATAAACAAACCGACTACAAAACCAAGAAATTGTTTACACTAATCTTGACAATTTATATAAAAAAAAAACAGAGAGAGAAGCTTAATCACAAAGGAAAAAAAAAAGAAAAAAAAAAGGGAGGGTTCGTGACTTTGGTGTTTTGTATTTGAATGGTATGACTGTTCAACGCGTATACAAAATAATTACATAAACATATAAATATATATATATATATATAAACTGGGTAAATATGCACACATAGAAAGAAATATTGTATAACATATAATATATAGTCGGCTTGTGCCGGCAAAGCAGATGTTGTCAGTCAACAAATCTAAAACCGAATCCAAATCCAAAAAATTGTGTGTTTCTAGACAGAGGATGAGATTGTCGTCATCTTTGTAGAGAGAGAGAGAAAGAGAAGAAAACAGTTAAGAAGCGTCTTCTGTATTGTTTTGGGATTCAAAAAAAGCAGGCAAGTCGTTGAGTGTTTTTTGGTTCGGTTTTAACTTTTAACACGTTTCCGGTTTTAATTTGACACCACTTTTGTTTTCATTTTTTGAGTTTTTTACTTTTTCTTAACACAAAAAACAAAAAAACAAAAAAAACAAAAAAGTCAAAAACGCTTTTTTGTGTTTTTTGTTTTTTAAAGTGCGGGAGTGGAAGATCAGGTGCTTGTTTCCACTCCACGACTAACCAAGGCACGTGGCGTTAAACCAACCGTCTATCTTTTGAAATTTTGACCGGTCTTCTTCATTCCTCATACGGCGTCGTGTCGTTTGCGGCATTGATTGTTTTTTTTTCTTAATTCCAAAGTTTTGGATTTCAACTTTCTTTTTTAATTGAATGATTTGAATCCCTATTACCACTCAATAGTTGATTAATATTTCGGTTTTAATGTTCATTATTTATTTATTTTTTGACTTGAAGGAGAGAGATTTAAATTTTGGACCCATCATTAGGCTATACATATGACCATTTTCAATTTTTATGTTAAATTTATGTAGATAATAAAACACACTTAAACAAATTTCAGTGAATTTTATGTTAGGGTGTAAGTAATTGATTAAACTTTGTGTGGATAAAAAAAATCCCTCTTTTGTAATAGGGGTTCAAGTTTCACATTTATCCATTAAATTGTAAAGTATGAGGAAACTCATTTC
The DNA here is from genome assembly GCA_033220585.1 of Dipteronia sinensis. Taxonomy (NCBI): domain Eukaryota; kingdom Viridiplantae; phylum Streptophyta; class Magnoliopsida; order Sapindales; family Sapindaceae; genus Dipteronia; species Dipteronia sinensis. Next base: position 39,515,660 of record CM065645.1, read on the forward strand.
TAATAGAAAGAGTTGCATTTCAAATCATACTTATAAAAATTGATCTCAATAGGTTTCGAAAGATCCTTAACCCGATAGATTTCATATTCAAAAGAACAAGCAATAGTTTTTCAACTTGTTTATTATTAAGAAATTTATTTGGAAGCTTGAAAGTGGGTCACTGCAAAGTGGTAGAAAAGATCAATTTTCTATAAAACCATCAAGTGATAGTTTTTATTTTATCTTGTACTTTTGAAATCACCATCAACAACTTATTCTGTCAAAAATCATATGTGAATTTAAATTTAATTTGGACCGTTAAATATTAAAGAGATTTGATTGTTGTAGTTACCCACTTACCATGACCTACTATTAATAATGGGTTTTTATATCACTCTATAGTCTGTACACATAGGAAGTGGCACTGACTTTAATTTATTGTCATACAAACAAAAGATAAAAATATTTTTTTTTAATAAAACTACTGTTTGGATCCGATGAGATTAATTATTGTCATACAAAAAAATACATTTTTTTAAATACAACTATTGTCGGGATCTGGTGCGATTAATTTTTATCATACAAACAAAAAAATATATTCTTTTTTTGTCAAATGTGTATGGCGGGATCACTGGGTGTTGAAGGGAGTTGTACAATCATCTCTATTAAGAGGTGGTGTGTCAAAAAAAAATCCAAAAAAATAATAATACATATAATTAATTTTGTATAAAAAAAAAGAGAAATAAATCTCTTACAGTCCTACACTATAGTATGGTCACTATTCTTAGTAGCTGAACCGACTGCATTTAAAAAAATTTAGGACCCGATTCATTATATTCTAACTTCCAACAACTACAATTCATTAAATCCAATTAAAACCTGCTTAAAATTGATTCAAATTAATCACATCATGGTATGCTAATCTATCTTAAAATAGCACAATAATGTACTCAATCTAATTAACTACTTCTCTTTTTTAATAATCAAGTGTTTTTTTTCATATATCATACAATAACGTCGATTCGAATCTGGAATATTGCTAAACTAAATGAACGTTATTCGTAATTAAACAATATTAAACGATTTTTATAATAATTATGTTGAAAATATAAATCAGATTGTATTCTCTTTTTTTTAATTTGTTACATTGTATTCTATTATCAATTAATGATACTTTGATGAATGGATTGAACAAATGTTAATCGGTCAATTCGAATTGAAAAAATGAATTAAAGAGAGAGAGTTGAGTTGGTGCAACCATAGAGTGGTTAAATCGTAATGCGAGTCTTGAATGCTAACTATCCAAATTAATATAAAATTTAAGGTGAGTTTGAAAGTTGTGTCACACGCAAAATAATGCAAAAAGCGCACTCATACCCATTATAGACGTGTATCTAACACGCACACAGTGTCCACTATCTATAAAATTGTGGTTAAAAATAAAAACACTTTTGAACAGTTGAATTTCATGATAGTTAGAAATGAAGACAGGATAATATTGGTTCGATAGTAAATTTCGTACACTTGCATTACAAGATTGTGGGTTCGAGTCATCCTTTTTAAAAAAAAATCCCAAATTGATGTAAATACTTAAAAAAGGAAAAAAAAAATGATAGTTAGAAGCGAAACTATCTACATTAAGTTTAATTTGGAGGAACTGAGGGGGCATGAAAATAATAAAAAGAAAAATGTTGATATCAAAAAATTAGGTTAAAAATGAAATAAAATTTAACTATATTTTTCAAAAAGAAGAATTGGGCTTAGAAGGAATAGAAGGGCCATGCATAGATCATAGATGGTGGTTGTTAACTACCACCAGCAACGATTATAGTAAATTACATAATTACTACATGACTATGTTGATTGTTATTAGAGATGGCAACGGGGTGGGTCGGGATCAGGGAATGTTTTACCATCTCTATCCTCGCCTCCAAAAACCATCCCCTTGTCCTCATCCCCGTATTAAGAAAAGTGGGGTTGGGGGTTGGGGATTCCCTGTTGGAGGGGTCTTCCCCATATCTACCTCATTTCCCGTCAAAGATTTCATAAAACAAACCAACTTCTAAAGTTTAGAATCTAAACATATGTAAATATAGTCAAGAGATGAATAATTTTTTTTAGTTAAAAAAAAACTATTAATGTTTAAAAAATTAATATTAAATGATTTTAAAAATCTGAATACTATTATATTTATATTAAGTATAATAATATATATATATATATATTAAGTATAATATATATATATATATATATATATGTCAGGGTGGGGTCGGGACCGGGAGTACTTCCCCAGTCCCTACCCCACTTCACCTTTGGGGATAAGACTTTGTCAGTTTATCCCTATCCTTGTCCTCACCCTTGAATATTATCCTCGATTCCCGTCTCAATAGTGGCGAGGCCCTAGCCCCACGAAAAATACTGTCATCTCTTATTGTTATAGTCAATGATAAATTAAAATGTTTTCGAGTGAACACAAAGTCAAAAAAATATATAAAAGTGTTTTATTATTAAAAATACAAATAAGTTGCATTCTCTTAAAAAATTAAAAAAATACTTCAAGTGTTTCTTCATCGAAGAAGTTGTCTTCGAAATTATATCTATAAAGTAGTTCTTTAAAAATTAATACATTTTATTTTTGTGTAAAAATAAAATGTATGATTTTTTTTATATATATCAAAAGATATCATGACTTTTGAGATAAATGCAATTTCATAAAAATTAATTTTTTTTTAATTTAAGAATCACATTTGGGACCATTTCAGTGTTTCACGCACTTAAAAAAAATTCCACACTTTTTCAAGGGAAAAATCAACACGTTTTTGTGAGATTTAAGTTTAAATATTCACACTAATATTAATTAGGTATTAGGATCGAGTCTCGTTCCCATCTCACAAGTCACACCTCTTAAATTTATTTATTTATTTTAAATTTTATTTTTGTTTATGTCTATCTACACACTATACATTAAACGTTAAATTGTTTTTGAAAAGTTCAATTACGTATTGGTCATGCCAAAAAGATTCCAAATGCACTATTAAAATATTAAAACATCCCCATTATTAGCAATAAATTATCAATTTATTAACATGTTTAATCACAATCAATTAATCATGCATTCTACTCATTGACTCAACATCGATCTAAGCCACTATTAGACATGTCCGGGGACTATTATTTAAATTTTAAAGGAGGTCCCTTTGTACAATAATAATATATGGCCTCCAAAATAACTTAAGATTTGGTTACAAACTTCCTTGAAAATTATATACATAAGATGGGATTTTAGTTTGAAAATCAAATAAGTATGATGGGTTGAACAAATAATATCCCAAACTTAAGGTCAATTTAGTATTGCTGTAACTTTTGTAATAATCACCGTTAATTGTATTGAAAGAATAATCAGTTGTGAAATTAATCAGCAGATAGTTGGTTAATTATATTTTTAAAATTACACTATTTAATGAGATTAGTGTAGTTTTATTATAAAAGTACTGAGATTAGTTACAATGACTAAAATATACATGAGTTTATGATCCTATTTAATTTTTTTTCATTAATTATATATATTAAATCAATATTAAAGTAGAATATTTAAATTTAAAAAATTCAATAAGAATAGTAAAAATATTTTATAAATATTTTATAAATAGAATACCTAATTTTGAAATGAAATAAGGTATATAAATGATTTTAACTTTATTTTATAAGGATGATAATGATATTTTAAAAGATGCATTAAATGTTGAAATAGATTATTCCATAACCACTTTCAAACAGTAACACGTCACTTACTTCTCAAAACCACTGTCAAGACTTGTTAGATTATCAATTAATCACTTTTAAAAGTTTACTAAACATCATTTTATATCAAAATTATAAAATAATCTGATTATAACTTTTTAAAAACAATATTAAACTGGTCATTATATATTTGTAGATACAATTAATGATGAGTTCACATATCAATCATTAATTGCTATATATATCGAGACTTGAAAATAGATGAAGTTATGTGATGACAGATCATGATTGATAGTAAATTTTATAGTGGTTTTGGTGCAAATTTTGTTGACTTATTATAAAGTGACGTATTAATTTATGAAACTATAATTGATTTTATGATTGTAATTGCAAATTTTAATAGTTTAATATAAATTTTGTGAATGTGAAGCTGAAAAAATTGCTTGAATTGAAAGATAAATGATTAGAAAGTAGTTAACAAGGTAAATGATCCGTCTTTCAACTTTTTTTTTTTTTTTTAGAGGTTTGAGTTCAACCTCTATCTATTAAATATTTAAACAGTAAAGTGTAGAGATATAACCTTTATACAGAGAGTTACATTCCGAATTATGTTTATAAATCGAAATATTCATAACCCAATTCATATGATATTTAAAATATATATAAACATAAAGGACAAATATTATGAATAGAAAGAGCAGAAATACTCAAGTTATATAAGTGAGAAAAATACTACACCTAACACCGGTCAAATAATGCCATTCTACATTAATATTCAATTGAAACATGAAGTTAAGATTTGATGTTTGCAAAGAATTCTATTCGATTCAACTTAATTTGCTCCGGCTTCTAAAATCCAAACCGCACAATTGTCAGTCAATTTCATGTCCACTTTTTAAGACGAATTAAAATAATTCCAGTGGGCTGTTTTGAGAAATCAAAGTTTTCTATCTTGCATGTTTTGCATGCCTGGTTTACTTGAAGTATTTACTTACAAAGTTTAAGATATATTAAGATAATGGGGCCTGCAGCCGTGCGATAGATTTCAATATTTTTCCAGAAGTATTTGAACATTTTGATGCAGAAAAAGCCAACTGAAAATCTTTATTTTGTAATTTGCTTTTATATTTATCTTCCTGTTCCTATAACTTGGTTGTTATATATATATATATATATATAAAAATTTTCAAATCAGTACGCACTGATATAACTTCATCGGTGCATTTGATGTGGATCATTATAATTACATACTTTGACTCAAAGTGTATGCACTTGTCAAAACTTCTCCATAATCTAATCAGTGGTCCACATACAATGCGCGCATTGATATAAGTTATATCGGTGTATATATAAATATATATATATAATATACCACCTATGACTCAGATATTAATCTATAAATATTGTTAAGCCACATTCGGCGGTGTTACATTCGATATTATTATGGTTATCATTTTCCTTTCAAAATATATGCAACATGTATTTTTTATTACAATTACGTTCATGTAGGTTATGTGGGGTGATCACAACAAGAGTCGGGAGATGCATAATGCATATACATGTTACATAATTTTAATATATATATATATATATATATATATATTATTTCCAGAAAATGTCCTATTAAAATGCAAAAATTGCTCATTTATATATTTCAAAATTATTAATTAAGAGATGATCAATTTAATGAAAATTGAAAAAAGAAAATTAACTGTGGCTTGAAACTGTTTAGCAAATTATTAATAGATGAATAATGAGAGAAAATGATAACGTATACTCCATTTATTACAAAGTCGTGGAAGGGAAGGAATCGCATTTCAGCTCTATTCGATAGAAAGAGCAAGCAACATCTCAAAAAATTGTCATTTATTTATTTATTAAAAATCAATTATATATTATAAATATAAGCAAAAAAAACTCAAATAAATAAATAAGAAACTTATATTGGACAAGAAGATATATTTTTATTTTTTATTTATTTTTGACAATGAAAATAATTTTATTTTTGATACAACACTAGGATAATTTTCATTTAGTTGATTTTTCATTATAGTCATATTATTTTTAAAGGATTCTTGTAATTTATTGAATCAAAATATATGTTTTTTTAAAACTGAATATTTACTAATTTATTAATAGCATTTAAAACATATATATATATAATTATTAACAAATGATCTTGAATTTTTTTAATTTGTTGATATCATTAATACTAAAATAAAAAATTATATCATATAATCGAAATATTCATGCTATCATGATATCACGAGTTCCTCAATGTATCAAGACTTGGAAGTTGGAACTCTCTCAAGTAACCAGAATGGAGCCCAAATGAATTCAAGTTATTGGGCCTACAAAAACATGGACATGCCCATAACGTTGACTCGTCAGTCGACCCGTGACGTGCACGAACACCGTCAAGAGTCAACTCAGTACATAAAAATTGACGTTCTGAGTTAACTCGCGATGTGGCCTAGCACGTTACGAGTCAATTCGGGACACGTTCTGAGTTAACTCGCGAAATGGCAGAGTACGTCACGGGTCAACTCGGGGCTGACCGGGTCGACTCTTTTTTTTTTCTTCTTGTAGAAAACGTAATTAGACAAAAATAAAATGGCCGACAAATATCAGAAAACCCGCCAAATCTCTGCTGAAATAAACACACATCCCAATAAAGCCCCCCCTGTAGTCCTGATTGATTCCGTTTCCAGATCAGATATCTCTCCTCAATCAAGTCTCAAAGTCACCAAAATGCTGTAATAACTCCATTGAATTTTGTGGCTTTTTGAGGAGGAGAAAAGAAGATCGTCAAAATTTGTTGGTTTGAGCTCAGAAGAAGAATTGGTCTGTACTCTCTATTGAGTTCTCATTGTGTGAGTTGTTAATTATCTGGGTTTCCTTTTTTATATTGTTTTTATCGGTGGGTTGATCTGGGTTTTTGTGGGGTTTTAACTTTTAACGTGTCTTCATTGTAGATTATTGAATTTTTTTGGGAGATTTGTCACATAAGAAATTCACATTTTACAATTTTCATTACGTTATTGGCTTTCTAGGTCTCAATAATCTTGGTTTCTGTTGTTTTGGGGGTTTGATCATTTGTCATTGTAACAAAAAATCATCCACGTTGTAAAATTTTGAACTTCTGCAGCTGAGGTAGATATTGTTGATTGTTGGCTTGATGGGTTCATACATGTTCTCTGTGATCTGCATTCTACATTCACTGATTGCTATAACATGTGGATCCTTAATAATGTTCCATCCTAACGAAACCTACGTCTTTGGTCACGGTGTTGAGACTGCTGCAAAGCTTTCAGGATCAACCCCACATGACCAATTGCTTATCCAGATTTCCAATTCCTTTGCGGGTTTGCTTCTGTTTGTAGTCGGGTTTTTGCTGTTCATGGTGGCTTTTGTGAAGGATACAAGGTTCCATAACTTTTTCGCTAAAGGGTGTGTGCTTCTTCATGTATCAATGGCTCTTTGGAGGGCTATTTTTGAGAGAAGGCTTGAAGATTTGGCTTGGATTTGGCTGAGGCAGGCGGTTGGGGATATCGTGCTGGCGCTTTCTTGGTTTTTCTTTTTGGTTTACACATGGAGGGAGAAGTATGACTAGTTTCAGCAGCAATTGCAACTGATCAATGTAGAAGAAGATCCGTTGTTTTAGAATTCGCGGTGATGAAAAAACTCTGCCCAAAGCTGTTCATATCTCAGCGTTTATGTGTTAATTTTGCATTTGAGGTTTTAGTAAATGCTTGGGGATTCAAATTTCGTTGAAGTAAACTCTTGCTATAGCATTTTCAGAAAAGTGCCGCTACTCACAAGAAAAGAGATGAATTTCGAAAGAAGTTGGGGGCTGATATTGCTGCTCAAATTTATAGTGTTAGTATGTTTGTAGAAGAATTGAACACCCTTGTTGGGTAATTGCTATAACCAATCTTCACAGGAAGATTACACCCATTCACAATCAGTCTTTAATGTAATAGAGAGAGCTGTTGTGCTTTCCTCTGCTCATTTCATGCTTGATGAAAAGCTGTTACGATTCCCATTCCCAATTTTGTGCCAAAGACTTGCATTAGAAAGTTTATATGATATCTATAATGATTATTCTAGATCACTGTGAAGTGTTGTTATTGAAGAACTTGCTGATAGTTACATTTATTAACATAACATGAAAAGTTTCTTTGATTCAATTTAAATTAATTGAAGAAATCCTCTACTTATGGTTAAGAATTTCTCCAATCTAGATACTTTTCTTTCATCATTAGTTCATTTTATTCCTTTGGAACAGGGTGGTGTAGCTTTCTTTGCTTGCTTGTACACATGTTTTGATTCGGTATTAGAATTACGTTAATCTTTTGATTCGAACAAACCTTGACAGATTGTGATATCGTACCAAACTTGTCCCTGGTATCTTTAAACTGCAAGTTAAGAATAACTTTTTAGTTCTAGCCAATTCAAGACTTTGGAGTTTGGAAGCATCTGGAAATTTGAGATATTGTATGAGTAACAACACTATCTGTTGTGATTGAAATCATTCTCTGTATCATTCTCCTCTCAACTCTATTTAAAATCATCTATACTTGTCTTTTCAGGATCAATTAAAGCATAGAGTGTGCATCTTTGAAACATCTGAAGCACCAGATGAGGTAAACTGATAACTGTCTTCCTTTTCATTTTCTTAGTAAAATAAAAATTTGTTTCGATTCTTAAATCATTCATAAACCATGCTCCTCAGTTCTTTTCGTGTTCGGATTGCTAATGAAGTCTCCATAGATCTTGAGGACACTGTGTTGCAAGTGCTTAGACCCTTTTCGATATTCAATTGTGTTGCAAAAGCACCAAATTTGTGCCTTTAATATTAAGACATCATACCTGCACTTTTACAAAATATTCAATTCTGCTTTCCAATTCTTTCACTATAATATATTTTTGCATATGCTTGTTTAAAAGTAGACATATTCTAATACAGATAAATTGAACTTGGGTGGCTTCATAAAGCAGCTTGTCGACAATTAACAACTTTCTTATGCTTTTGAATTTTACCTGGATTCAACTAGTATTAGAAGTCTTTTACTTTGTTGAGTTGAATGAATTTTGTTAATAGATGGATACCAAACAACTATACGAGATCCCACTAAAATAGAATTGACTGAAGCATTTATCAGAGTAAATTGCGAATAGTGCCTATTATTTTTTTCCAGGTCATAGAACTCAACTTGCTATAAATCTATAGTTAGTGGACCTATTATATTAGTAATTCATGTTTAAGCACTACATGAATTGATTAATGCATGATTCATGATTCTTAGAATCAGATTTGTATACATCTGCTAAGCATTTTCTATTTTTCTATTATCCATTTGATTATAAGATTGGTTTTGATATTTAATTACAGGCACTAAAGAATCATGTGTATATAATTGAGTATATTAGCTAAAGTGAAGACATTTTAGATGGGTGTGATGAATAATCATTTGTTGATTGACTAGAGTTTAGATAATTTAATCCCCACAGCAAGAGGGCACAACCCAGAATCCAGATACATCATCACATTGAAACCTCTACAACTAGATTATCTGCATTTCAATCTATCAAAGTGATTCCAGGAGTGACAAGATTTACAGTACTCTTCATGATCCATGGTACTTCCACTTTTCTTTTCTTTTCCCTGTTTTTTCTTGCTTAAAGGTAAGGGCAAAAGTGATTCCATTGCCTTGTCAAAGAAACTGAGATGATTCTCTGAAGTTGTAAAGTTATATAGAGTTTGAGTTTGGTTGGCAACCCCAACAAGGAAGTTTTTCATATTTCATTCACATTGCTAGAAACTGGTGTGCTTGAATCAAAAGCCTGTAAAAAGCCCATCAAATCAAAGTCTTTTTACAAACCCAACTGTCATAATACACAAACACCTGGATTTTCTTGGGCATCCACTCAAACCTACTAGTTACTACTGCAAACACTGTAATGAAAACCCCATCAGTCCATCACTCTCCTATCTAGCGCGTGGAGGCACACTTCCCAATCAGCTGACACCAAGTGTAGGGTTGGTTTAATGAGCCATTTATTGCGCGTGAAATTCCTCATCTCACCAGTTGTGACCCAATCTTTTGTAATATCTACTCTTTTTTCATTATCGAATCTCAGAAACTCCCACAGAGGGAAATACCCCAAAAATCACCAAAATTAGACCAAAACCCAGAAACCCATTAAATTGCAACACCGAGAGAGGTCGATTGGATCAAAAAGTCAAGTACTTTCAGTGGCAGACAAAACACAACAACATGGAACAGCAAGAACAAGAACCAACAACACCCACTTCACCAACAACAACATCAACCTCGTACAGGTTGTTTTTAATAATCATGAGCAAAAGAAGAACTTGGGTATGTCTCTTTGTGCTAGTTTATGCTATTCTCTTGTCTTCCTCTTGGAATTTCATTGAATCAATACTTTCTTGGTACAAATTACAATCCCAACCCTCTCCTTCATCTTCTGGGTGGCCTGCTCTGTATGCATCTGTGCTTCTTGGGGCGGTTTGTGGGATGTTATCGATGGTTGCGGCGTTGGCTGTGGCGGTGCCAGCTACTTTGGTTATATGGATCACTGTTGTTGTTCTACTTGCTTTCTTTGGGAAGCCAAGAACCACTTTGGTTATTGAAGGCAGGAAAATCACTAGAGAGATTGTTGGGTTTGTGTTCAAGATTCTGTTGAAGGAAGGCAATGTTGTAGCTGCTGTTTGTGCTGTTTTGGGCTACTTTGCACTGGTCAAAAGGAATTCTGGAGATGTTGAGTGATCAAATTTTGGTTTTTGTTGGTTGATTTTGGGGTTTTGAGAGATGGGGTTGTGGAATTATTGTGGGTTGAGATGAGAATTTTGGGTAAGTTAACCCCATACATAAAGATCAAATCCTGTAATTTTTGTTTTAGGGTTCTTGGTTTTTAAAGATTAGGAATTAGAATTGGGAAAGCTCATATTAAAAAAAAAAAAAGGTAACTCTGTAACATTATCTACTGATCATTTTGTTAATTTGTAGTTTTCTGGTGCCTACTGATCATTTTGTTAATTTGTAGTTTTCTGGTGTACTTTGTTAATGATTATTTAATGAGATTTAAAAAGTTGAGAAAGTAACATATTTTGTGATACATAAGATTTTGAGATTTCTGTCTTAATATTTGAATGCTCTTTAATTTGAATAGAACTTGTAATATTATATGGATTGAGTTTATTATTTTATTTTTTTGAAAAACTTTTTTTAAGGGGAGCAACACAAGAACTTTCCTGAGGTCACCCATCCTAGTTCTGTTCTCGTCCAAGCACGTTTTACTTCAGAGTTCTGATGGAATCCGGTGCATTAGTGCTATATGGTCGCACTCATGTGGATTGAGTTTATGACTAGGGAGTGGACTTTGTAATGCATTACTTGCCAAAATATCTTCTTATGATGTGGACACAAAGGAGAGTTTTTTCATCTATAGAAGTAGATATTCGGGTTGTTTATACCGTATGATTTTGATGATTTTTTTTTCTTCGTTTATAGGGGTAGATATTCCGTATTCGGATGGTTTATACCGCTTGATTTTGATGGATCCCTGACCCAGTATCGGATTAAAAAGAAAAAAAAAACTAGTAAAACCTAAGAGCCGCTATCTTTATGCAGCAGCATTCATTTTCAAATGTCTATGAAATTTGAAACATTCTTGCCAAAATTTTGGGTTCTTTAAAATAGTACTAGGTAAATTGTTTTTTTTTTTAATTATCATTTTTTGAAAATATATCTACAAAAAAATAATTTAATAAATGTTTGTCATCAAGTGTTTCTACTTATTTTAGGTGAGAGGGGTTTCAAAATTTAAAAAGTATTTTCAAACTCAAAATGAGTTTTTGGCTTTTTGCCCTATTGAGAGGTTTAATTAATATGGAAGCCATAGTATCCTTATATGAACTTTGTTGTCAAATTGGTAAATGTCAAATTATGTATTATTTACTGTTTTATATGTATATACAATATTACAACTTTAATTTATATCACGTATGATTTAACTTCATGCATGTTAGAGGATCTAGTATGATTTATTCTTTTGTTAGAGGATCTAGTATGATTTATTCAAAAGATATTTAAAATCCTTCATATTAATATATGATTCCCATGCTTCCCTACTTGACACCGAACATATTAGGAGTAAGGACATGTCGAGATCAAATATTATATTCATAGGTCGGATACAGATCTACACTCATAATATCGGAGAGAAAAATCGAAATCCCCACCACAACCGTGGGAGGGGAGGTTATCATTTGTATAATATAAGCAAATTTCATTGAAGGATAGAAAGGAGAAATACCATTATTTGTTTTGGGCCTGTTAGGAATTGAAGACGAAAACAGAGTGATGAGACTAACCCGATATAATTATATATAAAAAAAAAACAACCATGCTCAATTGCCCATTAGATTGAGAAAAGGATTATAGCATTAATCACTCTAGGAATAATTATAACAAATCAACAATAATATTTGATAAGACGAGGATGGTCAAGCAATTTGCCCCTCATATCACACCCTATAATATGAGGTTATCGGTTCAAGTATCTGTCCTCTTCTTAAATTCTGAATTATTGTAATATATTTTTTATTAAAAACAATCAACAATAATATCAACTTAAATGATGTGTTTTTGAATTCATTAGTTGGTATGCAGTAATTCAATTAATTTGCACACGTATGTTAGATGAATCAAAACGATAACTAACAAATTGGGATACAAAGTGAACTACAAATTGAGAGGACTAGAATTACGAATTTCTAATATACTTCCTCCATCATCCTTTACAATCATATTTTATATTAAGCTTAAAGTAAGCATTGATTCTGGTGAAATTATCATCAAACTTACATTGTATATATGGTGTCACATTCGAATTTCATCATTGAATCATCCATTTAGCTAGATTCATTGGTTATACACCATCAAGTCGATCGACAATCTCCTCTTCAATTCCATGACCAAATATGGTTGATGAGGCTTAAAGCTCGGTGTATATGGGACCTATAGGTTCATTTTTGAACTCACAAGCAATCACCCAATCACCATCTTTACTTTTAATCATACCTTTCTCTGCAGAGACTGCAACCCAAGAGACTCCTCCTCCTCCTCCTCCTCCTCCTCCTCCTTTATTCCTTGCTTCTGCCAACAAACTATATATATATATATATATATATATATATATATATATCACCTTGTTTTAGAATATTACTGAGAACGTAACACATAGTAAAAGAAAAAGTGCTTATGTAACCTTTTTCTGATAGAATATGTTTGCATCTTTTTTCCATGGTAAATTTGATCGTGATTGGTCAAGAATGATCACGACATCTTTATCTATATAATGTGACTATGGATGGTTGAAAATATGTACTTTTAATCATAATCATTATAGCTTCATTCATAACTTTTTTTAGTTATGAATCATTCATAATATTCCTTTATGTGACTAATCACGAGTTATGGTAAACAATATTATACTTTTGTTTCTTTGAAATATTTTTTATCTCTCCTTGATATCCATAATACATCAAATCAAAATCGGATTTTCCAAAAAGGTCATGTTTTTTCCTTTATTTCTTCTCACTTCATTCACATGAATCACATCACTTTTTAGTTTTTACTATAAACATTTAATGCGGACAACAATTAAGATAATCAATCATCATTAGCTGGAAATTTGAGTTACTAAAAGCAAGCAATAATGCATAAGAAGCCTGCAAAGATTTATGTTTATTTTATTAAGTTAATTAACTGAAAAATGGTGGCATTTGTGGCTCCTGTTGACTGTCGGTGCCTCTTGAACATATATATACAAGTTTTTATTAGATTTTGAGAATCTTTACAAAACCTAGACACTATATACATAGCATTTATATCTCAAATGCCGTATCATATTAAAAAGCCCTACTGACCTTTGTTCAGTTTGCTGTTTTATCTCAAGTGACAAAAAATTTATGATTAAAATAATTTTTTACGTTGAATTTTCTTAATTCATATTAGACGACTTAATCATTTGGATGTAATGTAGTGGGACGCTTGGTACATATCTACTAAATTAATGTAGTGAAGAGAGAAGCATATAATTAGGTAGTTAATTAGGTCAACAAAAGAAGAAAGAATTACGACTAGTTAGGCCAAGCCCAGCAAGTGATATTTTAAAAAAAGCACTTTTTTTAATTCTTCAATTGATCTTCCTAATTATCAACATTGGAACACATATATTTTAGTAACAGGGTGATTGATAAAAAATTATTTTGAAATTAATATAAAAATTTGTATGATTTTTTATTTATTTATGAAAACATGAAAACTTGATGTGATTAGTCGTGTTTTTTATCTAATGATTCGAACCTAAAAAATATTTCGGACTAAAAATGAAATTTGATTAAGTAGCAAAACCCCAAATGATCAACTTAATATTTACAGTTTTAGGGCGTTGATTTGCATGGTTATCAACTTAATTATTGTAATATATGAGGTTATCGGTTTTCGGTTTATTTTTGTAAAAGAAATATTTGATTTTTGTAAACCATTCGATTAATTTCAATTTAATGATTAACAACTAATTAACCTGTAATTATACAGAAACAATACGGTAGCCAAACGTACCCCTCATTTAATATGATGCTGGTGATAGCATACCACTCGGTCATTTTTGTCAATTATGTGTGATTTTTTTTCCATGGAATATGTAAATGTTTTCTACATTATCACAACTACTTTTTCAAGTTACATAGTTTGAAAAATTAATACTAAGATTTAGAATTACATCTAACAAAATAATGAAATATATTCACACAAGTTAACTTTGGTTGTAAAAACCAGTCAATATCTTCTTCTCAAAGAAGTAATTAAGTCGAAATAGGGACAGCAAATCTTCTCCTTTTGGTATCTCATTTTCAACTGATGAAAAATTCTTTGACCAACAACAAGAAAAACCAAAACTTAAGCATTCAAGAATCTCGATAGCACACATTTGAACCGATCAATTTTCCTTTACAACTATTAATTGGTGTATAAGCATATATATATATATATATATATATATATATATATAATTGAAAAACTGTATAAGAGTACATGAAAGAGATATCTCAACTTTTGTTGTCCTCAACAAAAGACAGATATTTAATATTAATTAATTAATTAATTAATTATTGCTAAATTAAGCCATCCATGTCTCTTCTTTCAAACAATTCTCTTACAGACTTTATTTAGTTAAAAAAATCATTTCAATTATTTAAATGTGTAGAATAAAATTTAATTAACTGATAGAGAATTTATGTAGAGTAATGTTAGACAACTCAAAAATTTAGTCTACATTTCAATCCAAATGATGTGGCAAATGAATTGTTATCACCACACACAACAAGAGATGATATGGGTAATGAAAAAATCATTTACCACATTATTTGGGTTGAAATTTGGACTAAAATTTTGGACTGTCTAGCATTACTCACGTAATGTAAGTATAAGTGATGTGATTATAGAATAATGGAGCATATGGACCCAATGAGTTGTGACTTGTGAGTAGCATCCACCATCTGTATAGACGTGCACTTTCTATTTCTTTTTTTTCTCTTTTGGCTACACCCATTTATTATAACAAAAGAAAAATTATATAATTCAGTTGTTAAGACTTAATTAAGTATAATATTTTTGACTTGGCTCTAATTAATGAAGAATTGAAGATATATATTGGGTACATTTCTCTCTCCTATCATATAGACACCAAATAAAAGACGACCCTAATCTAAAACGGGGACCAACAATAATGAATTTCTTTCTTGTTATTTTTTTTCGTTTTTTTAAGTATAAATATATTGTTTACCTTCGCTTGAGATTTGGATTAGTTATATGAGAGAGAGGATGATATATTGGGGTGGAATCAATGAGCCTAAATAATACTTATATGTGTGTGGGGGCTTTGTGGGTTGTCACAAACCGAATAAGTTGAGATTTAATAGCGTTATAATATCAACTATCTTCTAATATGACTTGATAATAAAATTGTTATTGTAATGTTTTATGTTTGAATCGACATATTTATAGGTAGTATATATATATATATATATATATATATAAGTAATGAAACTCAATAAGTAAAATTTATATTTGTATCGGGTGTTTTTATCTAAAATATATTTATTGTATGGTTAAATTAAATTAAAGTTATTAAGTTTAACTTATGACGCGTTTACTAATCATGAATGAATAAAATCAGAATTAAATTTCATTGAAAAGGGAATGAAGGGGAATCAGAATCAAGTTACTAAATTATATTTCAGTATTTACTAACAATTTAGGAATCGGAAACATAATCAAATTTATTTCATTTCTAATGTTTACTTAAACTACGAATCGGAATGATACATAATTGATTACAAAAATACCATCGTGTATAAAACATGATGAAATATATATATATATATATATATATATAATTTATTATGAAAATATATATTTTATATTACTCATAACACTGTAAATATAATAATTAACATCTTTGTATTGTAATATTTGAACTAATTAGATAAAAAGAAATGAGATAACTTGATTAAAGTATATATAAGATATATGAATATGCTGTAGTTATATATATATATTTGAAAAGTGCTGTAATTATTTTTTTGGTTCATAAATTGTATTGTAATATGTATATATAAAGATGAATTTTTTATAAATTGCATGGCTAGAATAATATAAATTATTAATTATGTAAACGAATATTAAGATTAAAAAAAAGTAAACAAATATGATTTATGTAAATTAAAAACAAAAGTCAATAATTATGAAGAAGATAGCTATTGTTTTTATTTAAGTGAGGATATTTAGTAAATAAATCATGAATTCATTTTTCAATCAAGAAAGGAAGTTTGATTCCAAGAATGTGTAAGAGGAATCAGGTTCCCTTTCCATTAGGTTGATTTATGATTGTGGTCCACGAAATTTAATTTTTTAAAAATTTAGTAAAAAGTGAAATTTAGAAATCAAGAGTTTAAATCGATTTTCTAAATATGATTCCTGATTAGTAAACACATCATTAAGCTAGTGTTAGTTACACAAAACATATATCAATAGTGCTGTGTATCTAAAATAAACATATATTGGTATGATAGACGTGATAATGACGATGAGAAGAGGAAAAATGAAAGAGAATTATTGTTGCATTTTTTTTTTGTGAGATTGTGAAACTTGTTTGATGAGCGACAAGGCACGTATATATCCAAAAACAAAAGAAAAAAATAAAATAAAATTGTATATATTGATCATCTTTCTATGATTCTATCCTTGAAGAAAAAGACACCAAGCATACCCCATCGCCATCTGCTATTACACTTTGTTTGGTAAGAGAGAAAAATGGAGGGAGGGAGGGAGAGGGTAGGAGGGAGAGGGATGGGAGGAGAGCTTCAATCCCTTGTTTGGTTTGAGAGAAAAGAGAGGGGAGAGGAGAAGAAGAGGGAGCTCTCCTCCTTTTGGGCCCACCAAAATCAATCCCTCCAATTATGGAGGATGAGAGAGGGGAGGAAAAATAGAGGGAAATTACAACAATACCCTTCAATTTTTTATTAACCTCCAATTTATTAAAGGGCAATATAGTAATTTTATAAATTATATACAAATCCATCCATTCAACCCTCTTTTTCCATTCAACCATCTTTTCAATACCAAACAACATGAAGGATATATGTTATCCTCTCCATCCCTCCTACTATCTCTCCCCCTTTATTCACTCATCCCTCCTACTTTCTCTCCCTTCTACCAAACATAGTCTTAGTGTTTGTTATTCGAGATATACATAAAACCATACGCATATACTTGCATTTCTCCCCTGCAATTCACTCTTTTCCATATATAAGAAATAAAGAAGAGAAAAAATACAAAAGAAAAAAAAACAAAGATATTCAAGATGTGATTGATGCTTTTAAGAATATTTTGTAAGAACGGGTCACCTCTTAACATATTCATTTTACAAATATTTATCTTATGTTGGAAGTTTGAATATCGGCATGTCAACATATCTGATGGTATATTGTAAGCAATAATTTTGTACCGTAACACTTTAAGTACTTCTTTAATCTCAAATAATATCATAAAAATAGTTTTTTTTGTTATAATATAAAAATGGCTTTATATTATTATTATTATTATTATTATTTGAAGCAATTAAGATAATGCAATCCGTCCACTTAATTATAAATATTATTGAATGGATCAGTGTGTGGCAGAAGATGCGCTGAAAACTCGTGTGGAGTGTGGAGTGATTAATTAGCTGCCGATTATTAATTACAAGTTGAAAGCCACATGACTCTAAGATGATGATCATTTTTGTGATGTATTATTATTTATAAATATTAGGTATTATATATATATAACCTTTAAAGAGAAAGATTTGAATTTGGGAGCACATGATGTACAACTTGATTGAGAGATATGATTACCAGTTTACCACCAAATTATTACCTACTACTACAATCTGCAAAGATGCATGTGTATATTATAGAATGTAATCATGCACATGAAGTTTAAAAATGTTCTCTCTTATATACTTTTTGAGTTTTTGGTGATCACTAAATGAAAAATGTTAAATTTAAATGACAGAATGTAACATATAATTAGTGACAAATGGAGGGTGCCCTGTCGCATTCTATATTGACCCTATTGTTTATAAACTTATTTTTTAAAAAGAAATCAACTTTGATATAATTATGCTACAACCAAAAGCTAATCATAATTGTTTCACTTGCTAACACACCCTTATAAACTTATTATTATACAAATAATATAACTTATTTGACTTTGTTATGGTTAATTCTGAATCTATGATGATGATACTGAGATTGGTAATAATGGAAAGGGGATGATAGAGATGGAGGGTCAGAAGAATTAATTAATCATTCTTTCTCTTATTGTTTTCCCTTGGTGAAGAGGAAGTCAGTACTTCTTCATTCAGCAACATAAGCATATATGTAAATTCTTAGGTTAAAAGTTTTGAATCCTCTATTCTCATTTGTTGGATATATGTATTCATGGAATAAGATATATTTTAAGTTTTTTCTTTTAAAATTGTTATAAATATAACATTACAAAACTATTACCGCAATGTCACGAAATTAAAAATCAAATTTTATAATGTTACAAAGCTAGTTATGTAACGTTATAAAATTAAGGTCTTAAATTTTTTTCATCATTACCTCCAGGGGCGACTGGCCGTAGCTCAGCTGGTAGATGGACGAGTTTGAGGCTTGAGCAAATAACTCTCAAGTCAGTGGTTCAAATCCTACTAATAGCAAAAACTTCAACAACAAAAAAATACATAATCCAAGTAGGTGGATAGATAAATACTATTCAAAAAATAATAAAAAATAATCATTCATCACATTGTTCCAACTTCCTCCAACTTTGATATTTACATGGACATTGGAAACCCTCTTTGTGGGCATCATGCTGATCAGGAAACTATTGAAATAATAATGTCTTTTTTATTTTATTTTCTTTTTTGTTTCCTTCTTGTGTTTCTTATGATTATTGGAAACCTGATTGTGTTTTCTACAAGAAACAACAGCTCTTGGAATGATATCCAAAACTCAAGATTTATTTATTTTTTCTTCTTTATTTAAACACAAATATTTTATTTATCAAGTAACCAATTAATTAATTAATTATAAAGCTAGCTCACCGACATTAAACTTGAACAGGTTGCCAAATTTGGAGTGATGACAATATAATAATAATACAAGGTTAACTTCCGATTGTATTTATTGTACTAACAATAACTGCAATAATTATTTGATTATGACAATACGATATTGATTCGATGGTATGTGATCCACACTTATAAAACGATGCTGTATGTTTGAATCTCTCCCTCCCCCTCCAAATCTCGAATTATTATACTATTTAAAAAAAAACTCCTTTAATTATATAAAATTATTATTATTAATATCTACCTCTGTATGCATAATACTATTGATTCATCTTCATGCAGGAAAGTTCTTGCCATTCAATGATAAAATAAATTTGTTGGCCTTATTTATCATTTGGCTGCCCTTTTGTAATAAGCTACAAGCAACATGCATTTCTAATTGTGAATGGTTCTTTTATGTCTCTCTATTTCTCATCCCCTAACAACAAATATTTAAAACGTTAGATAAGAAAATTCTAAAAGATCTAACTTAATACCTTTCTTTTGAATAAAATCTCATATAATCTCATTAAATTAAAAAGGTTGGTAAATATACTAATAGTAAATATATTCTATCATACTTTGTAAGTATTATTCAATATTATAATTTCGATATAAATTAATAACCTCGAATAAATAATATTTTTAATCGTTCCTGACTTGTGATCAATGTGGTAAATTAATAATTCTTTAAATTTATAAGATAATATATTGTTTATGAGATCCAATATATTTACGGACAAGAAAATTTTTCTATTTTTTTTTAAAAAAAATATTACTATATATCTTGTATATGAGATCCGAATTCTTTGATGAAAAAAAGAAAAGAAAAAGTAAGCATGAATGGAATGCACCATCTAAAATTAAGCATTAAGCAGTCCTAGTCCTAACATGTGCACCATACACACGTTAGTGGGACCTACTACCATGACATCTCATGAAGATTAAAATCACACTCACTTGGATGCTAATATGGGTCAGGAAACGCAATCAGTGAAGAGATTACCGTGAAAAAGTAAAGAGAAAGAAAGAAAAAACAGTATACAAACAAACAATAAAGTTTGTCTTGACAGTCTTGTAACGTATGCCTCTCACACATGGCAAAAACTTTTCTACTAATGCTTGAAATCTTGTCTGTTATAATTAATAGTTAGCACAGATTGATTACATTCACAAACTCTCTCTTTTATTTATGCTGAAAAGTACAGAGAATCCTCAATCCTACCAGTTAAAGAACACATGGGTCTGAGATTTTTCATTTTCTTCTTTTTTTATCTTTTGGTTAAATACGGTAGTGACACCACACATGGGCCCTAGTGTTGGATAGACTGGTTCAGTTGAGTAGAAAATATTAAAAGTCAAGAAAACTGTAGAAAATCAGGTGCACAGATCTGATTGAACCAACTTGGGTGACACCTACATACCACCACACACAACCCACACCATTTTCACCTCCTGGTTTTTGACTGTTTTCATGGGAGACATGTTAGGTGTGTTTTATTAAATTTTCCTTTTTTTTTTCCTTCTCATATATTGTATTGAGCCTCCTCTATTTTCTTTCAATTTTCAAAGACCCCTCTTTTGTTCTATCAAAAAAACCTCCAAAGCTGAAAACTTTAATATTTAGTAGCTTAAAAATCTCCCCTTTTTTTCTTCTTCAGTCACCCTCTTGTATATGTTGATTTGAAGACCCATTGAGGATTTGTTTTTTTTTTTTTTTTTTGTGGAGTTTTGGGTGTTTTTTTGAGGTACCCTTTAGAGAGAGATCTGGGAATTCCCAAAAATTGTCGGTTTGGAGAATCTATAGACTACATCTGGGTGTACGGCATCAAAATCTCATCTTGGCATCCTTGATTTCTGGAGTTGATTGATATAGAGCCAAAAGGGTGTTGAAAAATCACATTTTTTTTTGTGCAATTGGTTTTTTTGTTGTTGTTGTTGTTGTTGTTCTCTGTCTATATATATACCATTAATAGAAAAAAATATGGTGGCTGGAAATGGGTTGCTTTATCCGATTCTAGGGTTCGCTTCATGTATTGTTTTCATTTACATGTCTTTTGGTGACTTGAGGGTCAATTATCACAAAGAACCAGACCTGCCCTTTGTGACCAGAAATGGAACCCAGTTCATGGTAAATAACAAGGTCTGGTATGTCAATGGATGGAATTCTTACTGGTTAATGGACCATGCTGTTCATGATTATAGCAGACCAAGGGTTGGGGCAATGCTTCAAGCTGGTGCAAAGATGGGCTTAACAGTTTGTCGTACCTGGGCCTTTAATGATGGAGGCTACAATGCGCTCCAGATTTCTCCTGGCCAATACGATGAGCGAGTCTTCAAGGTACTTAATTTCCCATTTATCAGTTTTTTTTTTCCTGTTAATGTCCTAAATTTTGTCAGTTTGGGATTTCTGTTTTTGATATGAACTCAGCCTTAGTGTTGTTAGGGGGTTTTGTGTTTGTTAGGTATCTGATTTTTCATGTTTGTTGCTAGAATTACTTGTAAGGAGGAATGTATGTAGATTGATGGAAATGAAATTTATTGTGTCGGTGGGTACTGGGTATAGGACAAACATTTAATTATTGAGATATAGGCAATATGATTAGGCTATGTAAAAGAAGAGGTTGATCTGTAACACTCAAATGAAATTTTTAACAAAAATCTTAAATGCCACCTCTGTTATTACATTCATGTTGGTGCCAAATTGAATTAGGTTTTTCCTAGTATGTCAAGAGACTATTCGGAAAATTGTAAGTGATTATAAAATGAATTACCATATGGGGGTAAATTCTCAGTAATTCATCAAGAACTCCTATGACCATTTGACATTCTAATTCTTCAAGCTGTTAACACTATTACTTATAAAGAGTACTGTAATGATTTTACTATGTCAAAATTTCTTATTGATTAGTATGATTCTGGCATTACTCTTTTCGTGTGTTTTGTTTGTTTATAACAACAAATCGTGTTGCAGGCCTTGGATTATGCCATTGCTGAAGCAAGACAACATGGAATCAGATTGCTGCTCAGCTTAGTAAATAACTTGCAAGCATATGGTGGGAAGACCCAATATGTCAAGTGGGCTTGGCAAGAAGGAGTTGGTTTGAGCTCCTCCAATGATTCCTTCTTCTTTGATCCGTCCATCCGCAAATATTTCAAGAATTATGTCGTGGTATCTAGCCATCTAGTTCTTAAGATTTTTTTTTTCGTGACTAGATAATGATGCATCATGCAACTTATATATATATATATATAATATAGAGGCATTTCTAGATTATTCAGTATGCACCTAGGTACTTATGCCGATGTTACACCATGCATGTGAGGAAAAACCTTGACAGGCAGCAAGAAAGGAGGACAGATGCTAGAGACATGATCATTGAGAAACTATAATTCTATAGGCCATGGTTTACTCAAGTCTAGCTATAGTGGGACCTTATCAATTTATTGTTTCCTTATGAACTCCGAGGGTAGGTTGAGTAGCAAGACTCTACAGGGTTCAAATTTTCTTGGGGCTCCTTGCCTAGGACATTAGACAGTTTCCTAACTCTTAATATTGTAGGGTTCAATAGCATTCCCCAATTGAACCTGATTAACAAAATACTTAGAATTGTTGGCAACAGATTGTAAATTGTAGTTTCGAAGTTTAAATGAGAGAACAATGGAGAAAAAAATGTCATGATCATGAATAGTAGAAAATTTTCTAAGTTCTGCCATTATTGTGATCGATACTTAGATTTATAGTTGGGATCATCAGGATTGCAGAAAGAATAGGGTAGATAAGTGGAAACTGCTTGGAATGACTTCCTAATGTAAGCCTTAAGATGTAATACTTCCCCTCCCAATTTTTTGGACAAAAGGATGATAAATTATTGTATGTCCTTGATGTAGCTTAATCAATGGCCTTGTAAAACATTCCAGATCATAATTAGGATGATATATACAAAATTGATAGTTTACTTAATGCATCCCGTACATTTTGTTTGGCATGGTGGCATATTCAGGATTTAGGAAATGTTGGTTCAGGGAATAACATGAAACTTTAAAAGCAATGTGGAAAATCTTGAAAATCAGTAACACCGAAAATCCTACTGGAATCTCATGAATTATTACATAGGAAAAGGAACTTGAAGAAGAAGAACCAGATGCATTATTACATAGAAAAAGGAACTTGAAGAAGAAGAACCAGATGCATGTTTCAACAGTTCAACATATGTTTCTATATGGCAATGAAAAATGGATGGGGTGTTGGGGGACCGCTTAAAGACTTAAGGACTATTTCAGATGTACTATTAGTCTGTTTCTTCTTTCCTTTACTTTTTTCTCCGGTTCTGCATCATGGTTCATGGGGCATGTATTTTTGTTCACTGGTGGCACGGCTGGGTAGTATATCTGCGTGATTTGATATAAACAACACTGTATCCCCCAATTTTTCTGGGACAAATTGGGCATCTCTTTCTTTGAGCATATCTTCTATGCAGCTATGCTCTAATGTATAGCACATATTGAGAGAAACTTTATGTCAAACGATTTTATTTGCTATGTCTATCTACGGTATAGCCCGTCTGTCCAGTCAATTATATGATTTCTTATCTTGCAGGAATCGTTACAATATTGTTGTTTATGTAATCTGAAAATGCTATATGATTTTACTCAGTATATTCTTTTCCATTTTCCAGACTGTGCTCACAAGAAAGAACACCATCACTGGAATTGAATATCGGAATGACCCAACCATTTTTGCATGGGAGTTGATAAATGAACCTCGTTGCATGTCTGATCCTTCTGGCGACACTCTTCAAGTAAGTTTTAAATTCCTTCAGGTATTTATTTACTTATCACAGATTCACAGTCAACCATTGAAGATTTAGGCCATCTGAGTTTGATCAAACCTCTATGCAGTTTGCTTCCCCTCCACCCTCCTTTTTTTCCTTGATAAAATTTTAGTTTAGTGAGGTAAAATGCGGGAACAACTAGCAGTTCTAAGAGTTGCCTGATCTCTTCTTAATCTATAAAAGCAAACAGTTTGTTAGCTTTCTATACGCACTTTTGTTTGCACGGTCTTCTCATTTCTAGAATTCAAGAGAACTTAATTTGTTTGAGGTGAAACCTAACTTCAACAAGGACCTTTTAGAAACTTAGTTTGTGCTCTTTCGGTTTTATTTAATGTGTCATTTTAATTGTTTGTACTAGAGATAGGGAGAGAGATTCTTCTCTTATTAATAGGTTTCTAAGTATGAACTAATTGTATGGCATTTAACTGCAGGATTGGATAGAAGAGATGTCTGCTTATGTGAAATCAATTGATAAGTACCATCTTGTAACTGTGGGACTTGAAGGATTCTATGGTCCTAAAAACTCCAAGAGATTAACAGTGAACCCAGAAGCGTGGGCATCGGCCCTTGGATCTGATTTTATTCGTAACTCCGGGATTGAAAACATTGATTTTGCCTCTGTTCACATCTACCCTGATCATTGGTAAGCCTTTCGTTTATGTTGACACTACTCAATTGCTTTGGTCATTTAAAATAGTAAAGCCTGCAAGATATATAATTTGCTTAAAATGTCATTTGTAAGCCTGCAAAATGATGTGTATTGTTTTGATTCAATATCATCTAGTTCAGTTTCAAAGCAGCTACGTACATCCTTGACTCATTGACGGCATTTCAGAATTGGTGATCGTATCATTTCTTAATTGAACGTATAAATTATATATTAAGTTCACTCTTATAATTTTTGGTAGGTTTCACGATCGAGATTTCGAAGACAACTTGAAATTTGTCTCCAAGTGGATGCTTTCACACATTGAAGACGGTGACATAGAACTGAGGAAGCCTGTTATGTTTACTGAATTCGGATTGTCTAATCTGAACGAGGACTTCGAACCATCCCAAAGAGACAGGTTTTACAAAACGATTCTAGATATCATCGCTAAATCTGCAAAGAGAAACAAGTCTGGAGCAGGCGCTTTAGTCTGGCAATATTTTGTGGGAGGAATGGAAGAGTATAACGATGATTTCGGAGTTGTACCATGGGAAAGAACGTCAACATACAAGCTGATAATAGAAGAGTCTTGCAGGTTGGCCAGAATCAATGGGATGACTCAAGAGAAGGGAAAACTTAAAAAACTCTGTTCACAAAAACAATGAGAGTCTGATTGCAAAATCACAAAATATAATTCTTTGGAGGGGAGGGTATCGGTTCATTTTCACGGTTTGAGTAAATCAATGGAGAGATACAGGGTTGAGTGATTCTGTATCTTATTCTTCAATTCTATACAAATTATATAGTTGAGATCAAGTTATTTTAGATATGGGTAAATACTATTTTAGTGTTGTATTGCTAGTTTGCCAATAATTATAAATTATAATTCGTTTTGCAGACAAAACAAAGCCTTTGTTAGCAACTTGTTCATCTTTCGTTAAACGGTGAGGCATTTTGACAAACACATTGTAAACACAAACATACACTGGATTCTGAAGTTTAATCGCTTTTTCATTAACAGAAATCTCATTTCCACTCTCGTTTTTACAATCAACAAAACAAAATCTAACATAAAAGAGAAGCCTAAATGGATCAAATATAGTATCTACTTTGATCCACGCCTAGCTAGTCTTGGTGATGTTCTAATCTCATTCTTGACGATCTTACCATTCTTCTTCTTCTTCTTCTTCATGTCGGAAATCAATTCTTCTATATCGATCGGTCCCTTCGAATTCTTGCTCCTGGTCTTCACTCCTACCAGATCCTCGTTAGCTACTCTATCGAATTCACTTTCCAACTTCCTCCTATAACTCACAACCTTTCCTTTCGCTGCGATCTCTTCTTCTTCCTCTTCCTCTTCATCGCTCAAAGCCAAGAACCTCCTCCGCTTAACCGCCACGGGAGCCGGAGGAGGAGAGGTAGACGATCCCCTTTTCTTGTGATCCGCGCTAAGCGGTGCTGGATCCTTTGAGATTTGTTTGGACTGCGTCTTGATAAGCTTCTCGTGCTCCTTCCGGAGCTTGGAGACGGAACCCTCAATACGACCTTGAAGGCGGAGGCGCTTGAAGTTGAGACCTCCCATGGACCAGTGGGCCTCGTTAGCCCAGGAGAGGAACGGATCCATGACGGACACAGGTGGATCGACCCGCTCCGTATTGTGCTTGATGTCGGTGTAGATCCGAGGACGCGGGAGGCTACTGCCGTAGAACTTGCCTGGTCCCAAAGGTACCACCATGGTTGATTTGGGTAATTTTTCTATTTTTTCAAACGCTGGTTTCTCTGGAGATTTTTGACAAACAGATGGAAGGCGTTGTGAGAAAAAATAAAAATAATAAGCGATTTCAGAGACTGGTGGGTGGTGAAGATGATTGAAGGTTTAGGTTTGAAGATGGCATTTATAGAGAGACTGCATGGCGGGAAGATTTGGCGCGTAAAGTTGGCGCCATGGATTTTGTAAGGGTTTCGACTTTTGGTGTATGAGCTGGATGCTCAATTTAGTGTTGTTTTGCTCTTTCTTAAATTTCCAAATCCAATTGTAAATTTTATATCATGTGCTACTTCAAAGAAAATAAATAAAATAAAACAAAAATTTTATATCATGACTTTATATTAAGGATTACAGATTTGGTTTGATTGAATTATATATTAGGGTTTATTTTAATTAGAGATATTGAGATAAATAAGTAAATATAGCTTAGATGATAAGTGGTTAAACAAGTAGTATACCCCTTAAATAGTCATATTAGTATTATTGAAATCCTGAGTTTGAGACTTTGAGTTGTATCGTATATTCGTATCCTTCCTCCGTAAACTTTAAATTAATTGTAATAGTTTTTTAAAAAAAGTTCTGAAGTGATAAGTTCGAGTTGATGACCTGTTTTGAAACCCTAATTGATTATAATAGCTTTAAAAAGAGAGCTTGAACTTAGCATTTCTCATTTTAAAGTCTAGAGTATCAATATAATGTATCACTAATGTCAGATAATTTAAAAATTTAGTTCAAATTTTAACCAAAATGATGTGGTAAATGGTTTTTTCATTAACCACATCATCACATATTGTGGATGGTGATAACAACTTACTTACCATATCATTTTGATTACTTATTTAGGTTGTGTAGCATTACTCATTCTACATATACATTGGGAACGAAGGTTATGTGGGCCTGAAATGACCCATATATACGTCTTGACCCACCCACATTGATTTGATTAGGATTTTGGGACCATTTATTTATTTATTTATTTTCAGATTGCAAATTAAATTTGATTGATTTACACTTTGTTTGGTAAGAGGGAAAAATGGAGGGAGGAAGAGGGTAGGAGGGAGAGGGATGGGAAAAGAGCTCAAATCCCTTGTTTGATTGGAGAGAAAAAAGAGGGGAGAGGAGAGAGGATAAGAGGAGGGAGCTCTCCTCCTTTTGGGCCCACCAAAACCAATCCCTCCAATTATGGAGGATGAGGGAAGGAAGAAAAAATTAGAGGGAAATTACAATAATGCTCTCCAATTTTTTATTAACCTTCAATATATTAAAGGGAAATATAGTAATTTTATAAATTATTTATCAATTCATTCATTCAACCCTATTTTCAATACCAAACAACATGAAGGATATATGTTATCCTCTTCATCCTTTCTATTCTCTCCCCCAATTCATTCATCCATCTCTCCTACTCTCTCTCCCTTCTACCAAATATAGCCTTAAGGTTGCAAATGATTTTTGTTTTTAAAACCACATGTGGCATGGTTACTCAAATTTAACTTGTGATATTTTTCTAGACCTATTAAGGAGTCCTCTACCGTTAAGTCATATTGAACGGTATTACAAATAATAGTCGGGAGTTACCATTTTCGCTTAGTGAATAGTCGGAATTAATGAATAAATATACAGCTGAAAGAGAAAGGGTATACTATGCTTATTGTAGGCCTAGCCAAGATTTTCTTTGGGTCCCATAATAATCATTACATTTATTTTTATTTAAAACCATTAAATTTCTGTGTATTAATTTTTTATATATACATTTGTTAAATATTTTCAATATTTAATACAAATTTCTTTATTTTATATTTTGTTCCCAAGACAACACGGATTAATTGACTGTTTCAATTGTTCATCCCTCCACCTATTTAGATCAAATGTTTTTTTAAGCCGTAAAATTCGACCTGTTGACTCTTGATATAAGAGTCATTTATCCAAATCTCAAACTCATTTATCTACCAGCAGAGCTACGTTCTCAAAACTATGATCATTTGTATTAAATGGTGATTTGTAAATTAATTTTTAAGATTATTAAATTCAAAACACACGCGCCTCAAATATTCAATAGCCCAGTGAATTTTCACTGGTTTTGGCTTCTTTTACAACTTAACCAGTTTCATTGGTTATAATATATATAACAATTGTTCGTTGTTATGTACAAAAATAAAAAACAATTGTTGGTTGAGATTTTTAAAATGATTAAATCTAAAAATAAATGGCAAATTTTATACAATCCAAAATTTTTCACAATTTGTCACTATTTTAAATGTTTTATCGTATTCATCATTTTGGTTCTTTTTTTTTATTTCAAAACTCATTACTTTAATCTATTTGACCACATATTTAATAATCAACTTTAACAAAATGGGTTATTTTTATTTAATTTAGCTAAAATTACAATTTTAGCTTCATATTTAAATTAAAAAGTAAATTTATTTAATAAAATCTTAAATAAACACAAAATCAAACAACAAACCCATTAACATTTTTTTTTAAAATATCCATAATCAAATACAAAAAAAAATCACGTTTTTTTTAAGTTTTTTTTTTTGAAAAATAAATATTGCATAAATATCTCATTATTATTATTATTATTTTATTCTTAGACAGTTTTTATTATTTTTTTTAAGAGACAGCTATTATTATTATTATTATTTTAAATTTTACACATTTTTTTTATTATTTTAATAATATAATTATTTTAACGTTTTGTAAAAAAAATTATTTTTAGGTATTTTTCCATTGGACATGTTTATATTTTTTTACATGTCATTTAAAAAAAATTGTTTTACAAGTGTCAACATATTTGTGGATCTAATGCATGAAGACTAAATTGCCCCTACATTTATCAAATTTGACCGATGAAATGACTAAAGTGATGGATTTTATCATTTTAGAAAAAGAAAGGACTAAAGTGATGAATATAGTAAATATATTTATAAAACTGATAAATCGCTAAAAAGTTGGGACTTTAGTGAAATTCTGCCAAAAAAAATTGACTTTATTATATTTTTTTATGATAAATCTTAAACAAATTCATGTGGAAAAATTATCAAATGGACGGCCGTGATCTCCCTGATCCACCGTCAATCACGAAGAAAAACAAGACCACAAAAGCCATGCCATATTCTTGAACTCTGAAACAAAAATTTGCAAAGTCTCTTTTATGCCAATTCTCAAGCAATCTAAGCGAAACTGCCATAATGCCATATCCACTAAGTAATACTCCTCTACACGCAACCCTACAATAAACCTCCTACACCCAAAACCACATTGACGCCACGTCAGCAAAATAAATCCCAAAACTTGTGCATGTATCGAATTATTGTTTGTCCGACCGCATAAAATCAGAACCCAGCAGTTCTCTTCCTGCGTACGGTAGTGAGTGAACCTACCTCACATCGCGCGAGTGGACTCACTCTCTCTAAATAAGTAGTCACTCACAAACAAAACACACCCCCCCCCCCCCCCACACACACACACTCTCTCTCCCTCTCTCTATCAGTCTCTCCAGATTCACGAGAATCGGAGATTTCTTGAATAGTTCGGGTATCGGGTCGATCATCAAACATTTCTTCTTTTTTCTTTTATTTTTAAAATTTTTTATTTTCTTTTTCTTTTCGACTTTTTTGGATGATCACTGTAATCATTCAAATTCGACCGTACAGTTTCTCTCTCTAACTTTTTTCCTTTCTCTCACTAGAATTCTGTCGATTTTTGCTATGGATCATACTTCGATTGCCAACGAACTCCATCACAATGAGGTATTTTCTCTTCCGGTGAATAGATGATTATTTTAAAAATTTTTTTTTTTTAATTTCTGTTGTTAATTTTGAAGCGAATTATGAATTTCATTTTCGGCGTCCAGTTTAATTAGGTTTGAATTTGATTGTGCGAGTCAACGATCGTGACTGACTGGTAGATTTGATCGTAAATTGTTACTTTCTTTGTATACTTTTTGGTGTTTTACTGGAATTTGCCAGCTGTGCTCACAAAATTGACGTTATTTATTTATTTTTTTTGCTGTTGTTGAGAGTGGTTTTTCGTTTATTTTTTGTGTTTGGATGCTGGGAAAAATTCTGATGAGAAATTTTTTATGTTATGTTGGTTTAATTATTCCACGAGAAAACGAAGGGAAAGAGTCGACTTGACAACATAAAAAAAAAAAAAAAACTCTTGACTCGTTTATCAGATCAGTAATGATGGCCGGTATATCGTTTCTGCTTTCCCTTTTATTGTTCTCCAGTTTCTCGGTATCCAAACAGAAAATTGGGTTTCTAAATCCTGCTTGTTTTTTTAATTCTTATTAATAAATTGAACAAAAAATAAGTAATAAAAGAATTGAATCTCGTACTTTATTTTACTGCAAATTTTTGTTTTTAATCTTTGAAATAATGGAAACTGAGTGTTTGTGAGCTTGTCCTCTATAAGCATGTTCATAAGATGTATAGCATTATGATTTTTTATTATTTTTAAATAAAAGGACCCATTTGTATGTCATTGTAAAATTCATTCACTTTTAACAAAGTGTTCACTGTTCTCTGTTTCAGAGCGGTCAATAAATGCTTCGTTTTCTTAGAACTCTCTCTCTTTCTCTCGCATACACACTTGCTCTTTTAAAACCTCTGGACTGAACACGTGCATGCAGAGTACATTTTTTATTTTGGCAGGCAAAATGTTTTTGAGATTATTTTATAATCTTTGTAATTGATATAACACCCTTCTTATATCAGTCATCCATTTGTTTAGGTTGTTCTTTGTGATGTCATGGATTTTGAAGGAGGCAAAGATTCACCTGAATATTCACCTGAATATTTGATCGCTGGTGAGGAAGTTGGCAAGGATATCAAGGGAAAGACAAAAATATGCGATGGAGAGACATGGCAGAACCAAACTGAGGTATATAGTCAGAGTTGATAAATAATCGTAGGATACTTTATGATGTATTCTTTTTGCTCAGTGTTAACCATGATTCGGTCTCAAAACTGTTCTTTCTCCAGGTTGCACCAGCCAGTGATCCTTGGAAGAGTTCTGCATCGGAATCAATCATTTTAAACAATCTTAATAGTTCTAATTCCGAGCTATCATATCATAATGATGATGATAATGATGATGACTGTGATGACTATGTTGATGATGTTTCTGATTATGATGACAATGATAATTACCTGTATGAAGACGATGCTGAAGATGATTATCTGGCCATGCAATCCAAATTCGATCATGTGGATCTTCCTACTGATGTGGAGGCCTCAGTTCCTTTCCCTTGGTTATGCGACCCTGCTCTGACATCTGCTTCTAGCACTTCTACTGCTTCTGAAATTTCTGAAAGCAAGAGGAAGGCAACTATCCCTGATCTGACTGAAAGCAAAAGGAAGGCAACTCTTTCTGATCTGGAAGAAAACAAAAGCAAGGTAGCTTCTTCGAGCAGTTCAACAGTCCCTGAAGAGTCATGTTCTAGTGGGAAAGGAGAAAATAGAGAAATGGGAGACATGCCAAAATCTCTATGTTTTAAGCAATTTGACATTGTTGATGATTTTTCGGACCATCACTATGGTGGCTTTCTGGAGGACAATCAGGTGAGTAAAACTATTCCTAGATGTCTTGGACTCTCTGTGTGCTTGTGTATGAGATGTAAAATGATGTGTAATATTTACTGTCTGTGCTCTTTCTCTTGATAGCCATCCAAGGAGTGGACAAGGAAAATTCAGGATGAGTGGAAAATTCTGGAAAAGAACTTACCTGGTGAGTTTAAATCTGTTTGATGATGCAACATGGTATTGCGGCTACGATATTTACTGATGTGGGAAGGATAACTGGTCATCTTTTGCTGATCAAGCTTTTGTGTTTAAATTGAGTCGCACTTCAATTTGACCAAAGAAATTGGAAAGAATGTCCATGTTGGTGGCAGGCATAATTGAGCTAATGATATGAACATTTTTGGCCAAATTGTCTCTTTCATATTAACATTATGCATATTAAATACATGAATACAAGTTTTTTTTACCCACCTCTCCATTTAAAAAAAAAATGCTATAATTTTTTTTTTTCATGACTCCTTTTTGTCTCTACTTTGACAGACACAATATATGTCAGAGTTTGTGAAGCAAGGATTGGACTTCTGAGGGCTGTTATGGTTGGACCTTATGGTACACCCTACCACGATGGTCTTTTTGTCTTTGATTGTCTCTTCCCTAGTCAGTATCCACAAAAACCACCGGTATGTATTATGTGATGGTGTGCTCTTTCAACATTATATATCTTTCATTGTGTATGATGAAAATCAGAAATTTCCTGTTCCAGATGGTGTATTACTATTCCGGTGGCCTTCGATTAAATCCAAATTTGTATGAATGTGGGAAAGTCTGCCTCAGCCTTTTAGGCACCTGGACTGGTAATTCAACTGAGATGTGGGATTCTAATAAATCGACCATGCTACAAGTTTTAGTCTCTATACAAGCTCTGATTCTGAACGCAAAGCCTTTCTTTAATGAGCCTGGGTATGAATCAACATATGTTGGGGAAGCTGGGGAGAAAAGGTCCAGGAGATACAATGAGGAAATTTTTATTTTATCCTTGAAGACAATGATGTACACCCTAAGAAAACCACCAAAGGTACCATGTCTGCAATATAGTTTTCAGTTTACTCTGTTTTCCTTGCACACAGGTTTGATCAATCAAATTCATTTCTCTCTCCTTGGATGGAGGGTTTTTTTTTTTTTTTTTTAATTTTTTACATTGATATGGTTTGATGTGATAATCTTCCTTTTTCTTTGTTTGGTTTCAATTATTGGGCAAGACTCAATTGAAGTTATAAGGGTTATTATAAGCTGAACCCGGCACAAAATAGTGGCTTGCTGTAAAGTGCAAGGATTGAGTCTGGCATCTCTAATGAAAATTTGATCTAAATTTCAGTACTTGTATGTTCAGACCCCTCAAAGTTGTCTTAATAGTGTAGACATTAACAAATAAATCAAGTATTGAACTGTGGTATAATTCAGAAATAAATTAACAAGCGAACTAGTTATTACTAATGTTGGTAACATTGTAGGCTTGTCTTTAGTCTCACCCCGAGTTTAAGTTTCGGAGTCCACAGCTGCATCTACTGAAGTTTTTACAATGCAGGACATTGCTGACTTACAGAAATGTTGTCCGGATGTGTTCTTTGAGGCATTCCCTACTTTGTTGCAGATAAATTTAGAACTTGTACACTGAGGTCTATAGTAATGATTTTTACTCACCACTGTTTGTTGATATACTAGTATTATGAAAGGTCACACTGGTTACCCAACATAAATTTCTTATCGTTATTTTATTTGATTCAATTTTTGGAATAGGAATGACCTACTAAGTCATTAGCTTAAGTAAAAGATTGATGATTGGTCTGTTATGATTAGTTATGGTAGATTTGCAGTAACTGGATGGAGAATTGCAAAATATCAGGTGTATGACTTTAGAACACTGATACATTTTTTATTGAGTTTGCTTGCAGCACTTTGAAGAGTTGGTTGCTGATCATTTTCGCAAACGTTGTCATGATATTCTGATTACTTGCAAAGCATATTTGAATGGCGCTTTGGTAGGGTCGGTCGTAGTTAAAGATGGAAAAGCAGAAGTTGGGGAAGTTGATAAGTGCAGCATGGGAGAATTCAAAGGCAAAGTAAGTCAGATGATGAATTTTCTCATTACTCTCTTCACCAAAAATGGATCAACGGATTGTGAACAGTACCGGGCAGCTACAGCAGCAAAAACCCGTAATAGACTTGCTGACATGATGTCCAACATTATTTAAAATCCTTGACTGACAAGAAAAGCAAAGCAAACTGTGTTTAAATTTTGACAAAATTGGTTGAACTTACCTCTCCAAATTCAGCCACTATATATATATCACCTAATGGTTTTAGTTAGGTGTAAATAATATTAGATTCAGATTTGAGCTTTAATGTGGGACTTAAAATTGGTCATTGACATCTTTAGTTACAATGAAAATATATGGCTTTCTTTTTTATATAAACACTCTCGTTTGAATGATTATATTACTGATGATTTATTGCAATCAAGTATCAACCCATAGGCCATAGGTGGTGTGGTTTTGTATAAATATATATATATTCTGTGAATTATTTATTAATATTCTCTCATTCTTGATTTAGTGAAATTCTTAATTCATTCTATAAT
Source organism: Dipteronia sinensis (assembly GCA_033220585.1). Taxonomy (NCBI): domain Eukaryota; kingdom Viridiplantae; phylum Streptophyta; class Magnoliopsida; order Sapindales; family Sapindaceae; genus Dipteronia; species Dipteronia sinensis. The sequence continues at coordinate 39,550,533 of CM065645.1, forward strand.
ATTGTTCTTACTTCTGAGTCTAAGTGAAGTGTGTTTGCATTTAGATGTTGCACTATATATAAAACCTATTTCAAGTTCATATGAATATCATTGTCAACAAGAATGAAAAACTTATTCTCTATTTAAAGGGTAGTCATACTTGATACATGCAGTTTCAGGTGGATAGCTTAATACATAGAAGCACACAGCTTAATATTTTAATTACACAAACTATATATATATATATATATATATAGAGAGAGAGAGAGAGAGAGAGAGAGAGAGAGAGAGAGAGAGAGAGAGAGATGTTAATATTAGTAGCTTAGCTGAAACTTGTCAAAGGACTTGAGAAATCCAAGGGCGGCATCCCTGGCCTTGTCCGGAGGAGGAGTTGCCGGTGTGCGGGGCTCAAACTCGGCTTTCCATTGAGCAATGCACATCTCCTCTTCCTTTCCCTCCATTGGAATGAATGAGAAGGTGACCCTGTAAGGATCGTACATATTTTTCAAGTCTCCTTCAATAACAAGATATGTCACTGACCGTCCAGCCTCCACCTTCTCTATTTTCTCTGTTGATTCTTTCACATACTTCTGCACGGCTGCACATATATATATATATACACCATAATGATCACTATTCACTACATGCAAGGTAATATAAAAACAAATCAATTGACCGTAATTATTGGTATAGAGTGAGAGAAACCAACCAGGGCCAAGCTTGAAAAGCCTAAGGCTTCCAGGGCTGCCATCTCCTTCCAAGTAAGTAGCTTGAGCAAGCATTTCTGGGTTGATTTTGCTGATTATTTTGTTGTCTCTATACATCTTCCATGCTTTCTCGGCTGGGATGTTGAGCACCACTTCTCCTTCCATGCTCTTCATCTCTCTATATGTGTATGTGTTGTGTTTTGTGATGACTGATGATGTTGAGCCTTTAAATAAGGACGAAAATGAGCAAGAGGTGTCATTACTACACTACATACAGGGTAGTGAATATTGATATGTATAATAGGACAAATGCAATTAAGTCCACACGTGACGATCCCCCAGTCTATCTGGGTGTTTCTTGATGATTTTTTTATTCATAGATGTCCACAGCCAAAGTAAATCCTATAAGAGAGAGAGAGAGATATATCTAGATGCGGTAAGGTTGGTGCCTTTAAATTGTTCTGCGTCCATTAGCTATAAACAACCCAAGAGAATGCAACTATATCTTACTTCAAAAAGTAGATGCTAATCTCTTCATATCTTCCTTAAATATTATGAACAAATTAAGGGCCATTGATGACTTCATCATGTGCAACGAATATCATACATCAAAAGAGAGACAAGTTTTATCAATTTAATAATATACTCCTTATATACTCGTTCACTTTAGTTCAAATGATGTGCATCTCTTTATCTATGTAATTAGTTTATATGACACAAAAAGATATTTGAACCGTATATAAAGTGAGATTGATAAAAATTTAAATTACGTATATAGTAATTGATCTTTTAAAGTATAAATGTTTGAGTTACACATGCATGATTAATCTCGAACGATCCCTGTATACCCTTTACCCACCTGGTGGTGGATTTTTTTTTTAAATACTTTTTTAAGAATAATATCATCAGGAGTAAACTTAACATTCCCACTTTTGTGGCCCTGGAGTCATGCTGATGAACACGGTAGCAGGTCTCTTAATTCACTGTAAACTCAATAATATGTTGACGTTTTTCTTCTTTTGTAGATTTAATTAGATTATTCTCTCAGTTGCTTTGACGAGGAGTCAAAAGGTTCCACATACATGACTCTTTTACTAAATTCATTAAATATAGAGGTAATTTTACCAACACAATCAATCAAACTTAAAATATAATATTAATTCCTTGTACACCCCCAAAAGCCAAAATCAACAACATATAATAATCGACCACTAGTATGAGACATTCGAATTTACGGTTGAATTTTGTTTGAGTCATTGCCACCGTAGATGGTATGTATATAAAACACTCATATATGTATATAAATTGAACAAATTTAGATTAAATACAAACATAAATTGGCACTTTTACTATTGCAATTTGATTGTTCAAACAAATAATATGACTGATTGTTCATGCAAGCACATCATCAATTGCTGTTGCTGCTGAATGTTCGTGGGAGGAAAAAACATAAAACTAAAGCAACTTTTATCCAAGCCCTTGAGGTCCTATATGTTACATAAAAAAACACAATACAAAAAACACCCCAAAAAATTTCATTGTACAAAGACAAATTAACAAGAAAGACAAAATCTCTCCATGCCCTGCATGCTGATTGAAAAACTTGTCTGAGCTCCAGTGAAATAGAAGGATCAAACAGTCTTTGATCTCTGCTCGTTGAAAGGAATGAAAAAAATCTCAATATATTCTTCGTTCACTTGCACAAATCCTATTTAAAACATTTATCGAAAAACAAAAAGAAGAAGAAAGCAAAACCTGGTTAGGATATAAAATCGCAAAATGGTAATGAAAGAGTACAAGTGTGGTAGAAATCTTGGTTAAATGTTAACACAACAATTTTTATGAATTAACAGCAACCGAGGGAACAAAAGTTGTTAGTTAAAGCTACCTCGCAATGAAAGACTATGCACTTGAGCTCTCCGGCTTTTCCAGTTCTGAACTCAGCATGTGGTGGAGGAGGATATCAACTCTCTGACTGCGAGTTTTTGCACTGCACCAAACCAAACAATATGAACCCTCAAGTAATCCTAACAATTGGAGTGTAAATCATAACTTGTCATTCATGATTACAATGCATACCCCATTGATCGCCGTCCCTTACTTCCTCCATCCTGGATCAAAATGTAAAAAGATAGATCATTACAGTCTATCATTTAGATGGAGCTATAAATATAAACTGCTGAGAAATCCATTACATTAGACATTGACAGACAAGCATGATAATGCAGAACAAACTCTGCTATGAGCAGTGAACATCGTCAGATACAACTTAACTCTAACTAAATAGGTAAACAAAATTTAACACTGCCTACTCTGCAAAACTAGATCATGTTGCAATGAGAACAAGTGCTGCTATAGTATAAAATCTTTTAATGCCACGAGGGCAATCTTATTAGCACAGTAACTTTTGAAGTTTGTAGCAAATGGTTATGATTTTTTAAAAGAATACTATTATGGAATGCCAAAGCTATGAAGAATTTGCAACAAATTTCAAATTTAGCATTAAAATGCCAATTTGTTAAATAACTTACAAAATACCTCCATAGCATAAGTAGTCATTAATTGCAGGATAAAGAGGTTGATAGGAAAACATTTAACAAGGATTATTAAACATCTTAAAGATGTTCTTAATAAATCAAATACACCACATCTAGCATGCATTTGCATCAAAGACACTTCCCAAAAGAAATAGGAAATGGCAAGCAAACAGTACACCTTCCACGATAAGGAAGTCAATCGAGGGGGTTTGGATTTTAATCATCACAACTCCAATCCCAATAACAATTCCATGGAATCCAATCTTCAGATTGTGTTCACGGAATCATTAAAGTAAGCTTGGCAGGTCAGATTGTGATCTACTATGTTTTCTCTTGTTGGTTGAATTAGAATGATGTTCTTCCAAATTAATTCAATTGAAATCACAACCTAAAATCATTCATTTCTAGTACAAGGGAAGGAATGAGATATAGACCAGCATCATAAGTGCTTTCATAAATGAGCTTCAGCAGTTATCAGCTTTTACTTTTAGTATCTGAAAGTTCAACATGTACTAACCTTGTCCTCTTCTTCGCATCTTTCTGAATTCTCAAGTTCCATTTCAATTTCAGCAAAGAATGCCTCCAAGACAAAAGCAACAACCTGAAATCACAAAATGAAAAAAAGAAATGAGGTGAATTCTTTTATAATTTCCTAATTAAAGAACAAAGAAACTTGCACTGCATTAAGCATCATGATAAGAAAAGGCGGCAACTGATTTCTCAAGTGAAAGATCCTTAGAATGTTGAAGAGAATTTTATTTCCCATGACTATGCTAGCAATGAAGCGTGTAAAACATTCAAAATATATTGATACTTAGTAAAACTATAAATTAAATATCTAAGGATTAAGAAAAGTGCAGATAAAAGTAATAAAATTTTCCTTCTTTGAATTCCTTACCCGTCCACAGCATCACAGTAATGGTAAAATCAATCTCACATTCAACGTGAATAGGTAATTGACTTTGGTCTACATAATGATGTTATCTAATGATAAGTTATCTCATGTTTATTTGTTGTTCCGATTAGGTTATAAACAAATACAGGACACTAAGAGGGCATTTGATTGTGATAACAAAAATTAATTTAAAGAATTAAGACAGTTTAGAGTTCAAGGTTACAGTTTGGATAAACTTAAGTAAACACCAAAAATGACACTTCATTTTTTCATATTTTAATATCTTAAAACTATAGCACCCCCAACCGAACATGTTGTTCTTAAGATCTTTTATTTATCATTTTCATCTCTCGATTGCAAATTAGATAGGCCTAACTTTTTCATCAATATCAGTCATACTATTGCATCTTCTAGGATAGCTAGTCATTACTCATTAGTTATTCACAACTCTAAAAAAGCAAGCATGACTTTTTGGACAACATGCTGCACGTATACACCCTGTTGAGCAGATGAATGATATTTTCACTCATTTTGACACTTCTATACAAACAGGTATTATAATATAAGACGAAACAGTTAAATTATACAGACAAAAGGAAGAAACTGCAAGGACTTTAAGCTGTAATTCATAACACCATTAGATTTTCGAATGTTATTTTCGAATGTTATAGTAGTACTGACTGAAACTTACCAAATTCAAGAGCAACAAGACAGTTATAAGATAGAAGCTGACAAAATAGATAATGGTCCACCAAGTTCCTGTCAATTCTTTGTAGCTCTGAAATGATGAGTTGCAATTAATTAGTGCCACCAAGCAAAACTAAAATTAGAATAAGCATTAATGCTACATAGCTAACAATGACTCTTCATATATGGTTTTTAGACATCAGAAATATATAACTAGATTATCATGCGATCTCCATGTGTCTATTGACTCTATTTCCAACTTGTCAACATCGGTCTGACCAATATACATTGAATCAGTGTATCCGTGTGACATAATTTGCAGCGAAATTAATATTCTTAAGCATAGCCGAGATATTTTAATATATCCTCTTGGCCTAAATAATCAATTTTGAGTAGGTATTATATAGAAAAATAGTCTTTAATTGATAACAAGTCAACACTTGATGTATGGATGGTTTAGCTTCCTGAATTACCATCTATTTTGACTAGATTAGGTTTTAAGAGTTTCCAATCTAGCTCAATGCCTGATCTATCTAAAAAACGCATCAAGATCTTCCCTTGCTATCAGGGTATTAAAAAAGAATCCCTCACAATCACAAACAATCACAAAAGAAAAATGCAAAGATTGGCCAATAATTAGGTATTTGAATCCTGATCTAGAAGAATACAACATGTAACTACATCAAAGGATAACAGATGTAAAAAATAAGACCCCCATCATTCTCGAGATAACATATTAACCAAAGTGAGAAATGATTAAATATAGAAATTGAGACAAAAGCGATACCTGCATCCACACTTGCCAGTTTCCCATAACCAGCAAATTGAAAAGTGTGACCATTCCATTGGGATAGTCGTTAAAATTGAAAAGTAAATAGCTGATTTTGTCAAGAGAAACTGATTTATGGAACTGACATAACAGATTTTCAGAAGGATAATCGAACATACAAAAGAATGGTAACTTTTTATAACTGCCAGCTGCATATTGGTGAAACAGGCTTCTACAACTATGGTGATGTATAAGAAGATAAGAGCTATACAGGGGAAGATATATATATAATTCACAAGTCTAAAAAAAATTGCATCAACTAATAAGGATACTCGCTATCAGCAAGACCTGTCTGTTCTAACTTGGAGTTTCCAGCGTTGACAATGCCACCAAAGATCTACAAGTTACAATAAATAATTACGTAAATAATTTTCCAAGAGCAACATGTAGGAGAAACATCCAATTTAATTGATGAAAATAATGCTGACATGTCATGTTTCAGATAATTAATTCTTCGTAAAATATGCAGATTATTTATCTGCATATTTATCATCAAATATGCAGATTACAACAACCATCAACTTAGACAAAATGATTGATTTGGGACCAAAATCATAATCAATATAAGATAATCACTTTCTAACCACATATTTATCATATAAAAATCCAAAAAAAGTTATGGATATATGATTATTTTTATATAAAAAAATAAAAATGAAGCAGATATGTGCCAAGAAAACCTCTAGTACTTAAGTTTCCTTCGATTGAGAAGCATGAACCATGAAGACAATCAACAGTTACAGGACGAGCATTTTACTTTGTCTATGCCTAGTTTACCTGTACACCAAGAGAGCAATAAATGCACATGACGCAAAATATGGTCCCAAGGTATGGCATTAAACTTGGTATGAGGGTCAAGAACGTGGCAAGAAAAGCTCGGTAACGTTGGACATGCATTAGGATCCTGATCAATCTTAACATTCTTGCAAGAAGAAGGTAGCGAATCCTGTTAATGAGAAAAATGGAGAAAAATAAAGATACAAATCAAATTTTAATTTTCTAGAATGAAAAGAGACACAATTCAATCACATGCAGAAGTTTATCTTTGATGCAATTAGCACCGTTTGGAAACGCTGAAATGCAAAATTACTTACATTTTGTTAATTTTGCAAAATGAATTACCATTGTGCTATTCATAATACACTAGCATAATGTGAACTGATGAGGTAACACGAGAAATAATCTGTGCAAAATCTATTGTTCATAATCCACACTTTGATCTCCTTTTAAGGCCTTAAATTACTGAAAACATGAAAAATGTCAAACATGCACTTACATCTTCACCACCACATACAAATGTAAAACTTATCAGATACAAGCAGTTTATAGTTATATCATTGCTATGATTTCAAATCACAATTTTTATTTTTTTTTGCATCCTCCAAGGGTCAATATAGGATGGGGCTTTCAAGTTTAATCACCAGCATAGAAGCAAAACACATGAAAGTTGATCAAGAGGGTTTCCTGTTCTTCCTTTAAAAAAAAAATGGTTTTCTGTTCCAAAAATGCTGTTTAAAGATAACATTAAAAAATTGAAGTAGCAAAGTGAGACATGTTAACACCATTATGCAGCAGTGGAAGCAAAACTTTTATGAGAGGTTTTAATAAAGGAATAACATCCCTATGAGAAGACTCCAACACTAGCATCCAACCTACAACAAAATTGTAACATACCATCAAGGGTTGGTATGATAACATTGTTAGAGCTTGAGGGTTACACAACTAGGGTTTCTATAGACCAGGTTTTGGCAGGCCCTACATCTCCCAACCCAATCCAATGTGAAAGACTTAATCCATACTCTTATATGATCCAAAAACCTAGGTAACGAAGTCCAAGCCCTAAGGGTTTGTGGCTGAATAAGGCTTGCTCATATTTATCGAAAATTTCTAAATTTTTAAAATTAAATTTAGATGTTGATTTAGATAATTCAGTAACCATTCAATTCCTCACAATCACCAACCAACTCAAAAAAGGCGCCAAATTTCATACATGCCTAAATAACCTTTTGAATTCGATAATGGTGTTTCAGAATCTTACTGAAATTAGATGTTCCATATAGATCATGTCATTCAGTTCTGACTCTGGATAGCCTTGGGCATACGGAATTCTTATGGACACCAAGCATTTTTGTTATTCTTCTTTTCATTTTCTTGTTAAATTACTATGGGAACCTCAACAATTACATTGAATATCACTCTTGTTCTGTCCGACATCATAACAATTTCAGTGCAATTCTTGGATAAGCAAGGTTTTGTAACAAAACTGTGCTCCAGAACCTAGGTAAATTACTACTAAAATCTGTAAAATTTTCATACAAACAATTCCACTTGCAAGCAAATTGCTAAGAAAAAAAAATTGCATATAAAGAGCAAATTTGAATCATCCCACTTCGTTTCCCATCTCTCCTGAAAGCATCCCCTTAATTGGTAAAGAACATTTTGACGGAAAACAAGGACCAGCACAAGGACCAGCACAATGTGGAAAATTAAATAAGATAGCAGGTATTCACAACAATTATAATGAATCTGTTCCTACCACTCTCCATTTGAAAGAAAAGGCAGTCCATGAGGGGATGCAAAAGTAATGGTTTCTCCAATAACTGCAAACATAAAAAACTATCAGTCAAAACAAAACAATGCTATCTAACATAATACAAACCTGAAACACACAGTTTTCTGATAGCATAATCTTCAAAGCATCAGCCAATAAGTCATTGTAAAAGAAAATTTGATAAAATTCAATAAATATATCATGTAAATAATATTAAACTTACTAATTTGTTCAAAGCTATCATATTTTCCATTTCCTGTGATACCCAGATACCAATTAAATTAAATCCATCCATTTAGGAGTATAACTGTAGAACTACATATGAGTTGTTTTAATTGGAAATGTATCTAGATCAATACCTTCACAAACTCCAGTTTCTCCCAAATTATGTGGTGAATGGAAAGTGATATTATTTCCACAAAAAACATTCATAGGGACAAACTAAGGTCAGATGAGGTGCACTTGTATAATCTTTCCACCCAGATAGCATATGAATACGCATCGTATGAGTTACTATTTAGTACTACATTGAACACCATAAATGATAACAATTAGTATTATTCTAATGCATCTCAGCCTTATAAAATACATTAAGTTATTTCAAATATACCAAAATTCTCAAATATATATATATATAACCCGTACTTTTAAAATATTTAAATTCTTAGCATCTTAAGCATATTAACAGCATAAGCATTGCCTACTGTTAATACATGGGGTACTCATTTCAGTTTAAATATTTTGTGCCAGAGTTCAAGCAATGAGACAAAAAATTCGTTATCAATTTCTTTGTGTAAATCCCTTGATTTTAAGTTTCAAGTTATGACCTCTCTTAGATACTCCAATCTTTTCATATTGCATAACATTAATTCGCCAACACAGAGAAGTATCATATGCCTGTCATTTGATCCACATGAAAGATAATCAACATCATTATGCAATGCATCTAAATTTGTTGACAATTGAATCAATTTGTGCTTCGGGAATTTCACAGGGAAAAATTTAAGAACCTATGCGAACCACATTAATTCATTAAGTTAATATATGTATAATTATTAGATAGATCAAAAACCTGTACAAAACTGGAATCCACAGATAAATTTTCTTATCTATAAGCATTTGAGAAACTATGTGCAACACAAAGCACCTGAATACCTGATTGGCTTCATTCAAGAGATTCATATATGTATAATTATTAGATAGATCAAAAACCTGTACAAAACTGGAATCCACGGATCAATTTTCTTATCTATAAGCATTTGAGAAACTATGTACAACACAAAGCACCTGATTGGCTTCATTCAAGAGAGATTCAATAGAAGCAGTTCATAAATACTTTAAGAGTATTAGCAACCTAAATCTACACCTTCCATTAATCTACCACACAATTGAAGTGATTATTCATCAATTAAAGAAGTACACAACAAAGAATCATTATATCGAAATGGTAGTAGTGAAAATCTCACAAGTAATTTAACAAAGAAATATTGTGCAGTTTACTTACTTGCATTTAAGCAAATGAGTATAAGACAGATGTTAGGGATATGGATATCGAAAGTGGTTACCTATTACCAACGTGATGAGAAAATCGAAGCGATTTTGACCATCCCTCCAATAATTAGTAAATCCAAATGAATAAATTTTAAGAGCCATTTCCAATACGTATATCCACCCTGTTGAATAAGAATCAGCCCATGAGCACTACAGTGAGAAACTAAGCATAAAGTGTGATAACAAATTGTTCACTGCCATTAAAAAATGAGCATCTAATGGATAATATAAAAATATAGAATGAAAACAATAGTATCAAACAAACAATAATACAGATATACATAGTTTTATGTTACAAACACGTCTCAATATGAGCTAATCCTCATGATGAGCAACATCTATTGTTTCTTTCTTTTTTCTTTTACCATACACCCCACCCCACCCCACTGTGAATCATAGTAGTCCCACATCGCTGCCAAGACCACTTTGATACCCACCCCACCCCAACCACTCCACAACAAGCACAAATTAAGTTGATTCCTCTTTAAAGTTGGTGTGGGGAGTGAACCAATAAGAATGCACATGGTTATTTAAAGGTTTTCTCCCTACCCGCTCAATTGCCGCCAGAATCAGGCAATTGAAACTCTTTCATCAAAAAACCTTGGGTTGTTCTTAAATGATATGTTTTCGTGATTCTTACATTCTAGAATTGCATAGGCATGCTAACCATTAACATCTTGTTGTCACCAAACTCATTCACATGTACAAATGGAGAAGCAACAAACCAGAAAAGTTACACCTTGGCGATCTACTTACCAAAGACGAATTCCACCGATTGCCAGACCTTCTGACCAGAACTGTTTTCTATATCTAGCTGCAAATCAACTTGTATATCAAATTAGCATGAACAAAAGCAAGCTAGAATATACATTTGCAAAGCAAGCTACCAGCAACCCATTAATCTCAACTAGAGCTATGAGAATCATGATGATAGCAAAGCAATCCGCACAATATATCTAAATATTAATGTAAAAGCAGCTCGGAGAAAAGAAATTCAACTGTGTTCTTTCAGTCATTGTCAAAAAGAACAGAAGTCTGAGATCATAAGGCTGGGCAACAATTTAACACTCAATAATGTCAAAAGGAGAAGACTGTACAGGGCCGTTCAAATCAAATTTGTAAATCAGCCAGTAAATTTAATTCATTTAATACTATTGTGGAGTTAAGAGGTGAAATAACCTATTTCCTATATCAATAATGTCATATAATAATAACTTATGATAATTAAATGTACAACTACAAAAATCAAGGATGGTTTCCTTGTTTACAGCTAGCTACATAACCGGTGACACCCTCTTTCCATGATCCAGTCAAACAACAGCACATCGCTGGAAGACAGCCATAGCTGGAAAAGAACAAAAAATGATCAAAAACAACTGCACTGCTACCATAATGGGGGTATTCTATGAGCACATTGGTTGTGCCTTGGCTGGAAGCTGTCTTGGCCAAAAGGATAATATTTTCAAATGCAGTTGTTCATTCATTAGATATACAAAAGTTATACCTAAAAAAAAAACTATTTTTGGACTCTTTCTTAACAAGTAACAACTCAAGCTTTTGGGTCTAACAATTACTAATACCTTGTATCCTATTAATTTCTACTATCCTAACAGGCAAAGGAGCAACCCAAGCATGTAGTGTCTTCTGTGTGGTAAATGATATGCAGATTAGTGACTAGAAGCCATTCACCGCTGACAATTAACAATCAACTTTCAAACTTGATTTTTAACATGCATTGTTGAAAAAGAATTAACTTTATACTGACATACCACATATAAACAGTTATTAACTTCCAAACTTATATGAAACCAGCAGAGTTCAAAAGGTATTTACTTCATGCTGCAATGCACAAACTTGATCATGACTAGCATCTATAAATCACAGCATTAATGAGCAAATGCATAAACAGATTTTAAGTATGCTACAACAAGTTTCATCTAAAAAGGAAATTATCACAAAACATATATTTATAAAATAATTGAAATGAATCTTACGGATCAAAACAGAAAATGTAAAACTATGGTCCTACAGGTTCAGACCATACCGTTGTTTCAATAATAACAGCAATTAGATTCACAATGAGAATGAAGGATATTATGTATCCAAATTTTGGGCTTCGAACGAAGGCTTTCAACTTCTCCGAGAAAGATGAATGGTAGGCTGATGAAAAATATTCAAAACAAGATGGCTGCAACCAGAGGCAGAGTATCAAAGATGAAATCTAGAATGTTAATTGTCATTTAAAATGAGTAAGATCTAAGTACTTTTATGTGTTTGGACTTACACAATCCTCCTTTTGGAATCTTAGAGCAATGGCATTGCAAAGGTCAGCAAATTCATCCAAGTTGATCTACAAAATTAAAATTATAAATAAAATGATCAAGTCCGGCAGCGAAATTAAATTGATTTACAACCAGTAGACAATAATAAAATAATAAAATTCTGGGACGTGTGTAACAGCAACTTCATGGTAGAAATTTACATGGTTTTCCTGTTTTTTATTTTTTATTTTTTTTGCTTTATGATTTCTTTCTTAGCATTTTATTAATTAATAATTTACCTTCTACAGAGTTTCATGCGGATATTGCTTGTTGTTATATCCACAGCCAAGTAGAATATTGTATTGTAAATAATAGTATAATAACATTCTACATCTTGCTAGTCCATTTCTTTGCAATAACAAACATTCCTAATTAATTATCAGAGTTTATATTTATGTATTTGCAGACATATATGACTCCAGAAACAATGGTTCTCTATAAATGAAAAAGGCTTAGAATGATGGAAAAAGTAGATATTGTAACAGTGACCACAAATCTATCATCATATAAAAAAGTAAAATCGATAGCAGAAAAAAAATGAAAAATTTGCCGCAAGTTTTTAAACAAGCTGAGAGAAATAGGGTACCTTGAAGTCGTGGGTGTCATCCAGCTCATCAAATATTAACTCAAATTCTTCTGTGGATATTTTTGGCAAAGTCCTAAACATAATATAAATAAAATCATGTTTTAGAATCCAAAAGACCAAAATCACAAGTTAAAGGCCCAATTGAAACATATCAATTACAAGAACCTTGAGGAAGTCGGTTCTTATAGCAACAATCAATCAAACATGAATTTACCATATCTTCATAATTTCTAAGGAAATGCATCAGATACCCATAAGAGATCATAATAAATGAAGTCAAAAGAAGAGGAGGTGGAAAGCTTAAATCAGATGTCAAGGTGATGATTAAGATCTTTTTAATTAGATAGAGAATGTGATGAAATTCCATAGACAATGACAAGGAGATGTGATTACTGCTGGTAGTTACGGGCTTACAGCATCTCTTTGTATGTAGGTTTATCTTCTAGTTGTTTTCCAATTTTATGGTTCCTCTGCCAGTATCTCCCAATATTTTGCTGAAATTTGTTTAAATTAGAGGGAAAAGGAAAATAAATATTGCCAAAATATGATAAAATTACCAATCAACTAAGCAATTCCTCTTAATATGGATGTCCACTTTACGACTTTTGTTGTCCCGAAGGATAAAAGAACATCAATGAAAACAAATAAATTCATGTATAATGTATCATAGAACAAATCAATATATGAGATGGTATAGGCATATCCTTTCTAAAGCACAGTGAAGTAAGTGATACAAGCCATACCTGTATTTATTAAGTTCTTCAAACAGTCGAATGCATTGCTTCTTATCGAGGAATCCAACATTCTGTTCAGCATAACAAGGAGGCCCTTACAAAACGTGTGACAGAACAGAAAACAGACGCAATATTTAACAAAAACATTTGCAACTAGATTATTACGCAAAAGAAACTACACTCTACTGCCAATGTAACAAACTTGAGGTGGTAGTAGTTTGTAGGAAACTAAAAAAGACAAAGCCAGGTCAAGAATGACTATTTTTAATCTACAACACAAAAGAAATATGCAGGGAAATTGTAAGAATATAAGGATTAAAAATGCAGTATTATATCAATATTCACGAACTTCTGTTTGTATCAAATAAGTATCTTCATTATTTTGATTATTCAATTCTATATAAGAGCATATCCTCAATTAATTTCTTAACAATGATGTTCTCTCACTGCCTCTATCTACATCCCCATGGGCTTCCTTTTGCCACTTGAAAGTGAACAAATCAGCCCACCGTAGCAGGCAATCATAAGTCTCCATTTTAGGCATGCCAAACCATGTTGAAAGGCTATCTTACATATTTTCCTCAATCCCACTCTTTGCCACGAGATAACACAGGGTGGCTTCCAACCTTCGGTGCTGGGGTACATTGGTCAGTGTACTCCAGCACCAAGTTCGCCAATGGGTTTAGAAGAGACTACAGGGGATTACAAAAGAACTTAACAATGTGAAAATTATATTATTTTTTAATATTCTCGATCATTAACAAAATCTAGCATTCTCTTCCACTTTTGTGGTTGTATTGGATGGGTAATGGTCCTTTCAGACATTAGAGAAAATATATATCGAAAATCATGACCAAGTTGATGAAAAACTGCATGGCTTATAAGGAAAAAGACAAAAAAAATATATGGAAACCAGATATGTTGCATTCATATGCAATTTACAAAAGTATGATTGAAATAAAGCTTGTTTCAAAGCATGCTAACAGATATAATCAATTAGATGGTGTTAATACTTACATCCTTATCTATAACATTAAAAGCTTTTTCCAACATACGTCTCCTCATGCGATCCATCTTAGAAACTTGTTTTGCAAGCTACAAAAGAAAGTAAAAATAAAAAAGATATAACATATGTGTGTGCATTTATACAGTTCCAGAAAATAGCAATAAAAGTTTTTAATCGGATACTCCTTATGTCCCAAACAATTCATCCATACTAGCATATCCAGTGCTTTAAAGGATTCTCTTTAATTGCATCCATATGCAACTTAAAATAACACACTTTCCAAGATTACTCTCATAGAGAAAACTTGCAAAAGCAAATTAAGCATTAAAATGAAGACAATTTGATAATTTAAAACAGAATATGGTTCGACTTCTTAGGGTGACGTAACGACATGAAAACGTTGGGCATATTATCCAGGATAGAGAGAACATCAAATAAACACTTGATCAATAGCTGAGAGAAGAAAAAAAGAAGAGCGCACACGTATATAATAGTTGCATCATTGCTACTCTTCTTCACTGTAAGAAGAGTAATACTGAAAAACAGAAAACATATACCTGATCTTTAAAGCTATCATACACAACAGCAAGGATCAAGTTGGTGACGAAGTAAACCCCCAATAGCACGTAGAGAACGAAAAATAAGGAATACCAGCGTGAATCCCTTAAAAGAGATACAGTTGTTAAATATTAAGATAAAAATTTGGTAGGCATTAACGAAAAATATTAAGACTCCAACACATGGCAACATCAGCTATATATGATCTTCACTTGACAGAATCGTAGAGACATAACACTAAAATGTTTGGGTAAGAATTCAACACCTGCTGAAACATACATCATAAGTCTCTAATCAATTTATAACAGTAGAGGCATTAAGTAAGCAAATATGATGAAAATGAACATATAGTTATAAAGTTATAACTAAAATTTTGTGATGTGCCCAAGGTTATAATAATTTAGACAGTTTAGTTGGTGTTTTGACTCTTGCCTCGTTTCCTACTACAGTACGAGAAAGAGTTTTCCATATTGTTCACATCAATTTTATGATTGTGAACTGAATACATGAAGAGCAAAAAAGTGAAAATGCCAAAATGGCTTGTTCAAATTTTACATGTTAAAAGTGAAAAATGGAGTCCTGTTTCCATTGTGCATTTTTAGAGAATGTCTATCAGACTTTTTTTCTTTAATAGACACATTTAGTCTGTTTTAAGATTCTAAAAACAGACAACGAGGGTGTATGGTACAGAATACACCCTAAGATCTTCAATTTCATGACTTCTAAATTTTGTAACAAAATGCAACCTATTACAAATGTCTAAGTGTCTAACATTTCTAACTTAGTTTAACGCGATGGAAGTATCAATTATAAAAACACAATATTTTGATACGAAAAAATACAGCAATTGACTGTATAATATTAAAAAAGAAAAATATGATAATTAATGTAGACTCATGAACATAAAACAAGCATTCAATTAACGTGCCATACATTATAAGAAGAAAAATTAACAGAGGAGCTCAGTTATACATAATAACAAAGATTTGAGAAGTGTAAACTTGTACAACTCTGAAATAAATGCAGCAGAGCTGTGACAAATTCGGTTTAACCATACCTCTCGATTTAGAATCAGGAAACCAAATGAAACATTAATAAAACTAAAACAGTTTTCAGAGTCCCACTTACTTGTATGCTGGTATCCAGACATCCGGATTGTTGGAAGTGGTAAATAAAACAAACATCTGATACAATGTGGTACCATATGATGCAAATACTATTTTCCCTTGTTGTGTGTCTTCGAAGAAGACATAGGCTAACCAACTGGAAAACAGAAGAAACAAAAGTCCTAGAGCCTGCAATTTAAGGAAATGAGAGATTGATAAACAGATGAAAGGAAAACAAAATGCACTGTGTGTGAGAGAAATTGGAAAACATTTGAAAGTGCAGCTGCAATGAACATTGAAGCGCAAAGCTGGGATGGAGAACAAACCAAGACATTCAAGTATGTGACAACCATTCCAGCCAGAATCAGGATGCTATCTCTTAAATCCCTGGAGTTGAAAGCGAAATGAGAAAAAGGAAAATGTAAGATACTGGATATAACTCATGCATACACATTCGAGCATGCACACACATCAAATACTTGTGCTCATATACAAACATAGATGAATTTACAATGACAAAAAGTATAAATATTTCACACTATACCTAATGTTTAGGGTGAAAATGACAACTCTGACATATGGCGCAATCCTAAGAGGAAGAAAGTCAAAGGCCACTGGAGATAAATAGAGAGCATAAACCAGAAGATCAGCAACCAAAATTAATATGCAAATGACCTGAAAAATCAACCAGACAAAAGAAGTATCATTAGACTGCAAGATGAAAAACAGAAGGAAGACAACATATATAAAGAAGAATGCAGCACATATCAAAGACTAGACAAAGAAGGTTCAATGTTAAATAAATCAACACAAAAATGCCAATATGAGCTACATTGCCATCCAAATCAAGAAGAAAACTAAGATTATAATCATATAACTTCAAAATAATAAAACCATGAAGCTATCCTTATTCTTTATGGAAAAAAAACACTTATACAAAACATAGAATATATGGAGATTAAAACGTGAACATATAAAGGTACATACATGATACGGCACACAATATCACAACTATTAAATGATTCCCATAGGTCATCATAGTATCATCTACACTGAGACATACGGTAGGTATTGGGGCTTTTCCTTTAGAAAAATCACTTCAAATGGGAGCTCTCCTTCAGGGGTGAACACCTTCCACGGCAATTAGCTACTTGTAAAGTACTTTGCTTAGAATATGATAACAAAAAGTAGAAAACGATGACACCTGAGTACAGAACAATTTTTTTACAAATTCTCCATTTAAACAGTAGATTTTATCCACACTAACTGCAAGAAGCATTTTAGATTGCCTATGCTTCTGGTTATGAATAGAAAGTATACAACTGTCTTCCCTTGCATATGCAATCGCCGAAGCTGCACATATGCTTGAATATATTTATTTTTATTGCCGTAAAAGAAAGAAGTAACGGAATTGAACACAATGGACTCAAAAATAAAATAAAATAATTAAATCTAGCTGGTTTTTGACCATTTTCCTTGATTTCTCAGTTAAAAGTTTTTATCTTACCTAGTAGATTTAACAATCTATCAGATGTCGAGTAAAAAACAAAACAAAATCAGTCAAAGAGTAGTGAAATTCATGGTGTTGAGGCAGTTGTACCTTCAACCGATTTATCCAATTATTCGAATAGATAAGGAACCCTTCATATGAAATTGGGAAGAGGGTATGGATCATGAGTAGAATGAGAGTTATGCCCTGCATGAGAAAACAGAAACTCTCAGACGACTTGTACACAACACATCACACCATGAAAATTGTGAAGGAGAAAAATATGTTCAATCTTACCTCATAAATAAGAGACTCTGCACCAGTCAAGTAAGGTAACTGCCCGAGATAAAAATAGTCCCTATCATTGCAAGAATATGTTGTAGCAGTCCTTGAGCACCACAAAGGTTTCTACAAAAACATAACATAACAATCAAGCAAACAACAAATCACATGTCATCTTGACAGAAATATTTGCTCGTTTGGTTTCTTTTATCTATTTAGTGTTTAAATGCAAGAGAAAGATACCGACCTCCAAGAAGTTCAAGACAATCAATGCGAAATAATTGAGAGACCAGAGGATATCAAACTTGGTAAAGAAGAAGTAGAACTTAGCAGATCTCTGAAAGTTTGATTGGTCGAGAATTTGCTCAGGTAGACCAATTCCATCTTCGGCCTGCAAGAATGAAAGTTGAAGCAATAATCAGTGGAAGTGAAGCAATTGGTTTTCAAATTTGAAGAGAAATGAGAATGGAACAGTGACCAGATCGACGAGTGCAGCGGCTTTCTCATAACGAGAGCCTTGCGTGATAGCATGCGTTCGTCCAATGAACGAAACGTCCCTCCTTCTGCCACTGCTTTCTCCACTCACCAGCAGAGCCTTGTCCATCTTCAACGTTCAAAAAACAAAATCAAGTGTACTAATTCACTATTTATTATTATTATAGAGATAGAATGAGAGATCGTGTGAAGTGAGAAGCCGGAGATCTAATAATAAAAGAAATATAAGAGAATTCAAAAGTGAATGGTGTGTTGCCGCGTTGAACTTGTGAGAGAGATCTACAGATACATTCAGGTGTCAGTGTCACGTCTCATTTCTCGCTTTACTATATCAAAATAAATTCGTGTAGAAGAAGTTAGATGTTAACGTTAGAGCAATGGAAGGATGACATTCATGTCGGCAATTTGAGTTTGATAAAAAGGCAGAGGGCAGAGGGCGGTGAGGGTCCAATCGATTTAATTGACATTCAATCACAATCCGCCAACGAATTCTTGGTATAAATGATAATGGATAAACATGGGATCCATTTACACTAACACGACCCCACAATTCTGCTTCCTCCATCACCGGATCTAGCCATGTGGATCATCCCTCTACGCCTGTAATGCTTTATCGAATTTTCTTTTTGTGTTTATTTCCACCCATTTATATCTCTGATATCGGGACCGTCTCATTGCCACATATTAAAACTATGCCACTGAAATTATCCTATTTATTTAAAGAATATAAATATATATATATTATTAAACAATCTCGCTGAACAACCTCACTAAATAATAATAATAATAATAATAATACCGTCCCGTCCCGTCCACGCTGAAGATTTTCTCCAGATATTGTTTACCAAGCGGAATTGTCAAAGATGCCAAACAACGACAACATGGTAAGACAATTAACTGATTAACCAAGGGGACCATATGATACAAGACTCAAGATTATATAAACCAAAGATCGACGTGGAAGCTGATAATTCAGTATTCAGATATAAACCAATAACATAATAAGGAATTAAAGTATTGCATTTATAATGTTAGTATCAAAATCAGGTCCAACCAACTAATTTGAACACAAGTGGCAGAATGCAAGCATCAAAGTCGGTTCTGAAAAGAATACATGTAGCTGCATTTCTTTCTAACAAAAGAATAACAAATATTTCTAGCAACCTCGACAAATTGAACACTAATCTATAATTCGTATAGACACTATGACCAATATAAGCAACCGTAAAGAGTATGAGAAATACAGCTAATTACAAGCACTAATGGGAAGGTGATGCCAAAATCAACTACAACAAACGCGGTTTTCTTCTCCCCTTTGAAACAAAATGTATCCGTAGCCTCGAATCTGCCTCACACGCCATAACCTCTACAAATCGACAAAAGATAAATAAACAACTCAACTGCTATGGTAATCCACCTCACGCCGCCTTCAGACCTGCAAGCATGATCAATTCCTCTCAGTAACAAGTTGACTTATTTAAGGTCAATAGGACTATAACTAATTCAGTTGGTAAAAATTCAACAAAAGGATTGAAACGATATAATAAACCGATAACAAGATATCCAGCTATGAAATATACAATCAAACTACCCAAAAACAGATGTATTGCACACATTTTAAACATCAAATTGAGTAAGAAGTAAGAACATTGCATGAAAAGACTAACTTTTCCAGGCTGGTATCAAAATGGCCTTTTCATTCATGTGAGATGTAAGAAAATATTAAAAACTTTTGCATGCAAGGGAAAACAAATGCATTTTACAAAAGCATTAAAAAATTTACACACGCATCAGGCATATTAAAGTAGAGAGTTATCATCGACCCACACCTGAGTGAAAAAACAGCTACGCAAATCAATACTATATTGTCTATAACAGTGATGCTTGCCAGATGTGACGCCTTTTAAAATTCAAACGGACTGCTACAACTCTAAAAATCTATATCATGCTGTCTCTTTAAGGTTGGTTTATAAAAATTTTAAAAAGCTATTGAGCTTTTCTTTGAGTTTGTGTACTGCAACCTGCAATTCCAATAGGTGTGAAAGACCAGATGTTCTCTTCTTTGCCAACTTTAAGTTTGAAAAACACTATTCTTAACAACCAGACATATTTGCCATCAAAACTTGAACCTTTCACATTCTTTTCAAACCATCAATAATTCTCCTTTCTCGCCAAATAAACCCTAAACTTACAAATTTTATGGAACCAATCTTGCTATCAAGATTCCGTAGGGTGGAATATTTAAATCCATCACCACATCAAATATACTCCAATTTTCCCTCTTAAAATGTCGATTTAAGAAGTTTATAAATTAAGGATTCGATTGTCTGGGTGCTTTGGACTTCAAACTCTGGAAACACACATAGATCCACTCTGGAAACAGATATCTGAAGATTAAATGCACCTTGTTTCTTTAAGTTCTTCGCACTCAATACTTTGCCAAAGATTTAATGCACTTAGCAGTGTCATAAAAAATATAATTGTAAGCACTGTTCAACACCACTGCATGATTTAAAATTCTGTGCCAACAAAATTGATGGGCTAGTTGTGAGCACAGAAGAGCATAAGGGTAGAGCCAGGGCCCATGATTCAATTCAAAAGCATACAATAAGAGAGTGCACTGCTTTCTTAAAAAAGAGTGTAGCCTGCAAAATGAAGCAGAGTATCACAGAATATAAGAGCGAGCCAAGCCAGACAGAACTTTCAGAAATTTCATTGAAACACCATTCTGCTGAATTATATTGATGACTATGAAATATTGAATCCTAGAAGTTCAGTATATCTAAATGAGCCCTTTCTGTATTTGATAGCGATAGAATGAATCAAGATATATACACCACTTCCAAAATAGAGTACCAAGACTTAATCATATGTAACTAGGAGCAAGGAATCATGATAAGACAATGGAAAATATCCCACAGAACAAGATCCATAGTTCTATCTGGTAATAATATTGCAAAATGACTACCTCTATCAAGCCATGTGATCACAGTGTTCATAAAATGTTACTCATTCAACTTAAACGATCATTCATGCACACTCTTTCCACTGCAAGATGCGAAAGTGAAATTTTACTGACTGGCAAATTATTGTCTAGTCAATATTAAGGAAAATCAAGCAGACAGCACAGATAATAATAAAAAAAGAAAGAAAAAATCAAAACTTGTTATAAAAGGTGATGAACTATAATTACCTAATCACATGTCGCCTGAAGCTTTTTTTCCAGTAACAATCTGGGTTATACGAAGACCTCTGCTAAAAGCTTCATTAAATAGCACCCTTGTCTGCATAGACTGGAATCCAGGCAACCATGATAGAAGCGCCACAGGGATCATGACAATCACTCCAAACATTATATCATATAATCTAGCCACTGCAACCACAGACCCCCAAAGCCTAGTATTCTGCAAAAAGGGCCTGAATACTTGAGCATTCAATACAAGTCCCCACCCAGTAGGGATAAAAGCCAACAGACTAGTGAAAAAATCCACAAATTTGAATTTTGTGAACTCCAGCAGGGCAACAATGACAAGTATTGCAAATATAATGATGAGGAACTGAACCAGACGATAGTAGATGTGTTCTTTTGATGCATATTTGTCACGGGCGTATGCTACTACTGCAGAAATAGCAAAAGCCACAACAATATAGATCCACGAGAGCAAGTAAACAAAAATACTGGTATTCCCAGCAGAAATACCTAGCTGGTACACTATCCCATACTGAAAAAAGAAGAAGCGGAGGTTTAAAATTATATCCAGTAACTTTCCCCAAAGCCCAGTTGTCCTTAGATGGTCCTGCTCTTCATACCACCATTTTTCCCAGCTCTGTTCAGATTTTGCAAACACGCCCCCACGGAACCAAATCCAGTTCATGAAATCATCAAAATCATATACAGTCTTCAACCAATCAAAGCCAGAAGGATTGAAGACAAATGGAGCCATTATAAACGAAATGACTAGGAACCAACTAGAGATTGTCAAGGCTATATAGACAAATGTGCCCTTAGCTATAGTGCTGTACGCTGCATATACTGTAAGTATCAATCCAAGCTCTATGGCCTTAATAAAGTGGCTACGTGCATACAGCCTATAATTTTCTGCAAAACCCTTATGTTGCACAACAAAACCACGCCCAGTTGCTCGATATTTCGCACCACCATGAAGGATAGTCCGGCCAAAGTAGTGAGTGCGAGTTCCCATGGAGAATGTATAGAAAACAGATGAAAGCTGGAGAACCATAGTCAGGAAATCCCAAATAGCTTCAAGGAACCCATGCTCAAGAGAATTCTCCACAATCATTGGGAGAGCTGTGAACAAACCTAGTTGGATAATGAACTGCTGATTCAAGATAGCACTAAGAGCGCTATTGTTATTGTTTGTCACAGCACCCTCAACACCACTAAGAGCTAAATATAGTCGGCCCCATAAGAATGCATACACGGTTAAAATGACCATCATAGTGTTGAAAAAGAACCCCACAGTGGTGTAGAAGTATGATAACATCCGAAAGAAGTCCAGTCTATGGCCCAACCTGTAGACATCTCTGCTGAGAATTTGCTCACCATTTCCACTAGCAACCTTGGCTTCAAACATAGATATTTGATTCAAACCAACATCCCTTCCTTTGCCAACTTGGATGTACTCATGGTGTGTGACATTGCCTCCTCTCAACGTGCAGTTAAAGCCAGCAAAAATGTCCTCGCTGATGTTGATCACTCTAGAAGCTTTGCTCAGCCCACCTCTAGTCAAGAACCAAAACCTGTCAAAGACATCAGGATGGCCATAATGCATTCTCACTTTCAGAGGGTTTGCCAAAACACGCTGACCTAAGGTAACAAAACTGGTTTCTTGAGCTGACATAAACCAAGCAAGCGACGAAACCGAGCCAGTAAAAATGTGCTCTCTGACACCCAAGATGGTAGGCTTCCTTATACCATAGTAGTGCCTGAATTCTTCCAACAAATTCCGCATTTTAAGTGCCTCCTCAAAGTAGTTGTCTTGGTTCATATCAATAGTCTGAACTGCATCCCCCCGGGTGAAAATAAGGGCATGATTTTGGTTCTCTGGTTTTCCCTCCCCAAGCTTCAAGGGACCAGGCAATTTAACCCTGTAGATTTCAACTTCCCTCTCTAATTGCTGATCGTATTTCACAAGAACGGAGTAATATTCTTTATCATCCCTCCCTGTGGAAACTTCGTCAACATAAGCAACTCGAAGAGCTTCGTTGTTCTTCATCATATGCAAAATATCATCAGCACGGGGGTCTTTCTTCTCCTTTTGTTGACCATATATCTGGCACGCAACCACATAAGTGAATTTCATCAACGCAGTCCCAAACTCATGGCCTTTAAATAACAGGCTCACTGAACTACTCGATCTACTCAAACTCTTGGAAGAAGGTGACCTTTCTGAACTGATACCATCCAAATTGCCATCTCGCCTCATTGAACCAAGCTCTTGGGTCCCTTCCCTAATGTCCATCTCAGAAGCAGAATCAAGGAAAGCCAGCATCTTAAGAGCCCGGTAATAGTACATCATTCCCCTTACAGTGCGGCCAAGTGTCTGGCCCCTGTAGGATGCCCAGAACCTGAGATCTTTCAACCTCTCATTCCAGATTTCGTCATACTTCACCAGTCCTTCTCGGCGCATCCTCTCCAAGAAATTCTTCCACTCATCATCATAAATTGTCCTTAGATAGTACAAGATGGATATCCCGTCTTCGTTCTCAGTTCGAAGTTGCTCTTTACTATAAAGAATTTCTTCATTGTAGTAAGGGGTGAGAACACTGAAGGACATCATCTTCTCGACTAGAGGGGCATGGGGCATATTCATAAAGAGTGAGTTACTAAAGAAGGCTAATCTGCGTCTTGCTTCAATGTTAACAGGAATGTTATTCATAGCATCCCGGGATGTTAGAATCGTGTGCAAGCGCCTAACCTGTCTATAGAAGTTCTCGTTACTGAGATCAGGCAAATCAACAGCATTCTCAAACAGTAGACCTGCCATGGCATCTGGATTACGAGGAGCCAAGCCATCCTCCACAAGCTGTTCTGTGCTCCTCTTCTCTATGAAAAAATCTCGAACAACAATCTCATAAAGGGCCTGTAGCATGTTAACTACCTTGTTAAGATCTTTCTCGGGCTTGTTCAGCAACTCGACAAGTTTTATCAACTGGGCATGAATCTTGGGCAGTGCAGTCATCTTGAACGTTTTAGTGAACTTCTCAATCTGTACAGAGTGATCAATTTCTTGAAACAAGACCGTCATAATATAATGCTCTTCGGTGTTAACTTTGAGGATATGAAGAATCAAGTACTTCAAGCTATCATAAGCTTCTACCACAACACAACGCCTATACTCATTCTTGCAAATCTTATACCAGAGCCACTTATCAGGAGCATCCACCAACTCCTTGGCCTGGCTAAGGGCTAGAAGCAGCTCATTGCTCAGCAGAAAACAAGGCCAACGAACAACCCTTACATTCCAAGAATTCTGTGGCAGCTCCAACAGTTCAACCTCTCTATCAGAAATAATATCCTCTTCCCTGAAAATTGAAATTATCTCATTCCATATCAAAGCAAACTTGTTTGCCTCGACCTGGTTAGATTCAAGCTTCCTATAGGGTCTTCCGAGCCCATATCTCAGTTTTAACCGATGAATGGCATCTTTAAACTTATTCCTCAGTGTCCCCCTAGCATCCAAAAGCTGCTCCTCAGGCATCAGATTAAACTGCATAGCACTGGCGAAAAACTGAAATCTGAGCCTCAACTGCTGCATATTTCGAATCTCGCCCAAATGCTGGAACAACCCCACTGCTGCACCCACAAAGGATGAGTAAATTGAATACCAAAGCTGCAAATCCATCAAATAAATCAGAACTACAGGCAGCCACAGCAACCCAACAGCCAATCTGTTGCTGTCACCAATGAATTGAAACCACTCATACCTCACATTCCTAAGCTGTAACATTTCTTTTGTGGGTTCAATCAAGGGTTTAATTTGCAAAAAGTAGCTGAATAAAAATTTAGTTGCCAAGACTAACACCCAGAACAGGGAATACTTGATATTATCCACAAGCCCTTCTCTCAATCCACGACCTACATAACTCCTGCTCTGAAACCACCAAGTCAATGCATAAAAGATCTTCCAATCCGTGTTCTCGAGAAAATTCCTTATCCAAGGAATTATAAACAATGCCAATGCCAACAGCTCAGGCAAAATAAAAACAAACCCCACCTCAAGAAAAGTGACTATACGATTATTTGCAGCATTAGACCACATCCTATCCTGATTCCTCTGTGTCCAAATCTGGCCATAAAACACTCCAAAGAGCACAAGCCATAAGGCTGCAACAATGCTCTTCAACACCATCCTCACTCCAAGCCCTAAAGTCTCCCTAGAAACAAGACGATACTGTGTTCCAGCATCTAACAAAGACTGCAAGAATCTTAACGCACTCCAAGTAATAAACACAGTCAAGACACGAACCTGAACGTTTCGAATTTTAAGTGCTTGCCATGGATACTCATTCCCCTCCCAAGCTACAATAACTGCAGCTTGAAAAAACAAAATCAACATTATCCACAACCTGTCAAAGCTCCTGAACAAGTTCCAAAACGACCGTTGCTCCACAAACCCAGTCTTCCCCACATGTTTACTTCTACTCGCCAGAACAAAGAAGTTGCTCCCCACATCAATTGGCCATTTCAGCTTCTCAAAACACCTCTTACTCCAAAAATACTCGTTCAAGTCATCGTAATTCCTCCACGCACTGTGCGGCCGCGTCCCGTTTTTACTGTTCTCCACCTCCGCCTTTATCGTCTCGTATATGGGTTTCACTACGGAATTCAGAAACGCGTTTTCTCCGGAGATGGACGGCATCACCGGCTGGCCTGTGTTCTCATCGATGTAATCCTCCAGTATCTTGTTCAATTCCATGGCCATGTTATGGAAGATGTAGCAGATACATTCCGGCATGAACCGTAGATTCGCCGATTCTCCCCAAATCAGAAGATGCAGAGAAACGTACAATAGCTCACGCCGCTGGTCGGAGACGGACTCCCGCCGATCCGAGATCCAGATGTTCGATTTCTTACCCAGATACGAGCACCAGTGGCTGTAGTTCTTCAACAATTTAACACGGAACCGTCTCAGAACGGTGGCGTCGAGCGTGTCGATGTTATCAGGCGGCGGCGTCAGGCGCATCTGGGCGTTGGCGAGGTGGAGGACCAAGTGCTCGCGCTGGTTGCGGACGTTGTCCTTCTGGAATCCGAAGAACAGAGCGAGCCAGTCGAGGAGGTCCATGTGAGGGAGCCATTGGGAGTAGGGAGGCTTTCGGAGGTCACCAACGGTGCGGAGTGCGGCAGCGGCGGCGCGGACCTCGGGGAAGCGGAGGGAAGGGTGGTCGGCAAGGAGGTTGTGGACGGGGATTATGTTGTAGGTCTCTTCTTCTTCGGGTTGACGGCCTTGTCTCGACCGCGCTGCTGTGCCGGCGCGGTGACGGAGATTGCTCATGATGATTATAGCATCTGTGTTTTAGGTTTTTTCTTTTTTCAAGAGGGAGATTTGAATATGTAATGCTGATGAAGAAAAATAGAACAGAGAGAGAAGAAAAGAGAAGACAGGTCGCGTGAACTGAGAAGATGGAATCGGGAGTGGAAGAAGAACATACAATGCCACAATGGAATTGTTCCTTCTTGTCTTTGATTTTATGGAAATTGCAATCTTTTCCTACAAGTTTCTTTTATTATCTATTTTACCCTGTTATCGTATATCACAAGTTTGGAATTAAGTTAATTTTCTGCCATTATAATTCAACACGTTATAACTTATAAATACAATCATATTATTTAATTAGATTCTAATATCACATTTAATCTTTTTAGGAATGTAAGATTCCTAAGATGTTTTGATTTTTTAGTAATTATGATAGAGTTATTCTTTTTTTGTTTCCAATTTTAACTATTTTTAAATTTTAAATATTTGATTTTTGTATACCCTTTGATTGAAATCTTGTAATTAACAACTAACCTTGTATAGTAGCTACAAGACAACTCTTAACTATATAGATACACCTAATTACATTTTTTAAGTTTTTAGATATCGGTAAATTTATTTATATTTAGACGATGATCAAATGACTTTTAATTTAGCAAAGTCTGATGGAATCTAATTAGTTGTACGTATATAATAGCACATTTAACTTCTTCATTTTAGTAATATTTGGCCTTTAAGACAATTATGGTTTATTCCACTGCATCAAGTGGGTGGTCACAATATGGGTTTGAGCAAAACAAATTTTTATCATTAACATAATATAGATCAATTCAAATTGAATATGGATTTATTTAATGTTAGGTTTTATATATTAAATTTCAAAATAAATATGTAATTCAATTGTTGGTTTTAATTTATTTATTATTTTAATGATTAGCTTATGATGGATTGTGAAAACAAGCCAGTTCAATTAAGGAGGTATTTTATTATTTTGTTAAGTCTTTAAATAGTGTACGAGGTTTAGTTGATATTTTAAAAATTCATTAAAAAAATCAACCAAAAACGAGTAAAAAGTTATATTTAAAACAAGCTTAAACAATAGCTATGATTGAAATAACAATCCCTAGATTTTCTCCCTTTTGTATTTATTTACTTTGCTATAATATTGATTTGTTTGAAAGTTGAAGAATCAAATAACTTAATTCTTGCACTCAAGTTGTTTCTTCCACCAAAGTTGAATATATACATACTTTTGACATTGTCAAATAAGTTTATTTGTCGATTTAGGTGTATATATCACATCTAGTTTTAATCAATCATCTTCGATTTGTCAAAATGCATAACTCTCAAACCTAAAGACAATATTTTATTTTTCTTTTATATATATACAATATATGCAAAAAAATCTTTGCACTAGATCTTGAAATCATATATCTTATTCACAACTTTGTCTAAGAAGAGGTGATGAAATCAACTCAAGAACTTGTCTTTTTTGCAATTATGATTTCTTGTATTGGTTTGTTACATAAAAATATAGGTTTATTATTTCACAACTCTTCCACAAGCAAAAAAGAAAAAGAAACAAATACTAGATTTTAGACTCCACTTACTTTACATGATTTGGGTTAAACCAAAAATAAAGTCTATTTTAATTTAAAACAACATATGATTTATGAATTAGTACACGTATGAATTTTATCTGAACACCGAATACGGTTCTTATAAATATATGTATATATATCAAAAAGAAGCAATTCCGTGATATCTAAAAGTTGAGGGACTAAATAGATAAATATGGAGGCGACATACTGGAAATTGTCGCCTAATCGCTTTCTGATTTTGAATCTTTCATTTCTCCTAAGTTTTATCATACTCATAACTTAATAACGTGGTCCCTGGGAATGGAAGAAAGGCAACGGTCTGTATCACTGTATGTACACTATTATTTATTATTATTAATTTTTCTTCTTTTAAGGCGCTTTCTCACTCGCGCAACTTTACTATTTTATCCTTTTTCTCTTTTGCTTATTGGCGCCCATTGAACATAGTTTGAGCGCGTGGATGGTGGATCCACTTTCCGCTTCTAGACAAACGCGCTTTTTTTAAAGTGGCCGTAAGCGGTAAGCCCGTAACGGAGCTCCACGGCAGCGTGTGGGCCCTTGGGTATTTGACTGGGGGGATGTTATTCAATTGTGACATTGTGACCTGCAACCAAAAACGATGTCTATGGTTGAAAATGCAATTAAGAAATTAATATTTATATATATATATATATGTTTAATAATTTTTTATTATAATTATGCAATGATAAAATCCAACGAAAGTGTTAATGTAACTCATTTTCTACGTTTGTGGTCGAGAGCTCGAGTCTTATAATTTGCATTTTACAAAACCGTGTAAGGAGTTTTTTCTTAATGTTGTGACTTGTGAGAGTTAAAGGTATCAATTGGGGCCGGGTTTGGCATGCCCAGTCCCTTAAGGCCTGCCAAGGAGGCATGTCTGGGCCAGCATGGCACGATGGCACATGCCGTGTCCGTGTGGGGCAGAGGGTGTCGGCCCGCCGTGCCAGTACGACCCGTCAAGCCCCCCCGTGTCAGACCCAACGGTTGGCACGACAAACCAGCATAGAGGGAATTTTTTTTTAATCTAACCGTTGATTTTTTTATTACTTTTTTTAAAAAATTCGTAATAATAAATAAAATAAACAAATTACAAATAAAAGTACATATATTAAATCGTAAAAATAATATTATAACAAACAAATTTAATACTTTCTTAAATTAAAAAAAAATTGAAGTGGGCTAACACGTTAAGGCCCATCAGGGCGACTCGACGTGCCGACACGGCACGACCCATTAACGGGCTGTGTTTGGCACGACACGGCACACTAAGGCTGCGGGGGATTAAAGGGTCATACCGATATGTTTTGACAGCTTTAGTGAGAGTAGACATCTTCCATGTATGGTGTTTAATCTCAACCGTTTCTGACAATCTCTGACCCTTTTGATTTCAGAATATATCAGTACTTGTAATAATAATAAAAGGAAAAAAAAAACTATAATTACACCACAGTATTGATAAATTTAATGAACGTTGCGTGTAAATGGTGAACCCCTCACACTAATGATAATGAAATTGTAGTGTAAGTAATACCTCTTTGGTTCCACTTCTAAATTTGTAGATTTAAAAACAATGCTTCTCCCCCATTTTTCTATTAATGTTGACATTTAAAATTCAAATTATTATTCTCCAAATCAAATAAATAAATAATCAGTTTGGCATGTAATGTTTTGTCAAATAAAAGTTTATTAAATGTATTTTACTTATGAAAACTTCGTAGTAACGATGTTTTGAATATTTGCATTTTTTATCACTTTGTCAAGAAAAATGCATTTCATGCAAATCTCCTCTTTGTCAAGAAAAATGCATTTCATGCAAATCTCCTCTTACCTCGAATTGTCATTTCATATTGTAATTTTTTTTTATATGCATTTCATATTGTAGTTATTATAGCATATGATAGATTTTCTCAAGTGTAATAGAAGTAAATATCTTTTGATAGTGAAAATAAATATTTAAACCAATTATGTAGTTATCATTGATCTTAACTAGTGGTGTCAATTTGGGCCGGGCCCAAACGGGCCGCCCGGCCCGTCCCGGTTTTCTGACGGGCTTGGCCCGGCCCGGCCCGCCAGCTAAACGGGCCACGCCCAAGCCCGTTTAGCTGGCGGGCCAGGCCGGGCCCACATTTCAGAAAACTGGGCCGGGTCCGTGTAGGCCCGCGAAGCCCACGGCCCAAAAATTTTTTTTGAATTTTTATTTTATTTTATTTTTTTTAATTTAAATTGAAGGGTGGCTTTTGTAATTAGTCAGGTTACCGTTGGTGTCCGTTAAGGGGGGGGGGGCGATATTCAAAACTTTAAAATATTATGTTTTTTTAAATCTTTTACAATTTTTTCCAATTATACCCTCTTCTAACTTTTTCCTATAAATACCCCATCACCCCCTCACCTTATTCTCTATATTTTCTCTACTTTCCTACTCTCTTATTCTCTATATTCTCTACAATCTTCAACATCTCTCACTCACTCTTTCAATTTTTTTGTAATTTATTTTATCTATTTAATATATTATTTATATACTATATACTATTATACTAATATACTATACACCATACATTATGTATTATATATTTACATACCTTCCACTCTCTAGTTTCTACATATTCTAAGACTCTTAGTCTCTTACTCTAAGGTATTGTCTTGTTTATTTATTTTTTAATTAACTTTCATTTTTTCCCTTACCAAGGTTTTATCCCATTAGGTTTTTCTTGGTAAGGTTTTTAATGAAGCAATCATGATTTGTAATTTATACATTTTAGTATCTCACCACAAATTCAATATGAAATTACAAAAATATTATTCATCGAAAACTAATTAAGTGTTGTATGAAATGAATAATATTATATTTCATATTAAAATTATTACATTAATTACTCAAAATTATTACAATGTATAAAAAAAATATTGAATTAATAAATAAAAAAATTGGAAGCCCGACGGGCCCGAAACGGGCCGGCCCGTTTCAGGCCCGTTTGGGCCTTAACGGCCCGATCTGCCCTCCCACGGGCCTTGGACCCGGGCCGGCCACCTTCAGCCATCTGTCGGCCCGGCCCGGCCCGTTTCCCAATCCGGCCCGGGCCCGAGCCGGCCCGTTGGCCATATGGGCCTAACGGGCCAGGGCCATGCCGGCCCGAATTGCCCCCACTAATCTTAACAGCTTCGGACAGACTTTTGATCTATTAATGTGCTATATTATAAAAAAAAAATATGAAAATGTATTTAACGTGTACAAGTCAATTTAATTTGTATCCTATCAAAACCATATCAAAGTATAAAATTAAAAATGAACTTACACATATATATTTGAAATAGAAGAAATTTTATAATTTATTATCCTTAATATTATGGAGTTAGATATTCGTAGTCAACCCTTTTTGGAGACACGGTGCAAGCAAAATGTCAATATGTGATTTTTATTATTTTTATTTTTTATGTGAATATGTGATTTTTAAGGGTCAAACTTGCATGTGATTTCGTTGATGTACCGTGTAGTTCAATTTTTGGACAATAAACGGTCTACGCGCCTTTTTTAAATCGCAACTTCCAATTTTAAAAACAGCAACTCGTTCTCGTTTCCAAAAAAGAACTAAAAACAAAACAAAAAACAGAAGGCAAATCGTCGTCTTCGGCACGTGCAATCACATCACATATGGGTATTATACGTTTGACTAACGGCCCACTTGCCGAGATCTCGATGACGTGGTCACGTGGACGGTTCTTGATCAAGTCGATCTTTTTTTTATTTTTTATTTTTTTATTATATATATATATATATCATATACTGTTCAAGTGGACTATTGAGTCTATGATGGTAATTGATTAACTTATATACTAAATCTTTAACTTTTATGTCTACTAGGTAAAATTTCTAAAATTAATTTAGGAAATAATTAAATAAGAATGTTTATAGCCCGTTTACTGATCCTGAATGAAACGAACGAAGGGCGCATTTATTAATCGGGAATAAGTGGAATCGGATTCAAGTTCCATTGGAAAATGAATGGAAGAGAATCAGAATTAAGATACTAAATTCTATTATTATGTTTACTAACTTTTTAAGAATTAGAAATGGAATCAAATTTATATAAAGTTGATTACAAAAATACTCTTGTATACAAAAAAAATGGGAGATGTATTTTTTTTATGACTCGAACCCGTAACCTCACGATGCATATGTGAGGGGTTTACCATCTGACTAATCTCATCTGATCTATATATAAGAGATGTAAATTAATAAGTAAAAATGAAGGTAATTTTTTTAAAAGGAAAAAAAAATCTCTCACCAACAAAAAATCCAAAGCAAAAGCAAGATGACTTTGTGCCGGTTCACAATTTTTTTTCCCTTGCCAAGCGTAGTGTAGTGTTTTTTTTTATCAATTTTTTTTTTATAATTCACAATTCACACACACATTTATATATATAGAGAGAGACACACACTAAAAATGAATTACAAAGTATTTAAAAAAAAGAAATTAAAAATAGGGATAATATAGGTTTTTTTCAAAAAAAAATATTAAGTGGGAATATTTTTATAAAAATACATGAACTCCCATTTCAATCGGGAAAGGAACTTGATTCTCAGGGTAAGTGGGGGGAATCAAATTCCCTTTCATTCAATAACTTAATTGCCGATAAGTGTGTGGGTCCACGGAACTTAATTTCCTATAAATTTAGTAAACATAAGAATTCCAAAATTAGGAACTTAATTCCTTTTGCTAAAGATGATTCTTGATTAATAAACACGCTAGAAAGAGAATCAAGTTGCATATGAATGAGAATGAAAGGGAACTTGATTTCTTATGTGGGAGGGGGTTTCGAGAACTTAATTCATAATTTGTGTGTAGAACCCCTATAATTTGATTCTCAAGTGATTTTAGTAAACATTATAATTACAAATCAGAAATTAAATTCTCATTTCCCATTAGGATTTCTTATAAGTAAATGCACCATTAAAAAAAAAAATTGAGACTTAGAATTGAAGTGATTTATTTATTTATTTATTTGCATGAATTATAATGATTTTAAGATTTAATATCAAGATTTAATTAAAGACTAATGCTAGACATCTCAAAATTTTCCCCCAAATTCTGTTCAAAATGACGTGGCACTTGATGTGTCATCATTTTATAAATCATGAGATTATGTGGTCATTGATGTGATGTTGACACCTCACGTTCCACATCATCTGGGACAAAATTTGGGAAAAAAAATTGGACCTTCTAGTATTACTCTTAATTAAATTATACATAGATTGCATAGAATAGATCATCAAAATTCCTTGAAGGGATGTAAATGAAAACGTATTAAAAATAATTATATATAAAAATATAATTTATTTACTCATAATCCAATTGTAGACAAAAAAAAGAAGAACAATTACCAATTAGATCCTGAATTTTTTTAAAATTCCAAGTTATTTATGACTTTTACAAAAGTGACCAAATTGGTCATTACATTTTTTCCAATTTAATGTTTTATAAATTGTTTTCATCAAAGGTTTACTATATCAAACACATTAAATTATTTTATCCAATTAAGTTTTGTGGATTCGAGTTTATCCCCTTCTAAAAATCCGCTATCACTAAATGTGCGGAGGACCTAATTAGATAACAAATTAAAAGTATAATACTGTAACAAGATTAAAGAATTCTAACTTTCTAAAACAACAAATAAAATTGTGTATAATATAATATAAATCATCTTTACCATAAATGGGATAATTTAAACTGTAAAGGAAAATTAAAATTTGGGGACTCACATGTCTTCCACAAAAATACAAATCAAATGACTTCTCAAAAGTACAGCTTTTTTGGATTCGCCACTAAAATTCCTGCCGCCGAAACAGCTGGGTTATCACGATTTGGATATTTTTTTCTTCTTTCTTTATCATTATGTCAAGAAATTAAAGAATTCTATTTTGTTTTATTTATTACAAATTTGATAATTGTTATCGATGATACCCACAAGAACATGCAATTGTCAGATTGTCAATACCATTGGAGGAAATTATTACTTAAAAAAAAAATTATATAGATTAAAGAGGTTGACAATTTAAGGAAGACAAAAGCAAAGATTGATAAAGTCATTTGATTGTATATTTTTTTGTAATCATATAATCGAGTGAGATTTATTATTAACCATTATTTTAAGCCCTGATTATGCGGACCTTCACGTGATGATGATTTGCATTTTTATAACTTTAGGGAAAATACCAAAACGTTCCTCTAGTTTTTAAGGTAATTCATCGTTCAGTCCAATGTTTTCCCATATTGTTAAAAGTAGTCCTTGTGTCAACTTTACCGTTAAAAAAGGGTAAAATGACTCTGATGCCCTTTCACTAAATATTTAATTTAAAAAAAAAATAACAAAATAACCAAATAAAAATAACAAAAAATTCATCACTCATCAGTTTCACCATTCATTTGCATCACCATTCATCAGAACAACACCAAACCCAGAAATTCAAACCATGAACTTCAACACAATCACCATCATCAACAACATCTAACCTTGGACATGTCAAGATTCAACACCACCAATCTGGATCAAAAGAAAAAACAGTGGAGATCCAAAGAAAAAAAACCGTGTTCTTCCCAAAATCCAAACAAACCAACTGTTAACAGTGTTTTTTGGCTGGGGTCCAAAGAAGAAATTTTCACCAAGTAACCACCTGGTAGGGATCATCCCCAGCTCCCAGGTATCTAGAGGGATCGATACCTCGACCTTGAAGGAATCAATACATGGTAGGGCCAGAACCTCGACTACCTATCTACCTAGATGAAGCGCCAGATATACGAACCAAAAAGAGTAGGTATCACACTATGTATCTACTCTAAAGCTGGTACCACGATACCCCTACTTGGTACCTCACGGTACCTGGTACCTCTCTTATGGAATCCAGGTACCTCGACACACTCCTAGTACCTGAGTATCTCGATAGCGGCCTAGCACCCAGGTACCTCGACATCTACCTGGTACCTGGGTACCTCGCTATCCACCCAGAATCCGTCCAAGATAGGTATCCTATCAACCCAAAACAGGTATCCTACTCGTCGAGCAGGAAGAATGATACCATGAAGATACTAGCATGATAGAACAAGTGCCACGCCAGCGAGAAGGGACTGGTACACCAGAATACCTCGCCCGAAGAGAAGAAGCATGCAACACCATCTGACCTCATTAATGACCATTCATAACTCCATTAATGAGGGAATCGGTCAACTCCATTAATGGCCATTCATAACGCCATTAATGAAGGAATCAGTCAACTCCATTAATGGCCATTCACAATGCCATTAATGAAGGAATCAGTCAACTACATTAATGGTCATTCACAACGCCATTAAAGAAGGAATTAGTCAAATCCATTAATGGCCATTCACAACGCTATTAATGAGAGAATATTCAACTTCATTAATGCCGTATCAATATTCCTTTGATTACGTATTAATTAATGGAGTGGGTAACAAGAATGAACATATAAATATGACCGAGTTCTCTCCAAGGAGGGGGTTGAGTAAAAAAGACAGTAACCACAGCCTATAGCTGGGTTCGAACGATAAAGAGAGTTCACCAGCTCAGGGTCTGACTTTGTCACCATGCTCGGGCTCCAATCGCAGAACTCATGTCCGATATCTCCACTCTCCGACAGTCAACAATATACCTCTAAGCTCTCTCATATCTCCAAAATGTCTCTGGTTCGAAAACACTTCTCCACCAGAAATATAGTTATCATCACCTACAGAGAGTTTTGACCATCATGGTATATAAAAATACTTACTTATCGCATACTCCATGAGTTCGCCATCACCTGAAGTGTAAAAGGGGACCCCGTCTGAATTCCCCCTAGACCATCATTTTATCGACTACTGTACATATCTATTTTCGCCATGAATGTATCGGTACCTAGTGGTACCCCTCCATTGGTGACCTACTAGGTCCCAAATTGTATTTATGTAAGCTCTCCGGAGCACCTCTCATGATAAATATACATACATAAGAGTCTTTCTCCTTCCTATGGATACTGCCTGGGGGTTTTTCAGCATATGATCATTCGTGATGATTTTTCCCCTAGGTCAGTCCACCTCTACCAAATGAGTTGTCATTCTCCCTTTTATCTCATTCATTATGCAAGTTTATGAGCTAGGTACCGACCTCGCTAGTCCTAGCCCTCATGTACCTCTCTTTGCACGTTACCTAGGTCGGGAAATTATGGAGGGCACCTAAAGAGGTAACCATGTACCTGAATCAGATACCTAGACCGGGTACCAGCCTATTACACCAGATGGGCGGGATGATGGTTCTCCTACCTACCTCGCCCTCACCTTGCCTCTCTCAGCTATACAAGAGCCACGGTACCTCGAGGTACCTACCACACCTTGCCTTATCACCTTGTCAGAACTACGGTACGAAGTACCTACCCCCCGCTGCGACCTCTGGTGTAGCGGGTTGAGGGTGTTAATTGAGATTTTCACCCCTAGTGAATTTTTCCGTTAACACCAACCACCACAAACCTGAACCCCACCTAACCCACCTCGTGTCCTCGCCGAAACCACAATCAATCTCCAGAAATCAACATCAGACCATCCACACCATTAATGGCCAAAAAATGAATCCCTAAATTCAATCACCACCACCAGCAACCACCCCCACCAGTAACGACGACCACCAGCGTCGATCACTTCTCAGTAAAGGAGATCGGAACTCGAATCATCACCGCCAGCAAGCCAAATTGGCTCGAATCAGGAGAGAAAGAAGAGAGAGACTTAGGAAAGAGAGAGAAGCGTGAGAGAAATAAGAGAGTCGATCTCCTCTGAACGGAAGAGATTGTCGCTTCTCGTCGGTAACAGGATGAAGAAGAGAGAGAGAGATCGGAGAGATAGAAGAGAGAGATCGGAGAGATCGAAGAGAGAGAGGGGATAGAGATATCAGATGATGAAGAGAGAGAGAAGGACAGTGAGGGTTTGGGTGGTGTAGTTCGTGATGGGTGGGGTGGATCTGGGTATAATTGACAGCGAAATAAGGGGGTTCAAGCAGGGTCGCGGCGGCGCAATGAGGGAGGTCTCATCGGTTCTGGTTCGTGCGATAGGTGAGGGGTGGAGCTCTACTGGTGGTGAAATGGAGGGGTGGGTCTGGGTTCAGTCGCCAGCGAGATAAGGGGAGGGTCAAGCTGGTTCACAGTGATTGAAGATGGGGAGATGGGTGGTTGACTAGAAGATGAGGTAGTTGATTGAAAGATAGAGGTGAAGCTCGGGTCTGGAAGATGAGGGAGGTGATTGAAGATTAGAGAGAGATGGGTGGTTGATTGAAGATAAAGAGATTAAATTTTTAATTAATGGTAATTGATTAAATGAGATTTTTCTTCATGAATCTAAATGCGATTTTTTAAATTTTTTTTTAATTTTAATATTGATTTTTTTAATTTTTATAAATATTTATTATTTATTTTATTATTATTTATTAATTTTAACCCTGCATTTACCATTATACCCTTAATATTCTAACGGAACCTTAACAGAATTGGACGGCAGAGACCAAAAACCTAAATAACAGTAAAGGTGTGGAGTAAAAAAAATAATATGAGAAAATAGTGGACTGAACGACGAATTACCTCAAACTAGAGGGACGTTTTTGGTATTTTCCCATAACTTTGTATACATTACATATGTTAATTTTTCTTTTTATAATCAATGACGAGTACTAAGATCTGGCATGTTTTGATCACATATGTATCTTTTTATTTGGGATTTATTTATTTATTTTGAAATATATACACATTGCAGCCTTGCATGAGCTCTGTTTTTGCAGTTGTAGTTGGTAAGGGCAGGTAGTTCTCCTCTATATCTCAAAGTCTTCTAGTTATTCTCCTAAAAAAAAGTCATCTGGTTATTGGGTTTCAAAATCGATGCACGACCGGTGACCATGTGTATTGTTGTGCTTTTTTGTTTTCCATTAAAGAAAATGCATGCATATATCTTCAAATAAATTTCTTGCTACCCTTTATTATTTTTTATATGTTTAGATCATTTGATATGATGGTAATTTTGAAAAGATAAATAAAAAAAAGGCGTATTTATTTATTCTAAGACAAGAAATTTTGAATTAGAACAAGAACAATAGTAAATAGTACTAGAAGAGAAATAAAATGTGAATTTGTTATATATCATATTACGATGGAAGCAACTTAAACTTGAAATATTAACAGACTAAATGAACGCTCTTCATGGTCGATCTATATTCTACTGTGCTAATTAGATTTTGTAACAAAGTTTATTTAGATATTACAGCAAATATAATTTTCTAATCATTGATGCAGATATTTAGATTTGACAGGCAGCAAACTCCAAATTCTCTCGATTTTTCGATGGAAAGAGAACTTTCTTCTATTCATTTTTGCTGGTTTGTCTTTATATGCTTGCACAAAATAAATAGTTATATTAGCTACGGTTACCAACAAATCCGTTGTAGTCTAGTTGGTCAGGATATTCGGCTCTCACCCGAAAGACCCGGGTTCAAGTCCCGGCAACGGAAACTTTATATTGTTTTTTCTTTTCCATTTAGCTTTTAGCTCATCTGACATTCAAAATTGTAGCCCGATCAAATGACTCCATGACATGTATTTGTTTAGACTTGTAGAATCAATCCCATAATAAATCATTGTCAATCTAACTCTTTATTTATGATTTTGGTTGAACCTGGTAAAATAAGTGGCAACCATGGAGACATCCCCAATACAACATACAATATTTTCCATAAGTGCACAGAAATTCTGCGAGAGAAATGGTACTACGCATAAATAAAGAAATGAAAACCTTGTTTGTGACACAAATACGAAAAACAAGGTCACATACATACTTACATACACGTTTAGAAAACCCTTATTCAATGTAATGCCATGCCATGATTTTTAACCATCACTCTAATTCATAACTCATAACCCCAATCGTTTTTCTTTATCCAGACCATCCTCTCTGAGGACCGCCAGGACCAGAAGAATGGCCACCACTAAACCTTTCTAGGACATCAAGGACAGCATTAAAATCCACGGGCTGGCCACTATCCTCCATCCTCTGAATCACGCTCACAATGTGGTCACTCCTGAAACCCATGCCCACAAATTTCTCAACCAAGTCGGCATAAGGATGATTGCGAATGAACTGCGAATGGTTTGGGTTCCTTGGCATCATATTAGTGCCTGCAGTAGGTGGTGGATTCTGGTTATAATTTGGAGGATATCCTCCACCCTGTGGGAAGTGGGATTGTTGAGCTGGATGATGTGTTCTTCCTCCTTCACCATCATACATCATGTATGCACTTCCCGGAGGAAGAGAAGGAAGTGAACCAGTAGCTGCATATCCGTCACCTGGCTGTGTTCCAAAATTGCCTTTCATTTGCTGAGGTGGTGCCTGCTGTGGAACTGTTCTACCAGGTGCGCCATACCCATAAGGCATCCCATCAGCTCGGCTAGATGCAGGTTGAGGAACTCCTGAAAATGGCACTTGCATAGGCATGCTGTTTGGCAACATCTCTTGAGGTGGTGGGTTTGATTGGTTGGAAGGGTATTGAGTGTAAACTGTTGTTGATGGGGGCCTCATCTGGGGCTGCACAGAGGGCTGTTGTGTTGGCTGTACCTGCTGAGGTAACTGCTGGGGCCATTGTTGCTGATATTGAGGGGGGTATTGATGGACAGGTGGTGCTGGGTTTACCTGAGATTGTGTAGGCTGTGGAGCCATTCTAGAGGGATCTTGCAATTGGGTAGTTCTGTACTGATTATCAGAAGGCAGATACTGACCTTGAGGTTGCTGACTTGGAGCAGGAGCCGGGGCTGGGGCAGGGGACGGGGTTGGTGCCGGAGCTGGAGGGTTTGGTAATTGAGTTGCAGGCATGTAATAAGATTGCTGTTGGGTCACATTCTGAGGTGGGGGCTGTGAAGGGGGTGCCATTGCCTGTTGCTGAGGAGCAACTTGATGGGGGAGGGCAAGAGCTAACTGTTGGTTGTGCATGTCAGATGTGTTTTCATTCCTTTTAGTATCAGAGGCAGGTGGTGAAGCTCTCTCCTCATTGGAATGCGAATGGCTAGAAGAAGTTGACTCTTTCTGCACAAGCTGAAGCTTAGCAAGTTCTTTTTGAGTCTCCGCAAGTTCTTGCTTGTCTCTTAGGATCTGCACAGACCTGTGGACCTGCAATGGGTCAAACGGGAAAAAATTATTCTCCAACATTAAGCGAGTCAAACTACAGCTAATTCACAATCACATTTAAGCTTAATATGAGAAACAAAAACATAATCCAAATGCACCAAAAAAACTGACTGCTATCACATTGAACAGCATAAATCAATACACGCGAAACTCCCAGCCAAGTTCAATTTGGAATGACCCTAACCTATTATTTATATTTGAAATAATGTGTACAAAAATAAATGATCGAATCTTGAGATCCATGCCAAGAATAGCTTAAATAAAAGAAATTTCTCATTTTAAGCTCATCATCTCCTGTTGAGACAAAAATTAAACCTAAGTATAAATTAAGAGAACAAAATTCAAAACAAAATACTGATCAAGGTTCAAATAGGGATGAAAATGGAGTTCATCTATATTTTCAAAGAGGTGATACAAGTAAACAAGAGAACGACAAAGAAAAACATTTAATATCTTGAGATAGACCAAGAACAGTATATAAATGTATTCACCAATCCACTGATTGTTTCTCACACAGAAAATAATGACATTACAGCTGAGCTGACTCAATTTTATTTTCCCAACTTCGACAAATCAAATGGTTCTATATGCATTTTCAGATTTTCTGATATGCAACTAGCTTCACACTTTACATTCAATCAAAGCTCTAACTACAATAATACAATATGATGCATAACAATAAAACTAACCTCCTGGAGATGTTTCTCAAGAGATCTAAGCTTTGTATCTGACTCTCCATGGTCACGAACTAATTCAGATCGCATTTCACCGATTGATTTATCCAGATTGTAGCAGTACAATTCCAACTGTGATAGACGTGAACTGATTCCCTCAAGAAAACGCATGAGGTTATCAGCATGTTTTTTCATGGTTATTTCAACAGTAGAAATTACATCTCTGTTGAGAGAATCGTCTGGTTGGCTATAGGCAGCAGTGGGGAACACTGATGATCTTGTCATTCTGCTCTTATGAAAATCACTCTGGATAAAAACACAGCAGACTCAGTGGATATAAAAGTAATATTATTGATGATCATTCAAAGCACAAAGCATATCAACGAATAACAATAGCTAGCATCAAATGAGAAAGACAAATAGAAATGTCTAGACGGAAGATACAAATAAAATACCGTCTAGT
The DNA here is from genome assembly GCA_033220585.1 of Dipteronia sinensis. Lineage (NCBI taxonomy): Eukaryota > Viridiplantae > Streptophyta > Magnoliopsida > Sapindales > Sapindaceae > Dipteronia > Dipteronia sinensis. The sequence continues at coordinate 39,592,300 of CM065645.1, forward strand.
ACCTCTTTCGTAATGCATTAAGCAAAAACATCACATTTTGTTGTTACTAACCAAAGATTTTGAGTTTCTTTTCCTCTTATGCGTACAAAATCTGGTCTGCTATATAATGCCCTTGAAGCATAATTAAACTTTCTAATTATAGAGTTCAATAAATTCAGGAAACAAGAACACTCCAGGACTCTTGACAGGTAAACATGCTTATACACTCGCATGAATACGTATTCAAATTCTTAGTCTTCACTCAAAAATGCATCTTTCGATAATAAGTTATACCTTTACCAAGCTGCTAAATATAGTATAATAATATCAATAATAAAGAATCCTAATCCCCAACAAAAAAAAAATTAACAATAACAAAAAACCTAGAAAATAATCTTTATAGGCTCAGCTCGGCTTAAATTTCACTCTTCACTTGTAAATGAACTAGATCTCTTAATCAGTATAAGAATCTTCATAACACAATCGAACTACTTTTTCCTTTGAATGAAATAAATTTGATTGCCAAATTCAAAATCTCGCGAGAACACACCCCCATACAGCTGGAAAATCAAAGTAACGATAAGGGAACTACCTTACTAGAGCCGGAGACGATAGCAGGATCCGAAAGATTTCCATTAGAAGACTCCTGCTTGGAGAAATCATCGTAGGAGCAGAGAATGTCATCGGACGCGAAATCAAATCCCTGGGTACCCGAATTGGGCCGACCCGACGATCCGGAAGCCATCGATAAAGAAATCTCGAATGCGTGAACAAGATCAATCAGACGGGACAAAAAAGTTAGGGTTTTTGTTTCGGAGAAGACAAGAGAAGAAATAGATAATTCTAATAAATAAATAGAGAAATAAAACCAGAGAAAAGTTTCTTCGCTTGTCTGCAAAGAATGCTAAAAGGGAAATTTCGTGGAATTAAAAACGTTTTACCAATGTGATATTTTTGGTGTTGAAGGAGTTTTTCAAGTTAAAGACTTAAGATAAGGATGAGTCTTGATTTTTTTAATTGTTTAGTTCTGACCTCATCCAACCGACCTTGCCTTTTTGCAAATATATCCTTCTATGTTAATCTATTTGTTGTCTTCGCTTTCATGAATAGGAATCTTTTCTTGGACTATTGGTAGGTAAGGTATTGACTTATACCTCGATGGAGTAATATACGACGACGACGATATAAAGTTAGTCCGACAGTAACACTGTTCACACTTGTATCATAGCAGTGGATTTGAGTCTGTTTTTTCAAAAACAAAAATCTCAAATTTATATAATTATGTAATGTTTCAAATATATATATATATATATATATATATATATATATATATATATATTAGTCATTTTCTTCTCGATATGCACTAATATAAAATACATTAGTACATTACATATGTGTCATATATTATGGATAAACACTAACAAATTCATGCAGACTGATTCAAAACAATTGAATATAATGGTCTACGTGAAAGACACTAATATATATTTATCAGTGCGTACCGAGGAGAAAAGTTTCATATATATATATAGTCATTTTCTCCTCAGTACGTACTGTTATAAAATTCATCAATACATTATATATGGACAATAGATTATGGAAAAACAATAACAACTGTATACAGACTGGGTTAAAACAGTTGAATCTAATGGTCCACATGTAAGGTACTGATAATATCAGTGCGTACAAAGGAAAAAATTATATATATATACATACACTAAATATGTTTTTTTAAAATGGTTAAAAAAAATAGTATTAAAACTTGGATAAATATAAATATCCACTCTTAGATTAAGTGGTCTACCGGTCTCCATCATCCTTAGTATTGTAGTTCAAGTCTTTCTATATATATTTATGATTTACTAAAATGTGTAAGAAATTTTCTTTTCGTTTTAAAAATTTATACGAGTAGATGTCTATGACCGTTGGATGTCCAAACAGCACTACATGATGTAGTAATTGTTTCGACAAATTTTTTTAGGCAAATACATGACTTTGCATTAGATTGAAAAATGGATAAATATTTTAATTGATGTGTGATTATGATAAAGTGAGAATGGTAATGATGATGATGGGATGATAATATTAATAATTTTGTGGGTGTTATATTTATGGATATTTAAAATTTAAGCGTGGGTATTTTAAACCACAAGACAACAACTCTACGACTACGAGAGTCAAATGAGGTTGGCTTCGCTATATTTATACGGATTATGGAGTAATAAGTTTCTTAGGTACACCTCTCAAATTAGTTGCTTAAACTTAAAGGCAAATTCAGATCATTTGTCAACAAATGTCTTTTCTAGAACATTAATGTAATTTGTCATAGTTCATATATTTGTTTGTCACAAGAAACTGTTGATAGGGAAAAAAAAAACTAGTATTTGATTTGATTTTATTTTTTGTTGAAAAATTATTTGAATTGTTATCATGTGAAATTTGATCAATGACACATAAATGATAAGAGGAATAGTAGAAGTTCTTGAGAATAGTTTTGGTTGAAGGAATCTTGATTTCTCATGTTCTGTTCATTAATCTCAAGAATAAGGTTGGTTACCTATTAATACTGTATATATCATTTGCATGCATATTCATAATTTATATGTGCCTCTTAATTTTTTAAAATTAATAATTAATTGTTAGCTCTTTTCATTGATCAATTATCATAATTTTAGTTAATATCATTTATGGCCTTTAATTAATGCTTTCTCAGGTGCAATGACAATAATATTGTAACTTACACATCGGTTTGTAATTGTTTAACACATTTATCAATGGTTTTATAACTTGTACAAAATAAATATTTTTTGTGCGAAATCTCGCACATGAGAAGTGTCCCACTCTAATTAGGCTCATTTTTACGTTCTCTACTTTTATGGCAGCATATAATTATAATATATACCCTGCCAAGGTAGATTAATTTTGTTAAGCACTCACTGGTAGCTAGGAATGTCAATTTATTGTGTATCATGAGAAATGTTGCCATTTCTGTTCTTAATTAGGTTGCATTTTCTTTGTTAATAATGTCCACGTTTATCTTCTAATCTTCTCTTAATAATATATATGCAATAACTCTGATGATCAATTACAGACATAAATTGCCAAAACTGGGACCTTAAAAGTTACAAAACAGCCAAACTGGTGAATGGTGATCACAAAAAGTAGAAAAAATATCCAAGAGCTGGTGCATGATCAAAACCAAACCAATAACTAAGTCTTTTGAAGAAGAAGAGGATTCAAGACAGTGTGTATGGAATATAGAAGAAGCAAAAGATAGATAATGAGTCCAATGAAACCACAAGCCAAAGCTCCTCTTGCTTGATCACAGTACTTGGGGACTTGCCCACATATAGGTAGCCAACCTGCACCAGAATTCCCCTTCTTCCCCACCTGAGCAATCGCCAAGGCTGCCGATATGCTTGAACTTAGCAACAACGTGAAAACCTGATTGTCATCGTCCAATCAATCAGCAAAAGATGTGCAATATAAGTGAATTAATAAACTTATGATGCGTTTACTAATCGGGAATAAGTTTCATTGGAAAGGGAATCAAGAAACGAAACTTGATTACTAGGATGGGAGGGGGAATTAAGTTTCCTTTTTCTCGTAACTTGATTCTCAATAGTTTTTAGTAAACAGTGTAATCACAAATCAATGTAAATTAAGTTAATTTTTCCATGTTATGGTTCATGATTAGTAAACGCACCCTTACATGAATATTGGAATACAAGAAACAGTGCAGGTTACTATGTACGTGTATATAGATCATAGATGTAGTTGTGTATGTCGCATACCAGATCAAGTGCAACAACCAATCGCCAAAGCAAGCTCTCTGAAGGAAGAAAGAGGACGAAAAAGCTATAGATGCTTACAACTGCATTTGCAATCACAAAGTACCTACAAACAAAAGCTTTCAAAATCCCCATCACAATCCAAACAAACAATAATATACCTCATGATCATCATGAGAGAGATCAATAAAACTCACTTGAAGGCTGGTGTGTCACTGTACTTTGCTTCAAACGATACTGCAAAGAAGGAGACTGTCTCATGACTAGTAGCCATGACAATAGTGGCCGAAAGCGTCGCGCCGAAGGCCAGTAGCCTTAGCAGAATTGTGCAGATTCTCTTGGTTTTGGCCATGGTGGTCATGCTAGCTAGCTGATCAAGTGTTATTATTATTTTAAGAAACAGGTGAGGTAGAAATAGGAGGTTGAAATTTGGTACTAGGAAATATAGAGAGAGTTAGGAGAGGCAGATGACTAGTAATCCGCTATTGGTACTTTTTTCTGCTTTTGTTAGTTGAAATTCTCAACTGTCACCACCGTCGCCTGCAAACTTTTCAAAATTTCCAGCTATTTTAGACTTTTTGTTCATGCATGTTTTACATAACTCATTATTCTTCATGTGTGTTATAGGTAGCAAACAATCCTCAATCATCTCCACTCAAATTTAGAATCCTCTCTTTTGATATTGGTATGTATGGGTTCAATTATATTTAATTGATCATCTAAGTTGATAATTTTTTTGAAATCCTATAGTTGCCTAGTTGCCATCAATCACAAAACAATAGTTGATTATGGATTCATTAGCATGTTAAGTAATGAATTGGCATTAATTTAATTACCATTTTAATTGAACATGGAAACATGTGACAAGCAAGCCTTTTAGCAATCTTACTTTAAAAATAAATAATTGCATTTGAAGTATAAAATTCTCCCAAGTCAGATTATGACAATAAAGACAATAAGAGTCAAAGTCAAATTAAAGGGTAGTTCTCATATGATAACTTTTTATATATATTCGACTATATGTTAAATTGTTAATCACACTCTTGAATGAAGCTACTTGAATTTAAAAAGTACTTTGAGAGGGAATGGAGCAGAAAAGATATGGGGAAGCCGCGAGAGAACCATCCCTCTACACAAAGTGAGCCGGTGGCCACTTGACACAGTCACATCACACATTAAAAATGAAGTAATTATATCAAACTCTCCTACGGTTTGCTCTTTTATACACGGAAACAACTTTATTGAAAAGTGACACTCACCTCTCCTACCATTAGTCAACGACGGTTGAAACTAACTATTAACCCTCTAAGACCCTTCAAAAGATGAAACTACCCCTAATAACTTAATTCAATAATAGTTTTTAAAAAAAGTTATTGGAAAATATATTTTTTTTACAAAATTAAAGAACTTTTTTTTTGGGAGATTTGGAAACCAAATCTCTTGTCTTATTCTTTCCCAAGAGAAAAAATTAAAGAAAAAAAGTTTAACTCAAACAATTTTCTTCTTCGGTCATCATTAACAAGTAACATCATCAATTAAACCTCCAGCGACAAGAAGCTTCCAAGACTTTTACAGCTGAGTGTAATACATCGACAAATATTCGGTATAGATTAAAGCATGACAATGAATGGATTTTACTATATAGTCTATAGCTATGAGTGCAAAAACTTGTTGAATATAATGAAGTGACTAGCATGCACACACATACCTGAATCGTATTCTTATGAAACTGAAATTCCTCCTATTCGTCATCAAATTTCACTTCAACTGGTTTGTAATTTAAAGCTTACAATTGTTCTTTATCCGATTTGTGGTTGTTTGCCGTAAATGTTAAATTGGAAGAAAGTTTTATATCGAAAATACACGGCTGAGGACAGAGAAGGCCCCAATTGACAATTAAGTAATTAACACAGTGGTGCTAATGGGTTCAAACTTCAAAGTGTGTTTACTGTTTAGGTGGCGAATGTTGACTTGCGAGGAAGGAGAAGATGACAATCGATTCAAAGTGGACTTGGACTGGGCTCAGTCCAATTGGATATTAAGACCCAAATCAGCCCAAACTAAAAATCGATTAATATATAGATTTTTTTTTGTTTTAATATTTTATCTGATTTTTTTTCCATGAACGATCATATATATTTATTTATTTATTTTTAACGATTACAATTAATTCGGGTTTGGGGGAGGAATCGAACTTACAACCTAAAGGATGTAAGGTTGCGATAGATTTTTCGTCTGAAGACTGAACAATGCTTAATTGTACTGAAGACCGGATAGTGACTAAAAACTGAATATAAGTGATAAGTTTTTTTTTTTTTTTAAGTTACAAATATCTTAAAATAAATACTTTTACATCTAAGCCCTTTCAATTATTATTTGTTATGTAGTTATATTTTAATATGTCAAAGACAACTAAAAGAGTAATTTAATAATATAATAACAAATTTATAAATAATAAAAAATTGCCATATAAAATATAACCCTTAGAGTAAAAATGAACAAGTTAATTGAAATTTAGTTTAAGAAATAACAATATATTATATTCAGCCACTAATAATTTGTACAATATTTATACTATAGATGCGGAATAATAATATAATAATAAATTTATAATGAAATTTATATCTCTATTAATATTTTTTTAAGTGGCTGTTAAAGTTTTTTAAATAATGAAAAGAAAACAAATAAATTAATATGGTTAAAGGGTGTAAGGGGAGAGATAACTGGAAATAAATAAGATTTTTAAGGATAAATTTGGAAGTAATAAATTGATATATATTTCAGTTATTTTCCATCAAATGAAAAGTGAAAAAAAATCATTTTTTTTTATAAAAATGGGGTTTTAGGAGCTTATTCAGTGATTTTATAACTTAAAAAATTAAATGAAACAACTAAATGATACACATTAGAAAAATGAAAAATCAAACAGGCTCTAGTGTAAGGAGTATACCACTTATCAACCTCATATTGTCAGGAGTATACCACTTATCCACCTCATCTTGTCATGAATGGATCATATATAATATAAGAATAATGATAAACATCTCACTTACAATGTCACCATTTCCATCTCAATACACGTAGCAGCTGAGGTGTCACTTTATGAGTGGACACACATTAATTGATATTTATTTATCTCTCTTCTACATGTATTCATTCACCAATTAATGTTTGTCCACTCACCAAGTGACACCTCAGCTGCCACGTGTATTGTGATGTAAATGATAGGCTTGTAGGTGAGATTTGTAACATTATTGATAATATAAATATTTAACATTTAATTATTTTATGGCCACGTTTCTGAATATCAAAATATGAAATATATTTTCAATTAAAAAAATGTAAAAATGTTTTGCATATCTTACTGGTTAAATGGGCAACGAATCTGATTACTAAAATAACTATTTCATTACAACCAAAATCCAATATGACCCTAATGTAACAAGGGACGATGTTTTTCTTAAAATCATTAATCTTAAAATAATTAATTAATAACTAAATGTGCCTTTCAAAAAATAAATAATAATAATGCAAGTGTTGAGCCCATCAAAAACAAAAACAAAAAGATGTTATTGTTCTCAAAAAAAAAATACGCATTTTTCAATGTTGTAATACAAAAAACTGATTTAATTTAAGTGTTTTCGTTCTGTTTTTTATATATATATATATATAACACACACAGAACACTTTTCTTTATTTTTTTTACGTAAAAGTCAAAACACGAAAAAACTTGTTCGTGAGAACAACACCGAACGTGAACTTTAAGGATATTTTTGGTAGGCGGGAGTAAGAGTATGATGGATGAATGAATTAAGAGGGAGAGAGGGTATGAGTGACGGAGAGGATAACATCTATCATTCATGTTGTTTGGTATTAAAAAGATAGTTGAATGGATGGATTGATATATAATTTATAAAATTTCTATATTACCATTTAAAAATTGGAGGGTAATAAAAAATTAGAGGGTAATATAGTCATTTCCCTCCAATCATCACTCTCTCATTTCTCATCCACCCAATTATGGGCAGATTCCTTTTGGTGGGCACGGAATGATCATCTCTCATTCCTCTCATCTCTCTTGTCCCTCCAACCAAACAATGGATTGGAGCTTTCCCTCCTACCATCTCCCTCCCTTCATCGCTTCCTCTTACCAAACAAAGCCTAAAAAGCCTAAAATCATGTTTGGTAGGGGTGAAAAGGGAGAGGAAAGAAGAGAGTGGAGGGAAAATGGAGAAGGAAATGAGGAAGTATGTGTTTGGTATGGAGAGGAAAATAGAAGGAATGGAAAAATGGGAGAAAAAAATTTGGGTGGAACCCACTAATTTTAATCCTCCCAAAAAATAAGAGGAAAACGAAGAGAAAAGAGATATTAGTTTTTTGTTTAGTTAAAATTATAAATTTGCCCCTTTTTAATCCTCATGTTTTATATATATATATATATATATATATATATATATATATATACAATAATTTTCACATAGGTGCCCACTGATAGAATTATATAAAGACATTGAATGTGAGCCACTCATTTTACATATTTTGACTTGGCATGTATATATATATATATATATATATCAGTCATTTTCCTGTCAGTGCGCACTGATAGAATTATATAAGAACATTGAATGTGAGTCACTCATTTATAAAAGAGTTTTGACAAGTGCATACATGCCAAGTCAAAATATGTAAAATGAGTGGCTCACATTCAATGTCCTTATATAATTCTATCGGTGGGCACCTATGTGAAAATTATTGTATATATATATATATGGGATATACTAACCCAAAATGGGAGTATCGAAAATCAATCTATACATTTTGCTAATTTGTGATTGACATAACTTTTACGAAAAGAAAAAAAATCCTACCTAAAATAAAATAAAAAAACAAAATTGAAGCTTTTTTTTATAAAAAAGATATAATTCAACTACAAAAAGTAATTTAAAATTTATTTTTTAAAATAACTTGTAAAGCATAATATGTTAATTTATATATATAATAGGTTAAAAAAATTTAAGTCATTATGTAAAAAAAAGTTGGATTAAAAATTATTTAAATTATATTTATTTATTAAATATAAAAATATATAATATATAAACTATAATATAATGGTCAAATAGTAAAATTGATAAAGAAGATTTTACATCCTTTGTTTTTTTCTCAATAATACCAAATAAAGGAAATGAAAGATCTCTTCTTTCCTTTCTCTTTATCAAAAAAAAAAACTATTTTCTTTTCTTTATCTCATGTTTCTATCCCTCTAAATCTTTCTGCTCTTTTGTATTTTCTTTACTTGCTATTAGATAAATATTTTTACATTGTACGGTTGCACCCATAAAACAATGATTCAATGAAAAACCAGGAGAGAAAAGACGACATTTTTATTTTAGTTGAATGATTGAGAACGTTTATAAAACACATGACACATTTTTTTTTTGTGAGAGGGAGGGCTAAAGGCCCAGGACAACAAAGAAACACGTGATACATCTTTTTTGTTGGCGTGCAAATATGCAATCAATCAATCAATCCGTCAACTGAACTTATATATTATAGTTCTGGATTTATTTTTATGCACATATTAGGTGATCTCATGACCCTGAAATCATTTATTTTTATGCACATATCAGGTGATCTTATGGCCCTAAAAGCATTTATTTTAATGCAATATATGAGACTGGCTTATGTTGTGTCTCGGGACTAACTTATGTTGTGTCTCCATACTGGCTTATGTTGTGTCTTCAAATAAATTGTTTAAATATTCATTTTTTATTTTAATGCAATATATGAGACTGGCTTATGCAGTGTCTCCGGACTAGCTTATGATGTGTCTCGGGACTGGCTTATGTTGTGTCTCGGGACTGGCTTATGTTGTGTCTCTAGATAAATTATTAAAATATTTGTATTATTTATACGCAATTATATGAGATCGGCTAGACCGACTAACCAGAACTTAAAGTTCTTGGAATTATGATATTTAATTCGGTACAGTTTTGAAAACCAATGAGAACCTGAAGTTCTGGATCCAGGGTTATATAAATGAATGTCATACTTCATTATTTGGAACTTGAAGTTTCAAACACGTTCAGAATATGAAGTTATCTCATATATATAAAGTGATACCCTTACATGTCACTTATTTGAAAGAATGATCTACACATCAAACAGGATGCTGTGAGTATCATAAAAATGGTTTAAGATCTTAACGTATCATTTATTTGAGAAAAAAGATCTACACATCCATTAGGATGCCGTGAGTATCATAAAAGAGATTTAAGATCCTAACATATCATTCATTTGAGAAAAAATATCTACACATCCAGTAGGATGCTGTGAGTATCATAAAAGAGATTTAAGATCGTAACGTATCATTCATTTGAGAAAAAAGATCTACACATCCAATAGGATGATGTGCGTATCATAAAAGAGATTTAAGATCATAACGTATCATTCATTTGAGAAAAAAGATCTACACATCCAAATAGGATGCTGTGAGTATCATAAAATGATTTAAGATCCTAATATCACGTATAATGAGATTGTAAATTATATTTTATCCATTTTATATTTGTTCCTGAATGAGCAATATTAAGAGAGTAAATTTGGATATATTTATATTCATGAGATATCAAAACATACCCCAGGGAGTGGATGTTAGTGAATGACAAGAGAAAATGTTTATAGAATAAACCTATTGAAAATATTATTATCACTTCAGATGAGATATAAAATGGCATTACACATAATGTCCATAAAATTCCCAGAATGGAAATATATGTTTTGCCTAGAATGCAACGACTCATACAATTTTGCGGAGTCAGATATATTTTATAAATTTGATTTGATCTGAGCAAATATTAATACTGTATCAGGTCCAACGGTTCTGATAGAAAGCTCTGGAAAAGCCATGATATTGTTATTAAACAATACTAAATCATGTATCAGTGATACTTGATATTATTCAAGCAAAACATAAAATAGTATGCTCAGTTCAAAAGCATATAATGTTAATACCAGATCAGATCCAGCGGATCTGATCAAAAGCTCTAAAAGAGCCACAATATTATTACCAGATGGTATTAAATTGTGTATCGATAATACTTTATATCATTCAAACAGAATATATTTATACCATTCAAACAGAATATAAATGAATCTGCTTAGTTTCAAAGATATACGGGAGAATGAATATTTATTCATTACTTCTCATGATTCAGCTCAGAAACTTATTATAGAAAATCTATGTGATTTATCATCTGGATTATATTACACTATTATAAAGAGTGTAGATATTTATACAACTATGAATCAAAAGTTTCCAGATCCAAAAATGTTTGTTTTTTGGTGTGACCGTATCGGTCACCCAGGATCTACAATGATGCGTATAATCATTTAAAATTCTCTTGAATATCCATTAAATAACCATAAGATTCTTTATCCAATGGGAACTTATGTATTGCATGTTCACATGGGAAACTAAAAATAAAACCATTTTATTCTAAAAGTTGGTTTTGAATTCTCATCATTCTTACAAAGAATTCAAGGAGATATATATGGACATATTCATTCACTAAATGATCTCTTTCATTATTATATGGTTATAATTGATGCATCTACGAGATGATCATATGTTTGTTTATTATCAAACATCTCCATATTACTTGCACTGATTATTAGTTTCTCAGATATACTCATAATCAAATGGAGGAGAATCACTTATCAAACGTTTCCAGTTTCTCTAGAAGAGAAAAGTGAATGAAAAATTACTTATATACAAAATAGATATACCAGTTCGGTTCTCTATATATGTGTGTCTCGTTTCAATATTCGTATCTCTCAAATACGAAAGATAATTGATCATCAGATAATTATTAATCTGTTACCTAGCATATTAAAGGTAACCGGATTTTATAAGTTGTCATTTCGTAAACCCCAGGCGGGTGATTGTTTCTTGAAGAACGATCAGAGAAAAAAGCAACAAATAAATCATCTGATACATATCGTAAGCTTATGAACCTTTTGAAAATGTATTGTTACTGGAATCCCAAAAGTAAACAAAACTCGAGTTATAAATAAATATACTTTCTCTAAATCGACTCTATAAGAATCTGATATATCTAAAGAGACACAAATCTATGAAATGACTAAATCCATTGAAATGGAAGAAACCTCAACAGAGATACAAGAATATAGAAATTGAGAGAAATTCTATAAATCATACAAAGTCTATGAAATGACTAAATCCATTGAAATGGAAGAAATCTCAACAAAGATACAAGAATATAGAAATTGAGAGAAATTCTATAAATCATACAGAGTCTATGAAATGACTAAATCCATTGAAATGGAAGTAATCTCAACATAGATACAAAAGTATAGAAATTGAGAAAATTTCTATAAGTCATATAAGAGAAATGTGAAATCATAAAAAAAACAATCATTGATGATGTATTTTTATACATAGTAGCGCTACTGAAATTATAAATGGTAATTATGATATTCATAATATCAATGATTGTGGACAAACAGCATGATTGACCTAGATAAAAGATACAATTCTAGAAGAATTGACTTTATAAGCCAAAAATAAAGTATTTAGATCAATAGTACTCCAGACATATGGAGATGTCAAACTAGTTGAATACTAATGGATCTTTATACAGAAACGTAATGAGAAAAACGAGATTGTGAGATACGAGGCACGACTCGTAGTGCGAGGTTTCTTACAGAAACTTGGTATTCACTAATGATGAATACAATTACATTGTTGATAAATTTGACTGTCTTTGAAGGATTGAAATACATCTTCTGGACGTAGTAATAATTTATATATATGATTCACTCAATGCAGAAAATTATAAATCCTGGAAGATTCAAAATGCTAGAAGCATGTAAATCGAGATCTCGTAATCTGTATTTGATGAACATACAAAAATCCTAATATGGATTAAAAACAATATGAATGTATTTGGTATAACTGTCTCAGTTAATGTCCAATAAGATAAAGATATAATAATCATATTATATACTCATGTGTCTTCATAAAGAAATGAGAAAGAAAACATTGTCTTAACCTGAAGGTCGAGCATAGATCAAATGAAATACTTGTCCATCAATCAGAATATATTGAAAAGATTCTGAAAAGATTCCATATGGATATTACTTCATAAAGCAAGTCTTTGCCCATACTCCCTCTAATCATTTATGATGTTATTGCATTTCATGAAATAAACATCAGTGTGCTTCAGTTCAGCAATCTAGAAGATTGCTTCAAATGAACTTTTATCAGGGGGAGCATATGAAATGAAGTATACTAATTATATTGGGGCATATTTGCATTGTACTCTTTTTTCTTCCAATCAGGTTTTTTGTCCCAATGGGTTTTCCTAATAAGGTTTTAATGAGGCAATTCTATAAGCACACCCAAAATTATTTGATCCATAAAAATCATTATAAATATTACATTTATCCAGTTGATCATCGTATATATGTTGACTTGATCAAAAAGATTATCGTAAATATTACTTTGATCTTGCTAATCATCGTATATATGTTACTTTGAACCAGAAGATCATTATAAATATTACTTTGATCCGGCAGATCAATGAATAACTTTTCTCAAGTTTTTATCCCACTGGGTTTTCCCTAACAAAGTATAAATGTGAGAAATGTTTTGAAGAAAATAATAAATCTGGACATATATACACTATACTCTTTTCCATTCGATCAGGTTTTATCCTACTGGTTTTCCTGACAAGGTTTTTAACGAGATAGTTTTGAAAACATCCAACACCACAAGATCCAGAGAGATCTTTGCATATATTTTTCTCAGATTTTATCCCATTGAGTTTTTCTTAGAATATTAATACAAGCGGTATAAATCCAAGGACGTGTTATAATATGTGGATTTTACCACATGTGTAATACATACAATGAACTCCCACTAACCCACCGCCTCTCTCTTTTACTTATACTCCCACTTGCCAACTTGAGCCAACTCACTTGGCTTGTTATCTTCACCATGTAGTAGTTGATTGCTTCCCTCTTTGTCTATATATATATATATATATATATATATATATATATATATGGTTATTGTTTCTTTGTAAAGGCTGATCACAGAATATCAATACAAGTTTTCTCTCTCATTCTCTCGTGTGTCTCTCATTACTATCTCACTCTCTCAGTTCTCTCATCTTTGCTTTATTTAGTTTATTTATTGAATGATTTACAACAAAATTAAGATATTTGCAACCTATCGGAAGGAGGAACAATAACATATATGTTTGGAATACCGAATACATATTCCATTTTGAGAGAGTTGAAAACGACAAAAGTACCAATTTAAAAGAATTCTCTGTTAAAAAAAATTACCAATTTAAAAGACATAAGTACCATTTCCACTTTATCTTTCAATTATTTAAAAGGAACATATTCATGATATTTTTGACTACTCTTACTTGTGTCCTTTTCAACTATTTACAAGGAGCTTATGATACATGATTTTTTTTTTTTTTTACAAATCTTACTTATGTGGACCATCCATTGAGGAGTTTATACATGACAGGATATGCCCTGTCTCCTCTTTCAATTACGAATGAATCCTATAAAATTACATCTTTCTATACATGACAGGATATGCCCTAACTCCTCTTTCAATTATGAAGGAATCCTATAAAAACATATCTTTCTAACGTAAAGATAAATCTTCTAAAAAACTTTATAGAAAATCATATGAATTTCAAGATGGTTTTTAATAAAACTTTAGTGGAATCACTTTATTTTTACAAGTCCACACTGTAATTTAATAAAATAAAAAATTTACATTTCTTGTGTTGGACCTTTCTGCTGAATATTTATATATTCAAAAATAAATATAGAATAACGAGATTTATAAAAATAACTTGAAAACGATATATCCATCGACAAGATATTTTAAAGATCTTTAGGGGAAAATCTTATATATGAAAATATGAATAACATGTTTATACCAATTATGTCATCAAGTGTGGCCTATCTCACGATACTTAACAATCTATACAAACTTGTTGATCATTCGGAAAAAAATAGTTTAACATAAAAGAATGAATACTAACATCCTTTATGCAATCAATCTCTTCTTCAGCTTGCTTTCTGAAATAAAAATTATTTCTAATACTATTTCTACCGACTAAATAAAATATAATCCGTAGACTATTAACTGTAGGGTACTTACCTACATCGTATCTTCATTATACTTTGATCTAAAACTATTATAGTAGATTTTATTAAATTCTTTTCTCTTTGAATGAATCTCCTTTTCTATACAAAATATATAATATAATAAAACATTTTTTGCTTTTTTAAACGGCATTTCTGATATAAAAACCGATAATCTGAAATCTTTTCTCTATTGAGAATATATATATATATATATATATATATAAAATCTGAAAATTTACACCAAGTTAGTATCCAAGAGAAATCTGTCATACAAGGATAAAACATCTGTTATATACGTAAATAGCGACTCTATCCTTAACCGATCTAACATTTGTTATACACTAGTAGAGCGACTCTAACTCTAACATACATATGTGCAGAAATCCTAAAGGCCGATAATCTGAATCCGATATCTCTAGGAAAGTACGTATCCAAAATCTTAAAATCCGAATATATATATATATATATATATATATATATATATATATATATATATTGTAAATACTTTTCTGAAAACATAAATAAATATTCTTTATGAAATTCTCTAAATAAATATTATAAATAACTTGAGTCTGAAAATCTGCCTTTAAACACTTGATACATATTCTTTTCATGTTCTCATCTAAAAATAAAATCTTTATTCTTTCTTTATCCGATTCTTGTTAATAAACTCAGTAAACTCTTGTTCTAATGAATAGATCATTTGTTGTGAACCAATTCTAAATAATTAACTCTAACATATAATAATTTCAAAAAAATAAAATAAAACTCTAACATATAATACTAAAATGAAGAACTTAATTTTAATATAATAACTTAACTGTATCGCAAATCATCATCAAATCACTTATCTGTATATAGCTATATACTACTGTACTGCAATACTGCTCCATTTTCTTCTTTCTTTCATATATCTCTCTTCTATTATCATCTTCCATCTCTCCCTTTCTATCCTCTATTTCTGTCTGCTCCACCCCATCATTTTCTTCCGAAATAGAGAGAAAAGCATAGAGTTTCGGTTTGGGAAGAATTTCTCCCGAATGACGATCCTAATTTCTCTCTTTCTCCAGACTTGCACACCCACGTACGTCATGTAAGTCTGCCTTAAAGCCCATTGACCTAATCTCTTCACTCAACAGTCGTTACTTAATTAAGGCCGTCCGGACTTCGAAGATGCCTTTGTAAACTTCTTGGGTTGAATCCGTTTGAGAGCTTATCTATTTCCAGAAAGCATGGAACCTGCTCACTTTGAAGCAGTATTGAAAGGTGATGTCACTTGCTTTCCTTTCTGTGACATCAATAAACAAGATCTGTCTGAAATTTTTGACAAAGTGAGTCCCTTAGGGAATTCACTGCTTCACGTTGCTTCAAGTTCTGGTCAGTTGCACATCAACCAACTTATAGCTACTAACTTTCCCGGTTTGATCACTAAGAAAAATTCTGAAGGTGACACTGCACTCCATGTTGCCGTTAGAGCTGAGAAATTCAACACAATGAAACAACTTGTGGATTTCGTAAATCAAGTTCCCAACACATCCACAGTAGCCTTGCTGAAGATAAAGAACGATAAAGGAAACACAGCTTTGCATCAGGCTTTATTAGGGTTATTAATGGAGTCAAAGAAAAGTGTAGATACTTTAGTAGCTATGGCTCGTTACTTGGTCTCGGCAGATCCAGAAGTGTCTTATTATGAAAACAATATAGGCAAGTCTCCTTTGTATTTGGCAGTTAAATCAGGCAACAAAGACATTCTTGAATATATATTGAATGCTCTACCTCAATTTGACCGTTTGATTGATAAGCTGGAAGGGAGGTCCCCCGTACATTTTGCCATTAAGCACAAAAGATTAGGTATGTGTTCTCTCACTTAATAATGCATGTTTACTTTCATTTCCTCCTTAATTTATTTTTGCATATGGGATTGATTTTTGTTGTTTGCATTAATTTTCAGATATTTTAAAAGTAATAAGGGAGCAAAAAAAGGAGCTATTAGTTTTACTAGATGAAGAGGAGAACACTGCACTACATTGTGCAGCCTCCATAGGTTATCGCAAGGGAGTTCGTTACCTCTTAGAAATTGACAGTAATGGAAGTTTTAAAAGGAACAAAGAGGGTCTCTATCCACTCCATCTAGCATGTGAAAATGGCCATATTAGAATAATGAAAGAGTTGTTTAAAATATGGCCTGATCCAACTGAATTTCTTTGTAACAAAGGTCGAAGCATCCTTCATTTTGCGGCTAAGAGTGGAAAAGAAAATGCGGTTAGGTGTATACTCAAAGAAAAAGGTATGGACAAACTTGTTAATAGGATGGACAATGATGGAAATACACCTTTTCATTTGGCAGCATCGCATGGTCATTCTATGGTTGTGGTTACTCTACTATGGAACAAAGGAATAAGACCCGACCTTCTAAACTATCAAGACCAGACAGCTTATGATGCTTGTAAATCAAGTGTATTTGATAAGGTATATATATAGGATTTATTTTACTGCTCATCCCGACTTTGAAAACTTATAGTATTATACAGTTAATTTTATGGTTTTTTTTGTTAAAGATTTTCTTCTTAAAGATCTTCTTATAAGGTGCAGGATCAGCGAATTTATGGGAATGATGGAAACCTGGAAGCCTCAGGAAAAGTGGAGTTGAAGAGTTCTGAGAAAGCAAATGAGTTCCAACAAGTAAGATATATTGAACCTATTAAAGAATCAATTATGTTATGATGGAATTCAAATGGGAATACTGAATAGCATGCAATTGATAAAAAAAAATTCCCGGTCAAGAAAAACAAAAACAAAATGGGAAATTTCATTTTGGTTCACAAGTGATTAGTTTTTCGTTACATTTTAATAATATTTTAAAAACTAATAAATTGAAAGGAAAAAAAAACCCAAATCCCACAGTGGCCACCACCATCAGCGATGGAGGTCGGAGGAGAATAGAATATATAGTAAATTACATTTACCTATAATGTACATTTTAATCTAATCTAATAAAGATGACCAAACACATTTCCCTTACTTTTTTGTTAAGTTGATTATTCCTAGAGCTAATTTACAAAACACTTAAAAGATTGATAGAAGTTAAAGAACAACTCTATATAATTGGCTACGACCATAGAACCATATTTTTCCTGTTGTTGGTTGTTCTGAACCGGTTTGAGTGTGTTTGTGTTGTTTTTTCTTGGCTGCTGCCATTTTGTGGCCTTGCTGCACAGCCCAGTTGCTTTTGTTTCTGGTGCTTGGGTGCTTCGTTCCTCTGTTTTTTGGCTTTGCTGGTGGTTGCTTTTTGGTGTTTTGCTGCTGCTAGCTGTTGTTCTCTATCAATAAATATTTGGCCGTTCAAATAAAAAAAATAGAACCATATTTTTCCAGGAAAAAAATGCTTCAATATGTGTGGCGTATACACCCAAATCCCTTCCCCTTAAGCAACATGTTATGAACTGAGTAAGTTTGTGTGTATATGACAGGGTCACTGAAGATTTTGTTTTTAGAGGAAAAACTTCTTATGCACTAGTTGAGTTCTCAAATATTCTCCAAGTTGATTTTGAATTTATTTATTTTTACTTGTGTAGATGATGACGTTAGCTATCTTATATATGTATCATGAGTTGTACCGACGCTTGTTCCCTGAATTGCTCCGACGCTTGTGCATTAGATGTGGCCGTCATTATATTCCAAGAACTAAATCCTCAGTGATCATCAAAAGTATCAAAAGCAAGTGTCGGCTCTCAAAACAAGAGCTTAATAACAGGATACACAATCTTATGGTGGTAACCGCACTTATCGCTGGTGCCGCCTTTTCTGGTTTTCTCGAAATGCCTTTTAGTGGAGATAAAGAGGGAACCGATTATGAGAAATCAATGGTAGGTCGCTTCATGTTTGCTAACATGTTAGCAATGAATCTGTCAATCACAGCAGCACTCACTCTCTGTTTGGCACTATTAGTTGATAACAAACTGGCGGCCATATTGGTTTGGGTTGCATTTGTGTTGTTAGAGCTCGCTCTTTCCTCTTTAGGCAGTGCGTTCTGGTGTGCTATGCAAATAAATTGTCACACTTATAACTTAAATCACATCAAGGCTGGTGTCTTCAATTTCGTCTCCATTAGGACTGTAAGTACTGTTTTCATTTATGTTCAAGGTGCTCTGGTCATGATTCCATTACTGACTTCTACAATGGGATGGCAAGTTTTACCTCTCTTCATCTACTTCATTTTTTTCTGTTTTTATTTCCTTCTCCACTGGTCCCGGAGTTTCTTTTCCCGTCTGCTCAAAACCTTTTTAAAATACGGACTACTTGGTCTACTCTTCCTTTTAATCATTTGTTTAGGAGTTTACTCTCTCTTTCATTAAACTTAATCAGTGTATGTACTCTCAATCCGTATTTAAGTGTACACTTTGTCACTACCTTTTTAAGGGATGTTCATATTTGGTTTGTTAATATATATATATATATATATATATATATATATACACATATACATATATTGTAGTCAAGAGCGAATCCAGGATTTTCTATCCTACGGGACTGAACCAAATACTAGTTATAAATTTTTTTAAACAACCTTAATAGGAAGATGAATTTCATTAATAAAAAATTAATACACGAGTCATGAGACATAATAAATTTAACCCCTCAAAATGTATATTCCAATAAAATAAATAAAGTCGAGTAAGAAACATATGAAGAGATTGTTTTTGCAAATATGGTTTCAAGATTGTTAAAAAAAATTATGATACGGAGAGATTAAAGAACAAAGAAAAATATAGAGAGATGAAGAAGAAAATAAAGGAAAAAAAATCTAATTACTGATAGAGTGGTGGGATCCGGCAACAAAGGGGCAATAGGGCACGTAACTCTAGATTTTAGATGGGTTATTGGTGGACTTGTATTAACTAATGGAATGGGTGGACTGTATAATATTCATTCACCAATTGAATGAATATTGGGTTTGAATATTTGACAACAAGGTGACTTAAAATTTGAATCTTTTTTAAAAGGGCAGACGGGGCTGTAGCCCCGTGCAGCCCCCAAGATCATTCGCCCCTCATTCTAGCGTATAGTTTATATTTCGTATTAAAATATGAACCTATGAACTCTAATTTATTTTTTATTTGTTGTCATAAGGGCCCTCGTGTTTCTTGAGGCTGGCTCATGCCATGAACCGATGAACACACAATGGGATGTTTTATATTTATGAGGAATTAATTTGATGTGTGATATATATCTAACTATTATATATTTTTTATTTTTGCTATAATTTGATTTATATATTGACAATTTTACAAGTATCCGAAATCTGTTGTGAAATTAATGTTTCCTTAACAATGAAATTGGAAATCTAAAAACATAGAAAGGTTGTTCTTTTATGTTTGTATCCTAATAATTTTCTTAAAATTTAAAATTATATCCTAACTTCAAAACTATAATTGAATTACGAATCATGTGTTCCTTGGACTTGATCTAATTCAATATGGGTTCACTTCTTTTGAAATTTACTCAATTCTACCACTAAAGAATTGCGGAAGATTTAATGATTTAGTGAGGGGTCTTATGACTATATAATTTTTTTTATATACCAACTACAACGATTCAAACCGAAATATTCTCAAACTGAATTAACGCAATTTACCAAAATACACATTGGGTAATGACGATGTTGTTTTGTGACTAATTTGAAACCAACCAAATTTATTATTATGGGTGGCTCTATTGCTACTAAAAAAAGTTCTTGTACACCATTTTTTTATTGAATTATTTTTATTACTATAATATCCTTATACTAAATTACTTAAAGTACATAACTAGTTAACGAAAAAAATAATTTACTTTTGTATATATGTACAACAAACTCTATCACAAACCCTAATATTTATATTCAATTTCAAAATCTAATTTGATTGCATTTAAATATGCTTTTTTTCAAGTATTACAACAACTATTACGATAGAACTGCCGAGACCTGTCGAGATCAAACAATATATGCGCAGTCTGGATAACTACGAGTTTTTCTCTGGTAGGCATATAACTGTGAGCATAAGTATGCTCACAGTGTGCTCACAGTTATATGCCTACCAAAGAAAAAATGGGATAACTACTCTCATAACTGGAGATAACCACTTCTACAACCCGAGAAGAAAACTCCCCACACATACTTGTAAAATACGCATTGTGGAATTTCAACCTCTCATCACTTATATGGAAGGGAGATGCACTACCGATTCTGTTAAGAGGTGATGTGCATTTAAATATGCTTTTGATATGAATTTTTTTTAATAATAAAATGCGGAAACCAAACTTAGCATTGAACAAAGACAGTTCAATAATTACTGATCTATATCTATATAATATATATAAGCTGACATTCACAGCACCACGTGTCGCCGTGAGGGAATTTTGGCATTAAATCAAAGTTCACCATTTATTTACCATCTCTCTATACAATCCTGTAATTAATGGGATAATTCATAGATTCTATTAACCATTCCCATAATTAATTTTTAATTATTAATTAGTAATTAGTTATATATATTATAATATTTTGTAAGTTTAAAAGACAATCATAAATTTTTATTCTTCCAAAATCGGTTTATTTACTCTCTTATTATACAATCCTGTAATTAATGTGATAATTAATAGATTCTATTAACCATTCCCATAATTAATTTTTAATTATTAATTAGTTATATATATTATAATATTTGGTAAGTTTAAAAGACAATCATAAATTGTTATTCGTCCAACCTCCTTAATTACCTCCCTCCCTTACTACATTCCTCTCCCTTTTTTTAACATTTTTATTTTCCAACCTTTATTATCCAACTCTTCACTTTCCTATCCATCTTCTATAAATTTAAATTCTTAGGTGAAGAATATCCATTAACAACCCTTCATTTTATTAACACGTACTTAGTCCACTCAAATCAAATCTCAGTGCTTGAAATCAATTTCTTATGTTTAATGACCTCCTCACTTCTCTCCAAATCATTTATCTTCGTCACTCAAAAACCCTTCTATTTCATCTACAGCTTGGCATCCGTATCTAGGATGGCGCACCATGCAAGACATTGTTTTCGACATGGACGAGATTTTTAGTCTTTGAACAAGTTAAAAATCTTCGCTCCTCCCTACTTTATATTCACTTGAACTTTATATTTACAAATTCTTAAGAATTAAAAAATTAACAATTTCGTAAAAAGTTAGATTTATTATTGAACTTAATATCATTTGAATCCATTTAAAAATCAATGTAAATAAATTATTATTATTATTATTATACATTTGTCATGTATTAGAAATAAAAATATATATAATTTTGGTCAATTCAATTAAATGATAGTATTTTTATTGGTATGAGAAAATTTAACGCAACATGTTGACGTGAGGTAGCTTTGGATTTAAATTCTTAGTAATATTATCATCATCAATAATACATACACTATTGCTTTATTTACACTTACATATATTTAAAAATATTAATAACTATTTAAAATTTATCATGTAATAATAATAATAATAAATTTGATAACAATTACTTTATATTGTTTTACGGTTTCCGCACATTGTGCGGGATGTAAACTAGTTCAAAATAATAATGAAAGAATTTAAACTTTTCCTAAAATCGACAATATAAGTATGGAATTCAAGGGAAACAAAGGTGCATATGTGGGTTCAATTATTGTGCACGACTTTTTCTTTTCAACTTCGCAGTCCCACTAGATGATTGATTTCCCAATTACGGCTATTTAGTTTTCATGGGAAGTTGATGGGGTTCGAAAATTATAAAGTACCTTTATAAGGGTGCATTTTAAGATTGTCATCGTTTTAATAACTTGAGTGTACATGAAAACGAACAAAAATGATCTCCACAATAACATATTTCACCATTTGTTTTTTTTTTCTTTTCAAAATGCTCCATCAATGGAGGACCTCCATCAATCTAGGTCGAAATCAACATCCAATGGAGATCGAAATCGGCCTCCACTGGAGGTAGATTAAGAAGAAGGTGTAAAAAAGACGTTTTGGTAATTTTGAGACTTTTGGTAATTTTCGAGACTTTCTGGACAAAAATGAAATTTATCGAGACTTTTCATTTTTACTCAGAAAGAAGTCTCAAAAAATTACATTGTACCCAGAAAGTCTCGGAAATTACCAAAAGTCTCAGAATTACCAAAACGTTTTGGAAATGACCAAAAGTCTCGGAAAATTTCATTTTTTTCCCTAGAAAGTCTCGAAAATTATCAAAAGTCTCAGAATTATCTGAAAATTCTCGGAAACTACCTGAAAGGTCTCGAAAATACATGAAAAGTTTCGGAAAAATATAAAAAGTCTCGGAAACACATGAAAATTTTGGAAAAAAAAATATGAAAAGTTTTGGAAAATATATGAAAAGTCTCGATAAATACATTACAAGTCTCAAAAAAATATGAAAAGTCTCCGAAAAAAAAAATTCCAAAAAACAAGGGCACGTTCGGTGTCAATTTTGAGTATTGTATTTTTGTTTTTTGAGTTAAAAAAACATTGAAAACCTGTTCGGCTGCGTTTTGACAAAAAAAAAAAACAAAAACAACTGAAATCTGCCCCGTCATGCAGCTGTTTTTCAGTCTGTTTTCATTTTTGTTTTTCAAAAACGATTTCGAATTCTCGTTAGGCCCCGTCTTGCAGCTGTTTTTCAATCTGTTTTCGTTTTTGTTTACCAAAAATGATTTCGTGTTCGCATTTGTTATCCGTTTTTCATTTTATTTTCAAAAAAATGAAAAAACAAAACCAGTGTTAACAGTGAAATATTTAAAAAACATAAAATATTTGTTTTTGTTTTTGTTTTTGTTTTTCGTTTCGTTTTTTTTACTGCTTTTCCTCTTTTCCAGACTGTCTTTGTTATCTCTTTCTTCATCTCGTCTTCTCTTCGTCATCTCTTCTTCTCTTCTTCTTTTTATTTTCTTCCCTTCGTCATCTCATCTTCTCATTCTTCTTCTCTTCTTCTTCTCTTCATCTTCTTTTCTTCTTAGTGTCGCCAATCTGCTCCTCCAATAGCAGATCAACTCCTATATATATATATATATATTTTTTTTTTTCTTTTTTTCTTTTAAAAGGTTTTATTTTTGTTTTTGTTTCAGATCACAAAGAGTTTATTAACAAAAAGATATATATATATATATTAACATAAAAATCTTGGATTTTGAAATTATTTTAAATTTAAAATCACAATAATTCATCAAAGAGATTTTATCCGGTTATCATAAGTTATTGGATAATTATTTGGAATGAATTACTGACCTATCTTTTATTTAAATTAAAAAATTACAATATAAAAAATAATAGAAAAATTATACAATTTTTGATATTTTTCAGTTAACCTATCAAACGCATTTTTTCCGTTTTCATTTTCAGAATACAGCTTTCAGTATATGCTACCAGACGCGTTTTTGGATTTCGAAACTGAAACCAAAAACACTGTTTTCATTTTCATTTTCATTTTTCTTTTCGAAAAACAGTCAACGAAAAATGCTTACATGACGGAGCTGTTTTTTAGTCCGTTTTCATTTTTGTTTTCCAAAAACAATTTCGAATTCGCATTCGTTAACTGTTTTTCATTTTATTTTCAAAAAACACAAAAAAAATGAAAATGAAAAACAAAAATAGTGTTAAGAGTGAAATATTTAAAAACACAAAATACTTGTTTTTCGTTTTCGTTTTTGTTTTTTAAAAAAAATTAACATTAAAATAATTATAAAAAAAAAAACATTCTTTTTTCTCTTTGAAATTGAAGTCATCGTCATCATCACCAGGTCTTCTCTTCACCAAGTCTTCTCTTCTCTACTTCTACTTCTTTTTTCATCTCCTTCTTCTTCTCTAAACTTTCTTCTTCTCCAAGCGTTTTCTTCTCCTTCTCCGGTGCTTCTTCTTCTTCTTCTTTTCTGAACCTTCTTTTTCTCCGATCCTCTTCTTCTCTGAACCGAGCCTCTTCTTCTCCTTCTCCGATCCTCTTCCTCTTCTTCTTCTTCTTCTCCAATCTTCTTCCTTTCTTTTTCTTCTTTTTCTTCATCTTCTCAGATCTGCTTTTCTTTTTCTTCTTTTTTTTCAAATATATATACATATTTGTTAATGTTATTTATATTTATTAAAATAATACTTATTTATAATTTAAGAGTTTAGTTTTGATTGATTGATTATTTGATTTTTTTAAAAGTAATTTGTGATGTGTTACTTTATTTAATTTATAAATTACAATATAAAAATTATATTGGTTAATTATTTAATCAATTTGTTTATAATTGTTATAATATTAAACAAAATATAAAATTTGATATTTCAATTTTCGATAGTTTTCAGTTGGCCTACTAGACGCGTTTTTCCCGTTTTTATTTTTAAAATACGAATTTCAGTACATACTACCAGACGTGTTTTTGGATTTCGAAACTGAAACCAAAAACACTGTTTTTATTTTCATTTTTCTTTTCGAAAAACATCAACTGAAAAACACTTACATGACGGACTCTAAGTGTTTTCGTTTTGTATTTTTGTATTACAAAACGAAAACACATACAGAACGCATTTGTTTATATTTTTTTTACTCAAAAGTCAAAACACGAAAAAACTTGTTCTTGAAAACAACACTGATCATGAACTTTAAGGGTTGGCCTAACGGTAAGTGCGAGCATGTGATGTGTGGTTAGGCGCACGATCACAGGTTCGATTCCCCTCAGTGTCAAACTTCCGAGGTCAGTCCCATAGTATTAGCTTAACTAGTGGAAGAACTAGCTTAGGGCTTTGAATGACCCCCAAGTCAGTGATTCGAATCCTATACAGACCAAGACGAGTTCTAATTTACCCACTTGCAACCTTGTAGGGACGGGGGTGTGGGCCGAGGTTTCTTATCCGTTATACTCCACGAATCCAACACATATGCCATGACGAGTCACGCAGTTGGGGAGAACAGGCAAATAACTTTAGGGCGTTAGCTTAGATGGTGGATAAACGAACTTGAGGTTTAGAATGACTCACAAGTAGTGTTATAGTAATCACTAGGCGCTAGTCGGGCGGAGACCCAACGCCTAGTCCGATTAGTCGGTGATTAATCGAACGGTGAATTTTTTTTTTCCTGTTGAAAAATCCAATCACAAACAAATTCCAATGATCAAATCCAAACAAAATTCTTTCCAAATGCTAAATTACCAATCAAAATCCAATCACAAACCAATCCAAATCCACAAACACCCATCCAAATGCAATCACAAACCAATCCAAATCCAATCATAAAGACAAACAAACCAAAATAACAAATTTCAAGTTATAATTTCTAACAAACATCAACAAGTTAACAACATTCAAAATGTAAGTTATAAAACAAGAAATACAGAAAATATCTAAGTTTCTAAGTCTTTGTCTCTTATTCCAAGTAGACATGACGCCGGTTCGGTTCGAACCGAAGAACCGAACCGGAACCGCCATCGAAAAACCGGAACCGGTACCGGGCGGTTCCGGTTCCGGTTCCAAATTTTGAGGAACCGGCCGGTTCGAACCGAACTGAACCGGCGGTTCCGGTTCCTAACTTACCACTATATAAACCCTAACTTACCACTATATAAACAACTTCTTCTTCGTTGAGTTCGTTCACCCTCCCTTCAGCGCAGCCCAACTTCTCTCTTCACCAAACACCTATCTCTACAACGGTACAACCCAGCTTTGACTTCTCTCTACACCATCTCCGTTTCTATTAGAGAGAGAGAGAGAGAGATCAAGATGATCGATCGAGAGAGGAGATCGATTGAGAGAGGAGATCGAGAGAGGAGATCGATTGAGAGACGAGATCGAGAGAGGAGATCGATTGAGAGACGAGATCGAGAGAGAGGGAGTCTGGTTCAGATGAAAGGTGAGAGAGAACTGACGCCGGTGATGAGCTGATGTCTGATGATGGCCGATTTGGGGTTGGGTGATTTGATTTTAGATTTGTGTGTGAGAAACTGAGAACTGAGAAGTAGTCTGGTTGATTTCTGTTTGTGATCTGGGTTTGGTCTTCGTTGGGTGACTGATAACTGATGGTGAAGAATTTTTTTTTTTTGTGTGTTTGTGATATGGGTTTTGACTGATAATTGATGACATGATGAGTTTTGATTGGTGTAATGTGATATATTCTGATGAAAGTATGAAACATGATGAAAACGGGTTGCTGGGTTGTTTTTTAAATTAAAAAATTAAAAAATTAAAACCGGTTTCGAACCGTCGGAACCGGTAGAATCGGACCGGAACCGTGGAACCGGAACCGGTACCGGCAGTTCCGGTTCTGGAAGAACTAGAACCGGAACCGAAACCGAAACCGAAACCGAACTGGAACCGGAACCGGTGTCATGTCTAATTCCAAGGATATCATCAGTTCATCACACTTTTCATCGGACTCAAACTGAACTTCAATTTCCTCATCTGTATCATTATCCGCTTCTGAACCGAACTCTACTTCTTCATCACCCCTTTCAACAAACCATTTTTGTGCATTACTAGCATCACTTGCTTCTAGCACCTCAACTTTCTTCTCATTGTCTCTTAACCTTCTATGATTGTTCATCAATTTAGCATTAAACTTGACGTAGACTAGAATGTCCAACCGATTCACATCTAGTTTATTCATTTTATTTGTATGTATCTATATAATTTAAAAGTATAATACACCAATAAATAATAAAATATAAAACAGAAATATAGTATAAATATATTTGACCGTTTAATAGGCGACGAACACCAAATAATCGGCCGATTTGACCAATTAATCGGCGACCAGAATTGATTAATTGTTCTCCGCATAATATGGCCGATTATAGTTTTTTCGCCAAGGTAAAGCACCGTTTAGAGGAATTCCACCGATCAATCGACCGTGTAGGTCGATTTTTCGAACACTGCCTCCAAGTCAGCGTTTCGAATCATACCTCGATGAAGACGAGTTCTAATTCACCCGCTTGCATCTTTATGGGGTCGGGGGTGTGGCATAGAGTTTCTTATCCATCCTAATCCGCAAATCCATCACACAAGCCACGGCAAATCATACAATTGGGAAGAACATCCGGATATGTATCTGGACAAAAAAAAAACATGGAATCCCTGCCCCAGTTATTTGGAATCGGAAAGTGGTCCGTGTTCACCAGTGGTAATAATAAAACACGTCAACGAGGTATGGTTGTCAGACCTCTGAAAATGGCATTTTCCATCACATCACTCTGTAGAATCTCAAAACCCTCTCCTCCAAAAACCCCAATCTTCTCCAATCTTGTACACATCCCAACAACAAAAACCCACCTCAGAATCACACCCAGTCTCACACCCATCTCATTCTCTCTCTTCACAACCCTACCCGCCACCATATGCAGACCCAGGTCCACCACGATTCGCTCCCTCTTCACTGGCATCGTCGAAGAGCTAGGAGAGGTCAAGCAGCTGGGCGCCTCCGATGACGGAGGAGGTTTCGACATGAAGATCGCCGCCAAAACCGTCTTAGAAGGAGTCCACCTCGGCGACAGCATCGCGGTCAACGGGACTTGTCTTACGGTGACGGAATTCGACACCCAGTTGGAGGATTTCACTGTCGGGCTGTCTCCGGAGACTCTGAGGAAGACTTCGTTGATCGAATTGAAATCCGGGTCGCTGGTGAATCTGGAGCGGGCCGTGCAGCCCACAAGCCGGATGGGTGGGCATTTCGTGCAAGGACACGTTGACGGGACTGGGGAGATAGTGTCGATGGAGGCGGAGGAGGATTCTTTGTGGATTAAAGTGAAGACGGCGAAGAGCGTGTTGAAATACATTGTGCCGAAAGGTTTCATAGCCGTTGATGGGACTAGTTTGACGGTGGTGGATGTGTTTGATGAAGAGGACTGTTTTAATTTCATGTTGGTGGCTTATACACAGCAGAAAGTGGTCATTCCTTTGAAGAAAGTTGGGCAAAAAGTGAACTTGGAGGTGGATATTTTGGGCAAGTATGTGGAGAGGCTTCTCAGTAGTGGCTTTGTGGATTCTATCAAAGCTTCATGACAGTTTTGAAGGTAGTCGAATGTGTTCTTATCTATATACTGCATTGCTGTTTGTTTTAATTATAATTTTTTGCTTTAGTTTTGGTGATTGAGAGGGTGATTTGAATTATGAAATAGTTAATAAGTGCTGTTGTTTGCTGGTTGCAATTGTTGCTATGTGGTGTGGACGTTGATCGATCAGAGCCAAGTACACCGATTCTTGTATCAACATACTTGCTATTATTGTAATGTTCTAAAGTGGAAACTTTATGATTTATGAAATTTGGTTAGAGCCTAGTACACTGATTCTTGTGTTAACATTTGTGTTATAATTGTAGTTATGTTCTAAAGTGGAAATTTGTTGACATTTGGAAGAATTGGGGGAGGTACCCCTAAGTAATCGGGAATAGTTCTTCATTGAATTGGCTTTGATAGGAGATTTTGGAAGCAACCTAAATAAATTCTCAATGACTTTATGACCTTTGTACGTTTGATCTTCATTTCTTAATGAATTTATAAAAGCATCTTCAAGATTGTAATCTTCTGCTTTTCATATGAATTTTATATATCATGCTAGTCAGAGATTAGTTTCAATTTCTCAAGCATGGCATATTTGTAGTTCACTAGTTTTGCTCTTCGACCAGCAGATGGTTTTGGGATTGAGGCTGTGGAGATGAAGCATTTTTCTAACTACTAGACAAGCTACATAAGAAGAATGCAAAGAATTTGAGTTAGAAAGGAAGGAAGGAAGGGAGGGAGGAAGGAAGAGAAACAAATGTACTAATGCTAATAGATGGATTTATAAGTGAGATGTTATTCTTATAGCGGGGTGTTTTTGTTTGATCGTTAAAAACCTGTTTCAACATACCAGATCTCTTTGAATGCAGTTGTTACGCACTTTACATATTTTACCGGTTTTCGTGTCACTCGCTATATTTTGTGTTCTAATAGCTATTGAATATTGATAGAACTTTGAGGCGATGGAACATCATTAAGGCAGTGGCTGTTCTCTTGTTTTAATCCATATCGAGGAAGGAACACACCTTAAGTATGTTTGTATTCTGATTAGCAGTGATGTTTTGCTCCAAATTAACTCAATAAGTTTCAGTAACTGCTTTAGTTATAGATCCTATGGTATGGAAATAGGGCACGGGCGCACGGCATGAATGCGCTTGATATTTCAAGTTACTTTCTGTATAGGGATAGAACTTTGGGTAGTATGACTTTTCTACAGTATGCCTTGTGGATATCGTAAGGCATGTCAGATAAAAGATGCGATGTAGATTTTATTGAGAATTTTCCAATTAGTTTTGACGCAACAAATGAATTTTCTTAGATACTGATTTGGACTTGGTCTCTTGAAAGGAAGTCATATTAGGTAATGTCTATCATACAACCCTTTGGAACACAAATTTTAATTGTGAAGTCCCAAAGAGTTCACTGATGTCAGAAACAATATGTGGAGTTTGTGATAATCTATTCTTGGGCTCTAACTTTCATTTGGACTTAGAACCTGGGCTTTACTATGCAGTTGGGCTGTTTTGTGCTCCAGGGTGGTAACTTTTGATCTCAGCACTATTCGATATACATACGCTCTCGTCTCTTGACTCTTGTCAATACAACATACTCCTAGCCTCCTAGGGCCGTGTATGTTTGGTGTGTAGGATTGAATTGGACTATGATTAGTTGGGATAGAATGAGATTGAATCAAAACAATAGAATTATATAGAAATCATCCTGTGTTTTGAAATGCTTTCTCGTCTGTCCATATCTAAATACTGCACACCAATGGTGGCCTTAGATTTTTTAACTAGAATTTCTTATTGAATATGATTGAATTACCATAGCACTCTCGTTTCGATTAGATGTCATAAACTTAGGCCACACATGCATATATATTTGATATCAAAGGCCAGAAGAGTCCAAAAATCCTAAATTTTCTGACTCGAACTGCACTTGGTACACTACCTATATGACTTTATCCAAATAAACATTTTTTTTTATCTATTCTTCCCTTATCAGTTCACTTTCTCCAGTACACAGGTGACAAGCACTCTTGCTTGTTCCCATTATTGTTTTGCAATCCTTGTAATCGAATTGACACTCGTATTTTATTAAACTTTTGAGGTGTTCCGCATATCCATACATACACTGCGCGCACGCACGCCTGTCTGTGCATTGTCAATGAACCTGTAGTCTACAGAGCAGTCTTCTAGGTTTGTAAGCAGGAGAAAAGCTTCGATATGTATGGACGTATGAGTCCAATATATCTTATGTAATTGGTTATTCATTTCACATGATATGGTTTGATAATTTGAATATATATATATATATATATATATATATATATATATATTAGACACAGAAGTATTTCTCTATAAGAAGTATGAAGCTAGTCCTAGGAGCCTTTGATTTAACAAGCTCCTAGATATTTATTATGAGGGTGACTCGTATGTTGTATATCAGAATCGAAAACTTTGAATGAGCCAGCTTCTCTAAACTAGAAAATTGACCAGAGTACTTGAATTGTATAGTAAACTGATAGATTTGTGTATAAATTCAAAGACTTGAAATAGCTTTCAAAATTGAGTTTGGGTAGGAATAACTAAAGATCCTAGAAACAATATTTGACTAAAATCAAGATCCCACCAAAGACACGTAAAAGACAATAGAGATAAGTATAGTCGGTGCAAAGTGCAACAATGTGGTCAACTTATTCTTCTTCAAAAAAAGTTGTGAGGCTGTAGTTGAATTCTTTTGATCATTTTATGTGGGATTGGTCTCTTTTTAAAAGTAGTGTATCACGTGCTGATGTGTATTGCCCAACCTAACAGTCTCCCCGATTCAGCCACAATTCTTGATTCGTGTGGGGCCTTACTTGCACACTAAGGCATTTCCGTTAGGATAAAGGTTTGAGTCTCATCTTTATTCGTTAAATTATAACATATAAAATTATTCTTCTTTAATTTATAATGACAGTTATATTTTCGACCGTACTTATAACGACTGATTTAATCGGATCTTAACGTAATCGATGACAAGATATAATGTTTTAATAATAATAATGTGGGCATTAATTACTTTACCTTAGATCATCGGTCATGCCAGTTTTACAAAAATAATATCTAGTACTAACTCGTGGAGGTCTGTTTCATCAAAACGTCACATACTTGTCTTGATCATGTGCATTTGTCGGCTATTCATTTCTTTCTATTTCTCCATTAATACTTTAATATTTGCATTTTTATGTAGTGTGATGTGAGCGTGTGACCTCATCATCTTTTTTCTACAATTTTCCTTCATAAATCATAACTTTAATTTAATTTAATTTAATTGTTATTGTTTATCAAATTTCTGACGGTTTTTATGGGTTTGACTAAGTTTTTTCAGTATGAAAAAAAAAACAGAGCTTTATTGGATTATGATTGATGAAATCAGACATTTCTTTGCAATTACGTTCTTTTTGTTTGACTTGATATGTTTAGTCACCATTATTATTATTATTTCTGAGAGATTAGTGACGATTTCTTTATCCCATTTTCTGTGGTGTGTATTTAATCAGCATTGATAAACATGCTTACTATTATATGACTTTTAATTGATTCTAAGAATATTTCAAAGAAACACAGCGTCTAATTAATTAATTAATTATAATAACCCAACTTGCTTATTGGTTTGATTTGCGTCATTGAAGTCTTCATTTGATTTCGAATTTTGTCCTGTTTAGAGTTGTTTGGTTATGTTAGGTAAGTTGCTTCTTTACAAGAACAAGCAAAATGTTTCTACCCTCACTAATCTAATTTTGTTTGGTTATGGTTTGTTTTGGTCTTACTGCATGTTTGATATGACTTTTATAGGGATAAAAACGCTTTTCTATTATAAGTTGTTTCGATGGTTTTTTTGGTTGTTTGATTAAAGTGATAATGTTTTTTTTTTTATATTAAAAAACTATTTTGTTTTGTTGGAAGAAGCCTAAAATTTAGGCTTCTTCTAATATAGCTCTTTATGAGTGTTTTTTTTAAAAGGTAAATTGTATCAACTATTTTCTGTAAACTTTAAATATTTCACCTTATAACTTTATATTATAAATATTTTTTTAGTGTCTATTTTTATAATTTTTAACAACAAAAACACTTTTTAAGATATTTTAACAAATAATATATTAACTTTAAAATGTTTTTTTTTTAGAGAATATCAAACAATATAGGGCTTCTTGTTAAAAGATCTACTCATAGAAGCTCCACTACAAAAAAAAATATTAAAGAAGCTCTATTTGAAAATTCATACCAAACACACCCTAAATAAATTATAAATCTCGTTTCCTGATAATTTTATAGATATTTTGACAAACAATTTATTAACTTAAAAGCGTTTTTTTAAGTGAATACCAAACAATATAGATCTTCTTGTTAAAAGATCAATTCAATAGAAGTTCTACTTATAAACAGTCTACTCTATAAACTCTATTTGAAAAGTCAACCCAAACACAGCCTATATAAATTATAAATCTCATTCCTCGTAATTTTAATAATTAATTATAAAAAAAAAACTAAAAAGAGAAATGTACCTAATCTCTGGTCTCTCTTCTCACCTAATCCGTAGCACGGGTGTTGCACTTGCACAATCTCAAACCAACCAACTTTGATTTGGTTTCTTTCAAAATATAATATATGCTTATTAATTATTATATTACGAAATGGAAAAGAAAACCCACCATGGAGCCAATCAAAACACAATAATTAAAAAATAAAAACACATCATTTGCAATTGTTTTTTTTTTCTTTTTCTTGGACGATCACAATGACAACAACAACACAACATGTTTGGCTTTTGCTTTAGCTTTCAAACCGAAAAACCGAAAGCTCCATCCACTTATAAGCTGATGACCACCACTTGTCTGTGTGACTGTGAGTGAATTTAAAGTTAATGACAACAACGACAACTTCACCACCACCACCACCTTGTTTGGCTTTCATGTGTTGTTCTCTTTCTTTCCTCCTCGTCCAAGTGATTTTTTTTTTTAATTTTTTTTTTTAACTTTTTATTCTTTCTTGTCGTTTCTTACATGTTTCTTCTTCTTCTTTGTCGTGACCAAACCACCCAACGCCACTACAAGTTTTTAAAATATCAATAAATAACGTTGGGTCCCATTGTTGATTGCCAACAACCAGACGATTGTACCCATTTTTATTTGCAAGTGATGAGGTGTGTGTAATAATATTGTGTAATGTGTTTCACTCAAAACGGCGTGTTTTGCTGCCGTCTCATTTTGACATGAAATATATTAATCTTGCCTTTGCATTTTTTTTAATCTCTCATGAATCTCAATCATTGTCCCAACTCCTGACTGAGTGTATAATGTATATTTTTCTGGCATCAATCAATCTCATACACTTTCAGAAAAAAATAATCAATCAATCAATCTCATACACTCCAATAATTGGTTTACCCATGATTATAAATGCATATATTCAATTTCCGATACCAATCGGGTCAGGAGTTTATTAGAACATGAGATTAATTGCTATAAATACGGTCTGAAAAGAGTTCTGATTTCCGAAGCAAAAGAAATCCCACCAAATCGTAATTCTCTGCTATTTTTCTTCTAAAATTATAGACTTATAGTAACAAGTTAATAACTGAAGCTCATAAAAATCCACAAAATATCATATAGTATGGAAAAGTAAATATTAGAAAATATAGGGGCAACATTGCAAATGCAAGCGATAAAATTGTTGCATTGCATACTTGCATGTCCCACTCCGCCACTCCACCCATTAAATTCCGAACATTTAGGCCTATTTTTCAATTAAGTTGTGAAAGTAGTGCCACTAGCGTGGACGGATCTGGTCCATACACGTGTTCATCAATAATTGACTACAACTATAAAAGATCGGCCTATCACGACTAACTTCTAAACCAGTCGTCTCGAAAAAATCAACATCGATGTGCCGCGAAAACTGAAAAGTACTTCCTAACATTTCAGTATTACGAAATTGCCCTTTTCTTCATCAGTTTTGGATTCTATAATCAAATTTACAAAACCAACGGTAAGGATAAGGGACACATGTTAACAACTATAAAAATATTTAAAAGAAAAGATATTAAATACATAATTAAAAGGGAAAATATTTAATATATTTATTATTTTAATCAATATAATAAATATTTTTTTTAAAAAAATAATTTTATAATTATTAATATGTGTTCTAACCTTACAATTTAGAATTATTCTTTTAAAAGATTAAAATAATAATCAATATGTGAATATTAAATTCTTTCTTTGACTTTTTTTTTTCCTAAGTGAATTCTTTGTTAAACTTGAATCGATCAATTAATGCTTGCAGCAACAATTGTGGAATCTAGAGTTAGTGGACCATTGGAAAAGTTAGAACCGATATTTATGGTATGATAATAGTAATAGTAATTGTTGCAATGTTTATAATATTATAATAATTATACTAGAGTATTATTGTTGAAAGAAACATTCTCAACGACAATAAAAAAAAATGACATTAGCCATCACAATGATTATAAAATGTTAAAAATTTATCAAAATTACATTTAAAAAATAAAAGCTATTATATAGGTTAACCCTTCCACCATATAAATTTTAAACCCTTTTTTAATATATATATTTGACGTTAAATTTATAAACTTTATACTTTATCACTTTCTAAATTTTCGATTTTAGTGCAATGGCCCCTTCCACCTATAAATGTATGGCTCCTCCCTAATGGCCATATTGACTAAAGAATCTTGGAAATGGATTGGTTAATTATATAAACAATATAATAACACTAATGGATTTGGATCTCCCACTGTACTCACCTTTATCAATGATCTTGATTAATTATATCTTTTATAGAGTAAAAATATAAAAATTAATATAAATAATTCAAATCATTGATTTATTATATTAGACATGTATCAATATGTCATGGAAATGATGACAATTAATATGATGAGAGGATCCAGATCTAATAATCATAGTAATGGTAAAGAAAATATTAGAAATCATTTACTGCTTGAGAGAATATAAGTAATTCTACGTTGTCAAAGTTTGATATCTAAATATAGTATCCAAATGATGTGGCATCACTATAATCTATTCATTTAAATCATACAAAGCTAATTCAATTTAAATAAATTGATTATAGTAACCCCACATCATTTAGGCACCAGATTTACCTAAATTTAGTATCTAAATATAATGTAACATTACTATAATCCATTCATTTAAATTGTATTAGATTTGTATGATTACATTGTTGCCACGAAATTTGGACATCAAATTTAAACAAAGTATTATTAATCTATCGGAATATATGTTGTCCTCGTTATATATGGTATAATTTCCACAAAACAAATAAATAACTCTCAAAAAGAGGAACTCAATATGCCATTCAAAGCAAGTAGAAAAGAGGAAAACAACAACAAAAATGGAAAATAACAAAATGAAAGAAGGGCAAGAAAGTAAAATCACTAGTGAAAAGACTAGGTAGGACAGTTGCCGCGTAAATGTTCGAAATTACCACTAACCAACCATACCTTCCACTTTATATAATTATAAATATGCCGTCAAAACAGCTCTATTTTCTCACACTTTCTCTCACTTTCTTTCTTTTTCTCCAAGAAAACGTTTTCTCATCCTCACCAAAGATTCCCCTAATCAATTTTCTTTTCTATTTTTTTTCTTCAATCTCCAACTATGAAGAAATCTGGAATTTTCGCTGCCTCTGTTGCCGCAGCTTCTGCTACAGCTATCTCTGCTTCTTCGTCAAACTACTCCTGTAATTCCAATTTTCAAGTTTCTCATCAGGTAAATCTTTAATCTTCGCATGGGTTTCTTTTTTTTTTCTGTTTTTAAATTTCGTTTGATTTAATAGGGATTTCTCTGTTTTTTATTTGTTGCTGTCTGGCTGCGTAGAAAACAGTGACCGGTAAAATCTCTGCAGCCAAACAGTTTCCAATTTTGTTTTTGTACGAACTGATGTCGTTACAAGATTAGATCTTCGGTTTCTTTCTCGGCATCCAAACAATTTTCAGTTTTTATATTTTTTTTTCTCTTTACAAATCAGAAAGTATTGATTCGTGCCACGTGTCTTCTTCCTCCATGTCAGTTCCTGGAAATTGAAAATCACCCCCTTTTTTGTCGATTTTCGATGTTCACTAAATTCCCTTTATTGTAATTTTGAATTTCAGGAGAAAAAAGATCATGAGAATTCAGCAACGCAAAGATCATCATCATCAACTGAGAAATTTGCTCCAAGGTTTGATGGGTTGAGATTCATCGAAACTCTGGTCACTGGTCACAGATAAACAAGAATTTTCAATAGCTTCTGCTATATTTTAAGAGAGAGAGTTGAGAAATAGAAACAACTGTTATTTTTCAGGTTCGTGTAATACTAATTTCACTGATTGATCTTTTGTTTAGATTGTCCCTTTCAATTTTCTGGACTGTCTTGTATTTTTTATTTTTATTTTTATATTTACCATCTCCAGTACGGCAATTCCATTATTTTTTTTTTTTCCAATTTGATTTATATGAGAAGCTTTCCACTTTTCGAAATTTGATTGATTGTAAATGAAATGCAAATGTAATTGTAATTTGTAAAGTTATCGACAACAAAAAAATGTAATTCGTAAAGGGCACTTCTGAGTTTCTCTAAGGGCAAGTAAATATGCATAAGCATATTTACGGTATATTTATCTGTTTTATCGTAAAAGTAATGAGATTAATAAAAAATACTGAGGTTTATAAGTATACTTACGGTTATATATCCATAAAAAAAAAATTTAAAAAAAAAATCGGATACTTATAGGGGTGTCAGACTTTGAATATGAATTGATTTTCATTTTTCAAAGATGTGAAAAGCATTTAGAATATGCTGTAAAGGAGATATTACTACGAAAAGCATTTAGAATATGCTATAAAGGATACAATTACTGTACACATGATTCACGTCGCATCTTCCACTCTAATTTCATCATCAACTATGTATTATGATGCATTAAAGCTTTTTATGCTTTCGAAAAGAATTAATTTGTAATTTATTTTAGATAGTATTTAACGATCTATCTAAACTGGGTACTTTTTCTAAAAGCTTTCGGTAGAATTCGAACCGTCATTTGTTCAAATCTTAAACTCGTCTATCTTACCTATCTAATAGTCCAGTTGAACTACGTTCATAGGGTTTTTAAAATATTATATTAATAGCATAATTTAATACTTTGTCAACAAGTATCCCTTTGAATGTGTCTAAAGTCACTTTTGACTTAAAAAAAAAAACTCCCTATAAAGTTTTGCAGCAAAATTATGTCTAGCAATTTCAGTCCTTGATATTGTGTGTATTACCCTGAATTTCCATTATGGCACTAAAGTGATCAATTTTTGGATAGTTGGCCAAACCTATTAATATACAAAGGTAGTCTCAAATTGTTCATTCATAGGGAAAGAGTGCAAGCTAGTGCACGAAAAATATGTATTTGATATCAATTTAGGTATGTTGAATCTCACATTTTACAACATTTTGCAAGATCTGAGAATTTGTTTTCTATAAAACTTTTGCTGAGCTATCTTACAAAAAATACATTTTTAAAGAGTTGTTGTAAGTGGGAATTGTTGCAAAATGTGAGATTCAAAGAGTGATGTTCAATATTTTTTTCTATAAAACTAAAAAAAAAAAAAAAACCTTGACAAAGTGGACAAAAAGAAAACAAGTTGATGGATTTTAATACAATTCTTTCCAAAATACCCTCTAATAGGTAAATAAACCACAATAATAATTTATATATAATACATACACTAAGGAGGCCACGGTGTGCGTTCCTTCTGTTGGAGACAAAGGAGAGGTCTGATGTTGTCTTTTTATTTTTTGAACAAAAAATATGTTTTGATTTAATTTTATATTGTTAAATATTATTTTTATATAATTTTTAACATTTGAAAATATTATTTATGTTGTTTATATTTTTAAAATAAGTTTTATATTAATTGAATTAATTTAACCAAAAATATATTCGACTAATGTGGTCCAATCAATTATGTTGTACACCAACATATAAAACAAGGGTACTTAAAACAAAAATAAACCTTTTTTTTCATAACAATACAATTCATGTATTATAGTTAAAAGTAATACCGGATGTCTCAACTTTTTTTTTCTAAATGATGTGGTACATGAGATGTCAATATTTTGTAAATCATTAGATTATATAATAGTTAATTTAATGTTAAGGAGATGTAATGTCAAGGATCTATAAAAAAAATTAAAATAGTACTGTTTTCTATATCGGTCAAAAATTTGCTACGGCCTAAGGCCTAATGGTTTAAGCCCAACAAATCATTAAACTGTTCTCATCGATTTTGTAAAAAAAGAAAAACAGGCCCAATTATAAAACTAGGTCCAATTCCTTGTCAAGGGCCCAAATATCAAGTTTGACTGAAAAAGTCAGCAAAAACCAGATGATGTAGGCTTGGTAGTATGGTCTTTCATACCTATATCATGAGATAGTGGGCTCGAGTCTCATCCCTCTCCCAAAACCCTGAATTATTAATTGTAAAAGTTCAAAAAATAATAATAATTAAAAATTAAAAAAAAAATCAGCAAAGACCAAGTCTAACTGGACTCAATCAAATGAACATCTGTTATTATCACAGTTTAGGTTAGTAACGTCGTATTGATTTTCGAAGATCGCGGGATAAGCTCATAAACTCGGTCTGTGATCTCATAATTCACATCACTGAACCAATCGTTGGGCTTACTCTAGTTCTCTATAAATAGCAGACCCCTTTTCATTGAAAGGAATTCTGGTTTTTCTTACTTTCACCCACAAATCGATACATAATCCATGTCTGTATTTTTCACTACTACCTAGTAGGCACATAGTGAACCTCGTCTCGCTCCATAACACGCGGTTGACATGTATACACACAGTTGACATGTATACGATTTGCAACATGCATTTGCTTTGCAATACGTAATCGACCATGTTTGATTATACATCCACACCGTTCGATCAATTATCGCTATCTACCAATCCAACTCCATCCCATAGTCAACCACTCAACACTTGAATGTCCCTCCATCATTTGCTATACGCAGGGTATCGACCTACAATTTGTTTGTAATATCATTTATATTTTACATTTCAATTTCATTTTACCTAGGATCATACTTTTGATTTTGCAAGTTTTAGGTGCCTAGTTATGTTTTAATTGTAGATTTGATTGTCTAGATTATTAACTTTCAGATATTTATATTCATATGTCATAAATGAAAAACAAATATATTTTTAAGTTTTATCCATTCAAATCTATCGAGACTTCATATCTATTTAGAATTCAAACAGAAAAACCAACATTAACATAATCAAGTTCCATTAGAAAGAGGATCGGAAAATGGAACTTGATTCGTTATGCAAGAGCAATGAAAGAAATATCGATACATTGATATTTTAAGGATAATAGCATTGTTTATGATATTTTTAACAAAATTTCTATAAAATATGAACTCTCAATATTTTCATCAAAACTGATAATTGAATATTTGTGTAGAAGAATAATTTTTTTTTTCTGGTTGGAACTTACATTTGATTCGTATACGAAGTGCATGCAACTTATTCTCAATCGTTTTAGTAAATATCACAAATCATAAATTAAATTCCCTTTCTTTTGTTAGGAATTAGGATTATCAATTTAGTAAAGGTTTAATAAAACGTAGAATTATGATTCAAAAAATTGAAATTTAAAATCAAACAAAATTTGCAAAAATCTAAAAATAGAAAACAAATAATTTATTTTGACTTTCGTACAAATATGAGAAAAATCAGAGTAAAAACAAATCTTATAATTCCATTCGGACACAAATACCGAATAAGTCCCACACAATTCGTACGGATTTCCCGCTCATTTCGGATTTCAAAATTTTCAATTCCTTCTTAAACCCTCCAATTCCTAACCAAAATTATTTTCTAAAGCCCTGAAAAAAAAAAAAACCAATCCTTTTCTTCTTCTTCAAAACTTTGATTCTCTGGAAGCTAAAAATGGGTCGATCCAGAAAGCGTATGACACCAAACCAGTCTGACCAAAATCCAATTGACTCTTCTAAATCCAAGAGGGCGAAAGAAGCGGAACCGGAGGAGGAGTTGTTGAATCAGCAGAAACGGAGGACACAGAAGAACAAACCCGACTCCGAGCTCTCCCTTGTGGGCCCACCCGTTCCGGCTAGTGAGGCTCTCAAGAGATGGCCCAGTCGGTACAGTAATTCCACCAAGGTATCAGCATTTTCTTTTTCTATCCCTGGTTTTTTGGGTTTTCAAAAAAAAAACCGTGGTCGTTTCAGGATTTCTGATACGTTATTTGGGTTTGTCGTGTTGTTTGCAGGTATCGTCGGCGAAGAAGAAGGGGACGGTGCAGAGTCTTGAAGGGTCAGTTTTTTGTTTGGATGTTTTGGTTTCAATTGATTTTGTAGAATGTATTTAGTGTTTCATTTTTAAAAATTCATTAAATCCTGCCTTATTTTTCAATGGGTTGACGATTTTTGAGAGTTTGTTCTAATGAGTTTTGAGGAGAGTTGTCTTTTCCTTTTCTTTTGTATATTCTTACTTTTTTTATTTGTGTTCTTGTTTGGACATTGAAATGTTTGCATATAACTAGGAATTACATGCGTGAAGTTGGATAGATGATGAAAAAATTAAAGGGAAAAAAAATTGAAGTGATGCGAGATAATATGTTGAATTTGTGGCCTCAAAACTCATAACAAAGTTGTTATTCACAACAAATTATTATAGTCGTTGTTTTGCTGAATTTGGTGTTCCGAGTACAGAGGATCGAAAGAAGAGGGGGAGGTATTGCAAGCGAAGTGTCATTATACTAAGGCTATGGTAGATGGGTGTGTGTACAATCTTGGTGACAGTGCTTATGTCAAAGTAAGTTCTTAAATTCTGTAATTTTGCTCAATATGATATGCCTCAATTCGTCGGTGTGTTTTACTACCCAATCTTTGTATCGTTTCAGGCTGACGAGGGGGATCTTGACTACATTGCACGAATTGTTGAGTTGTTTGAGTCCACAGATGGGGAACCATATTTTACGGCTCAATGGTTTTATAGAGCCAAAGACACCGTACGATTATTTCCCTTTCTGGCTTATTGATATGTTTATGATTTATTTGTTCTAGTGTATTAAGCTTGCAATCTCTGTTTTTTTTTAGGTTATCAAGGATCACGAGGATCTTATAGATAAAAAAAGAGTGTTTCTTTCAGATATAAAGGACGACAATCCCTTGAATTGTATTGTCTCGAAAATCAAAATTGCCAAAGTTGGAGCAAATGTATGAGCATTCACATATTCCCTTACTATGTCCCCCATTTGATAGTTTTAAT
Source organism: Dipteronia sinensis (assembly GCA_033220585.1). NCBI lineage: Eukaryota > Viridiplantae > Streptophyta > Magnoliopsida > Sapindales > Sapindaceae > Dipteronia > Dipteronia sinensis. Next base: position 39,634,655 of record CM065645.1, read on the forward strand.
CAGTTGCGTTATATCATCATGAATGATCATAACTACTTTACTACGTATTGCAGATCAATTTGGAGGCAAAGGAAAAGAAGATCCCTCCTTGCGATTTATACTATGATATGAAATACTCTTTGCCATACTTGACATTTTCAAATATTATAAATGGTGATTCATTTTACTCCCTTATATAGTTTTATTCAGAAATGATATTTATCATGACGAGAGGACTTATTGATAGTGATGTTAACTCTATTATTATTATTTTTGTTATCTCACCACCAATGTTTTAAAAATCTGTGGAGGCAGCTGCCTTGAGGTGCGTCTTGGCCTTTCATCACCTTGAGGCTGTTTTTAAATGACTCCGCCTTAGGGTTGAGGCGGAGTGGTGCTATATCAATTTGGTTTTGGGTGGTAAAGCAGTGAGTTTTAGTGTCATACCAATTTGGTTTTTGGGTGGTGAAACGGTGATTTTTTAATCAAAATGGTAGGTTGTCTAAGTTAGAATTAATATTTTAAAACCCTAACACCTCACTCATACTCATCAAATGACAATATCTCTGCTTTAAAAAAAAAAAAACAACTCTGTCTAGAAAAAAAAACACTTGAACGAACACTCTAGTCAAATTTCACACATTTAGAATTGTTTTAATGTTTTTGTATTATTTAGTATTTATAAATTGAGGCGGTAGCCTTGACAGCCTCGCGTCACTAATACAAAATGCCTCGAACAGCCTAACGTTTTTTAAATCATTGGTCACCACTACCGTCTTCTATATTCATTGACTTTTCAATCTATTGACGTTTGCTTTAATGATTCAGAAACTAATGGAGGAGATAATGATACATCGTCTACTATTTCGAGTGAGAGTGATTCAAATAACGTACCTGTTGTTCCTGTGATGCGTTTGCTGGACTTGTATTCCGGCTGTGGAGCAATGTCTACTGGCTTATGCATTGGTGCATCTCTATCTGGAGTTAAACTAGTCACTGTAAGTTAATAGTTGAATTTGGATATCATTTTCATCAAGTTATCAATAAATGCAATCATATTTTGTGAGTAGATATGGTTTACCTTTGACTAATCCAGAGTATGTTATTTCTATGTATTTGTTCATGCAGAGCTGGGCTGTAGACATAAATCCTCATGCATGTAAAAGTTTGAAAAAAAATCACCCTGAAACACAGGTAATTTTGTCTTTCTAATTTACCACATATCTTATTTTATGTGTTGATACTCAATGTTCTAAGGCAAAAAGCTCCTGAAATAGAAGCGTCTAGGGACAAGAAAATGTTTCCTAGGAGAAGAGATGCTAGGAGAGACGATCTTTTATTGAGCATTAATAATTAGGGTTTTGGAGGGACATATCTAAAAAAGTCCTTCTAGGAAACCTTAGTATGGTGTCATCAATGGAAGGCTAGCTGGATAAGGAATGTCAATGGGAACATCATAACAAACCTTTCATCAAAATAGGACGAGGACTACAAACTAACAAAATATCCTTACTTTCCTCATTTAGATGTCTTACCAAAATATATCTTTTGTGTGATAATTAGGTAAGGAATGAGGCAGCGGAAGACTTTTTGTCTTTACTTAAGGAATGGCCAATCTTGTGTAAAAAATATGCTCAAGGCAAAGAACTAGACCAAAGTCCTGATTTGGTGATTGAAGAAGAAGGAGAAGAAGAAGAAGAAGAAGAAGAAGGAGAAGAAAAAGGAGAAGAAAAAGAAAATGACAATGATGAAGATTCTAGTGTCTCTGATGGAGAATTCGAAGTGGAGAAGTTACTTGCGATCTGTTATGGTGATCCAAACAAAGCAAAGAAGTCTGGAGTATATTTTAAGGTATTCCATATTTGTTTTTGGAAAAACCGGTCATTTGTGACATGTTTAAATTTCCTCTTTTGTTGTTTAGTCTGGTTATGTTTATTATTGCACAAGGCCCTTCTTGAGCAAAGTCTAATTCAATTATTCTCTGTAACTCTGTTGTTGGTTATTTAGTTTAGTTGTTATTGAGTTATTGGCATTTTATCGATTCACTTAATTGTTTAGTTTGCCTAAGTTTATAGCATTGGCTGCATTGCTTATGTAACATTGACAATGTTGTCAAATCAAAATGCCTATACTGGTAAACTTAATTAAAAATGGTCTTATGTATTGACGGAGGTTAATTTAGAAGCCGTTTCATCATACAGTGGGACTTCTAAAATTAATTGGATGCTGTCATTTTTTTCTACTGTTAATTATAGTGTTTAATAACTGAAACTTTTAGGTACGGTGGATGGGATATGGTCCAAAGTATGACACTTGGGAGCCTATCGATGGTCTTAGGTACTCTATCGAATTGCATTTTCTTATATCTTTTGTTTGATTTGAATATCTTCAACTGATGTGTGTTGTTGTATACTTGTATATATTCATCAGCGATTGTCAAGAGAAGGTGAAAGAATTCGTGACCAAAGGATATAGGTCAAACATTTTGCCCTTTCCTGTGAGTTCCTTATCTTGTCATATTTTGCAATTATTGCTCTATCTACTTGTGTATCCATATCAATTTCCTTTTTTGTTTTTGTAAACAAAAACCTCCTAGGATGAGTTTTATTATTTAAAATCGAAATGTTTCGTAAAACGGGAAGAAACTTAATGGAGGGAGTGAAGAAAGTTGTAGAGAGCTTATTTTTTTTGTTGAAGAGAGAGAAAGCATTGGCGCATATTCAAGTTATTAGAATCGATGAGAGTAAACCTAAAGGGAAAAAGAAATAAATTAAAGTTGATGGATAGTTGAGTGAACAAACATAATTTATGGGGGAATTTATGTAAACTCAGTGACAAAGTTGACAATTTTGTTTAGTTTACTTTTTGGGTAAATTGTATTTTAGTTCTCGTAGTTTGTCTTAATTTACGTTTAGTTTATGGTGTTTTGGAATCGTATCTTTTAGTCTTTCTGTGACAGAATCCGTCTTAACGGATTCTGATACGTCAGGTGTGTAAAATGAGTCTGCTGCCCATGATGAATGCTGCTGATTCTAAAAAGACTATAATACCCCTAAACCTTAAAAAAACGAAATTAAAATAATATTAAAATAATTAATCAAATATAAAAAACAATTTACAAAACTAAAATAAATAAATAAAAAGAATATTGAAAAAAAAAAATCTTATACCGTCCAAAATCCCCACAAAAAAAAATTTCTTTATAAAATCCCCATAAACTAATTTTCTTATAAAAAAAGATTCAGTTCTATACGGACAAAAATCCCCATAATAAAATCTCCCAATTTATCATCATCATCAGACCCAGACATTTTGCCCAATCTCCCAATTCCCCAGGACTTCTTTTTCTTCATCATCATCATCAATCACAAGCAACAACAGTACAACATCAATCTCAAACCTCACCAGAAAACCAAAACACACCCACCAGATTCATCTTTAACTCTTAAACAACAACAAAACACAAAATCGAAGTTGAAAAACAAAACATCATCTGATTCATCGCAAACCAAACACCTCTACCAGACCCAGAACTTAAACACCACACCACCAGAACCCAGAATCGAACCACACCACACCACCAGAACCCAGAATCGAACCACACCACCACCACCAAACCCCATTGGCACTTGATCTCCCTAGTCCCCAAATCGACACACATCATAACCCATTCGCGAACATATGGATTTGCTAGAGAGAGGGATTCGAGAGAAAATGTGGGTGTTGATTTCTGGAGTGGAGATGGTATGGGTGATGATTTACGGAGGTGATGATGTGAGTGTTGAAAAAAATTGGGTTTGTGGTTTTGTAGATTGTTTTAGATGTAGTATTAACAAATTTGGAGAAAGGTTGCAGAAACTGCACCCCTCTATGGAGATCAGTGGTGAGTGAGGTGTGGTGTTTGGGTGGTGACGGCGGCGGCGGCTAGGGTTAGGGTTTGGTGAGATGAAAAAGATGAAGGAGATGGAGATGAAGAAGAAGAGAGAGATGTGGGAGATAGAGAGAGAGAAAGAATGGAGTTTAGGTTTTTGTAATTCTTTTTTTTTTTCAATTTTGTTTTTTAAATTTAATTATTATTTAATAATATTTATTTGTTTTTTTTAAAAATTAATTTATAAATTACTATTATACTCTTTGGTCATATAAGATTCTAGAACATCTGATATTATTTTATCTTTTTACCCTCGTTAACCTTGTTGACTTGACGGAACCCTAACAAAATTGGACGTAGGGATTAAAATACGTTTTATTAGAGAAAGTATGGATTAAAAATTACAATTTCAAAAAATCATGGACTGTTTAGTCAAACTAGGGATTAAAATACGATTTACCCTTACTTTTTTAGAATAGCCAAAAATGAATATTTCAAAAAATGTAAGAGGCTAAATTAGGGAATTAACTCAATGTTCTTTTGTATCTCTACTTAGGGTGATGTCGATGTTATTTGTGGTGGACCCCCTTGTCAAGGGATCAGTGGTTTCAATCGCTTTAGAAACCCGGAAGCGCCCTTGGAAGATATGAAAAATCGTCAGTTAGTGGTTTACATGAACATCATCGATTACCTAAAGCCAAAGTACGTTCTAATGGAGAACGTTGTAGATATTTTAAAATTTGCTGGTGGGTTTTTAGGCCGTTATGCTATAGGACGTTTGGTTTCCATGAACTATCAAGCACGACTAGGGATGATGGCAGCTGGATCTTATGGTTTACCACAATTTCGGATGCGAGTTTTTTTGTGGGGTGCCCAACCATTGAAGGCAAGTAGACATTTCAATATTGGTTAATGTGGCACTACTTGCTATGAGATTTTAGTGTCATTTTTTTTTTTTAAATTTCAGAAATTACCACAATATCCTCTACCAACACATGGGGACAAAGGAAAGGGTGGAGTTCCAAATGAGTTTGAGGTATGTGTTTTTTAAGTTGATATTAGTGTAACCTTTTCTAAAATATTCACACTATCTTGTCATGCATTCAGGAAATCACCGTAGCCTATGATAAAAATCAACCTTGTGAGCTAGAAAAGGCTCTTTCACTTGGTGATGCGATATCTGATCTGCCTCAGGTAATGTGTAATTGTGTTTGAAAGATTCCCAAAGTTAATGCATCAATTATATTTGTCCAAAACATTTGAGAGTTTTTTACTAATTGCCTTTTGGAATTCCGTTTTACTTGTCTTAGGTCAATAATGATGCAAAAGAAGATGAAAGGACTTATGGAACAACAGCACGCACTGAGTTTCAAAAGTTTATTAGATTAAAACGGAACAGTGAGTCTATGAAAATCTACTTACTATTATGAAATCCAGTTTAATTTTCATCTTTTGATTAATGCAACTGTTAAAATATTTTCATGGGTAGGTTCCTTTATTTGGTTTTGTTGTTACTTGTTTTATTAGTTATTACGATCTCTGAATTTGTGCAAAATTTTTCCTAAAGTAAAGTAAAGACAGGTAAAATATGTCAAACTGTTAATCACGAAATTGCAAGCCTTCTTTATACAAAATGTGGATGTCTTCGTTAACAACAAATATTTGGAGAAAACTGAAGATTTGGATAACATGTAAATGATTCATTTTGAAGAAAGAATTTAAGATGAATATATTTAATGCTGATGTTCATGTCATTAGATGCTGTTATCCAAGTGCCAATGCAGAATATTGAATGCAGTTATTTGAATTTGTATATTTTTCAAGTGTTTGATGTTTTAATTATGGAAGTGGCATGCCTGTGTTGTGTCTTTTATATACTTCTACATAATTTGTAATTGGAATCCTTTAAGATAAGGATCCTATAAAAGTTCTTAAAGAAGATAAACTTTTTGACCCGTTGTAGATGTGGTTAGTCTTGCTACTGCTCAAATTGCATCACATCCTGGGTTGTTGTATGATCATCGACCTTTGGAATTAAACGTGGATGATTTTGAACGTGTCTGTCACATTCCCAAAAAGAAGGTTTGTTGCTTTTATCTTTTCAAATTATTTAGTGGCATCAGTGTTGCACCTTCGGTGCATACTCTAATTTCTAGACTAATGACATCTATTATCTTTGCTTAGGGTGCAAATTTTAGAGATCTAGCAGGGGTATTGGTTGGTGATGACAACAAGGTTAAATGGGATCCATCGGTGGAAAGAGTATTGTTGAAATCTGGGAAGCCATTGGTAATGTGTTGTGCTAAGTTACTATCTTATTTTTCTCTTAGTGTCGCATGCTATCTTATCAGTTAATTGTTTTTGTTTAGGTCCCTGATTATGCAATGACGTATGTTCGTGGGACGTCACCCAAGTAAGAGCTAATTTTTGTTTTTTTTGAACTTATCACATATATGTGGTAATATAATTTCTAATGAATGCTGTGCTTTAAATGAAACTAGGCCATTTGGTCGTCTATGGTGGGATGAAATTGTCAATACGGTTGTCACAAGAGCAGAACCTCACAACCAAGTTTGTATTTAGAATTTGCCATTGTGTTTTACTTATCCATAGTTTTTATCTATACATGTGCCACTTGATAATCCTATTTTTTTGTTAGATTATAATTCATCCTTTACAAGATCGAGTGCTCACAGTACGTGAAAATGCAAGATTGCAAGGCTTCCCTGATTGCTATCAACTTTTTGGGCCTATCAAGGAGAGGCAAGTCAATATAAATTCAAAGAAGCACTTAGATGTTGAGTTGCTTTTCTTTCAAATTTGTCATGGATGTACTTTGAACTTTTTTGCAGATGTCTTTCTTCTACTTTTTGCCTTCAATTTTAATTTCCATTTCCCATTTTCAGGTACATACAAGTTGGGAATGCAGTTGCTGTTCCGGTTGGTATTGCATTGGGATACACTTTCGGTCTGGCATGCCAAGGATTATCCGATGACCAGCCCTTGACGAAGCTTCCTTTTAAGTTCCCTAATTGTCTATCACAGTTGTCTTCAGCACTTGTGGTGGACGTTGATGATTCTGATTGAAGTTGGAAGTTTAAAAAAAGAGAGATTTGATCTCGTTTTCTCCAGTCCATTCCTACCAATTTGATTTTTATTCTCTTTAACATTATTTGTTGGTAATTTTATGTACTGGCTACCTGAGTATACAACATTTGAGTACAAGAATCAGTTGTGTACAATGACCATTTGTAGAAATATCTGTATTATTCTTTAGTGAAAAGATTGGTAGGGACAAAAATGTTCCTTCAAGAATCAAGTGAATGATCTGGTTGCATTTATTGAAAGCAAATTTATGGAAGCTCCTCATCAGCCTCATCATTCAAAGGTTTCTTCATTGTTGGCTATAATATCACTTCATCTGAAATATCAAAGGTTGTTCTAGGCACAGAATCATCTGATGAAAATCTTCGTGAAATGAAATGTTATGAGCATGATTTTAATGAATTGGTATCAAAAAAATGATGTTACAAATGTTCTCAAGTTTTTGTGACTTGGAGATTATGGTAGATTTTTTTTTTCATTCTTCTTGATTGCGATGTTAATTCTATCAGTGTGGCATCTATTATTGTGGATTGTTTCTTGGAGCTGCAGACATTTCTTTATCACTTTTAGAAAAGGAGAAGTTGGATTCTGAAAGTGATAGCAAAATCAATGAAAATGAAACCATGCACAACTTTTAGGAGTTGTTTTTGAATTATTACAAATTCGTGTCCTTAGAGGATATGTCACGGTTCGACTTGTACACAATATCATTGATGTGAGTGCAAAGGGTTTCTCATTCGACCAATCTCTATTTAGTCAAAATTTTGAATTCTATATTAATATTTAAATAATGAATTTATATTCCCTTCTATAAAAAAAAATAAAAATAAATTATGAATATATTGTTCCTTCAAATCTTGTTTTACACTTTTACCAACCTAGTAAGGGGTGGTGATGTGAAGAAAAGTGGATGCTAGTTTAGGTTCAATTTTGAGGCCAGCTACCCAGTTAGTTAACATCTAATTGTCAATGTCATTTGTGGTCCTTTTCTATAGAATCATGAATAAATCGGCAACAAACAAGGTTCCAACAATTAGGTGCTCTCTAATTTCTCAGCTATCAATTACTCATTATGGAAATAAGCCATACATTGATCAAAATAACAGCAGAAGCTTCAAGGAAGTCATTTTAAGTTGCTGTAGCTAGCAAAAATTGATCGATCATTCAAGGACATGATGATCTCACATATGTTCAGTCATAAATATGGCTTGTTTCAATACCACTACATTCATGGATGTAGCTATTTACATACATATTTAGATCATAAGATCATATTGTTAAGGTAATTTAGTTTAGACAATACCAGCTCTAGTATACAAATTCGAAAACATATCTGAACACGGGACCTTCGAATCCATGTTTTAAGGCAGAATGAAAAAATTACAAGGAATGCTAGCATGGTGGTTTTCGACATTTAAGCCATTAGAACATTAGTGATAAACACTATGATACCGGCTGCAAGCATCAACATTGTGGTCTGAGAAGTTGCTGCTGCTACATGACATCCTGACTTTACTGGTACAACATCCTTGCATTCGAGACCTTGTTTCCCTTCGCGGCACTTGTTTGCAAAGAGTCCAGGTGGGAATTTTCCGTAGATGTTTATGTAACTGAACATGGTAGCAGAACAATCACTAGTCAAGTCATTGATCTTATCGGCGAAAGGGCAAGCAAAATCCTTAAGAGCTTGACAACATTTCTCAGCTGGGTATTGGGGTCCTTTGCACTGGCTTGTGATGATTGTGTAGTTCTTGTTCTCAAAATCTTCAGTACATTCTGCAAGATCATTAACATAAAAATATCACAACAGTTTTGTTCCAAGATGAACTCAATCGATTAATAGGAAGTCAGTAATGCATTAGCATGTCAAAAATTAATGATGAAATTCTCTCTAAACATATACATAATCTGTTCCACAATCCACAGTCCACACACCCTTTGGAAATCAATAAAAATTTAATATAAATAAGAAAAAAAAAAACAATTCTAACAACAATGATATGGTATCATATAATGACAATAACATATTTTTTTTTTTGAATTGAAAGAAAAAATCTATCTTTATCCAATATCAAATCATCTATATGTAAATTTCTCATGGGAAAATCTGAAGTAATTGAAGAAGGAATAAAAATCGAAAACTGGGTAATAAAAAGAATTGAAACAAAGCAGAAATATACTTGACTGGATTGAAAAAGAACATACTTGTTTTGGTTTGAAGAAGGGTACGACCGGTGGTTCCATAGGATTCAAAGGCATCATCTGCATTGCAAGAATTCAACAAATCACCATGCATACAAAAACAATCATGTAATTAAAGAACCGCATTATAATCTAAAGAAGAAGAAAAGAGAGAGAGAGTTACAGGAAATGTAGGAAGAAGAAGAAGCAAGAACAGCAAGCCATCCAGTAAGAATAAAAAGGAGAAGGAAATGTATGGAATGATTCAACTTCATTTTTTTTTCTTTCTCTCTGTTTTGGAGACCGATCAATCGATCTCCACCTCCTGCAATGGGGATCTTCCTATTTTTTCTTTTTTCTTCAATTTGGTTTCTTTTATTTTTAATTTTTGGTAAAAATATTGCCAGCTTGTTTTGGGATTTTCCATTTATTGTTTTCTTAATTTGGCAGAGAGGGAGAGAAAGAGAGATGCGGAGGAGAGCAAAATGTTGCAGGATTGGTGACAACAGTCGGTTCTCCTTGCTATAGGGTTCGTTATAAGATTGTTGTCAACTGTACATAGTCTGATTACTTAAAATCATTATCGTAGAAATGATCTTTATATATGTTTTGAATATGACAACCAACGGTCGGATTAGTGTCTTCCAAGACCTGATCGAAATTTACCGGGAGCTGCCAGATCGAATAACATATACGAATTAAGTGTCTATTGAGACCTGAATGGGGTCTACTGCGAACTACCTAGATCAAAAAGTAGGTGCATACCAAATATTTGCATAAATATGATATAAAAAAAATCTAATTAAGTGAAATATCTTTAAATTTCATTAATATAAAAATAAACATGTATAATTTATAGAATTTCATATAAATCATCAAAAAAATAACTCAAATAAATGTTTTAGTTTTAATAGCTCAATAGTTCTGGAATAAGCTTAATAATTCTGTTTTAAAACAGAGACATCCATGTATCAGGAAAATATGATTTTCAGTAACATAACCTCTATTACACTTGTACAAATTTTCCCAGCATTTCTTGATGAGAGTACAAGGCAATCCAGATACTTGTAAATAGAAATGCAGAAGGCAAGCAACTACTTGAACAACAGAATGGTGAGGGCTGGATAATGAAAAGAAGATGGTGCAATTATATTTCATCAGTATTTTACACAATTACAGTAAACTTATTTGTCAAATTATGGAAAAATTTCCTAAACTGTGGAATACCACAACTTAAACTGAAGAATGTTACTCAACCATAAAGCCAAAACACCATTTATCAATAATTTGATACAGTGAGAAGACGACATTGAGCTCTGTCATTGAACTAACTGTGGAAAGTTAATGCCGTTAGTGTCAGGTGTGTGATTTCATAAACTATGGAATCATGCCCTTTAATTTGTTTCGAATTTCGGGAGTTCAGTATAAACCCTTATCTGGCTAACAGATGTCCCTGTTGTGTCTTGCTTTACGAGTGATGGACCTGCCCATTCGAAGTCTTCTAGATGTTAAAGCATCTAACAAAACAACCAATGCATCTTCAACTGCTTCAGCCTGCTCATCCAGTCCATATGAGCTAAACTCTGGCAGAAGTTGCAGCTCGGAGAGAAGGCCAATGGCTGCTGATGCTGTACAGGTACGATCCCAGGATGGTTGAGGCCTGCACTCAAAATACTATACATGATCACTGCCGAAAGGGGAAATTACAAGAGTGCACAGAAAAAAGTTATACATGACAGCCTCTGAAGAAGATATTTGAAAAACATGTTTCGAATCTTACCGAAGTTTATGCATAGCAGATGCACCCATATTTAGAGATATACAAGGGATGTCCTCATCTCCCCAAACTGAATTTGCTTGCTCCTGCACATGAACATGATTTCGCCAATCACTTTACTAAACAACCATAGAACAAATTAATGTCAATAAAACGTACAACAGCTTAAAATTTGAAGGGTTGGGTGGAGTGGCTTGTTGACTTCTGTTCAGACGCTTCAGGAAGCACTGGCCCAAGTCTAATTAGTACATTAACACCTTCGTTCAAATTTAGGACAATAGCACTGTTTTTTGTCTGGTGCATATGAGATGGGAGGTCTGAATACAGCTTAATAGGTAATATTCAACGCAATGTTTGCCTGGATTCCTAAGTTATTCAGAAGACTACTGGGTTTCCAAGAGATGGATCTATTCACACAAACACACAAAAAGCCAAAAAAAAAAAGAGAGAGAGAGAGAAAGAGAGAGTTGAACATTCGGAGATACCGAATGCATATCGACATGAAATTCAGTATATAAATATGAAAGTAAGTGGATGACCTTTAAACGGTTGAACATTGCTGCAGAATTGCTCCATGTACCGTCAAGCAATACAAAATTCAGAGTTTTATCTCCATCAGTCTGTGCAGGAGAACCAACATGAGAATTACCACCTACTTGAACAAAGGAGGACATAAGGGATTCCAAACTTTTCATAAACCATGAAATTTTGTCAGACAAAAGGTACAAAATCCAAATTACATTATCTCATTATGCTTTGCTTCCCTTAGATAATTCCCTTTAGAAAAGCTTATCAATATGTTTAAATGTCCCAATCTATTATGTACAAGCCACACAAGCAGAAGTTGCTGATGAGCACATATCTAATAGCTAAAAATATAAGAGAGATTTGAATGTACTAGTGTAATGAGAGAACAATACCATCACTGATGTGTATTCTAGATTTGCTGAAGATCCAGGACTAAAGGTATCTGGGACTGACACCGTCACTGCATTCTTGTTGGGATAAAGGCACCAAACCTTGCTTTTCCCTGAAATTGATGAAAAAGATCAGAAGGCAGTGGGTTTCACATCTACATGTATTGTGAAATCCTAAAAAAGAAAAGTGTTGATTCTGAGTGCTAAACACAAGGAACAATAACTAATATATATATATCAACTAATATCACAAATTAATGACAGTTTAAAGTATATCTTATTGATTGCAATCACTGTATAGGGCCGAAAACTACTCCGTGTTGCTTTTGCTCTGTGCACGAACATATCACTTTATCCATTTGCAGGATATGCCGATAAGATATATATTATATTATAGTTTCTCTGACAATTAAATATTATAAGTAGCAATACAAGCAAATTTGATTTCTGCGACACTGATATTGGACTTAAATAACTCCCCATGCACATATAAATTAGATTTGGAACTTTGTAAATGATTACTAACAACAGACGATTTTTGGCATCATCAGTATTGAAATTTTTTAACAGTTGAAAGAGAGATTGAAGGAAACCTGCACGCTTAAAAGCATCCCACATGATTTTCTCATCTTCAGCAATGCCAAAGAGGCACAGAGTTGCAGATTGAACTCCAAATACTTGCCATAGCAACTTTCCGGTGTTGTTCTGTCGTAGAAAATCCTGCAGAAGGATTGCATAATAGTTTCCTAGTGTGAATATATTATGGATCAGGAGAACACCTAGCAAAATGACAAACGTGATATCCAAACCTTTGGATGCATGTACAACCAAAAACGTACACCATGCCATAGAGAGCATGGCTTTAGTTTTGAACACATACAATCTTCCATAGCAAGCCAGCACTGCGAAGTTGATGAAGTTCAATTAAAAAAAGCAAATACCAGGACAAGAAAGAATGTGAAACTATTTAAAGAAATGAGTGCCCTGCTAACCACAACTCATTATACAGAACTAGTACCTATAGACTAATATAATGGAAAAGGCACATAACAGCCCATACAAATGTAACAAGTGCTCGGAAAATAGACCATACCTTCTGGCAAAGGTAACCCCTGCTTCCAAGTAAACGACATGCTATTTGTCGAGCTGAAAAGAACTGAAGCTTCTTTTCAGAGTTACCTAAAGCCTCATATGTTGCTCTGTGTTTTTTATCCTCTTGGACCTTAAAATCTCCCTGATATTTACAATGGAAGAATCTAAGTACGTATAACTTATAGAAGCAACAAAAAAAAGGCATAACAACCAAAAATAACAATACTAAGATACATTCCAGTTGAACAAGCCACAAGCATCCGAACTATAACTAATATATCACACCTGATAAAAAAAAAAATTGCAACACAAAAAGAAATATGTATGTTCAAAACTTAAAAACACAAATAAATATCACTTTAGAAAAAAAGAGAAGAAACGTGGGTTTGGGAAAATTTAATAAGTAGTCCACGAGTTTATGATGTATCTACATGGAATCTGAAATGTTATTACATTGATATAACAATCGGAGCCGGAGGAGGTCCTAACCTCACGGGTTTGGTAAGAAGCTCCTTTACAGTTGCTTCAAAAGGGAGCCCTTTCACAATGCTTTAACAATGATAATACATATACCATTGTCTGCAACTTTTATCCAACATTTCAGCAATTCAAATTCAACATCTAAAATTTATAGATTTTTACATCAAAAAGTACTCTTCAACTAGATTGCATAGATTGTGATGAAGTGATCACTCAATAACAGATATCCATATGTCTTGAACAATGCTCATCAATTTTCAAATTGAACACAGTACTCATCAAGAAATGAAATTTATTATCAAGCAATATATTCAAAATTGCTTATTTTCATTTTCTCCATTCATCAACTAAACCGATTAGAAAACAGTAGCAACAAAAATTAAAAAAACCTGTAGTTTGCCACCAATGCCACCGAAGCTCATCTGGGCATCGGTTTTTCTTTCCAAAGCCTTCATATCCTCGACAATTTGTTTGACCATAGCTGGCACTGGAGACGTAGAGCCCCACCCCTGCCATTCCTCCAATGAGACGAACCCATCACCAGTGTCTTCAACAAGAACTTCTCTGGGCGGAGAACGAGAAACAGAGCTCATTAATAGGTTTCTGGGAGGAGAATCCATGTGGGTTTTGGTGGAGAGTACGAGAGATGGCAGCGAGAATTTGAATGCGAGAGCCCTACTTGTACTTATAGTTGGAGCGAACATGGTTTGAGTTTTGGTTTCTCGATTTGAAGAATTGAAGGTATAGTTCTCACAGGGTCCAACTAAAACTATGCTGGGTTACATTTGGGTTTAATTACTGGATCAGAGGACCAAGTTTAAAATGGGCCCTAAATAAATTTGGATTATTATAATTATTGGAATTTTCTTTTTCTTTTTCTTTTTTAAGAAAAAAAAATTACATGCTTATTGTTAATATATTTTGATGATGGGTACGGATATTGTTACCCATAAATATAATAAGTACACTCATATTTTATTTGGATTTTTTAAATTTATCTTTTACAGATTTCTATTTCGATTTTCTCTTGTTCAGTTTTTGATTATAAACTTCTTCTTTTTTTCCGATTTGAGGTTTTGATTTCCTAAATCAGGTATGCTTTTTTTTTAGGTTATTTTGTGGTTGTTGCATGTGGGTTTTTGAGTATAACAAACTCTCTCTTCCCTTCCTCAGCTCTCGTTTTTAGATTTCTTTCTATTGTAGTTTTCTTCCCTGTTTCATAATTAGAATTTTGATTTGAAGATTTTTTTTAATTATATATGTATTTCAAGTTTTTTTTTCGTTCGTTCTTGTCAATTTAGATCCATGTAGTAGCATCAATTTATTAGTTAGATTTGAAGATTTCGTTTTGTTTGGTCTCCAATCTGATAATAATCTATTGTTCAAATTTCTATTTTTTTTTCAAGTTTAGAATTTTGTTTTCAAGATATTTTTTGTCCTTTTAATTATCTCTTATCAACCGAATTGACTTATATTTTAATGTGACTTGAAATGTTTTGTCACAAATTGATTATTTTGGAACTGCTTTTTTATATGATTATTTTTAGGTTCCATATTGATGTGTTCTGTATCTTCTATCTCAGTAGAAGATTTTGATTACAACTTAATTTGGGTCGCAGATGTTGAATTTGGAGTTTTTAGATTTCAACATCAGATAAGATTATAGATCTGTTATGGTTTATTTTTGTTTCTCAGGATTTCTCCATGTTCATCATCCTATTGTGATTTTAAATTCAACAAACCCATTAAAAAAATCAATCATATTCAACCATCACAACTACAATCGTTATACAGCAATATCAATGACCTTTAAAGCAATAAAATCAAAATCAAATTCAACAAACCTAGACATGATGCCTACAGTACTTGTTAGATCAAGCAACCAGATGTTTTTGTTTCTCCTTGTTTTGTTTTTTTTTTTGTTTTTTTTTTACCGGCCCACTCTTCTTTTATCTCAATCCCCTTTTCTTTTATCCTTATTTTTCCACCTCTTCCCCTCCATAGCCTAGCCTAGCCTAGGTTTGCCACCTTCAATCCCAAGAGAGACACGTTAAAAGGGCAACAAAAAACAAGGCGTTTTGAAAAGAACGTCTCTTCTCTTCTCATCTCAATCCTCTTTCTCTCTCCTAAAACCCATATGAGAAGCACCAGATCTATGTGTATTCTTCTCTTCTCATCTCAATCCTCTTTCTCTCTCCTAAAACCCATATGAGAAGCACCGGATCTCTATGTCTTGTTTTAATTTTTAAATTTTGTTAAATAACGTGGTCTGTGGACCCCATGTAGAATTTGTTATAGGTCTTATAAACAATTACAAAAAGATATATTCTCAATTTCTAAAACAACCCTGATTGTTAACATGAAATGACATGTTTATCCTTCTTAATTATTCCTATAGTATAAATTTAATGTATTTTTTGAACCCTCTAAGGGTTTTTCTGTTTTTTTACTGTCAAAAAATTAGTAAAATAGTTTTAAATTTGCAAATTACTTTTCCACCCTTCTACTAAATAAAGTATTCACAATTAATTAGGAAATAATTAAAAGAATGGAGATATATAAGTCTTTTCTCAACTAAAATGAATCACAACAAAATAGAGAGGTTAAAAATGTTGTCAGAACTCTCCTTTTTATATAGAGTGTATAGATATAAAATTGTGTTGTAAATTATAAAAATAGAAAGGAAAAAAAAAACAGAAGAAGCGACACTTGATGTTGTAAATGCATGACAATTCAGTAAGCAAACAAAAAAAATCCAAGCAATGAAGAAACATAGTTATCTTAAAATAAAATAAAAAACAAAGTTCTTCCAAGTTTTAAATAAAAAATATATATATAATCAAAAAGTTCACATCAACGGTAAACAAACAAAACAAAATACTTTTCGGCATCACCTTCGAATATATATATATATATATATATATATATATATATATATATAGGATCATCTTTTATGTATTAAGCTATTCAAAAAAAAAACTCAGAATACGATATAGTACTAATTATTTCTAAATTAAGGTTTATTATAAGTTTTTGTTTTGGATAATTATTTCGGTGGCCATCAATTTGATGACACACTATCAAAATGGTCATTTTTGGTAAAAAGTGTGACACCAATGACCATTCCATCAAATTCTATTCAATTCCATCAAATGAGTGGTATTTTGGTAAATAAATAGATGACATTAATTTATTTTAAATGTTTTTTGGAAATCAATTTTTTCTTTTGTTCTTTGAAACGAATAATTATATTTATTGTGTGTGTGTATATATATATATACAGTCATTTTCTTCTCATTGCGCATTGATATAACTTATATCAGTGTGTTGCATGTGGACCACTAATTATGGAGAAGTTTTGACAAGTGCATACACTTTGAGTCAAAGTATGTAAATCTAATGGTCCACATCCAATGCACTGATGAAGTTATATCAATGCGTACTGACTTGAAAATTTCTGATATATATATATATATATATATATATATATATACAGTCTTTCTATTGTCAGCTCGTCCTGATATAAAATATATCCGGACGAGGAATGTGGACCATATATTATGGAAAATTTTTGAATCAAAGTATGTAAATATAATGGTCAACATTCTTCGTCCTGATATATTTTTATATCAGAACGAACTGACAATAGAAAAATTGTATATATATATATATATGTTTGAGATATACTTTATGTATATACACACACTACATATAATTATTCGATTCTAAAGGCAAAAGAAATTGTTTAGATCAATACACATTTTTGTTCTTTGTTTTTTGGATTTTTTAGATTTTGTAGTTTTAGAGGCCGTTTTTTTTTGTCAATAAGTCTTATTATCCCTTATGACTTAATTGAAGATAAATTGGTTTGTTTGTTTTTCTTACTTATAACTTATTTCAAGATTTATATGTCTGGTAGAAAAAGTAACAAAAATTAGCTTTTATCTTATTGAAAAAGTGATAAAGTACAGTATTCTAGTATATTTTCCACAAATACTCTATACCAATTCATACAATTTCAATTTTATCCAAACATAATAAAAACCCTAAAAATCAATTTTGAAGAAACCCTAACAACTTAATCAACTAAACATGGGGCGACGGCGCACGCCACCCCTTGGAACCGGAGGAGGCAGCACCTCCTATTAGATTTTGGAGGTCGGTTGCAGATGGAGGTCGACGGCGGATGGAAGAGAAGAAGGAGATGGTTGGGTGATGCGATGGAGGAGGGAGTGAGGGAGGGAGAGAGATCGCCGTGTGATGCGGCAACAGATGAGGCGGAGAGAGAGGATGCGGCGGCGAAGACGGTTGAAGGAGATAGCCGATCTCGGGTGATGCGGCGGCAATGGCAGCGGCAGTGGCGTGAAGGTGGCGGCGGAGGGGGAGACATGGAGACTGCGGCAGTGGATATCGTTGGTGTGAGATCCAGTGGAGATCGCACCAGCGACCTCATATATATATTTTTTAATTTTCTTTTTTTAATTTAAAAAATAAAAATTATTTTGATTCAAAAATAAAATTGAAAGGTTATAAATGTAAAAAGGTAAAAAGTTAAAAAGTTTTACCCTTTAATAACTCATCTAAAATATAAAAATAAACATGACAGAGTATCTTAATTTTTAAGACTTGTCCAAATCTCTGATAAAAAGATCTTATAAGATTTCAGATAAAAAAACAAACAACACATTAATCTTCTAAAAAAAGAGATATATATATATGTTATATATATATATATATATATATATATATATATATATATATTTCTATTGTCAGTTCGAACTGACAATAGATATATTAGTTACTGCATGTGGGTCATTAGATTTAAATGTTAAACTTGGTTGTATGCACTTGTTAAAGTATCTTTTAAATCCAATGGTCCACGTGCAAGGACTTGCTATATTTTATATCGGTTCGAACTGACAATAGAAAGACTATATATATATATATATATATATATATATATATATATATGAGATATACTATACATATCTACACATACTAAATATAATTATTAGTTTCAAAAAACAAAAATAAAAATTGATTTACAAAAAAACATCTAAAATAAATTAATGTCATCCCCTTATTTACCAAAATGCCACTCATTTGATGGAATTATATGAAATTGGATGGAATGACCATTAGTATCTCACTTTTTCGTCAAAAATGATCATTTTAAAACTAATTCTCAATCCAGTGGCCATTTTGATAGTGTGTCATCAAATTGATAGCAACTAGGGTAATTATAATAATTATTTTTAATAATATAGATGTAATTGATGCGTATACATAATATTTGGTTTATTATTAATTAAACTGGTCTGTCCTTATTGGTAAATTTCCATTGAGATATTTTTGTAATTAAAATTTCTTTTAAAATATGGGTGTGCTTATCATATTTATAGACGACAATATTGTCACTCTTTGATTAGTAATAATAAATAAATAAATAAATAAAAATATTATTGATATAATTTCACTTTTTTTCCTAACCTGCTTGATATAAATTCATTAAATATCTTTTATTTTACAGCATAATCATGTTTGGATATTTTAAAAAAATACATAGATAAATTATTTACCTTTAACTTAAATACTTTGAAGTATTTAAAATTTGTAAATGTTAAGGCCCGTCCTGAAGCTGTTTTTTTTTTCGTTTTTGTTTTCCAAAAACGATTTCGAATTCGCGTTCGTTTAACCGTTTTTCATTTTATTTTCGAAAAACAAAAAAAAAAATTGAAAAACACAATTAGTGTTAAAAGTGAAAATTTTGAAAAACATCTTAAAGTTGTTTTTTGTTTTTCACTTTAATAAAAAATCTTATTTTTTTCTTCTTTTTCGATTTCCCCATCACACTCCATCTTCTTCTTCCTCAATTCTTCTTCTACTACTTCGTCACTCTTCTTCTTTTTCTTCTTCTTCCGGCGACGATCTGCGGCATTGGTGCCGCCGGCGACGACCTTTCTCTCTCTCTCTCTGCCGATCATCACATCTCTCAGCTCTCCATCTTCTTCTTCGTCTGATCTGCTTCCTTCCCATCTTCATCTTCGTTCTTCCTTCACCGTCGCGCCGCCGTTGATCAGCTCCCTCTCGCCGCTCGTCGCCGCCGATCAGCTCTACTTCGCCGCTCGTCGCCGTCGATCAGCTCTGCTTCGCACCTCATCGCCTCCGATCAGCTCTGCTTTGCCGCTCCCCCCCCCCCCCCGCCGATCAGCTCTACTTCACACCTCATCGCCTCCGATCAGCTCTGCTTCGCCGCTCCTCGCCGCCGATCTTCTTCAGCTGGTATTCTTCGTCTCCTACTCGCCGTCTTCTTCTTCTTCTTCTTCTTGTTCAACTGGACATGTTTTTTTTAGCAAACGTTTGATTTGTGATGGGTTTTGATGTTGTGATTTTGAATCTGAAATTCTGAATCGGGTTTTGTATTATATAAAATAATTGAAGTTCTTGGATTTGTTTGAATGGAGATTGAGGTTTGGTTTTATCGGTGGGAGATTTGTTTGTTTGGTTTTTTCAATTGAATGTGCATCAGTAAATTTTTTTATGATAGATTGATATAAAACAAACTGTTTGTTGTGTTTCCAGAAATTTTCCATAAGCAACTACTTGTTGTTATTGTTGTTGTGGGGCTGTTGTTGGTGCTGGGATCCAATTGTGGGGGCATTTTATTACATGTAGAGTCTTGAATTTGGGGGTGGGTATTGTTGGATGATTATTATCAGAATTTGTGTTGGGAAAATTTGAAGAATTTTGGGATTGGGATTGTGTAATTAACAGAGAAATTGTTTTTGTTAGATAATTACAAAATTTTTCAATTATTCTACCAGACGCGTTTTTTCCGTTTTTATATTTAAAATACGGTTTTCATATGTGCTACCAGACGCGTTTTTCAGATTTCGAAATTGAAACCAAAAACACTGTTTTCGTTTTTTTTTTCCTTTTCGAAAAACAGTCAACGAAAAACGTTTACATGACGGACCTAAGTTTTCGATCGTCATTGTTTTTATAAAGGTTTTTTAGTTTTTCGAAATGAAAAATAACGAAAAACGTGTTTATTAGCTATGTTTCTAAAAATAAAAACGATATTTTTAACTTTGGTAAAGGAACATAAGAAACTTCATTTTGATGTTTTCATTGTTTTGTAAATTTTTTATTTATTTTATTTTTATCAAATAGGTAAGTGAAATGTGTAATAAATATGCACTGTTTATTTTAAAAAATGAAAGCTCATAGAAATTAAATAGTTTATTTTATTATTATTAACAAGTATATTTTTCTGTGGAGATGAGGTTGGTCCGGTGGTAAATCCCTCACACCTGCACCACGAGATTTTGGATTCGAATGCTCATCCTCCCTAAAAATACCCTGAATCTATATAATATTGTAACACTTAAAAAAACAATTATATTTTTCTCTTTTATATATATAATATTTGTCTTAATATACAATTAAAAATATAAGATATGTTTATATTTATATATAATAATAATTAGAGATGGTAAATAAATAGTGAAACCGACAATGGGTATGGGGCGGGTATGGGTTTATTTATATATTTATATATAATTGCCGTTCTGTCCCATTTCAATTTACGTTTATTTGTAATGTTTATGGGATGATTTTTTTAGAATTATTGTATATATTATATCATATTCACTAAGAGTAAATGGGTAGAGATATGTGAAGCTGACCCCGCCCCTCCCTGCTCAGTTCCATATATTGTGAGAATTTATATGGAAATAGGGTTTCAAAAAATAAATGGGGCGGGCGGCGGGGACGGCCATCCCGCCCGGACCCGCCCCATTGCCATCCTAGTAATAATGTAATATATCTAAATGTGAAGAGTGAAGAAGAGTTAGCTAATCTTCAAAATTCCCATATGTTTTCGTCATTTCTCCAGCCTCCAATTGTACTTCTTCGTTTTCACTTGTCACTCTCCAGTCTCCATCTAAATCTAACTTTCATTTCACTTCAAAAATCTTCAAACTACGTACATATTTTATATTAATCCTTAAATCTCTAAACCCCGCTTCGTCTCTTCACTCTTCACTCTTCACTCTTCACTCTTCACTCTTCAACAATGGCAACGGTTCCCGATCCAATGACTCTGTCCTGTTCTTCGCGCCGCCCTGCGATGATGTTCTCGTCTCCCAAATTCTCTTCTTTCAGCGTCCAGAGAGTGAATTCCTTGCCGGGATTCAAAGGGTTGAAGGTTCAGTTGCCTTTGAAGTCATCTTCAGCAGCTTCGTCGAGTTGGAGGATTCCTAGGGTTTCTCGACAAAACAAAACAAGCATTGTCTGTGAAGCTCAAGAGACCGCATTCGATAGTTAGTTCTATCTCTTCACTTATTATTTGTCTTTTGTTTGCTGATCTGAGTGTTGAACGAAACATCGCATGTTTAATTTTCCAATTCTAATAAAATCTATTACTATTTGATCCACACACAATCACTTATATGATAAAGTTTTAGTCTTGAGCTAATTTTGATGATTTAATTCCTGGTACAGTATTGGGTTAACTTTAAATTTGTGAAGTGGTAGGAGTTTTGGGAGGATATAGAATCTTAAATTGGATTTGTCAAATTAAATTGAAGATGATTCAACATAAAAAAAATAATAAAAAACTTTTGTAGACTCACGATCCTAAAATGCTGTGACTTAGTGGATTTATTATTATTTGATTTATGATAATTACAGGCGATTTTGAGGGTTTTGAGCTTCATCATAACTAATGAAATCCATAAGGCCCTCAGCACTATGACATGGTCTGTCATTCTAATCACATTTTAATTTTTAGCAGTGCTAGTGTTGAGCTAAAGATAATAGATAACCTTATTTAACATTTTGCGTTTTTAATATATATTGAGAGACTACATAGGCTGTGTCGTTGTGACCAATGTTCTAAAAGGCGTTTTTAGTATTGAGACGATTTCCTCAACTGAGGCGAGGCATAAGCCTCAAGGCGTAACGAGGCGTAAGCCTCAGTAGGGAGTAAAAATACATAAAAATACATAAATATATATATATATATATATAAAGCAATAAAGCACATAAAAATCATAATTCATAAAACAACTAATAAGTTCATAATTCATATTTTATAAAACAACCAATAAGTTCATAATTCTTAACATGAGAAGAGCAGTAGCAGCAGAGCACAAGAGATGAAGATGAGTCAGTGAAGAATGATAGTAAATTAACAAACCCTAACACAATGGGTTTCGTTTTTCTTTCTTTTTTGGATTGAGGGCCTCTTATTTGGGCTATAAATACAATTCAAAACCCATCGGTTTATAATTTTCAATCGACTAATTCAAAATGGTTAAATTAGGCCTTCAAAAACTATTAGAACTCAATAGAAAACAGACAACAATTGAGGGGTACAGCCTCATTACGCCTCTGAGGCGGAGTTGTGAGGTGTAATGGGGCTTATTCTGAGGCGCAATCCTCAATAACCAGTATTGAGGCTCAAGCCTCCATGTGAGAATTTTCACATTTCGCCTCTGAGACGAGCCTCAAGGCGAGCCTCAGTGGGTTTTTTAGAACATTGGTTGTGACTAAGCTATGCCTAGTGGTACTTGTAAACCAAGCCGAGTATGACAACGTAATGGGTCAACAATTTTCTGAGCTGAAGCCAGACTACGATTTGCCAATATCAACTAGTCAGTTGAGCTTGTTAACTGTTTACATGCAAAGTTTGTTTTGTTGAAAGTTCAACCCTAATTTAGAAATTCATAATAGTGGAAACAACAGAATGCCTAAAATGTACTGTAATTTTAATCATTCTTGTTGTGAACTGAGCATATCTGGTGTTCTCTTTGGTAAAATTATTTTGATGTTATCTTTCTATAATTTTACATGACCTATTCCGATATTCTTCAAGCTTAATCAAATTGAGTTCGCCATTGCCTAACTTTTCTGTTTTAGCTATTGGGTCTGGAACTTGGGTTTAAGTTTGACTTGTATTGTTGATAAATAAGAATGAAAATGCTTTTCAGAGCTAGTTACAGTTTCCAGCTTGCAATAGGAGTACTTCACCAGAAATAATCCGTAGCTATTAAGGGGGTGTTGCTTGTTATATTTAGTCATATTCTTTGTATAAGATGAAGAGAGAATCTGATAATTGACAAGTTCTTGCCTCTTACTTCCTGTATATCTACATAGAGTGGAGCAATCGGGTATTGTGGCATACCGGCATGGATTGTCTCTAAACATGTTCTTTTGATTTACAATGCCTTCTTGTAAGATCAGGCTGATACATAGTATAGCTGAGTAAAAACTAAAAACTGTGCAGAAATGAGAATAGTATGACCTATAAAGTATAAAGAGACTGCAACATGCTTGTAGCTTGATCACATAAGTTTTTGCTTGTATTGTGTCTTTTACTCTAGTTATTTGCATTGTCTAGCTAGAGTACCTTAGGCTCAGCATAGAATTCTCATTTTTGTTAATCAAATGGTAAGAGATGTACAAGTTTATTGGTCCTTCAGCAAGAATATGTTGGCAGAATTCGACAGAAGAATGCACCTTTTTTGGTCCTGCAAATTTCTTCCTTAGATGCTAGGAAACTGTAAATGACCCTCTGTAAAATAGAAGGGAGGCCTTGGCAGCAGTTAGTTCGCTTCCCTTCGACCCTGGATGGAGAAAAGGAGAGGGTATTCTTAATTTTTTATCCCAAACCTTCCTCCGTAGGGAATTTTACTCAACCAAGTTGTTTGTGGTGTATGTTGGAAGGTTCTTGTTTTCTTTCATTAACTTCTATGCATGAATGACTTGGTATCGTGAAATATCATTCCTTCCATTTACATTTACCGGTTTGGTTGACAATTTTTTTTTTACAATAGTACGAGTGAAGTTTTGTATTAGCGAGTAATGTCTCTACG
The DNA here is from genome assembly GCA_033220585.1 of Dipteronia sinensis. NCBI lineage: Eukaryota > Viridiplantae > Streptophyta > Magnoliopsida > Sapindales > Sapindaceae > Dipteronia > Dipteronia sinensis. The sequence continues at coordinate 39,658,937 of CM065645.1, forward strand.
TGAGTTTTCACACCCATAATTTATTTAATGATAGTTAAACTGATCATTTTCCTTGCCTGTTAAAACTGCAGTTCCAACTGTGAATGACACAACATGGAAGTCGTTAGTTCTGGACGCTGATGGACCTGTGCTAGTTGAGTTCTGGGCACCATGGTGTGGTCCCTGTCGAATGATTCATCCGGTAATAGGTGAACTAGCACGACAGTATTCTGGAAAGGTCAAGTTCTTTAAATTGAATACCGATGAGAGCCCTACTATTGCTACCCAATATGGAATCCGAAGCATCCCAACTATCATGGTCTTCGTCAATGGTGAAAAGAAAGATGCTGTTATTGGTGCTGTGCCCAAAACCACCCTAACTGCAAGCATTGAGAAATTCTTGTAAGGAATGAAATCCAGTTGTGGGATTTTACACAGTTCTATGTTCAACATGTTGCGAGGATGATTTTTTTTTTTCCTTTCACGTTTCTGTATAATTTTGGATGCTCTCATTAGTGTATCACACATTTCAACAACTCCAACAATAAGCAGTAGCTTTGTTTGAAAATTCGTTGCCCACTAGAATGAAGACATGAACAAAATAACTCTCGAATCCTGTCACTGTTGTTTGGTTAGAAAATTGGAATTCAAAGACTATACACGTGCAAGGACCAAGAGTCCAATAATAAAACTTTGTTTTGACTAGTTCTACATCCTTCTAGAAAAAACTTTTGTTTATTGATATATTTTCAACAGCTTGCCCCTGGAGGAAAATTGTAGCAAAGAAGACCATGTTTCAATTCAATTCGAAGTTGTTTAGGTTCTTCAATATAATCAAGTTCTGTGCAGACCCACGAATCACAGTAAGAATTTGCTCAAATGTCAAATGAATGATTTTAAAGTAACAATACGTTATCGGATAAATTGAGTTATTGACAGATCTTAAAACAAAATCGATCTTGGGACTCGTTGAGACAATTCAATGATACATTATGGGCTCAAGATTTCAATGATTCGTTTGCCAGTTTACGGGTCAAACTGTCATCCTTAATTTTTATAATGTCGTGACGCGTCATTTCAGAATTTTGTGGTTTGCCCTGAAATTTCTCTAGAACATGTGTGACCTTGTTGACTCTCGAGTCCCACATGCCCTTAATCTCTGGAATGAATAGACGTCAGTGTTTGTAATTTTCTCTGCTTTCAATTTTTTTTTTTAGAAGATCAGAACCAAGAAAATCCAACGTAATACAAAACTATATATACAAAACACTCGCAAGTTTTCGGAACTGATGATGTAACGTAGAAAATGTGGCTGCATTTTCAATGCCGAATTCCTATGTTGATTTCATCTATTTCTAGAAGTTCAAATTTTTTTTAGGGAAATTACCAATTAGGTCCCGGACCTTATTTTAAATTACAAGTTATTTGTAATTTTTATAAAAGTGATCAAATTGATCCTCTCATTTTTCCCAAGTGCTACATTAGTCCCTCTTTTTTTTATGAGTGACCAAATTGATCCCTCTAACAATTTAAGGGTGTTAAATATAACAGTTAACTTTAAAAAAATTAGTTAAAGTATATAAATACCATTTATTTGTCATATTATAGTAAAATTGTTTTGTCTTTTGTGCATTAAATTCACAACTATAATTATAATTACAAAAAAATCCAAAAATATTATTAATAAAACATCATTTGTACCTTTTAAAATTAAAATTAACTAAAAAATCTAAAAATAGTAGTAAGACAATGTCAATCTAAAAATTATTTAGAAATCAAAACTCACAAATAAAATAAACAAAAATAAACTTGTGTTAAAAAAAACTGTGCATGTGTGATTAATATATTGTTTTTAAGTAAAGTACAATTTTACTCATACACAGTTAAAGTTAACTGACGGAACTTAGTTAGAGGGACTAATTTGGCACTTGGAAAAAATATAAGGACTAATTTGGTCACTTCTGTAAAAGTCGCAAACAACTTAGCATTTAAAAAAAAATCCATAACTTAATTTGTAATTGCCTATTTTTTATAACACATCAAGTTTATTAATAATTGACGAGGGTTTTCTTTCCTTTTGTTTACCAACCAAAATCCTAAACTTTAAATATACTCAAATAAAACTTCAGATCAACAAAAATACAAGTTCATATAATAAGATAAGTGCTTCTTAGACCATCTCCAACCTGAATAGTTATTTTGGTGCAATTTTTGCATTAAAATAGTGCAACTTTCACACCATTTCACTATTCCATCTTCAACCTACTGTACCAAATTTACACTAAACAAAATATTCCCTTGAATAATCTATTTCTTTCATTTTTTTTAAATATTTCTCCACAATTAATATTTCACCCCACAATTAACATAATATTGCAATATGATAAGAAATTATGATATTTAATACATTAAAAGAAATTTAATTTAATTAGGTAAAATTTTGCATTTCTTAGTAAAATAACTTAAATATTACATTTTATAAAATAAAAAATAAAAAGCATAAAAATAAAAGTACATAATGTTCATCGTCTAATTATCTAAATTAGTATATTCATTCCACATATACATCTGAGTCTTTTGGTAATTTTTTCAATAGTCTCGAAGGATCTAGAAATGATCTTCCGAACTACTAAATCATTGTTGTAACATATGTTGTATTTTCCCTTAATTTTAGTATCTTCCAATTAATGGTGATTTATTTCATCACTATGAAGTTTGTATTTTGGTTATAATGTTTTTTTTATTAATGTATTTTGCTTTAATTTCTGCTGTTTTGAATTAAGTGATTTATTTTAAAAAAATTGCAATCAACATTTTAAATTATACACTTCATTTTAATTTATTATAAATATTAATATCAGTAATAATTACATCAAGACAAAATCATTAAATAATAAAAATGACCAAATTGAAATAAATTTAATTGATTAGGGTACAACTGTAATTAAATAAAATCTTTAAATAAAGGATATAATCAGAATATATTTTAATATTAGGGTCAAACTGTAATTTAATAAAAATATAGAATTGAAAAAAAAAACAAAACCTGCACCATTTTTTGGCAAGATGAACAGTGTCACATAATATATTATACGACACTGTTCATCATGCCAAAAATGGCACAGGAAATAGATCTGGGTTGGAGGTGGGTTTTGACTGAAAAATAGAGATGATGCAAGGAATGGAGTGGGGTTGAAGATGCCCTTAATGGGTTTTCTTTCATTTTTTTTTTTTTTACCAACTAAAATCCTAAACTTTAAATATATTCAAATAAAACTTCAAATCAACAAAAATAAAAGTTTATATGATAACATAAGTGTTTTTTAATGGATCGAAAGTTAATGTGATTTAGTTGTAAGCCGTTCAGTAGGTAAACAAAGAACAACGAGTCATATCTTCCCACGGCTCCAAAACTTTGTAATAATAATAAAATGATTGTGGATTGAGTATGTTTCCACTTGAGTATGTTTCCACTTGATGATGTTGTCGAGTCAGCCATTATTTTTTTTTTTTGAATAATCTTATCAGGATAAGGTGAAGGAGTATTTATATAATATAAATATCTAGAAGATGGTGACATGTACGTTATGGAGATGATTGTGATTTGTGAAGAGAAAAATTAATATATATCCTTTGATTGATCTTTAAAATTGTGATGTCTTCTTCTACATGGGGTTTTGATTCGTATTATTAATTATATCTCTCCTAAAAAGTAAGAAGAAAGTATATCTTATCTAAATTTTGTGAGGTTTGAAATCGAAATTATAGAAGGTGATATACCTTTTTATTTTATTTTCATACTCACTCTTTTTAACGTATTTACAGGTAACTATTTATATTTCAAACAAGATATCCCGTATAATATATAGATTATTATTGTCACCAATTTGATTAAGAGTTATTCAAATCAAATGTATATCACAACTAAGATCTATCAACACATGTTGATTATAAATAGATATATAGTGAAATTTGGACCAAATGAGTATGTAATTTAAACATTTTCATTTAAAATTTACTTTTTGATAGGATAAGTAAGAGTATCGATTCACACATCACCTTTTAACTTGAATGATAGTGTACATCCTCTAGTCGTATATGTACTATTTGATACTTTAATTTTAGAAGGTCTAGACTATTTCTAACGGATCTTCAATCTAACTAACAGTTTAGATAAGTCTCAAAATTTATTGTAATACTTAAAATACGGATTTAAATACTAAACAAAACTACTTGACAATAATTATCTAATACTAATAAATTGAATAATTATAAATCAAGATGCAATCTTCTTATCCAACATGGATTTGAAGATAAGGGTCATCCCTCCCCAATAAAACCTGGAAAAGTTTGAAATTAGTGAAAGAAAAGAAAAGCACAATTGCACAAAGTAAACTAAACAAAGTACTATATCGCAAAAGCTCAATCTACTACTTATGATAATAAAGTATACATCAATTAACATGCCCAAATTGTGCTCCCAAGTACTTCTCATCAAATAATTAGATTCTATGAATTAAAAAAAAAAAAAAAACCTTCGTACTAACGTGGCCGATAAGGTTGAAGTTAAAGATCGTGTTACTCTTGCTTTATTTTTATATTTATAAATAATTATAACAATATGTCACAATATCCATCGAAATTCGCAATAGTTTGTAAAAATGAAAGAGATTGATGATTCCAATCAATTGTTTGCCAACCTTCACTGGCAAAACAAATTATCAGATGACATGATGGTATTGCTTTGCTTGAAACTTGAAAGCAACATTAAAACTAACTTCAAAAAAATTAATCAAAAAAGATATTTGTTAACTGCATGTAGCTTGAATAATGTTTGATTTCTCAATATCTACTATAACATATTAGACAGTTGATAAAAATATATTAGTTATTTTATACATGATAAATGATAACCAATTGATACCATTGCCAGAATTTTGGATGATAATAATTAACATCAGAAATCAGAACAATATTTTTCTGGGTTTATGGTCAAAAATGGGGGGCGCCCAAATGATAGAAATTTTAAAAATAAACAAATATAGTTGAAGATGATGATTTTCTTGAATTGCTTTAATTTTGGTCCGTCCAACACTTGGATGCTGTTGTCTGAATTTTAGAAATTCATTGAAGTCCCATTGCCTTCTAGAATTTCAACTCAGTAACGGAAAAATGACAACACAAAGTCTCGTTTATATTTTAATATTGAATTTTTAAATTTAGCTCCTCCTAAGTCACGATTACATCTCTCATGAGACTTGTTTAGTAGTATATTTCTAACAACTGCACCGTAGGGTGAGACTTGTTTAGTAGTATGTTTCTAACAACTACACGTGTTACGGGTTTATGTCTTGTCCATCTTAAAATCTTAAATTAATTATAATAGTTAAAAATAAAAAAATTACATCACTTCTTACTTTCTTAGGTAATAAATGAATACATGCATAATAAAGTGATCACTTTTTTTATCAACCGTTTAATTGAGTATTTGAATTTGATGATGATTCAAATGAATAAAATTAATTAACGTCCAAATTTGATAGATCTCTAGGTTTTCCTTTATGAGTAACCTTTAATCGATCATTTTGTCCAAAATTTGTTATAAATAATGTGACATTGTGAATTATAAATCATTTGATACATAATTAAAGAGGATTTTTAACAAAACTTTTGAACTAAATAATTAGGTTAGCTGATAAAATCTGTCCAAATGAAAAGTTAGACCGGTAATCACCCCTATCGGTCTATTTATGCTCCACATTTTAAAATTTTGATTTAATTTAATAAAATTAAATATTTTTATTATTATTTTTTGATTTATTTCCAAAACTACCATATTTACTTATTTTCCAAACTTAATACACCACCTATTTGATATCTCTATCTTTGATCTATGTATACGTCTCTCTTACCTCTATTGGATAATTTATTTTTTCTTCTTATTTATTTATTTTATAGTTTTTTTTTTCTTGTTCTTATTTTATGGTGGAAAAGAAAAAAAAATAACATGGTTGCTTCAATACAACGACAACTTAATATCATGATAAAGAACAATTCTTCTATAATATTTTATATGTGTGTAAGAAACAAATTTTAGGGTTTAAGAGTTAAGAAAAAAGAAAAAGCAAAAACATGTTTTTTTTAAAGGAATGTGGGGTTTTAATAGATTTATCTTGTAGAAGATATTTTTCCTAAAATTGTATGTCTCTTTTAAGTAATTTTGATAAAAGAAAAAAAAATATTAGATAATTAAAAAAGTGGAGGTATAAATAGATAGGTATGAGTGTACCAATAGGACCACTTGAAAAGTTATTTACCTTTAAATATATTGTCGATGGGGGTGCGTTTGGTATGGGGACGAGACTAGACTGAATTGGACAATTGTTTAATGTTGTGTTTGAAATGTCTGTGACAGAACTGTGGACTGTACTGCTATGCATTTGATATGGCTGGAATAGGACGGGACAAGAGATTCAAATGATAAGAGTACCCTCATTGTTCTGTCTAATGTTTGTTACCATTATATGGTAACATATTGGACATGACAAGTCAATATTTATTTAATAAAATTAAATAAATATTTTTGTATATCATATTTAAAAATATTAAATAAATATTGTAATTGAAATATATTATTATATTTAACAAAAACAAGAGGTTCAAATGACCTCTTGCTTTCAATTACAGTATTATGATATTTAACACAAACAGTAATACTGTAATCGAAACATATTATAATTATTTAATATTATTATATATTAATATGTAATATTATATATACTATATATAATAATATGATATATTATATAATATTATATATATATATATTAATATTATATATTAAATATTAAATATTATTATATATATATTAATATTATATAAGATATACTATATATATAATATATTAAATATTATGTATATATATATATATTATTGTATAGGTAATAATATTATTATATAGGTAATAATATTTAATATATTATATATTATAATATATATATATATATATGATATATATATATTATATATAGGATATATATTATATAATATATATTGATAAAATATATTTCATATATAGGATATCAATATATATTATATATGATATATATAATATATATTATTATATATAATGATACAATATATTATTATTTAATATATAAAATATATATAATATATATAATTAAATATGTAATTATAATATATATAATATTGGACATGACTATAATTGTTTGAAGATTTGAAGGGTAAATGCGTCTTTTTGATGCTCGCCCCATGGTCTGAGGTGTGACAGTTTTTTTTTGAATTTCTTCTCACTTTGTCCCATGTTATCCTATACCATGGTCGTGCCAAACATGAGACAAAAAGAAACTGTCTCACGTTGTCTTGTCATATCCTGCGTACGGAACGCACCCTGATAGATCTAATTATATGATGTCAGAGAATTTGAGTGTAGTCCAAGTGTCCAACCTTGAGTAAGAGAATATGTATATGCAATTATACATCTATACATCTATACATGTAAGTATGTACACATTGTAACACATGTACATAGAAAAAAAATTACATAGAAAAAGAAGTTTGTTAATTGCTATGATTGAAAAAAATCATATAAAATATTATCAGGATTATATTAACTTATACCGATATATGTGACTATATTAAGGATAATTCAGATTCATTCAGGTTACATTCAACATATATGTAACCTATTATTATAGCAGAATTATGAAAGATTTTTCTCACATATAACTTTGAAATTATGTGCCGCAAAACGGAAGTTATATGATCACCAGCGTAATCCCGACAGTAACATAAACCGGAATCCATTAGAAAGAATTGAAACCAAATTGTAAATATTATTGAATGCCTTGAAATTGATAACAAAAAGTCTTAAATAGGCTCAGAAAACCCTAAAATAGCAAAAGACTAAAATATCCTCATCTAAATAAAAACGGAAAACAAATAAAAAAACACGAAAATCTTCGGTTGCCCGACAACCTAACTTAAACAGCTCCATTGAGGGAGTAAATGAGCCCCGGTTGCTCTGCTATAGAGCTCTGAAAACCCTTTCCAAAAATTTATTATAATAGGAAATCTGACAACCGAGCTAAAAGATATACCAGTTTCTTTGGGACACCTCTTTTGGACAGTTTCTTATCCATCTCTTCTTCAAAGTCCAACGCCAACTGTCCTACATCAGTCCCTCCCACGTGTGAAGAACTCGACCTCGAGTTATAATCCGGATAGAGCGGAACATCATCATAAAACTCATAAAGGTCAGCTACGTTGAAAGTTTGGGAAATGTTCATATCAGCAGGCAAGTCGATCACATAGGCATTGTTGTTGATCTTCTTGATCACCTTGTACGGTCCATACTTCCTTGGCTTCAACTTGTTATAAGTACCAACTGGGAACCTCTCCTTACGTAAAAACACCATAACCTGGTCTCCCTCAGCAAACAATTTCTCACGCCTTTTAACATCTGCTGCAGCTTTATACTTTGCATTCTTCTCCTCTAGCAGCGCCTTCACTTCAGCCTGAACATCACGAACCTGCTTAGCCATAGTTTCAGCAGCAACACTCATACCAGTGACCTTGGGAAGCCTTGTTAGGTCCAACGCGTGCTTAGGAGATTGTCGATACACTAAAGCGAAAGGAGACTTACCCGTAGCAGTATGAACATCATTGTTATACGCAAACTTAGCTTGTGCCATAGCCACGTCCCACTGTTTTGGCTTGTCCCTACAGATGCTCCAAATTAAATTCCCCAGTGTTCGGTTTAGGTTCTCCGTCTGTCCATCTGTCTGGGGATGCGCAGTGCTACTAAACTTTAGGGTAATATCCATCCGCCGCCACAATGTCACCCAAAAATGGCTAAGAAACTTCGAGTCCCTATCAGATGTGATTGACTGGGGTACACCATGTAAACGAACCACCTCCCGAAAGAATAGCTGAGCCACATGTGATGCATCAGATGTCTTCCGACAAGGTATAAAATGCCCTATTTTTGAGAACCTGTCAACCACAACAAACACGAAGTCTAGCCCAAGCTGAGTTCGTGGAAGACCCAAAACGAAGTCCATTGCTAAATCCTCTCATATGCCATTCGGAATAGGTAGTGGCATGTACAGACTCGTATTTTGAGCCTGTCCCCTTAGAAGTTTGACATACGTAACACTTGCGAATAAAGTTACCGACATCGCGTTTCAACTGCGGCCAGTATTACCGTTCGGACACCCCACTAATAGTTTTGTCACTCCCCAAGTGACCACCCAAACCGGCACCGTGCAACTCTCGAATCAGTAGTTTTCTTAGAGAGCTCCGCGGGATGCATAATTGATTGCCATAGAACAAATAACCTTCGGTCATATGAAACTCCCCGTCAGTCTGTTTCAGAACACAATTTCCCCATATCTCTCCAAAGTCCTCATCATCATAATACAGTTCTTTTAGAAACTCAAACCCAATAATCTCTTGTTGCATAGTCACCAATAAGCTTGCACGCCGACTCAGCGCGTCTGCCGCCTTATTTAAAACCCCAGACCTGTGCTTCAGAACAAACAGAAACTTCTGCAAGTAGGTTGCCCACCGAGCATGCATATTACTTAAGCTTCTCTGGCTGTTCAGGTACTTCAGAGCTTGATGATCAGTGTAAAGGATAAACTCGCGCTGAATTAGATAATGCTCCAAATTCTTTAGAGCACGAATAATTGTATAGAATTCCTGATCATAGGTACTCCATTTTTGCCGCGCATCACTCAGGTTTTCACTAAAAAATGCCACTGGTTTCTTCTCTTGTGACAACAATGCTCCAATCCCAACTCCACTAGTATCACATTCCACTTCGAATAACTTCTCAAAACTGGGTAGAGTAAGAACATGAGTGGTGCACAGTTTTTCTTTGATAACTGCAAAGGTTGTTTCGGCTGCCTCACTCCACTGGAACTTTTCCTTTTTCAAACACTATGTAATGAGAGCCACAATACTGCTAAAATCCCTCACAAATCGACGATAAAACTTTGCCAACCTATGGAAACTCCTCACCTCTCCAACTGTCTTAGGTGTAGGCCAATCACGAATGGCTCTAACTTTTTCTTCATCTACCAAAATCCCTTCAGAACTGACCACATACCCAAGGAATAGTAACCGCCATGTCATCCAACTGTATTTTTTAAAGTTGATAAATAATTTGTTTTTTAATAATACCTCTAACACAGCTCACAGATGCTCCATATGGTCTTCCTCATTTCGGTTATAAATCAATATATCGTTGAAGTAAAAGACTACACATTTTCGAATGAAAGGCCGCAATATCTGGTTCATAAGCCGCATGAAAGTGCTCGGCGCGTTGGACAGTCCGAAAGGCATCACCAACCACTCATACAGTCCATCATTAGTTTTGAAATCTATCTTCCATTCATCCCCAGGTTTGATCCGAATCTGATGATACTCGCTCCTCAGGTCGATTTTGGAGAATAATTTCGACCCCTCCAACATATCTAGCATGTCATCCAAGAGAAAGTTGTACTTGACAGTTATCTTTTTAATCGCGCAACTATCCACGCACATCATCCAACTGCCATCTTTCTTCGAAACAAGTAATATGGGAACGCCGCATAGACTCATGCTCTCTCGAATGAACCCCTTCTTCATTAACTCATCCACTTTTTCCTGTAAAATCTGATTCTCCTTGGGACTCATCCGATAGTGTGGTAAATTCTGTAAGCTTGCTCCTAGAACTAAATCAATTTGGTGTTGAATATCTCTCAACGGCTGAAGGTCATCCGGTAAGTCTTCTCTCACCAAATCACTGAATTCAGTAAGTAGGGTCTGCACTTTCTCGGGTACTACAACTCTTTGCTCTTCCTTGCCTTCTGTCACCAAACTTGCACCACTACAACATGTACCTCATGTGCCTCCTTAATCTCAGCTTCTTAATCAGTTACGGACGTGATTAAAGTGACCAAAGATTGCTCATTTACCGTGGCTTTAGTTGAACTCCTGACTGAACCCCGTTTCGGAACCATTGCAATCCTCATGCCACCCCAATTGAAAACACAAACATTGTCAGACCCTATGTAGGTTATATCCACATCAAATTGCCAAGGACGTCCCAGTAATAGGTGACCAGCATCCATGTCGACTACATCACATGCCAAATCTTCCCGGTAGTATTGCCTAATCGAAATTGGAACTTTGAACAACTCTGTCACATTCGCCTTGGGCCCCTTTTGAATCCACTCAATCGCATAAGGCTTGGGATGCTTCTCTGCATACAGGTTTAGATGTTCTACCAATTTTCGGAACACAAAATTCTCACAACTCCCGCTATGGACAATCAAGTCACAAACCTTTCCTTGCACACTGCAACAAGTCTTGAAAATGATGTTTCGTTGCGATAAACCCTCCAATTTCGTTGCACACATGACTCGCTGAATCACACAGTTCACAGGCTTCCCTTGTTCCTCCGTAATTTCTGCACTTTCCAAGAACTAGTCCATGCTTCCCTCATCTTTAAAATTATGTTCTTCTTCTTCTTCAGCATCCACGAAGTTCACCGGTTTTCTAGCTGGACATTCATTCGAACGGGGCCGCACATGTAACACTTTATACCGCCTAGTCTACTGTATGGGTTTGGTGCCCCTCGTGGGGTTTCTTTTGTAGCCGTTGCTGCTGCTGTTGGACGTGACCCACCAAAATTGTTACTTGGTCCCGAACCCCTTTGAGCTTGATCTGCAGTAGTTTTAGCCTGACCCTGTCCATCACTTGGTGAAAATCTACTCCTGTTCACGCCTGTGTTGGACGACTCACCCATGTCCTTCTTGTAGTGAGAAAAAATGATTGGATGATTTTTCTATTAACTTCGCTTTCAAGGCCATGTTGTGCGCCTCATCTACTGTCCACACGACTTGCAGCCCAATTTTGTCTCGAATGATCGACTTTAAACCCCCTAAATATCTCGAAACCTGCTGCCCCTCAGTTTCATTGAGGTTGTTACGAACTGAAAGCCTCGACCACTCTTTAGTATAATCCGTAACGGTTTTGTTACCCTGTACACAATTATGATAACTATGAAAAATAAATTGTTCATAGTCAGGAAGTAAAAACCTGCTTATCATAAGTTGTTTAATTCGCCTCAAGGATCGTATAGGAACCTTGCCTTGTTGGCATCTATCCATCTGTAATTTCTCCCACCAAACAGCATCCCCGCTTCTCAACTTGTACACTACCAATTTGATTTGACGTTCTTCCGCTATCTCAGTAAACTCGAAGAATCTCTCAACCTCCGAAATCCAGTCCAAGAATTCTCCAATCTGCAGTTTTCCATAAAACATTGGTATGTCTATGCGGATCCGATAATCAGGTTGATTTAGGTTTAGTTGACGATCTCCTTGGTAACCCATGAAATCCTCTTCAGAATCCTCATCACTGAAATCTTCATACTACACATGTCTCGCGGCTCTAGGCGGACGTCTACCTTCAGGGCGGTCAAGGGCCAATCCCTCGACTCCTTCACCGTTGGCAGGGGCAGGAACATGAGCAGGAGCTTGGTCCGTGGGGGTGTTGGGGGTAGGCAGCCGCTTCATCAGTTGCCGAACCATAGCCTCCAACCTCCCCATCGACTGTCGCTGCTCATCAATCGCCGCCCACACATCGGCACCCCTACTACCAGCGTCACTAGGGTTAGCTCTTCCGGCTTCGTTGTTGACCATTATATAAGGCAAGTCCTTATGCTTTGATACCACTTGACGCAGAACGGAAGTTCTAGTATCACCAGTGTAATCCCGACAGTAACATAAACTGGAATCCACCAGAAAGAATTGAAACCAAATTGTAAATATTATTGAATGCCTTGAAAATGATAACAAAAAGCCTTAAATAGGCTCAGAAAACCCTAAAATAGTAAAAGAATAAAATATCCTCATCTAAATAAAAACGGAAAACAAATAAAAAAAACAAGAAAATCTTCGGTTGCCCGACAACCTAACTTAAACAGCTCTGTTGAGGGAGTAAATGATGTCAACCGGGCTAGCCCTAATTGCCTTGCTATTGAGCTCTGAAAACCCTTTCCGAAAACATATTATAATAGGAAATCTGACAACCGAGCTAAAATTTATGTCTGTTTCTTTGGGGCACCTCTTTTGGACAATTTTCTATCCATCTCTTCTTCAAAGTCCAACACCAACTGTCCTACATCATTATGACCCACCATTTTTTATTTATTTATAAAAATCAATTAAAAGTTTATAACCCACTATTAATTACAAATCGATTCATGCATAATCCATGAATGTTTTTGTTATTCTATGAATCTAGGTGATTAGCTTTCATTAACTTCATTCCTCTATTAAAATTTGAGGTATTTTGAGAGTTTGAGTTCAAATGCAAAATAAATACAAAGTCTATATTATCAACATCTCAAATACTGATTGTAAATAAGACAATTACCAATTAGGTCCTGGATTTTTTTTCAAATTCCAAGTTTTTTGCAATTTTTACAAAAGTGACCAAATTGGTCATCACATTTTTTCAAAGTGTCAAATTAGTCCCTCTTTTTTTTAGAAGGGACCAAATTGGTCCCTCTAACTATTTAACAGTGTTAAATATAATTGACTTTAACAATTTTAGTTAAAGTACGTAAATACCATTTATTTGTCATATTATAGCAAAATTATTTTATTTTTTATGCATTAAATCCACCGTTATAATTATTACAAAATCTAAAAATATTATTAATAAAACACCATTTGTACCTTTTTAATTAAAATTTTCTTTAAAAAAATCTAAAAATATTGTAATAAGACAATATCAATTATACCTTTATTTTACAAACAAAGTCTTTTACTATATTTATATAATTATTTTTTTTCATTAATATTATACGAACACTGTTGTAAAAATTATTTAAAAATGAAACCGCGCATGTGCCATTATTATATTGTTTAGGAGTAAGGTATCATTATACACAGTTAAATTTGACTGACTGAACTTAGTTAGAGAGACTAGTTTGGTATTTAGGAAAAATGTAAGAACCAATGTGGTCACTTTTATAAAAGTCGCAAACAACTTGAATTTAAAAACAAAGTTCATGACCTAATTGATAATTGCCCTTTTAAATATAAAATTTTTTAAAAACAATATTCAGCATAATATTCTAAAATTCCAAAAAATTCTTTAAATTGACATAATTATATAATGGCGTGTTTACTAATCAGGAATCTTTCTTATAAAAGGGAATTAAGTTCCTGATTTTTGAATTCATGTGTTTAATAAATTTATAGGGAATTAAGTTCCATGAGCCCCACACACATATCAATAATTAAGTTCTTGAATGAAAGGGAACTTGATTCCCTCATACTGTGAATCAAGTTCCCCTTCCCTGATTGAAAAGGGAATTCATGTATTTTAACTGAAATACCCTCATTTAAAAGTATTAAAAAAAACTATGTTTCTATTATGTCATTTTCTTCTTGGTCTTTTGTTCATTTATTTCTCCGTATCTTTTTCTATCTTTTTCTTTCTATATATTATTGAATTTGTAATGTATAAATATTTTTTCATATAAAAATCATGTTTTTTTTTTCAATTTATATATAATCATGTTTTAAAGATTTTTCTATATGTGAGCTGCAGATTATAGAAAAAAAAAAAGAAGGGAATGCGGCTATGATTTTATGTATAATATACATGAACTATTGATTGTAAAAAGAGTAATGCTAGACTTCCCAATTTTTTTCCTAATTTCTTTTCCAAATGATGTGGACACGTAAGATGTTAACATCGTGTAAATCATGAGATTATATATTGAGTGATGTGATATTGACACCTCACGTGCTCACATCATTTGAGAAAGAATTTTAGAAAAATTTAGGGAAGCCTGTCATTACTCTTATAAAAAATAAAAATGAGCAACATAAAAGAAACCAATATGAACAGCACCTTGAGAACTTTGAATTCACTTTGAATTCATATTGCTTCTGACACCATGAATTTCCAGTTGCTTTGATTTGATTTAAAAAAAAAACTATATATATATTGTAATATGAAACATCTCTCATATGTATTATATATACTGCTCTTTAAACTAATGCAGTTTCATATAATCGCATAAAATTAATTATATTTCTAAATCCAAATAATTTCTTAAATTTTAATTAATATTACACTAATTAGTTAAAATTTAACAATATAAAGATATTAATTATTTTGGTTATAGTGTTATAAGATATATAAATATATCTTTCGTTTTTTTTTTCAGCATGCTATATTCATCTAACCATTTCTATTTCTTAAAAAATTAGTAAACATTGGAATGAAATTTAATAACTTAATTATGATTCACCTCTATTCATTTTCCAATATAATTAGATTCTGATTCTTTTCATTCTCAATTAGTAAACGTTCTATAAAATGTTTGTAATAATATTCAAAGAAGATCTGCTATTAATTAAAGATAAATAATTTTCAGTGAACATCGCAGCTTTGAAAGGAAGGTTATACATGATATTATGATAAACATGAGTTTTGTACCATCTTTGTTTTAGGGTTTGAATTTAAATAAAGAGTAGCTATCAAGTATAGGATCTCATATTTTAAGAAAATTTTGGAATCTCATTATGGTCGTTGGACGGCCAAAATGAATGTAGAATAAAAATAAAAATAAAAAACAAAATAAAAAGTGTTGAGAACTTGAGATCATGTATTTTATAGCTACTATTTAAATAAAAATGTAAAATGAAAGTCAGACTTTAAATAAATAATTTTAAAAAAATAAAAATAAAAACAGTGTTGATGACGCTGCAGATTTACAAGGAAGATTATCAATAGCGATTTGAAATTAATTAGTCAGCAACATGTACTGACGTACATGGATTATGGATACAGGTCAAGTAAGTTATCGTGTGGCGGTGCTCCATTATAGTCAATGGTTTGCACTTACTTGTCTTTGACGTACCATCTTCTTTTCCGTTCCTATTTTGACTTTTTATCCCTTCGAGGTTTGAAAAGCTACATATCTACATCTAACGGTTTCAATGGTTTTGCTTCCCGTGTCAGCAAATCAAATTTCCTAAAAACTAATCAGGGTGGGTTTGTGAAGACTTTTCAAAGAGAGCTTTTTAGATAGATGTTTTACTGGTAAAATTTCTATTAAATGAAGCTTTTAACAAGAAGCTTTATATTATTTGACATTCACTTAAAACATGTTTTTAAGTTAATAAATTGTTTATCAAATTATCTCTAAAATAATTTTTATTGATAAAAATTATAAAAATAGATACTAACAAATTATTTATAATATAATGATATATAATAAAATATTTAAAATTCATAGATGGTAGTTGAGACTATTTATCAAAAAAAAAAAAAAAGAGCTCAAAAGGAGCTTATTGGGTCTGCCCAACTCCCAAGTCCCAAAGACATAAAATTTGGAAGAAACTCAACATCACAACACTCACCACGTAATCTCATGATTTATAAGATGTTGACATCTCATGTACCAACATCATTTACGAAAGAGTTTAGGAAAAAATTTGGAAACATAAAATTACTAATATATTTAAGTAATAAAAGAAAATAATAACAAGAAAGAAAAAGGTTCAAGCAAATAATGCTAAGGTTTGGAATATAATTCTTATTATATGAAATGGATTTCTATATATTTTATTATTTAATAGGTAAATATGAAATTATATTTACAATAACTATATTGTTTATTGTGATAAAACAATTAATTATCTAAAAAATAAAATATAGAACTCTCTGGGCACATTATGTACCTACTGCCAAATCTCTGGAGCAGACACAGTTGATTCAATGTTATCCAATTTAATATTGATAAACAAAACATATTGTTAGGTGTTATCCAAATTCAAACTGGATCCAATTGATCTTATATTTTTTCCAATCTAAAACACTAGAAGATAATATATACATTTATAAATAATAAAAGTGAAAAAAATGAAAAACATGACAGAGATAAATCTCAACTATCAATTGTATATATAACCAAATTTATCTACATTGAACAAAAACCATATCAATAGAGAATCCGAATTCAAAAATATAGTTTAATGTATGATATAGTCCAACTCTACGGGTTCACTTTGACCTATCATCTTCTTTTCCGTTCATAGTTTGACTTTTTATCCCTTCGAAGCTTGAAAAGCTAGATGTCTACGTCTAACGGTTTCAATGGTTTTGATTCCCGTGTCAGCAAATCAAATTTCCTAAAAACTAATTAGGGTGTGTTTGCGAAGACTTTTCATGAAGAGCTTTTGGGGTAGATCTTGAGTAGAATTTCTATTAAATGAAGCTTTTAACAAGAAGCACTATATTATTTGGCATTCCCTTAAAAAATGTTTTTAAATTAATAGATTGTTTATCAAATTATCTCTAAAATAGCTTTTGTTGTTAAAAATCATAAAAATGTACACTAACAAATTATTTGTAATATAAAGGTATATAGTGAATTATTTAAAGTCTATAGACGGTAGTTGAGACTATTTATCTAAAAAAAGAGCTCAAAAAGAGCTTCTTGGATCTCCCATACTCACATTCCAAAAAGACATAAAATTTGGGAGAAACTCAACATCACAACATCACAACACTCACCACATAATCTCATGATTTACAGGATGTTGACACTTCATGTGCCGACATCATTTAGGAAAGAGTTTAAGAAAAAATTTGGAAACATAAAATTACTCACATATATATATATATATATATAATAAAAGAAAATAATAACAAGAAAGAAAAGAGTTCAAGCAAATAATGCTAAGGTTTGAAAAATAATTATAATTATATGAAATGGATTTCTATATACTTCATTATTTAATAGGTAAATATGAAATTATATTTACAATAACTATATTGTTTATTGTAATAAAACAATTAATTATCTAAAAAATAAAATATAGAGCTCTCTGGCCACATTATGTACCTACCGCCAAATCTCTGGAGCATACACAGTTGATTCAATGTTATCCAGTTTAATATTGATAAACAAAACATATTGTTAGGTGTTATCCAAATTCAAAATGGATCCAGTTGATCTTATATTTGTTCCAATATAAAATACTATGAGATAATATATACATTTAAAACTAATAAAAGTGAAAAAAATGAAAGAGATAAATCTCAACTATCAATCGCATATATCACCAAATTTATCTTATATTGAACAAAAACCATATCATATCAACAGAGAATCCGAATTCAAAAACATAGTTTAATGTATGATAGTATCCAACTCTACGGGTTCACTTTAATCTACAAAAATTATATAAGTGTGTAGTGCGTTGACTTTAATTATCCAATGTATTATGTATAGAGAGTGGAACCTGGAGAGTGGACGGCTCCAGGTCTCTTTTGTTATAAACAAGGTATATTAATTAATTAATCAAACCATTCCTTATCACCTAACGACTGTTAACATTTAATTATATATATATACTAATTATTTGTACTGATATTATCAGATTATTTGCCGGCCCTTTATAAATTAATTTGTAGTTGAATCAGCTAACACCAGTTGCTCAGATTATGTTCATGTCAACGATAGAGAAAGATGTAAGTTGAAATGCTTGTTCTTAGAATTTCCTTATAAAATAATTCTCTTTTTAAGATAGTTTTGAAATAATAATAATAATAATAATAATAATAATTTAGAATTTTCATTTCGTAATGTTATATGCTAAATAATATTAAAAATTGGCAATCTTGAACCTGATAAGAGAATACTACAATCGTATAAGTAGTAGTATGTATACGATCGGTATATGCATTTGTTTTTTACATGCAGAACCATTGTGCATTATTTATGAGATTGATTAGTACTGTTTATTAATTTTTGTATAGGTCCCTTCATACTTGCTAGTTACTACTAGCTTCAATAATGGTTTCACATTCACCAATCAATATTTTCAAATTGCAGATGAAATAGTGATTAAGTTATTAATTAAAAATACAAACTGATGTTGATTTTTTATTACTTTGATTATCAAAATGCGTAACGTTTCGTTATGTTCGGGAGTTAATTTGGCTGGATTTCAGCCCTGTTATCCCTCTTTCCTTGTAATGCTTGTCCTTTTATCAAAAAAAAAAAACAAAACAAATAGTAAACTTTTTTATAAAATTATAAATTAGGGAATAAGACCAACTCCAAGGCAGCGCCTTCCACTACGCCATCTCCATTGTTGGCGCAAAAACCTCCTCCAAGGCAGCGCCATCCACCACTCCATTCCTTTGCTGATGAACAATGTCGCGCAATATATTGCGTGACACTATTCGTTGGTGTAAAAATCAATGCTTATTTTATTTTATTTTTTTTTCAACCCTCAACTTTCATGTAATCACAATTTAACCCTTTTTATTAAAATCTATTTTGATTATATCATTTATTTAAAGGTTTTGTTTAATCACAGTTTTATCCTAATCAATTAAATTTATTCCAATTTGTTCATTTTTATTATTTAATGATTGCGATGTGATTTAATTATTATTGTTATTAACATTTATAATTAATTAAAGTGAAATGTATAATTAAAAAATTGAAATGTAATTTTTTTTTAAATACATCACTTCATTCAAAACAGCGGAAATTAAAGTAAAATACATTAATTAATAAATACATTAAAAACAAAATACAAAGTTCATAGTGAAAAAATAAATTATCACTAATTGGAATACTCTAAAATGAAAGAAAAATACAACATAAATTACAACCCAACTGTTTAGTAGTCTAGGAGACCATTTTCAGGTCCTTGGAGATTATTGAAAAAATCACCAAAAGACCCAGATGTATTTTGGGATCCATGGTCTTGTTGCCGAGCATATTTTGCCATAATTTTTAATTGTTGTTGTTTCACAAACTCGCACTTCATTGGATCAGTTATGATATTCAAATCCATCATCACCATTTTGGTTTCACGCAACTCCAATTTTCTCTCCAAAATATCGTTAGTTCTTTGCCTCTCCCCAGCGTTTTGCTTACAAACTTCCATGATTTGTTGTTGTCCTTCTTTCAAAGTGTCATAAATGGTTGAATTTCTTTTCCTCGGCCCTCCTTTTAAATTTTGCTTTTTTCACCCCAATGGGCCATTGAGATGAACTACCCCCACCATCATCACCAGTTATAATGGGAGAAAATGAAGATAGTCCAGGATATGTCATTGTGGGAGACTTTGGAGTTGGAGAGTCTTCTTGTAACGATACAAAGTGACCACTTTCCCTTCAAGACCCTGAGGTTGCAATATCGTTATCTGTAAATTTTTGCATATCTTTTAGGATGGGCCACACATGCTCAAACTTGAATCCATATTTATATTTGTTATCTTGAGCTAATAAGATTTTTGCCTGGTTCATCTGCAAAATGATACAAATATATTGTTAAAATTAAATATTAAATATAATTTTCCTACAATTATAATATTAACAAATACTCACAATATCAGCTTCGGATGCACCACTAGGTTTAAGAGTTTCAATCTGTCGTAGCCATCCTTGGAATTTCCCAATTGCGGAAAGGATAGTCTGCATGCGACATTGCAAACTCCTCTTATTACGAAGTTCAGTGATAAAATCTGGTTTGTTGAGGTTGCAATCATTCTCAACTCGAGCCCAAAACATATCCTTCGATTGGTAAATACCAATGATCGGGTTTTGCGACACATCAAGATATATGTGACAAAGATGTGTGTCTTCTGCATGTGTGTATGAAGAAGTTCTTTTTGTAGACATTTTGAGGAAAAAAGTGATATGAAGGGAAAAGTGACTTGAAGAGATAAGAGATTCGATGATATAAGAGATTTGAAGGGATATGTTTAATTTAGTGTGGGTTGACATTTATAGAAACTAGGAGGTACTATTTTCAGATTTCATCTTACGGTTCAGATCGTGAGGAAATCCATCCAATGGTTGGTATTTAATATCTCAGATATCTTATCTTCATATTTTGGAAAAAGTGAAGATCAGATTTCTGAAAAAATTGAGATATTATTGCAGAGAGATGCTCTTAAAAGATTTTTTGAATTAAAGTGATTTTGGTTGTATCTACTTTTTCCATGTGGGCTTGCAGTTATTGATGTAAGACAATTGACTTTGGAGTTTGAAGAAGAGTTAGATAGAAAATTGGGTAAAAGAGCTGGTTCGAAGAAATAGGCATAACGTTTAGCTCTGTTGTCCGATTGCCTATTATAATATATTTTCGGAGAGTGTTTTCCGTGCTCCATACCATCCTAACCGGGGTTCCCCGGTTGAGGTTATTTTCATCCTCAAATTCACTGTTTTAGGCAGGCTATCAGGTGGTTGAAGTTTTATTGTTTTATTGGTTTTTCATTTTTTGTTATTATTTGTTTAGTAAATGGCTAATTTGGTCTTTTTACTTAAGTTAGGGTTTTCAGAGCCTATTTATGCCTACAGATTTAAACCTACGGTTCAGATGGTGATGCAATCCATCCAATGATTGACATTTAATAGTTCAGATATCTTATCTTCATATTTTGGAAAAAGTGAAGATCAGATTGGAGGTGCTCTGAAAAATTGAGATATTATTGTAGAGAAGTTCTCTGAAAACATTTTTTGAAATCAAGTGTTTTTGTCCGTATCTACTTTTTCCACATGGGCTTGCAGTTATTGTCGGCCACATGGATAAAGATTTGAGATTATTTTCAAGATTTAATCCTACGGTTTAGATTGTGATGCAATCCATCCAATAGTTGGCTTTTAATAGCTCAGATATCTTATCTTCATATTTTGGGAAAAGTGAAGATCAGATTGGAGGTGCTCTAAAAAATTGAGATATTA
The DNA here is from genome assembly GCA_033220585.1 of Dipteronia sinensis. Lineage (NCBI taxonomy): Eukaryota > Viridiplantae > Streptophyta > Magnoliopsida > Sapindales > Sapindaceae > Dipteronia > Dipteronia sinensis. The sequence goes on from CM065645.1 coordinate 39,680,723, forward strand.
TTGCAGAGAAGTGCTCTGAAAATATTTTTTGAAATAAAGTGTTTTTGTCCGTATCTACTTTTTCCACATGGGCTTGCAGTTATTGTCGGCCATATGGACAAAGATTTGAGATTATTTTCGAGATTTAATCCTACGGTTTAGATTGTGATGCAATCCATCAAATGGTTGGCTTTTAATAGCTCAGATATCTTATCTTCATATTTTGGGAAAAATAAAGATCAGATTGGAGTTGCTCTGAAAAATTGAGTTATTATTGCAGAGAGGTGCTCTGAAAAGATTTTTTGAATTAAAGTGTTTTTGTCTGTATCTACTTTTTCCACATGGGCTTGCAGTTAATGTCGGCCACATGAACAAAGATTTGAGATTAAGATTTCTTATCTACTATAGTATATTTCACAATGATAAATAGCCTAGACCAAAGTCTGCTAAAACTCATTTAATTCAACTCCAAGCAAAAATGAATTTCAATATTGGAGGTCCATCTAATTTCTTATCTTCATCTTCATCTTCCGACGATGAAGAAGATCAAATTATTGCAAATCTTGAAGCGATTGATGCAGAACAAGAAGTGGTACTTGCCCAACATGGTAACATCCAACGAGCCATCGCTCAATATCTCAATCAACAAAACAACTCAGTGATCCGTGGAGGCTCAATTCCTGGTCATATAGTGATCAATTGAGACCGGGAAATTGCTGATCGTCATTTGTTTTACAACTATTTTGTCGAGAACCCACGGTATAACGATCAAATGTTCCGTCGAGGCTTTCGAATGGGTAGAAGTTATTCCTTCGTATTGTTGAAAAAGTGGAAGCTCGTGACAACTACTTTGTGCAACGAAGAGATAGTGTGGGTAGACTGAGTTTGTCCGCTCTTCAAAAAACAAAAGCAGTATTTCAGATGTTGGCATATGGTTGTTCAGCGAATGCTACTGGTGAGTATATTAAAATAGGAGAGTCTACAACAATTGAAAGTTTGAAGAGATTTTGTCGTGCTGTTGTGGAGGAATTTGCATGTGAGTATCTAAGATCACCTAACGCTACTGACGTTGCCAGGCTACTTCGTATTGGTAAAGATCGTGGTTTTCCAGGAATGCTGGGTAGTCTAGATTGTATGCACTGGAAGTGGAAAAATTGTCCAACAGCTTGGGTAGGACAATACGCAGGTCGTAGTGGATCCCCAACTATTATTCTAGAGGCTGTAGCTGATTATGATCTATGGATATGGCATGCATATTTTGGTTTTCCAGGTACGAACAATGATATTAATGTGTTGGAGGCATCTCATCTTTTTGCCAACCTCACTCAAGGTATTGCTCCTCCAGCTCATTATGTCATTCAAGGAAAAGAATATAATATGGGTTATTATTTGGCTGATGGTATATGCCCAAAATGGTCTACGCTTGTACAAACTATTCACGATCCACGTGGTCGGAAAAAATATATTATTTGCAACGAAACAAGAAGGATGTAGAAAAGACGTAGAACATGCATTTGGAGTTGTCCAATCATGGTTTGCAATTGTGGCAGAACCATCGCGTTTTTGGCATAAACATGTTTTATATGATATAATGACTACGTGCATTATTATGCACAACATGATAATCGAGGACGAGCGTGATGTTGATGCATCAATTGAGGATCATATGGAAGCACCAACTCCAGAAGTTGAGATGATGTTATATGAAAATATTCGATTTCAAGAATTCCTTGCTCGATATAGAGAAATTAGGGATAAAAAGGCTCACATTACACTTCGAAATGCCTTAATAGATCATTTGTGGGATGAATATACTAATTCAAATAATTAGTTGATGATCAATATGTACTTTTATTTTTATGTTTTTTCTCTTTTATTTGCCGAAATCTAAAAATTAACAGGGGCCGAACTGAGCCGCCAGAGCCTTCCAACTTTCTCTTCGTCACTGGCACCACGTGATGGGCACGTGACGGCACCGGCTCCAGTGCTGGAGTTAGCTCCAGACGGACCAGACCCATTCCCTTATTCTTTGAAAATAATAATAATTTTTGAACATGAGAAATAGATTTGACATCACTTATATAGTTATATACATAAATATGTCCACATCATTTATATGTATAAAAACTTTATATAGTCTACGATTACATCATCGATATCATTTTATTTTATTTTCATAACCACTCGTTTATATTTCAAACATGATCTCCCATATAATATTTAGATTATTATTGTCACCAATTTGGTTAAGAAAGTTATTCAAATCAAATGTATATCACGACTAAGATCTATCAACACATGTTGATAAATAGATATATAGTGAAATTTGAATCCAATGAGAGCATCTCCGATATTATTAGTAAATTTGGATCATTAAAAGTTACCAATTCGGTATTTGAGGATTGTTTTCGGGGATTGCTAAATTTGATGATTGTGTAGTCTATAATAGTACACTTTATCTAAATCAAAAACCTACTTTAACTAACTCAAAATCTAATGCCGCCACATTTTTCACTGTTCCCGTTCATTTTTATTTCAAAGGTAACAAAAAAAAAACAGTAAAAGACAAGAGAAGGTATACGATATGGGTATTGATCTATTCATAATGAAGAGATGAAGAGAAGAAGAGAAGAAGAGAAGAACATTTTTTACTGTTCCCGTTCATTTTTATTTTAAAGGTAAAAAAAACTATAAAAGACAAGAGAAGGTATATGATATGGGTATTGATCCATTCGTAATCAAGAGACGAATTTTACCTGATTCCAAATTTTTAGGGTCGAAACAATGATGAGGTATATAGGTGATTGAAGAAAAAAGAAAAGAAAAAGCCACATATGAGAAAGAAAGAATAAAATTATAACAACATTTATTTTGAGTTAATTTTGTATTTGATAATTGAAAATCAATCTTCAAATTTGATTATTGAAGAGGCAATTTGATCATTGATAACTGCTATTGCTAAATTTTAGTCACTCTGTTTGACAGTGTTTTTTGGATAAATAATCAAATTTTGATTATTCTCCTACTTTTAAGGATACCATTGGAGATGCACTGAGCATTTAATTTAAACCTTTTTTATTTAAAGTTTACTTTTTGATATGATTAGTAAGATTACCAATTTGTACATCATCTCTTAACATAGTTAATAGTGCACATCCTCTAGCCCGTGAAACTTTAATCTTGACAACCTTGGCAAATCCAGACTGTTTCCAACCGATCCCTAACCTAGCTAACAGTTTAGATGAGTGTAAAAATTTATTATAATACTTAAAACAAAAATACTGAATACAGATTTAAATACCGTACAAAACTATTGGACAATAATTATCTAATACTTTTAAATTGAATAATTATAAATCAAGTTGCAATCTTCTTATCCAACATGAATTTGAAGAAGATAAGGGTCATCCCTCCTGACCCTCCCTCAACAAAAACCGGAAAAGTTTGAAATTATTGAAAGAATAGAAAGCACAATTGCACAAAGTAAACTAAACCAAGTACTATGTCGCAAAAGCTCAATCTACTACTTATGATATGAAATATTATATATATATATTTATCAACGTACATGTCCAAATTGTGCTATCAACTTCTCATCAAATAATTAGATTCTATGAATTAAAAAGAAAAAGAAAAAAAAAACCCTCAAACTAACGTGGCCGATAAGGTTGAAGTTAAAAGATATCATGTTACTCTTCATTTATTTTTAAAATAATAATGATAATAATAATAATAATAATAATAATAGTAGGTCACAATATCCTTCGAAATTCACAACAATTTGTAAAAAATGAAAGAGATTGATGATACCAATCAACTGTTTGCCACCTTCACTGGCAAAACAAACTATCAGTAGATGACATGATGGTATTGCTTAATTTGCTTGAAAGCAACATTAAAACTAACTTCAAAAAAATAATCAAAAAGCTGATATTTGTTAACATGTAGCTTGAATAATGTTTGATAGATTTCTCAATATCTACTAGAACATATTAGACAGTTGATAAAAATATATTAGTTATTTTATACTTGATAAATGATAACCAATTGATACCATTGCCAGAATTTTGGATGATAATAATTAACATCAGAAATCAGAACAATATTTTTCTGGGTTTATTGTCAAAAATGGGGGGCGCCCAAATGATAGAAATTTTAAAAAAAATAAATATAGTTGAAGATGATGATTTTCTTGAATTACTTTAATTTTGGTCCGGTCCGTCCAACACTTGGATGCTGTTGTCTGAATTTTAGAAATTCATTGAAGTCCCATTGCCTTCTAGAATTTCAACCCAGTAACGGAAAAACGGCAATACAAAGTCTCGTTTGTATTTTAATATTGAATATTTCAATTTAGCTCCTCATGAGTCATCATTACATCTCTCGTTAGATTGGTTTAGTGATATATTTCTAACAACTGCACTTGTTACGGGTATGATTTGGGCCCATCTTAAAACCATAAAATTTTTATAATAGTTTTAAAACATAATAATAAAAGAATTACATCACTTCTTAGGTAATAAAGGAATACATAATAAAGTGATAACTTTTTTTTATCAACCATTTAATTGAGTATTTGAATTTGAAGATGATACAATTGAATAAAATTAATCAAAGTCCAAATTTGATATATCTCTAGGTTTTCGTTCATGAGTCACCTTTTGTCGATCATCTTGTCCAAAATTTGTTATAAATAATGTGACATTGTGAATTATAAATCATTTGATATATAATTAAAGAGGATTTTTAACAAAACTTTTGAACTAATTAATTAGGTTAGTTGATAAAATCTGTCCAAATGAAAAGTTATTTACCCTTGAATATATTGCCGATGATAGATCTAATTATATGATATCAAAGAATTTGAGTGCAGTCCAAGTGTCCAACCACACGTAAGAGAATATGTATATACAATTATACATCTATACATGTAACATGTATATAGAAAAAAAAATTACATAGAGAAAGAAGTTTGTTAATTGTTATGATTGAAAAATAATCATATAGAATATTATAAGGATTATTATTACATATATCGGGATCTGTAATTATATTAAGGATAATTCAGATCCATTCAGGTACATTCGGCTCCTAGATTATAATTATAGAATATTATTATAGCAGAATTATGAAAAAAAAAACTCTCATATATAACTTTGAAATTTTGACCCACCATTTTGTTTTTATAAAAATCAATTATAACCCACTAATAATTACAATTTGCAAACCAAGTGGACAAGATGAGGTTGATAGCTACTATTTAAATAAAAATGTAAAATGAAATTAGACTTTAAATAAAGAAATTAAAAAAAAACAGTGTTGATGACATTACAAGGAAGCTTATCAATAGCTATTTTAAATTAATTAGTCAACCACATGTACTGATGTACATGGATTATGGATACACGTCATGTATGTTAACGTGTTTCGGTGCTCCATCATGGTCAATGGTTTGCACTACGTGGCTTTGACATATCATCTTCTTTTCCGTTACTAATTTCACTTTTTATCCCTTCGAGGTCTGAAAGGCTTCATCTAAACGGTTTCACCGGTTTTGCTTCTCGTGAAATCAAAATTCCTAAACCCTAATTAATGTAAAAGTACAACGTTAACAATTTTAATTTTTAACCACTGCCATTACTGTGGTCACAAAACTTAAATATTCCGGTGAGATTATACTCCATAAATATATATATATTTTTTCTTTTATAAATTTGATCGGGTTGAGGGAGAGAAAACATCATAAAAAAATCATATATTAAAAAACACTAAACATATCCATATACATATTTATTAACAAGAAAGAAAAAGATTCAAGCAAAGAATGTCAAGGTTTGAAATATAATTCCATTTCAGTATATTTTATTATTTAATAGATAAATATGAAATTATCTTTATAATATCTAAATTGTTTATTATGATAAAACAATTAATTATCTAAAAAATAAAATATAGATCGCTCCACGCTATGTACTGCCAACTCTTTGGAGCAAACACATTCAATGTTGTCCAATTTAATTTTGATAAACAAAATTAAAAACATAGTTGACTGTATCAACCCTACGAGTTCACTTTAATCTACAAAAATTATAAAAGTTTGTCGTACGTTGATTTCAATTATTATGAGGGATGTATATAGATGCTGTCTGGAGCCCTGGACAGTGGACAGCTCTAGGTTTTCATGAATAAAAATCACTCATAATCGTGGTATTATCAACCATTAATATTTAATTTTCGATTAAGTCAACTGTTTTACAAGCACCATATGTTTCGATTCATCGTTATCCGTTAACACATACAACTTATATCTGGTCGATCAGTCTGGTCTCTTGTTAGAGAAAAAAGAAAGAGTTATTTTAACAATACAACTGTATAAACAATGTATATTAATCAAGCCATTCCTTAAACGTACACCTAATTAACCACCTTTACATTTGTTTAATTTAATTAACCACTTCTCACCTAATGATCACGTACTGCTAAGTGCTAACATTTATTTTTATATATACTAATTGTTTGTACTGATATTATCAAATTAATTAATATGCCGACACTTTATAAATTAATTTACTTTGATTTCCATCGGTCGTTTCTTAGTATTAGTACAAAAGTACATCATATTTTGTAGTTGAAACAGCCAACTCCAGTTGTTCTGATTATGTTTATGTCAACCATAGAGAAAAATGTAAGTTGAAATGCTTGTTCCAAGAATTTCCTTATATCGTAATTCTATATTCAAGATAGTTTTGAAAAAATAAATATTACAAATTGAATCTGACAAGAGAATAATACTATCTTATAAGTAGTAGTATGTATATGATCGATATATGTATTTGTTTTTTTACATGCATAACCATTTTTATAGATGTGCATTATTTATGAGATTGACTAGTAGTGTTTATTAATTTTTATATAGGTCTTTTCATACTTATTAGCTTCACTAACGGTTAATCAATATTTGCAAATTGCAAATGAAATAATGACTAAGTTATTAATTAAAAATACAAATTGGTATTATTTTTTAATACTTTGATTATCGGATTGCGTAACGTTTTCGTTAAACGAAAAATATAGTAAATTTTTTATGATATGATATTATATTATAAATTAGGGAATAATATACATTCAAATTGATGTTTTTTTAGTAAGTTTTTTAAAGCAAATGGAATGGATTCTATTTATTATGGCACATACTAAATGATAATCTTTCATGGCTTTTAGTGGCCAAGACGCCAAGTTGTCTAGGGTCAGTTATATATGTTTTGCTGATGCTTGCAGACTTGCAAGTTGATCATGTCATATTGTCATGTAATTAATATTTCCGTTTTTATGAGATTAGTTGTGACTTGTGAGGAGATTTCTTTTTAACTTCATATTTAAAAAAAAAAAAAAAAACATGTACCAAACTAGCCACCTTGTTTACCCGCCGTTTATTGAATATGATAAGGCCGTCCTCAACAATCCTCTCCTATCACTAAGGGACTCTAAATTCATTATTAATGATATCAATGCCTTTCTTTTAGATGATAGCTGCTGTCAGTGTCAAGCGATTTCCAAATATGGAAATAACTTGGCACATAAACTTGCTCTATTGGTTTTCTCTTGAGTATCTTTCGCTGGATTCCAGCCCTGTTTTTCCTTTTTCCATGTAATGCTTGTTCTTATATCATAAAAAAAAAAATTATAAGGCTCGAAGCAGCACCACGCATTGATAATTGCTTGATGAGAGCAATATATAGCATGGATCGATCAGATCACATTATTGAAAGCAAAAGGAGAAGTGGACTCAACCTAATAATCAATTGACAATAACTTAATTAGCAGTTAATTAAGACAACTATAAAAGACATGCAATTTGCTTGCTGCTGCCATTGCATGTCAGTATGTTACACGATCACGATTTTCCATGCATTCATAGTCGTTTGGGATCTGGATCCTCTCCTAAGCTAAGCTCTACCTAAGCTTTTGAGAATATGTTATATGTGGCAATTGAAATAATGAATGGACTAGAATCACTTAATTATTTTTTTACTTTAAAAAAAATCACAATTCGCTGACTTTTCGACTACCAAAATATTTCTCTCCTCTATCATGCTTTATTTTCCAATCCATCTGTTTTTAACCACATTTAAAAAAAAAACACACACTCACCACATCCATCGAAAGACAAAGCTTTTGAGGATGGTGAGTAAATTTCGACAATCGAAGCCGGAATTGGAATCGGCGATTTCGACAATCAAAGTCGGAATCACGATTTCGTTTAGGCCCTTCAAGGGCTTCGATGTGTGGAGTGAAATTGCTGATATTGTGCTCAATAACATCTGCAATTTGATGATCTTGAATTTGAGGAAGAAAACCATGGGCATTCATAAGAAGAATGTTGAATATCTGATGGAGGATTGATTTCTTGTTTTTTTAGAAGATAAAACTTGTGTTTATTCATTAATTCCACTCTTTTTTTTTTCAAACTCATTTTTTTCCTGTACTGAATTTCTAGTTAGTAGTTGAGACTGGGGTGATGTAAAATAGTGCTGAAATATTTCTATGCACTGATAGGGACGATGAGAATAAGCGACGGAGCAAAAAAGAGTTAAAGATGGCTGCTTTTTATTAAAAAAATAAAAAAATAAAAAATTTAACTTACTGTGAAGTGAAAAGGTATCAGAAAAATAAAATAAAAGAAAAGACATTTTGAAAATGTTGGGATTTTTTTAAATTAAAAAATTAATTAAATAAATTCAAACCATTCTTTCTTTCTATTGCCATATATAACATGACCTTCAAAAACTTAGGTAGAGTTTAGCTTTATGAGAGGATCCTGATCCAATCGTTTGAGATTTTGGTCAAGACTAAGGACTAAGAGCATCTCCCACTCAATCTCTATCTCTATCTCTAAAATAGGATCCAAAAAGAAATATTCTTCCCATATTACATCTCTAAAAAATTTTCACTCTCACCACACTTTCTATCTTTATCTCTATCTCTATTTCTATTTATATCGACAATTAACTTATATTTTCATTATTATTTTTTACTTTCTTAATAAATTATTGTTCAACTAAATTGTAACAAATATTATTTTTAATAACTAATTTTCTCAACCTACTTATTTATTTTCTAATATTTTCAACTAATTTTCCCAACCTAATTATTTCTTTTCTAACTTTTACAATCAAATTTTTTCACCCAAATTTCTTACATGTTTTATTTGTTACTTAATTATCTCTATCAAACTTTTCAATCAAATTTTTGTAATCTAATTTATAATTAGTAATATGTAATAAGAGATTTTTTTATAACGTAATAATTTTTTTAGAAAAAATGATTACAAAATAATAACATGAAAGTGAGGAAAGTATAAAAAATTATTAATCAATATTCAATATTGGACTCATTTTAAATATCTAGATGAGACATTTCTAATGGTATAATTTTTATGTTAATAAAATTTATAAATTAAAATTTATTATACATTATTTGAATTTAATGAAAAATGTAAAAGGATATAAATAAAATAAAAAATATTGAAAAGTGAATTAAGAATATGAGATTTGATACTTTAAATTTAGAGTATCAATATTAGAAACTCTTAAAAACTTTCTTGGAGACATAACTCCTATTTCCAAGAAATTTTAGAGTATGAGTTGCTCCCATCATTCTCTAAAGTTATGTCTCCAAGAAAGTTTACTAATGTTTATTATAATACAGGATAAAAATTATCATTTAAAAGTGAATAAAAAGTTATTTATAAAAAAGTATAAATAGTCAGTTCAACTTCAACCGATTAAACCACTACTTTCCATCTAAATTGAAAAGGTAACAAATATTCAATGCAAGAAGAACGAAGTAAATATATTAATATTTTGTATCATTCTCATTTCACATTAAATCATAATCAGACACTCTCATTTCTATTAATCTCTAAGAGTAGTTTTCTCTATTAATCAAATAATATAGTGGTTTAAATAAAAATGTTATTAGATAAAAAAAAATATCTAAGATACAATTGAATTATATGTTTCGTATATAGAAAAGAAAAGTGATAATTTATTATTTAAAAAGAAGAAGTAAAATTATAACATATGCCATGCATTCTTTATTCTACCATAAAATTGAATTGTATTTGTTCAAAATCTAGAAGCACTTGTACTTCTTAATATATATTATAATAATTGATTCTAGAAAATAAGATTTTTCTCGGTCCATGTGAAAATTCTAGACTTTTAAAATATAATATAATAATTCATTTTCAAAACCACAAACCGCCCAAAGAAAATAGATTTATGGTATTTTCAAATTCCAACTACATAAAACAAATGTAGAAGGTAGAGAGATTTCAAAAAATAAAATAAAATAAAAAATAAAAACACAAAAACAAAAGTAGAGAAAATTCCAAATCAGAATGGCGGGGTGGCCCAAGACCCCAAGCAATTCTAGTGGACACTGAATCATATTTCTTTTATTTTTATATCTATTTAAATTTTCACTTGCTGAAAAACAAAGACAAAATTACAAAAATAGATCCTCAGATGATATGTTTAGAGGTGAGAATTTCCTGTGTACAAATCTTAGACAGTATATATACCGACCTTTGTAATGGGATCCGGTTGAGTTTTACAAAAAGCTAAAATCTTATTAAGATTATGTTTTCAAATTAAATTTATTGATGTGATCTGACAATTTTAGTGTTTATTTTTGTCTGATCATATCTGTCAATTTATCTGAGTTGGGCAAATGCACTTATGCACTATTTAGAAGTCCTCTGTTCACATTTCAGTTTCACCACCTAAATATATTTAATATATTGATTAAATTTTTTATCACAATTCATAATAAAAACCCGAAAACATTTCTCTATCTTTCTTATACTACTGTAATAAGTTTAAAAAATGAATTTAATTCATAATTTGTGATCTTATTTATTAAAAATGGTTGATAATCAAATAATTTGGACTTCCGGTGGTTGATACAAATAAAATATTAAGTTATACCCATTGAATATAAGAAATCAAGTTTCTTTTATAAGATCATCTCCGATGCATATACCAATGGTAATGCTAAATTTGGTATAAAAAAAATATTAAAATATTATATTTGATATATCATTTTAATCTCAATAAATACAACTAATACATTTAATATATTTAATGAATGTGTTCAATATCGTTTTAGAATTGTTTCAATCTCAATTTTTTTTTTATCAAATTTGTTAAATTTTTTTATTTAAAATATTTAAAATAAAAAAGTCAACAAATACGTCTATATTTATTACTATGCTAAATTTGATATATGCTATATATTGTGCCAAATTTGGCACAAAGTATAGCATATGCTAAACTTGGAATAATTTTTGGCACTGCATTGAAGCATGTTTATTTTTACTCTGTGCTAAATAATAGCATTAGCACAATGATTCAACATTACATTATAAATGCTCTAAAAAAAATATGCCCAAATGCAGTGTAAAAGCTGTGCTAAATTTGTCATATGCTATACGACACAAAGTATAGTATATGTCAAATTTGACACATCGATAAATATAGCCGTATTTATTGATAATAAATTTGGTAGAGAAATTTGAGGTTGAAACAATTCTAACAAAATATTCAATGCATCCATTGAATATATTTATTGTATTTATTGACTTTTATAATTTTAAGTTATAAAAAAAATAAAAAATAAAATATCAAATAAAATTTTATATTGAAGTATAATACTAAAATGATATATTAAATATAACATTTTATTATATTTTGTATCAAATTTAACATTATATTGATATTAAAGATGATCTTACTTTGTGGTAAATAATAATATTGAAACAATAATTTAACATTTGATCGGAGATGCTATAATAAAAAGGGAACAATTTTCTACCATGAATGTTGCAACTAAAAAAACCCTAAAATAATCTCATAGTTATATTCTAATGGATAAAAATAATAAAAATTGAAGGGTCAGATCCAAAATTAAATTTATTAATTATTGTTATGAAATTCATGAATCTCAAAATAATTATAATTAATTATTTATTAATTATTTATAGGTGATAAAAAACAAAAAGAAAAATAATAGACTACTAAAAAAACAAAGAATTAAATAAAAATAAAAAATTAGTTAATGGGGAAGCTCCAGAACCGGCGCGCAATGCGCACACCGTGGTAGCCACGTCAGCGCGTGAAGCGAAGAACTCACCAAGACTCTGCGTACTACAAAAATAAAATAAAAAATTAATCTTTGTCCCTTACCTCTCTGTGTATCGATACGTCTCTCTATATATATAAATTGCAGCTACGGTGTGATAATAGCTCTCATTAACAATTCTACCTCTCTCTCTCTTTTTTCGGCAATTCCAATATATATCCATTACCACATTAGACAAGTCTCCTTATCTCTTCGCTCTCTCTCTCTCTCTCTCTCTGTATCTTTCTTTGTTATATCGAAACAAGCCGTTTAAAACTGTGAAACCAAGCAAAAAGAAGTGACCAATTTACAGGGGCAGAGCTCTGTCAGACACAATCCTTTTAACTGTTTTGTGTTTTCTGGGTATGTTTTCTCTTATCCTATTGAGGTTTTGGATCTCGGGTTTGATCAATATTTTGTTATTTGTTTTTTTTTTGTTGAATTCAATGTAGTTGTCGAAGAGACCAATCGCTTTTCATTCGTTGTTATTAGTTATGAAAATCATCTTATGTAATAAAATGGTGTTCTTCAACTTCTCTGTTTTGGGTCATTTTGATATAGAAATTTTTTTTTTTGTTTTTTTTTTTGGCAAAATGATATGTATCTTGAAATTGATTCAATTATTATTATTTTTTAATCAAGACTCTTCTTGTGAAGCTAGAAGAAACTCTATAGTCTATTTTGGAGATTAATATATCTGCTTCGTAAATTTGAGAGAATAAAATTTTTGTTGGTTGTAGTTCTTATGAGATTTAGAGCATTGAAAACTGGAATTTTTTATTTTTCTATCTTTTTTCTTCGAATCTTTATTTGAGTAAAAAAGTAAAGCATGATTTTAAAGCTCTGCTGCCAGCTTTTTTTCATTTTTTGTTATCTTTTAAATTGCTTTAGCACTCTAGACTCACCTCCCAAGGTTCAATCAAAATTAGACTACTTGAGTTGCTTTTCTTGTTTTTCTTCCTATAATTAGAAGCCTTTTGATTGTTTATAATAAATATATATATATATTTATTTATATATCCTTAACTTTAGATTCAAGTAGACAAATCTGTGAGCTTTGTTTAAAGTTATTCAATGGATGACTTGTGATGGAGGCCATGTAAATAAAGCTTTACTGTTAATTGAACCCATACCAGGCTTTAGGAATTTTAGTGGGGATTGGAATATCATTCCTTGATATTACACACAGACAACCAAATGTTTTTGTTCTTAGCTTCTTCTTCTTGTTTAATTTTTCACTAATCTATAATATAATTTCAAATCAAATGTTTGTGCTCACAGATTTGAACAATAGGATCCTTTTCTAAACTATGTATCTTTAATGCGAATAATAGAAGATAGTTTAATTTATAGGTGTTGAAACCTTTAAAATTTCTGCACCCTTGTTCTGAGTCTGCTGATTTCAATTTCAAATACTGAATTTTCATTAACAGTTCATGTTACATGGTTTGGTTGATCTTCTTGATGATATATAGTTGTGGTAGGTTTTACTTTTAATGATTAATATAAAATATCTGTCATAGTCTTTTTCTAGGCATAAATTGTTAGGTGCCCCACCTTAAAATTATTAGTTGAATGGAGGTTGATCACATAAAACTTATGACAGTAGCTTTTGTGAAATCTGGTTTGGTGAAATTTATGAATAGATCAATTCTCATCTTCCATAACTCATCTCTTTCCAAAATTTATCCAAAATTTTGAGGTACCATTTAACTCTGAATTGTGTTGGGGTCTTTTTTTAATGGTTATAAAGTTCTTTGGTACTATTCAATGTTATACTTGTAGGGAGGTTAAGGGTGGAGATTTGTTTTTTTTTAATATATATCATGTTCTGATTCATCTTATCTAGGTGAAGTTTTTTTTTTTTTTTTTAATATCCAGTGCTGTAACACCTTCTGGAAGGTCTATGATATAGGATTATTTTATTTCTGGTTCTAGGCAACCTGTCTTCATGTATGATTTTATTTGTAAATTGATTGGAAATGAAAAAAGGACCCATGTATTGATTATTATTGTTATATGTATGGCTGTGGTGGTATGGAAGGGGACCTCTGTTGTTTTGCCCTTGGCCCCTCTTGTTTTAAATAATTGGCTATGCTTGAAACTAGTTAGAAATTTTGCCTGCCTTTGTTGGATATTTTGAAAAAAAACGTGTTTTGCACGGTGTTGCTTCGTTGCAAAGTTATTGTCGTTTGATTCCTGTTAGATAAGCTTTGCTTCTGTTCTTTCTTTAATATGATTCTGATCTGATGTTATTCATTTCATTTTCAGAATTAAGAGGTGGAAAGGAAGCTCCTTTGGAACATATAAGATGGAAATGGAACAGTACTTTGAAGAGTCTGTAGCTCAAAATGATTTCGGCAGAGGAGATAAATCTTCGGTTAAGAAGTGGAAATCTGCCACCGATGCAGTTGCAGAGTCTGATGATAGTCCTCCTGGTGGTTTCGACTGCAATATCTGCCTAGACTGTGTGCAAGAACCCGTTGTAACACTTTGCGGGCACCTGTACTGCTGGCCCTGCATCTACAAATGGCTTAATATCCAGAGCACCTCTATTGAGGACCAAGACCAGAAGCAGCAGCAATGTCCTGTATGCAAAGCTGAAGTTTCTCCGGACACCCTCGTTCCTCTCTATGGACGGGGCAAGACCATGAAGCCCTCGAATGGGAAGGCTCCTCATCTTGGTATTGTCATACCAAGGAGACCACTTGGACCTGTTTGTGGGGTTGACTCACCAAGGTCGCCTAGTTACAACACCATGAGTCCGCGCCTAACGCCACAGTCTCACCATCGCAATAATCCACAACCTCATCATCTGTACTACTCTCAACCTGGCAGTTATCTTGCATCACCGATGTCTAGCCCGGGTGGCACAGCAACAAACACGTTTGATCCAATGGTTGGAATGTTCGGGGAAATGGTTTACTCCAGGTTGTTTGGAAACTCGATAACCAATACGTATACCTATCCGAACACGTATAATTTAGCTGCAAGCACTAGTCCTAGGATCAGAAGGCACGTAATGCAGGCCGATAAGTCGCTTAACAGAATATGTTTTTTCCTTTTATGTTGTTTAATTTTGTGTCTTCTTCTATTCTGATACAATTTCCCGTTCTTCCTAGTCAATTATACACCTGTAAAAATCATGATCACCCGGAATACAGGTATTAGTCTGCCGGAGTATTAGACGATAGAGATGTTCCTCCAGTTCTGCGATGTATGTAAATTATAATGAGTCTTGTTTTCAGCTTTTTACGAAATAGCTTTCTGATAAACATTGCAAAATTGTGTTTTGGTTTGCTTTGAATGGTTGTGTGAGACTTGGATTTCAATGTTTGTGTGCATAAATCCTTACCTAGTAATAATTTCACATCAAGCCATCAATATCAATGCATGGCAACAAATATTTATTTATTTATTTTTCAATAAAGGAGTCTATCGGGTGGCAACTTATAGTGAACAAGTTGTAAAAAGTAATTTCATTTAGACTTCTTAGTTTGGCTGTCTCTATCGACTTTGACGCCTCCAAGAAACACTAGAGAAGTGGACAAGAGAGGCTGCTGCCCTCTATTTTGTCCAAGACTTGCCGCTGGCTCTCTTTCATTTCAAGTGACCGGTGTTTGTTTTCTTTGCTTTTTCTACACACGTGTAACGTGTTGCCATACCATTTTGGTTTACATGGCCTAGCTGTAAAAAATGACAAAAAACTTTTCTTATTTGCAATCTTGAGTCTTGTAGATGGTGGGTTTTTCTTCATATGAACTCTCTATCTATATAATACGTATACATATCAACTTCATGAGTGAGTGATTGTTGATAAACATTAAACATGTATCACCCTAGAGTGGACCAGACTGATTGGTTTTGCACCTGGTAGACCTCAATGAATCAATTCCCACCGAGATAAAGTGAAATGTGAAATGATTTATGTGAGTGGGAACTTGGATGCATGCATGGTTGGGTTGGGTAGCTAGCCTCTCATTTTCTGTCACATTTGATTCGCCTATTCCAATCTTATCTTTTCTTTCTTCATTTTCCGGTGATTTAATAAAATCATAAGCTAGTTTTTTGCATCTGACACAACACCGGTGTCAAAATGATGTAGAATATAAGGGGACGTTGTTTTTTTCACTTAAAACTTAATAAGTCTGAATTATAATTATTAAGTTGTTTTGTTTTTTTTTAAGTGGTCAAACAACTTAAAAATATTAAAAAACAACTTAAAATAAAAAGTAAAAAATTCTCACTTTTCGTTTAATCGTAAATAACTGAATTGCATTAAATGTAATCCAAAATCTTTTCTTCCGATACTTTCCCAATAAATAAAATATTTTCAATTTCATCATAATTATATATGGTATAGAAAACTTTATTTTAATATATTGTTTATTTTAAATAGCTTTTTAAAAAAATCTTAATCACTTCTCGTATTGGTGTTTAATATAAATACTTTATTATGATCACTTCTCATAATATATAAATACTGTATTTATATATTATTTTTTTAAAATGTTTTGTGTGAGTTTTCTTATTACCTCCTATTATTTTTTGAAAAAAAAACATTTTCTTTTTTATTAAAAATGAAGTTTATTTGTAATCAAAGAAGAAGATCGTGATCATATGTAGGGATGGGCGTTTAATGGATCGGTTCACTTTTGGAGTGAACCGATAAAAAACCGATAATGTTCGGTTTTTGAAAAAGTGAACCGATCCGATCAACTTAACAATTATGAACCGATCAAAAACCGATTAAATTTGACCGGTTCGGTTCGGTTCGGTTTTTTCGGTTTTGGGCCAATTGGACCAAATTTTTGGGTTTTAATTAGTACACATATTTTCATATTTTAATCTTTTTGGACCTTTGACCAAATTAAATTATGGGTTTGAACAAATTAAAATACTAGTTTAAAATAATATTCATAAAAAAAACTAAGAAAAAAATATGATGTGACACACTTTCATAGTTTTACACTTTCATAGACTATTAAACATTAAAACTAAGGATATATATATATATATATATATATATATATATATATTGGATCTCGGTTCGGTTTTTCGGTTTGGGATAACGAACCGGAAAAAAAACCGATTCAATCGGTTTTCAAAAAAATGATCCGAACCGAACCGGTCAACATAAGAAAACCGGAAAAAAACCGATTGAATCGGTTCGGTTCATCGGTTCCGTTCTGTTTATTGGTTTTTTGCCCACCCCTAATCATATGTGTTCATATATAATTATTATTTTTTGATTGTTTTTTATTCTATATAATATGTATAATTGTTTAACATGAGTATAAATGTAATAAAATCACTTATTTTTAGACAATTTTACTTTTAAAAAACAAATGTGTTGACAATACATTCAGATGTGAGAAAAAAACAAACAAACATATCATTCAAGTTCAGATTTCAGTCCCTATTCAGTCTTTAGAAAAATTCAGGACCGTTCATTCTTCAAACAAAAAAACAAATGACCCCTAAGTTACATAGAGGAAGAGTCACTGCAAATGCAATAATACTTCAAAACTATTTAATTGAGCATCAAAGTCTTGGGAATCAAGATTTTCTTCTGACAGTGATAATATTAAGTTATGTAATAAACAAGCTCTTTTGCTGTTGCCTGTTGGGGCAATTGCCAGGAGCTTCTTATACAAGTTACAAGACAAATTTTCTTCATTAGTATTATCTTTCATATAATAATTCATTTTAAATTCAATATAACATAATACAAGAAAGTGAATCCTTCATCATCTTAACAAAATAATTAATGAATACCAATCACTAAGCAAGTTTTCGAGAATGGAATCTCAAAGGCCGGTCAATTGTGCTAAGAGGTGGTTGTAGAAATGGGTTAATTTTATTTTTTGAAGATATTTTAATATTTTATTAAGCATTAACTATTAGTTTTATTGTTTCACCTAAAAGTTTGAGAAGCAAAAGATAAAAGAAACATATCTAACATGTGAAACATTTCAGTCCGATAATTTGAAAAAGTGGTTCATGTCAATAAGGTTGTTTCTCCATCACATCAATTAAATCCTAGTTGCATCTTCTTCATGAAGTTGCAGTA
The DNA here is from genome assembly GCA_033220585.1 of Dipteronia sinensis. Lineage (NCBI taxonomy): Eukaryota > Viridiplantae > Streptophyta > Magnoliopsida > Sapindales > Sapindaceae > Dipteronia > Dipteronia sinensis. Next base: position 39,698,958 of record CM065645.1, read on the forward strand.
TTAGATGATCATTATGGAGGACTGGTTACTATACCCACCAAAAATTGAAAACCATTTTTTTTTTTGATGATAATGTGAGAGTGGTTCCTAGAAATCTAAATAATTTCTAAATTTATCATGAATGATTCTCAAATTTTAGTGTACCATACCCATGTGAGTATATTAGCCAAATCCTCGTTATGGACTGCTCGGAGTTGGTGCTGCCTGTAGCCTACTGTAATATATTTTCTACCACCACCAGGCACCAAGCCCAGCTAAAGAGCTAAATATTGGTTTTTAATTTAACCCACTAACTACTTGTATCAGCAATTTTGTGGACTTCTTGTTATCTTTAAAGCTGAGTGAAAGTTCACCACCCACCTACCGTAAATTCCTAATTATTACTGGTTGATTATTTTGGCAGTTTAAAACGTGCTCATGTCATTTTGGTTGCAGCCTGGTGGTATCTTACCGAAGTTGAGATCCTAAATTCAAATATAAATATATGTATATGATTAGCAAAAACCCAAATTTAAAGAGAATTCAAATACGACTCTAGTACTTTTCTCATAAAGCATCTCTTCTATGAATCACTTTAACTAGTTTTTACTGTTTTTAGTATTGACATTGAAAAGACATAAATCTCACTTTATGTTTTAGTGTATCAAATTTCTTTCACTTATCCAACAATTAGAAATAAATTGACAAATAACAAAAATAAACATTAACTGTAAAGAACAACCATCAAAAGTTAGAAATAATTGATTATCATAGACTCTTAAGTCCTAAGAACTTGAAAAGTTAAAACCGATAAATTAGATACCATGAGATGAGATAAGATCCTCTTCTCATCTAAATTAACAGTTTTCTTTATAAGAAATGACTCATTAATAGTATTTAAATTTTCATATTGTTTTTGGTTATATTCTGCATATAAAATAACATTGCTACAATTTTGAAGGCAAAAAAGCTCATAAATTATTCAAGAGAGATGTCAACTTCAGTACCTGGAACTCGGTAATATTGATAGATAATTGACCTAAATCTAGAGAAAAAAAAACCAGAATCAACTGCTACTTTCATTTTTAAAAATTTCATGCATCTCCCCATCAACCAATGTGTTCCTCTCTTTCCATCTGAGCAATGGCTTCAAAATGAAGAGTTTCCTAGTTAAAATTACTCCCTAATTTATCATAAATATCGGTGGAAGAATGACCCCGTTCTTGAAGTAACTTCAAAAACTCTTCTGCTGCTCCCACATCATCCTGTTGTTTTAAATACTCAAGAATTGCTGCTAAAGTCATTGTATTTGGCGTCCATCCTGGTCGATCTGCCAAGACTGCTTTCTTCATTGCCTCCACTGACTTTGCCATCTGACCGTTAGCATGGTAACCAGTTGCCATACGATCCCATGTGGTTGCATCAGGATCCTTCCCACTCTCTATAAACCCGTTAACATATGCTTCAGCCTTTTCCAAATGACCCTTCCTGCAATAAGCACTGATAATAACATTTGGCACCCGAGCATCAAAATATTCCAGCTCAGATTCCCACTCCTTAAAGATCCTCTCAGCGCCATTAATTTCATCCAACTTCATCAATGAGCTGATCATACATAGATAACCTGAGTTGTAGACTTTTCCCAAATTCTTTAACAAATTCCACATACGATATACATCATCTGTTTCCCCAGCAGTAGCATATAAAGTAAGGACAGTTTCATAAACAATCCGTTTTGATTTACCACTAATTGTAGGCTCCAATTTCCTAAGCATTGCCAAACCCTTTTCAATTAAACCAGCTTTCAAGTACCACTTAGCTACAATAACATAAACATGCCAATCCAAGGTGAGACCAGGATCAAGTGCCATCTTTGATAAAATTCTCTCCATTCCCTCTATGTCGGCAGTGGCACCATAAGCATTCAACTGAATGTTAGAAGTGAATTTGTCATGTTTAATACCGTTTTGCTCCATCTCTTGCAATAACATTTCTAGTTTCTCAGTTTTCCCCAGCTGAGAATAAAGCTTTAGCATTACATTGTATGCCAGCGATGTTTTTAGAAACCCAAACTCCCTCATCTTTAGCATGAGGGCCTCTGCTTTTTCCAAATGTTTATGGGATGCATAGCAGTGTAAAAGGGCACCATAAACTTGAAAACCTCTTAAATCATCAGGAATACCATCAAAATATTTCTCCACTTGTTCTAGGCCATGAACTCTCGAGATTAAATCCAACCGAATTGCAATGTCTCCGGGCGATACTTGGTGATTCATTTGGTCACCCATCCATTCTGATACCTAAATTAAATAAGACAAACAAGGACAAGCTTCAAGAGCATATTGTTTAACCACATTAGAATCAGTTAAAGTTGCGTGTGTTCTAAATGGAATACAACATTTCAATAATAAACAATGAAAAACGATATTTATTTGATTAAAATCAAAATCAAAGTAATATATGGGTTGCGCTTGCAAGTAGACTAAGGAAATATTAACCTGGAGAGCGTGGCCGGAGCGGTTGAACTTACGGAGCTGTTTGACTAAGCCTTGAAGATCAGACTGCTTGAGGTCTCTTCCTTGTTCGAGCCACTCTTCGAGGATCGCTGTCATTGAATTCGTTGGATGTCCGGCCCTTGAGATCCTACGGTAGATAGTGTCAGTTGGATCAGGATGTGAAATGGAGGAAAAGAACCCACCACCGAAGGTGGAAACCCTAGAAACCCCTAAACGACGCCATGAATTCGGTCGAAGAAGACGCAGCTTGTCCATTTTTTGTTTCAGAGTCAAAAGAAATTGAACGAGTCAGGGGTTTTACAAGGGTTTAGCGATTCCTAAATCCTAACCTGTTTATTGATGGGCTTATTCCTCAGGCCCATCAATTTTTGTGCATGTATAGATCCAATTTTACCTATCTATTTTTTTTAATTTTTAATTTTATTTTTTAAAATTGGCAACATTATGGTCGTGTCGAGATATAACAAGATTATACTCTATAAGTACGGCTCGGAAGTAACTACACTTAGTGTTTGTTTGGTTGAATGTTCTACTGCCTTAAAAGGATTACAAAAGGCTTTTGAGATTGCCTATTTTAAATTGAGTAGAGACTAGTGGAGTTTAAATCTCTATAACTATAATTTTTTTTATGGGAAGGTGCTTCTCCAAATTGATTTTTTTTTAAAGAAAAAACCCTACCAACCAAATAAGCTCTTTAAATAATAAAGATCTCTCCTCGCACTTTACTATTTAACGAAGACATATGATATTATATTTACACTATCAGAGTTTGAAGCAAGAAGCAAATGACCTGATTGTTAATATCATTTATTTGGTCAGTTTTAATATTTTGTTTTAATTACATTTGCATTGTGTATCAATTGTTTGAAATTTAACTGAGTTTTGGTAAAATTTGGGAACTGGCAATATAAGATTTGAAAATGATAATGTGATTAGTGTTTCTATTCAAATGACTTTACAAAAGATTCCATCTACGATATACAAGGGAAGATGGCATACATCTCCCACGACTGGCACTGAATCAGCAATTAGATGACATTTTTAAAACATGGGAGGTCCACACAGAATTATATCTGAACTCTTTAAAATCTTATTCATGCAAAGAGCTCCAAAAGGGTACGAGCCAGGCCTAGATTCAAGGATCTTGTGTGTTTCTTCATTGGCAGATATACAAGAACCGAAGAAACTGAAGCCCCGGCTGCAACACAAATCATCGGCCATCTGTGATAGATCTCTCAGGTTAAAGGACCCAACTTCTTCAAGAATCTTATCATATCCTCTGCTCCACCAACATCTCCTGGACCTTTTAAGTAATCCAGACAGGAATCCAAAGTTACAGAATTTGGCAACCACCCTTGTTAACGACAGATTCTGCCTTTTCAAAAAGACCCTCTTTGCAATAAGCAATAGGAAGGCAAATCAGTATCCGATTCTCACACACGGTGATGCACTGTGACTCCCACTCCTCAAAGATCTTCTCAGCACCCTCAATGTCCTCCAGCTTTGCAAGACATGTAATTATGCAGGCATATGATGCCATGAGATCATCTAAAGTAACAGCCTTCTTTATAAGAAGAAATGACTCAATAATAGTATTTGAATTTTCATATTGCTTTTGGTCATATTCTGCATATAAAATAACATTGCTACAATTTTTAAGAAAAAAGAGCTTATAGATTATTCAAGAGAGAAGTCAAATTCAGTACCTGGAACTCGGTAATATTGACAGATAATTTACCTAATTCTAGAGAAAACAAAATCAGCTGCTACTTTCATTTTTAATAATTCCATGCATCTCCCCATCAACCAATGTGTCCTCTCTTACCATCTGATCCATGGGTTCAAAATGAAGAGTTTCCTTGTTAAAATTACTTCCTAATTTATCATAAATACCGGAAGAATGACCCCGTTCTTGAAGCAACTTCAAAAACTCCTCTTCTGCTGCTCCCACATCATCCTGTTGTTTTAAATACTCAAGAATTGCTGCTAAAGTCATTGTATTTGGCCTCCATCCAGGTCGATCTGCCAAGATTGCTTTCTTCATTGCCTCCACTGACTTTGCCATCTGACCGTTAGCATGGTAACCAGTTGCCAGACGATCCCATGTGGTTGCATCAGGATCCTTCCCACTCTCTATAATCCCGTTAAAATATGCTTCAGCCTTTTCCAAATGACCCTTCCTGCAATAAGCACTGACCATAACATTCAGCACCCGAGCATCAAAAAATTGCTGCTCAGATTCCCACTCCTTAAAGATCCTCTCAGCGCCATTAATTTCATCCAACCTCATCAATGAGCTTATCATACATAGATAACTTGAGTTGTAGACTTTTCCCAAATTCTTTAACAAATTCCACATACGATATACTTCATCTATTTCCCCAGCATTAGCATATAAAGTAAGGAGAGTTTCATAAGCAATCCGTTTTGATTTACCACTAATGGTAGGCTCCGATTTCCTCACCATTGTCAAACCCTTGTCAATTAAACCAGCTTTCAAGTACCACTTAGCTGCAGTAACATAAACATGCCAATCCAAGGTGAGATCAGGATTAACTGCCATCTTAGATAAAAGTTTCTCCATTCCCTCTATGTCGGCAGTGGCACCATAAGCATTCAACTGAATGCTACAAGTGAATTTATCATGTTTAATACCGTTTTGCTCCATCTCTTGCAATAACATTTCTAGTTTCTCAATTTTCCTCAGCTGAAAATAAAGCTTTAACATTACATTGTACGACAGCGATGTTTTTAGAAACCCAAACTCCCTCATCTTTAACATGAGGGCCTCTGCTTTTTCCAAATATTTATGGGATGCATAGCAGTTTAAAAGCGCGCCATAAACTTCTAAACCTCTCAAATCATCAGGAATACCATTAAAATACTTCTCCACTTGTTCTAGGCCATGAACTCTTGAGATCATATCCAACCGAATTGCAATGTCTCCGGGCGATACTTGGTGATTCCTTTGGTCACTCATCCATTCTGATACCTAAATTAAATAAAACGAACAAGGACAAGCTTCAAGAGCATATTGTTTAACCATTTTCGAGTCAAATTTCATCAAAGGTAGGCAACTTAGTTGAATATCGATCCAGTTAAAGTTGCATATGTTCTAAATTGAATGCAAAATTTCAATAATAAACAATGAAGAACAATATTTATTTGAGTCAAATAAAAATCAAAATCTAAGTAATAGATGGTACTTGTCAAATAGACTTAAAGGTAATAAGTAAATGTTAACCTGGAGAGCGTGGCCGGAGCGGTTGTACCTCCGGAGCATTTTGACCAAGCCTTGGAGATCAGACTGCTTGAGATCTCTTCCTTGTTCGAGCCACTGATCGAGGATCGCTGCCATTGAATTCGTTGGATGTCCGGCCTTTGAGATCCTACGGTAGATAGTGTCAGCTTGATCAGGAAGTGAAGTGGAGGAATAGAACCGACCACAGAACGTTGAAACCCTAGAAACCCTTAAACGACACCATGAATTCGGTCGACGAAGACGAAAAAGCTTGTCCATTTTTGTTCAGAGTCGGAAGAAGAAATTGAACGAGTTGAGGGTTTTACAAGGATTTAGCGATTTCTAAATCCCAACATGTTTATTAATGGGCCTATTCCTTAGGCCCATGAATTTTGGTGCATGTATAGATCCAATTTTACCTCACAATTTTTTTAATTTTTAATTTTATTTTTTTAAATTGGCAACATTGTGTCCGTCGAAATTAGGTTCTATAAGACTACAAGTACGGTTCGAAAAGCAACTTCAACTACAGAATCTCTCCTTGCACTTTACGATTTAATGGACAAAGATGGTATTATATTTACACTATCAGAGTTTAAAGTAAAACACAACGAACCCTGATTGCTAATATCATTTATTTGGTCAGTTTTAATATTTTGTTTTAATTACATTTGCATTGTGTATCAATTGTTTGAAATTTAACTGGGTTTTGGTAAATTTGGGAACTGGCAATATAAGATTTGAAAATGATAATGTGATTAGTGTTTCTATTCAAATGACTTTACAAAAGATTCCATCTACAATATACAAGGGAAGATGGCATACATCTTCCATTGACTGGCACTGAATCAGCAATTAGATGACATTTAAAACATGAGAGGTCCACACAGAATTAGATCTGAATTTTTAAAATCTTATTGATGCAAAGAGCTCCAAAAGGATATAACCCAGGCCTAGAATCCTAGATTCAAGGATCTTGTGTGTTTCTTCATTGGCAGATATACCATCCATTTTCATATGATCAAGAACCTAAGAAACTGAAGCTCCGGTTGCGAGCCATCTGTGATAGATATCTCTGGTTAAAGGACCAAACTTCTTCAATAATCTTATCGTATCCTCTGTTCCACCAACATCTCCTTGACCTTCCAAGTAATCCAGACAGGCATCCAAAGTTACAGAATTTGGCGACCACTCTTGTTTTCCAACAGAAAGTGCCCTCTTCAACATCTCAGCTGCCTTGGCCATTTGATTATCTCTCTTATATCCCATTGCTAACACGTTCCACAAACTGGCGTAAGGTTTTCCACCTTCGAGAGCCTTGTTAACAGCAGATTCTGCCTTTTCAAAAAGACCCTCTTTGCAATAAGCAATAAGAAGGCAAATCAGTACCCGATTGTCACACACAGTGCTGCACTGTGACTCCCACTCCTCAAAGATCTTCTCAGCCCCCTCAATGTCATCCAGCTTTGCAAGACATGTAATCATGCAGGCATATGATGGACCCATTTTTTCATCACCCTATGGCTTGAACGTGTTCCAGGCTCGGTAAAGCTCGTTCTTCATTCCAGTACCTGCCCAGTGAGTCAGAAGGAACTCAAGTGCCAATTTCCTTTTTCGAAGGTACATCATTTCCTCCATTTTCTTTAGCATTGGCAAGGCCTTCTCAATCAAACCTACCTTTAAATAGCCATTTGCTGCAATTGAATAAACCTTCCAATCAACAACAAAGTTGGGATCCTTCTCCACCCATTTCAAGACCATTTCCATCACGGAAATTTCAGATGCTGCAACATAAGCAGACATTACAACCTCCATCGTTTTCTTATCTTTAGGAATTCCCTTCTCCTCCATCTCCTGGATTTAAACCTCAATCTTATCATATTCTCCGGTCTTATAGTAAAGGATGATCAACATGTTGTAAAACCCATTTCCCTCATATTCTGCATAATGGCTTCTGCTTTCTCAACAGATCTCTGCTGCACGTAGGCATGGAGAAGAGCACCATATACCTTACATGTTTTTGCATCGTTTGGAACATTGTTGAAGTATTTTTCTGCAAGTTTTATTCCACAAATTCTACGGACCATATTCCATCTACCCGCAATATCACTAGGTGACAATGCAAGATTATGATGATCAGTCATCCATTGAGATATCTGTATAACATAAAATAAAGAAGAATAAGGTCGAGAACTAACAGTTTACACTTTATCCAATCTGCAACCATGTTAATACACTTCAACAACCGCATGCTCGAACAGTTTAACCATTCAGTCATGGAGTGTAGCCTAATTAGGCCTTCCACATCACGAGTTCACGACATACACCTCTACTGATACATTCAAACATAAATACAATACCAGCATTCTTAAGAAACTCGTCTCATACATTACTTTGATGTTTCAAAAATGATGCAGTAGTAAAATTTGCATACAATATATCAGCAAATTCCCAGGAATTTGAGTGTTTCATAAATTTGGCTTTTTGTTACTAAATTTCCGAACATTAACTTCATGCCCAAATCACAGACTAGCAGTTAGCTATATTCATCCTAATAAAATTACCATTTGCACAATCCAGCCTAAATTACAAAACATAAACTTGATTAATGATTATCAAATACACTAGATACCACTAATCACTTCCACGGATTCCACGTATTCGTACTGCTTGCACAATTAACAAAACGGGGAAGAGAAGTTAGAAGGAACCTGAAGAGCGTGAGTGAAGCGCCTATAGCTCTTCATGATTTGAACAAGATTTCGAAGTTGTCTTCTATCAACGCTTCTTCCTTCACTGACCCATTGCTCCAATACCGGTACTACTGAGGTTTTTGGGTCTCGGATGAGTTGAATCCGATCATAAAGCAACCCACTTGAACAAGTATGGATGTCAGGTTTTGGTTTTGGTTTTGATGTTTAAGAAGACTGAAGCTAATTTCCCAGAAGAATTCTGATGTTTTTGTTCAAGGAACTTGGTTGAGAATTGAAGCTTCATGTTTTCTCTCTCGATTGTTCTACACTAGAGAGCTAGAGATGGTTTAACAAAAGGGTTTTAACCGGGGGCCAAAGAAAACCAAAACCACTGAACCGGTCGGTTTTTTTATAATAAAACCGCTATGGTCTAACCACCGAATAATTTTTATATTTTGATTCTATTAGATATCACGTCCAAAACTTCAAAATTAAAACGTTATTTATTATTTTATATTTGTTTTATTCAACCATCAATACTCAATAATATGTTATTTGGCTTTTATTTTATTATTTTATTTGATCCGAAAAGATATTTAAATTTTAAATTTTATATTTGAATATATTTTGTTTACTTTATATTTTATATATGAATTAATCAATAACTCATCATGCCATATATTTCTCTTAAATGATGGACCATTTGATCTTAACAATTTTAAAAGAAAATTTCAAGTTTAGAACCGTTAAACCGAACCAGACCGAACCGAACAAATATAATTTGGTCCGATCTAGTCTAAAAAAGGAGATTGATCCAAACTGATCATGTTTTTAAAAAAACAAAAATTTTTGATTTGGTCCAGTCCCAGTTGAAACCGAAGCATGATCAGCCCTAATTTTAACTCATACTTCACCCTCCTGTTACCACTTAATAAATTTATTTTTATTAAATTAGTAAAAACAAAAATGAAACTATATTTCCTATCATATTTTATACATATTTCAAGACCATATTATTTTAAAACTGGCTTTTAGTGTCTATGTTTGTATTCAAAATTGTTTTAGAAGCAATACATTTTTTTTATCCTTTATTTGCCAACATAAAGTTTTCATGTAAATTCTCAATCAGCTGTACTTGGAACTTTTTTTTTCTTTTATTTGTTGTCTACGTTATACTATAAACATCATGAAAGTCTGTGGAGATGGCATTTGGATTTCGAACTTCAATCTGAAACCTGTAAATCTAACTCATGCAAAGAGCCGCAGAAGGCTATAAACTTTGCCCAGTTTTAAGGATCTTGTCTGTTTCTTCATCAACAGAAAAGCCGTCCATTTTCGACTGATCAACAACCTCATAGACTGAATCTCCAGCTGCGACACAAGTCCTCAGCCATCTGTGATAAATATCCCTAGTCAAAGGACCCGACTTCTTTAATAATCTAATCATATCCTTTACTCCATCAACATCTTCTTGACCTTCTAAGTAATCCAGACAGGAATCCAAAGTTACAGAATTCGGCGACCACCCTTGTTTTCCAACTGAAATTGCCCTCTTCAACATCTCAACGGCCTTAGGCATTTGATTATCTTTTTCATATCCGACAGCTAAAACATTCCACAAACTAGCTTGAGGTTTTTTACCTTCCAGAGCCTTGTTAACAGCAGATTCTGCCTTCTCAAAAAGACCCTCTTTGCAATAAGCAATCAGTAGGCTAATCAGTACTCGATTGCCACACATGGCAGTGCACTGTGACTCCCACTCCTCAAAGATCTTCTCAGCTCCCTCAATGTCGTCCAGCTTCACAAGACATGTAATCATGCAGGCATATGATGAACCAAATTGTCTACCCTGTGGCTTGTACATGTTCCAAACTCGGTAAAGCTCGTCCTTCATTCCAGTACCTGCCCAGTGAGTGAGAAGATACTCAAATGTCAATTTCCTTTTTTTAAGGTGCATCATTCCCTCCATTTTCTTTAGCATTGGCAAGGCCTTTTCAATTAAACCAACCTTTAAATACCCATTTGCTGCGATTGAATAAACCTTCCAATCAACAACATAGTGTGGCTCCTTCTCCATCCATTTCAAGACCATTTCCATCATGGAAATGTCAGATGTTGCAACGTAAGCAGACATTAAAACCTCCCTCGTTTTCTTATCTTTAGGAATCGCCTTCTCCTCCATCTCTTGGATTAAAACCCCAATCTTATAATTTTCTCCAATCTGAGAGTAAAGGGTGATCAACATGTTGTAAGGAAAAGATGATGTTGCAAAACCCATTACCCTCATCTTCTGCATAATGGCTTCTGCTTCCTCAACAGATTTCTGTTGCACGTAGGCATGGAGCAGAGCACCATATACCTGACATGTTTTTGCATCGTTTGGAACACTGTTGAAATATTCTTCTGCCAATTTTATTCCATGAACTCTATGGACCATATCCAACCTATGCGCAATCTCACTAGGTGACAATGCAAAATTATGACGATCAGTCATCCATTGAGATATCTATATAACACAAAATAAATAAGAGAAAGGTTAAGAACTAACAGTGTACACTTCATCAAGTTCATCCATTTGCAGTCATGTTAACACACTTCCACAACTGCATACTTGGATAATAGTCATGGAAGGCAGCCTAATTAGGCCTTCTATAAACATACCAGCCAGCGTTCATAAGAAATCCGTCTCATATCTTAAATGAAGTTTCATTTTCGAAAATGATGATAAAAACGTCTACATCAGTAAAATTTTCATACAATATATCTACAAATTTCCAGGCATATTTCAGTGTTTTCTTCGATTTGGCTTTTTGATACTTAATCTCCCAAAATTAACATTATGCTGAAATCACAGTCAGCTATATGCATTCTAATTAAATTATTATTTGCACAATTCAGCCTAAAATGTAAAACGTAACCCTGATTATTAAATAAACTAGAAACTCAATCAGAACAAATTCAAATCTATAAAGAAATTTGGGTAAAATAATGCACATCAGATTCCAGGTATTTCGTAGTGCTTGGAAATATAGCATAGAACTAAGCGATTAACAAAAAGGGGAAGAGAAGTAGAACCTCGAGAGCGTGATTGAAGCGTCTAAGGTTCTTCATGATTTCAACAAGATTTCGAAGTTGTCCTCTATCAATGCTTCTTCCTTCACTAACCCATTGATCCAGTACTGGTACTACTGAGGTTTTCAGGTCTCCAATGACTTGAATCCGATCGTAAAGCAGCTTACTTGAAGAAGATTGGGTTTCTATTTCGGTTTTGGTGGAGAAGATTGAAACTTTGGTTTGGGTTTTGGTGGAGAAGATTGAAGCTAAAACCCCACAAGAATTTTGATGTTTTTGTTGCAAGAATTTGGTTGAGAATTGAAGCTTCATGTTTCTTTTTCCCTCTTCTTATTTCTCTCAACTTGTTTAAACAGGGTTTTAAGCAAGTTATTACTTTTAAGACCAAAAATAATAATTAAAATTTTTATATATTCCTGATTTCGGGCACATGATTTTTTTTTTGTTTTACAATTTAATTTTTTCTTAAAAGAAACTTTACTATTTCTAAATTTAAAACTAGCTTTAGTGTGATAGTTTCTATGTTTGCATACGAATTGTTTTTGAAACATACATTTTTTTTTTTTGCATCCTTTATTTTCAAACATAAAAAAAAAAAAAATCATCCGAGTTCTCAATTAACTGTGTTTGAACTCTTTTTTTCTTCATGGATTGTCTGCAAATACTATAAACAATATATCTACCAAAGGAAAGATTCTATGTTATAAAGGCAAGCATATTGTGTTAGAAACAACAACGGGGATGGTGGTCCTTGAGCTCTGTTTTCCTACTTCTCTTCATATCTGTTCCTTATTGCAGTCCCTTGAGATCCTGGAGTAAAAGAGTTATCAGTTGTATGATGAGGCGGGTACAGACGTACAGTTGCGGTAGAGCCAAACTGAGCCCTGGAAGTGAAAAAACCTTGAACTGCCAAAATGACGCCATGATTTTGATGATGAAGAAGCTTCAAGCTGAGAAATGAGAGTGAGCAGAAATGGTAATATGTATAGAGACTTTTATGAAGGGTTATAGACTTTTTCATGGTCTTGTTTATGGTGCTGCTCTAAAATTACTTTGATGCAGACAATAGACAAGATTCTCAGGAGCACATCCTGATTCATCCAAGGATTTAACAAAGTTCAAGCCAATAAGCTGATAGAGATGGATCATCATGAACCAACCGCATACAACTAGCAATTGAACTTGCAGTTGAAGTATACCTAAAATAAACAATGAAACCGCTTCATTTAATTGATTCAATAACTCTCAGTAATCAATGTTCAGCTCGTGCCTTTTCTAGAGTAATACTTCAGGATTCCAGCTACTGTACATGGAGATGACAATTTCTATTAGCTGGTTACCACACTAGCATCAACTGAGCACTCTGAGCCCATTTTTAAACATGGGAGCTCCAGACTCAATAGCCAGCGGTAAATATCATGAAAGTCTCTGGTGATGACATTTGAATTCCTGAGTTCAACCCGAAACATGTAAATCTAACTCGTGCAAAGAGCTCCAGAAGGCTATAAACTTAGCCCAGTTTTAAGGATCTTGTCTGTTTCTTCAACAACAGAAAATCCATCCAGTTTCATCTGATCAAGAACCTTAGAGACTGAATCCCCAGCTGCGACACAAGTCCTTAACCATCTGTGATATATATCCCTCGTCAAAGGCTTCTTTAATAGTTTAATAATATCCTCTATTCCACCAACATCCCCTTTCCCTTCCAAGAAATCCAGACAAGGATCCAACGTGACGGATGTTGGCCACCACCTTCCTCTTCCAACTGATATTGCCATCTTCAACATTTCAACAGCCTTGAGCATTTGATTTTGTTCCACATACCCTATAGGCTATAGCTAGCACATTCCATGAACTGGCATACGTTTTTCTCCCTTCAACAGCCTTGTTTAAAGTAGACTCCGCCTTTTCAATCAGACCCTTTTTGCAGTAAGCAACAAATAGTCTATTAATTACCCGAAAGTCATACACAGTGCACTGTGACTCCCACTCCTCAAAGATCTTCTCAGCCCCCTCAATATCATCCAGCTTGGCAAGACATGTTATCATACATGCATGTGATTCATTCACTCGGTCATTGGGTGGCTTGTACTCATTCCAAACTCGGTAAAGCTCATTCTTCATACCAGTGCTTGCATAAAGAGTAAGCAGATATTCAAATGGCAGTTTGTTTTTGAGAAGGGGGATCATTCTTTCCATTTTCTTTAGCATTACCAAAGCCTTTTCAATCAGACCAAACTTTACGTACCCACTTACTGCCAATGAATATAGGTCCCAATCATCAACAAAGTGGTGATCCTTCTCCACCTGATTCAAGACCCTTTCCATTCCGGAAAGGTCAGAGGCTGCAATATAAGCAGCAATGCAGTTCCTAGCTGTGTACTTTTCCAGAGGTATTGCTTTCTCGTTCATTTCTTGTATCAGCTTATCAATCTTATCAGAGTCTCCAGTCTTAATGTAAAGGTTGATCAACATGTTGTAAGGAAAAGGTGATGTTGACAAACCCATCTCTCTCATCTTCTGCATAATGGCTTCTGCTCTCTCAACAGATGCCTCTTGCACATTGAGACTCAGAAGAGCACGATATACATTAAACGTTTTTAAATCGTTTGAAACACTGTTGAAGTATTTTTCTGCATCCTCTATACCATGAGTTCTATGGATCAGATCCAACCTCAATGCAACATCTTTAGAAGATAATGCAAGGCAACGACGATCAGTCATCCATTGACATATCTGCGTAGAAACAACATAAAGAAGAGAAAGGTCAGGAACCGGCAATACAAATAGTAGGATAATTAATCTACTTCATCTATTGACTATTGGCAACATTGCAACTACCCAGACACACAAAACAGCATGATGGTGCAGTTTCAATATTCAGTCATGGTGGACCGCCTAATTAAACCTCCATATTGTGATGTGGGACCTGACCCTTTGTAAATATTAGTCAATGCAAGAGCTAAATGACAGTATTTCACCAGATCCTTGCAAACACAAAACACAAAAAGGCCAAATTGAACCTATTTTATCATTAATTCATTATATTTGTGTATGTATATAAACTGATGCTGATTGCATTTGTAAGTCTCAATCAACTAAAATCTAGTCCATTCACAATAAGATATTAAAACATTAAAAAAGACAAAGAAGAAAAGCTCAAAATAAACAACAAAATGGAGGGCGAGAGAATAATAGGACCTCAAGAGCGTGATGGAAGCGTTTAAATTCCATCATGACTCGACAAAGATTACGAAGTTGTCGTTTATCTACGGTATTGCCTTCACCGTCCCATTGATCCAGTACTGGTACTACTGATGTTTTCTGGTCTCGAATGGTTTGAATCCGATCGTAAAGCGAGTTACCTGGAGGGGATTGGGTTATGGTTTTGGTTTTGTTGGAGAAGAGTGAAGATAACACCACCCCAGAATGATTTCTACGGTTTTGTTGGAGAATAGGCAAGAATTTTGTTGAGAAAAGTTTCATTTTTCACTCTCTTTCCCCATTTTGATTTTGAGTAATGCTATCTAACCCACCAACAATCTCGTCATTTTCATCCCAACATATGTGGCAGTTGAGTTGTCATCCGATGAATAGGTACATATTAATTGTTGAGTAGATACATAAATAAGTAAGATAAATTACAATTAATGTGAATCCACTCATTAATTGACACATCAGTTGTCACATGTATTGAGATAAAAATTGTAAAATTGTAGATAAGATGTGTAGCATTACTCTTTGATTTTTTGATTTTTCTATGGTAGCCGGTAGTAGACATGTTTATAGTATATTAATACACATCAATATATTATTATGATTAAAGTTATGTTGTTTATATAGTAAAAATATGGTGATGTGTATTAATATACTATAAATATGCATAAGAGAGAAAAACTACTATATTTCCCTTTTTAATTGCTTCTCCTGATTTCTTTGAAGACTAAATTGAAACTCTGAGATTTAACCGATTTTCCCGTAGGCACACGTCATTAGCATATCTTAATATCTAATTATCTATAATATACTAATATATATTACTATACTTTTGTCATATAAGAAATATAACTTTAATTATAATAATATACGTGACAAAAGTATGGCTATATATATTAAAATGTTATAAATATGCATAAAACGTGGATAAAAATTAAAGATTTAACTTGGGTTTAAGATTGATTGAATTTTTGCTCACATTTGTGTCGGGGGTTGCAAGACCTGCAAATGTGCAATATGCGTGATGCTTGTGCGGATAATTGCCCTATAAAAATAATTAGTATATTAATTTTTATAAATATACTTATCTATAAAATTTTAAAAATAAATATTACTATAAACATTTATCATAATATCAATAATATTTTTATTAAAATGAATATATTCATTTTAATATATTTTATTTATAAATCGTCTTAAATTATAAACACACCCAAATTATATATATAAAAAATCATATTATTTTTAGACTTAAATCATCCGTTAATGATGGATCAATTTACTTTTGAAAACGTATCGAATGTAAAAGCATTATGAAAAGGGAGATATAGAACTAGATTGTATATGGGGTCAAACCTTTTTTTTTTAATATAGAATTCTCTTATACATACATCTATCTTCAAAAAAATAATTAAAATTTTTAAGCTATAAGGTCATGTTTGGTTTGAGAAAATAAACCACAAAAGGCCATGTTGGTGTGGTTTGGTTGTTATATGAAATTCATCATGGAATCCTTACTATTTTGACCAAATTACCCCTTATATATTTGATATATTCAAAATTCTTTTTAAATTAAAATATTAATTTTTTTGGAAAATATTTTTAAATTTTAATTATTTATTATTTGAATAGGATCATATTTATTAGAAAAAACTTTATTTTTAAAATAATAATAATAATAAATGTAAAATTTTCACTGATGGCCATGGTAACCACTAGAGGTGCCCCCAGTTCCTTAGGGAACTAGAACCGGAACCAAACCGTAGGGGAACTTGTTCCGATTCCGAACCTTTTTTTAATTTAAAAAATAATTATTAGAAAAATTAAAAGACATGTTAAATCAGTTTATTGGGTAACCAGAAATTTAAAAAATACATATGGAAAACTAGAATAAAAATTGAAATAAAACTAAAAAAAATTAAATTGGGCTGCTTTGCACTTGATTTTTACCACAATTAAGTTGCATATGTATCCTCTTGAGGTTTGGAGAAATCAAAAGACACTTAGTTCTCTTACCTTTTATTTAAGGTTTGGTGTTGGAAGTTGGAACCCTAACTAATCACAATTAAAAATTTTGTTGAAAATAAATGTGTACATATGGATGGAAAATAGATTTGAAAAAATTGTTGGAAATAAAATTGAAAAAATTGTTAGAAATGAATTTGAAAAAATTGTTGGAAATGAATTTGAATTGAGTACACAAAAATGTAATTGCAATAAAAAAATTGAATAATTGAGAGAAAATTGGAGAATTGGGAGAGAATTGGAGTGAGGAGAAATGAAATGGGAGGGAGGGGTTGTTTTTTGGAAAATGGTTTGAAATAAAAAAAGAAAAAATATACATAACTTTTTTTTAGTGGAGGCCCAATGTTCAAAATGACCGTTGGGCCTCTAACGGATAAAAAAATATATTAAAAAGAAAAAAGGAAAAACAAAGGAACTGGTTTGGAACCGGCGGTTGTAGACCGGTTCTACAATTTAAAGAACCAGAATCTTATAGGTTTCTGTTCGAACCGGAATCAGATTTTTGGTTCTAGTTCGATTCTTCAAGCCACGGTTCTGGTTCGAACCTAACAGTTGTCACCTGGCTACCGGAGACAATATTGCCTGAGAAGGCAACATCGATCACCTTTATTTGCCTCCTCATACGAGAAGACCTCCTCAAGGGACGGAGGACTCCATCTTCCGTTAATAGAGGTGAACATATCCTCCATTGCGATCTACGATGAAGGCTATGATGGAGGAGGTCTTCATCTCCTCTAGCGATGAAGGAGGACTAGGCGTAAGCCTTCGCTGGTGTTGGATGCCTTCATTATTCTACAACAGAGAAGGCGTTGCTCACGCCTCTTATGTTTGAGATAGGGAGGTCCTCGCCTCCTCCAATGATGGAGGCAAAGGCCTCCAACGGCGACGAGACCGCCTCAAATGGCCTTAGATGACGACGATATGGCTCTGCTAGTGGCCTCACCGTCTCCGATTATGAAGGAGGTCACAGACGGTGGCCTCCTATTTTTGTTTTTTATTTTGGAGCAAATTGCACTAACCCTCTCTGAGATTTGCTGTTTTACACCCAGAAACAACTTTACTATAAATTGACACTCAAACGTCTTCCCGTTAGTCAAACTTAACCGGATCATTTTGACCATCCAAAGACAAAACTACCTATGATCTCTAAATTAAATTATAAAAACAGTTTTTTTTTAAATGGATCTCCACCATCCATCTCAAACATGGATGGTGGAGATCAAATAATTTTAAAAAATTGAATTAAAAAAAATCTAAAATTCAAAAACAAAGCAATCTTAAAAAAACATTAAGACAAATATGGGAGGCGTGCACGGATTGTGGCGTGGAGACAATGGAGATGAAGACGAAGGAGGAAGCGGACAGACGACAGAAACCACTAATTTAACTCGGATGACGACAAAGACGAAGACGAATGAGGAAGAATGATCGGAAACGGCGAGGATCACCATCAGATTCTAGTGGCTCAATCGATGAGCGAGTATGACATCGTAATCGATTCACTCCCCTCCGGAACCATCAACGATTTGAGCGAGATCGTGAAACAGATGGTAACAACTAAATTTAGAAAGGAATTCTCGTACGTGTACAATAGCTACATGAGAGATCCATGGATCTCCACCTTTTTTTTTAAATCTATATTTATTTTGTGATGGATGGTGGAGATCCATTTTTGTTTTTTTTAATATTTAATTTATGTTATTTGTTCAATTAAGTTGAATTTTTAACATTTTTTGTTTAATTTTTAATACTTGTTTTAAATGTTTTAAAGGTAAAAAATACACTTATCTTTAACGGTCAAACATGGTCAACATTTAAGTTTGACATAATTTGACTAATGGCAAGAGGTGTGTGCTAATTTTTGATTAAATTGTTTATGAGTGTAAGAGGCAAACCTCAGGGAGATTGAATGCAATTTGCTCTTTATTTTGATTTTTGATTTGAAACTTCAGTCCGTAATGTTTTGGGAAATGTCACTTTTTCTATGTTTGCATTTTTAGTTCAAAATAGCTCAATCTGGTCCATCTGACCAAATTTTTAACGGTCAACTGTTAAAACATAACATAAAGACGATTTTGCCCTTGAACTTTAATTAAACTAATAAAATTACTTTTTTACCTTTACATTAGATTAATAAGTAATGGGTGATTACTAAATTAGTCTTGAACTTTTTTCATAATTCTAAATTGTTTGCGACTTTTACGAAAGTAACCAAATTGGTCCCATACTTTTTAAAATTGTAATATTTTCAAACCAAATTTCAGTTAGTCAACTCTCACGGTCAAAGGTTATTGTACTTGAAAGTACACAATAACTTAAATAAAATAATAATAACCAAATAAAAAATAAAAGGAAAAAGGAAAAAAGTCAATCACCATTATTAATTAATAAAAAATAGTTTTTTAAAAATGAAAACGGGAGGCACTTCAATGGAGGCCAAGTCGTGGAAGAGGTGGGCCTGCTCCAGTTTCAGGTCAGGGAGGAGGCCCCTCCTCCAGGACCCATCATGGTGACAACCTCCTACACAATTCTGGTCCAGATTCAGTGGTGGAGGAGGCCTCTTGATCTTGAAATTTCCAGACCGTCGAAGTCCTCCACGAGCTGGAAATTTCGTGGACATGGAAATTCTCTATGATTGAATTTGTGGAGGTTGCCCCCTCCATGGTCTGGTACAGTTTGGACTAGATCGTGGAGGATGCTGCATCCACAATATGAGATTTTTAGATTATAGAGGAGGTTTTTCCACGATCCGAGATCCTAGAGGTCTCCTCCACGACTGGGTTCGTAAAAGAGGCTACGGCATTATCTCAACCCGGATCGTGGAGACTACTCCTCCACGATATCGGTTGAGGAAACCTTCTCCACTGGAGGCCACCACCATTCATGGTTGCCTCATGTTTATGGATGGCAAAAATCGTCGACTCGTTCCAAACCGATGGGGCTTTGATTCGTTTGGGGCAGGTTTGGAGAACTTAGAATAGGGATCAGGTCGAGTTTGGGTCAAAAGTTTTTTACCCGATTTTTTATCAGGTCGGGTATGGGTCAACCCCTTATGCCCCGACCCACCCCTTTGGACCCGGTATTTATATAATTATTTTTTAAAATATAAAAATATAAAGGGAAAACAAATCTTCAATATCTTTTTCTCTTTACCTAATTTCATTTTTTGTTTGAATTTAAAGTTTATTAAACTTAGAGGTTGTGTTTCTATTAAATTTAAGTTTATGTATGAATTTTAAGTATGTTAAAATGTTTTTCTATAGTGTATATTTGTATTTAAGTGTATATTTAAATTTCCAAGCAAAAAGAAAAAAAATTGTATATATTATTTAAATATAAAATAGTTTGTACATTTAGTGGTTTGAGATTTTTTTGTAGAAAAAAAATGAAATGGGTCATTTCGGGTCGGATACTGGGCACCTTTTATCATTTTGAGTCGGGTTTGTGGCAGAAAACATAAACCCATTTGGGGCAAGGGTCGGGTTTATGGAAACTTGTGCAAATCGGGTTCAGGTATGGGGCACCTCTAATCTGATTCAACCCGTTACCATCCCGACTCCTGTTTTTTATTATTATTATTATTATTATTATTATTATTAGTTTAATCAGGAGTTCATGGGTTTTAAGAATTGCGCTTCTTTTCTGTATTTTTTCTTTTTCTTTTTTGTGATTTCTAGTTTTAATTTATGATTAAATTAATTTTTATTACAAAGATTTTTATAACTATAAGATTAATTTTATATGAGGATATTATAGAAATTTATACATAATAAGAATTTCGGATGTACAAGCAGATTTTGAAGGATGAAAATATAGTGATTTTCATGGATACAAATACAATCACTCTTTTCAAAAACCGAACAAATTCGGTTTTATCAAAAGTAAAACCGTGTATTAAACATGAAAAGAAAAAGAAAAAAAAACAAAAATAAAATAAAGAAGCCTACAAAAATAATCTGTCCATATTTTGCAATACGCCGGTCTAGGAGAGGATAATGAACCATTCTCCATAATCTGTGTAGCTGAAAATAAATACCAAAGAAAATGGAGAGGATGTGTCGAGTTAAAGCTTCCCTTCCAAAAGCTAAAATCATCAATGGAATACTAACTAGTAGCCATTGAGATAATTGAAGAACAGCCCTCACCAATTGAATGTTCGAGGATTCTATCTCATAAGTCTCCATTCCTATCCTAATAGCACTCAAGAATGCATTAGCCATAAAGGAAAGGGCAAACACCAAACATGAAAATGCAATCTTAACCAATATAGTCGCAAGCGTGTCAACAAGTAATAGTGCTGAACAGAGTGTGAATACTGCTGTAATGGACAGACCCATTGCTGCAACGTTGTCAAACACGAAATTGACTAACCAATCTCTTTGAAAACCATATTTTAATTCCCAGTCCGTGTCATTGATGTAGCGATTAACAAACCGTTTTGGTGTGGTAGCATTACTTGCACCAGCATCATCAACACTTTTACCATTAACAAACATTTGGAGACTACCGGCATAAGCTGCACCAACAATAAGTGCCGCTACCACAAAAAGAATGTTAATTCTGCTATTAACATCTTCTTTTGAGAGTCTTTCCTTGCTTTTGATATGTGCAAGTGCAACTTTAGTAATGGAACTATAGCCATTTTTAGGGTAAAAACTTTTCTTTTTCTTATAAAAGAGTACTGAAGTCGCTATCTGTACAATATAAATAAAATAAAATTAGAATCAAATTATTTTAATGAGAAAGTAAAATAAAATTAGTTGTATACTTTTTTGTAAAACAGAGGGTACACAATCAACATAATAGCATTGGATTTAATTTCCTTTTATGACTATAAAAGGAGCTAAAAACTAATAGAACAAACTTGAACAAAAGAGGACAACTTGTTTTCTATTTCCATCCTTCCCACTTGAACCCCATTGGTAATTATAAAATTACAATGACAACTCTAATTGATTTGAGTTTGAGGGGTCTAGCATTGCATACCTTCTGAAATCGATTTCGTTCATCAAATCTCTTGAAGTCCATTTCTGAAGAATCCTTGTCATAATTGTCTCCCATGTTTCCAACATTCACATCAATTCCTTGGTCTTGTACCTGAGAAAAACTCAAGAAAGAGAAGTCTAACCAAATATTAATTCTTGTTGTAATTTTTTATTGTTTAGTGTCGGGTTAAGTAGTGAATGGATCATACCTTTTGAGATTCTTTTAGATTAAAAAGATCATAGGCTGTCAAGCCTTGATTGTTTACAAGGTCAAGCTTTGATCGTTTGTGGTACATCAGAGTAGCCACTACCAAAGGATTGCAACTCAATGCTGCCAAATGCAAAGGTGTATTCCCATCCT
Source organism: Dipteronia sinensis (assembly GCA_033220585.1). Taxonomy (NCBI): domain Eukaryota; kingdom Viridiplantae; phylum Streptophyta; class Magnoliopsida; order Sapindales; family Sapindaceae; genus Dipteronia; species Dipteronia sinensis. Next base: position 39,721,046 of record CM065645.1, read on the forward strand.
TATCCTTCTTATTAACAAGTTCATCCAATGCTTTTTCTTTGAGTATACAACTCACTGTTTCTTCTTTTCCATGCATGGCTGCAACATGAAGAATGCTTCTGCCTCTATTACAAAGAAATTCAGTTGCATCAGGCCACTTTTCTAGCAACTTCTTCATTATTTTGGCATGACCATTTTCACATGCTAGATGCAGAGGATATAGACCTTTTTTGTTTCTATCAAAAGCCCAATTACTGTTGAGTTCTAAGAGATAATTAACTCCTTCAAAATAACCTATAGAAGCTGCATAGTGGAGTAAGGTATTCTCTTCATCATCTCTTAAAAGTAATAGCTCTTCTTTTTTTCGACGTACTACTTTTAAAAAATCTGAAAAATAAAGCAACATAATCAAATTAAATTATTTATCCAAAAGCAAATTTCCAAATGAAAAAGAAATACAAGAGAACATGCATACCTAATTGTTTTTTCTCAATGGCAACATGCATAGGGTTCTTTCTTTGGTGTCTATCACATAATCCAGCATCTTGAGGTAGAGCACTCAAAAGATATTCAATAATTTCTATGTTGTTTGATTCAATTGCAAGATGTAATGGAGACTTACTTGCATTGTTCTCAACAAAAGACACCTCTGGGTCTGCTGAGATCAGGCAACGAGTCACGGCTATTAAATTGTCAACCGTTTCCTTTTTAGCCACCTTTAACTTTAGTAAAACCATATGGAGAGCTGTGTTTCCTTCATCATTTGTCATCCTCAGCAAGGTATCACTTGTTCTTGTCTGTTCTGCACAGTCCACGAGTACTTTTGTTGTGTTTAATTTCTCGTTTTTGACAGCAAAATGAAGTGGAGTGTTGCCTTCATAGTTTTTCCTGGTCATCAAAATGGGTAATTGACGAGCCATAAGTTCAGTAATCTCTAAATTACCGGAGCCGGCCGCCACATGAAGTAACGAATTCCCTAATGGACTGACTTTGTCAAAAATGTCAGACGAGTCTTGGTTATTAATTTCACAAAAGGGAAAGTCATTGATGTTACCACGTTGTGCAGCTTCAAAATGCGTAGCATCCATCATTTTCTGAAATAAGCCTGCAAACGGCTTGATTCAACCAAAGAAAAAAAGAATTGAAGCTGGGGTTTTAGATTTGATAAGGAGGTGGAAGTTTGTAGGGAGCGGTGATATGGTGGTCTGAGACACTAGAGACTGCATGTTTATATAGTTAAATAGTGGGACCTAGGAGCTAGGCAACCATGGTAAAAAAAAAAAAAGCAGACAAAAAGTATCCTCTGTACAAGAAGGCTGTTATGGAGAGCTGGAAAACGTTGGCTGTCTGACCTACGGGCAAGTCTTACAAGGAACAATAGTGTCTCTAACGTCCGTTTAGAAGAGGTTCTCAAATTAGATCAGTGTAAATCATTTACAGGCAGAGATTATATAAATAGAACTTTTATTTTGTTTATATTAATGAAAGAGAGAATTGTACCGGGCCCCAGAGATTTGACATAATTGTACCACAATGATATTTTTTCTAAGCTCATATGGTCTGTGTACAAGATTATATTGGATATGATTGGATTGTTTTTATGGGATTGGATTAGATTATATTAGATTAAATTAGTACTATATAACATGTTTGGTGCAATACGAATTGAATTAATATAATACTATTTCTTATTTAGGATAAGATGATAAAAAATAGTTGAAAATAATTGTTTTATTATATTAAATAAATAAAATCATAAAGATTCAAGATATAATGTAAATGACTATTTTACCTTTTACTATACTATGTAAATGACCATTTAACCATCATGATTCAAGATATTTGCACTTAAACATAGGGATAAATAGGTAACTTGGAAAAAAAATAGCTAAATAATTAAAAGCAATCCTCAAACACCATCCGATACCCTTCAATCATCATCACCGAAATTATAATTTTAATCAAAAAAACAAAAAAGTCAATTTGATTTAACAACATCATCAATAATTCAACAAAAAAACAAAAACGAGGAACAATGTAGACGTAACATCAAGTATTCGATACTTTAACTTTAATAAAGAACCAGACATTGATTAATGAACGTGCATAACACACGTAGCCACATTATCCAATCGAAGGGTATAGTATCTCTTTTTCCCGTTTTATTTATTGCTTTTGTCACTCTCATCTTTACTCTCGTACCTCTCGTGTCGCTGCTTTATACTACATGGATGGACAGTACTACGACTTTGGAGAACCAAAGTCGTTAGGTGCATGTTTATAATTAACTCATCAAATTTGCAGATCAGATTAGGTTGATTGTTCCAACATCTGCCTTATGAGACTGTGTGTTCAAATACATAGGTTCAAGTTTGTCATGTTCTTTAAATCTTTATAATTTTCGGAATTAACTCCCGGGGCATAATTCTTTACTCTCTACCTTTTTCAAAATTTTGATGAGGAAAAAATATAAAGATTATTATTTACCAGCTCTCAAAAGTGAAAGTTGTTTTATTCTGCAAAATTTCAGAGTAGACTTGCTTAAGATGTTGATTTCGAGCATTTAATTAAATATAAAGATAATTCTTTACTCTCTACCTTGTCTTTAGTTATTTGAGGACTATTTTTATACCTAGATCCCACTTATTTAATGTACCTCTCTTTTACATCATCAATCCCATCTAGACTCCACTTATATATAAATTAATTTATATATAATTGATCGGTCATTATTTGTATATGTTTTTTATCCTCAATCTCTCTGTCAATTACTTGTTTCTCAAGCTATTTAGGTATTTAATTTGTTTATTTGAGCATTTTTAGGTTTGTTGGTTTCAAATGGTGTAGTTAAAGTATTTCAGAGAAAAGATGTGATTATGATAGATGCAAGGGACTTATTTGCAATTTTTTTTTCATTTCTCCTCAATTCTATTAAACCAAATATAGTGGTAGTTGTCTTGAAACCACATCCTGAACCAGCCTTGTCTTAGTCATCGTCGTAGACTTATAATCGTTTTAAGTCTTGGTCGTCGTCGTGGAAGTCATCTTGAATTATTGATGATTGGAAATGATGGTGCTTTGACCGGACAGGTCATGTCATGTGCAGCTTTTAACTTTTGTATAAGTGGAATGATATTATATTATGATGGAATCATTCAACTTTACTATACTGGTGCAGTGGATCAGTGTGCGACGTTTAAGATTTGATTATGTTCCTTTAACGAGCTAATTAATTATTTTATAATTTAATTTTTAAATCAAATCTAATTTCCTTTATAACTTAGTTTGTGATGTTTTAGGATTCTAATAATTTCAATTTCTGCTTATGATGTTTCATGATTATAGTTTATTGTTTTCCTAATTCTTTAGGTTTTAGTTTTCCTATTTAAGGCTTAGTCTAGGCGCCGTTTTTTAGTTTGTTTTCGTTTTTATTTTTGTTTTCTAAAAATGATTTCGAATTCGCGTTCATTAACCGTTTTTCGTTTTTTGAAACCGTTTTCATTTTATTTTCAAAAAACAAAAAACGAAAATAAAAATGAAAAACAAAACTAGTGTTAATAGTGAAATATTTGAAAAACACAAAATACTTGTTTTCGTTTTTGTTTTTGGTTTTGTTTTTTTATATGTATATTTTTTTTGAAATTTTTTTTCCTATTTTGTTTTCCTCTTTTCTAGACTGTCTTTGTCATCTCTTTCTTCATCTCATATTCTCTTTATCATCTCTTCTTATCTTCTTCTCATCTTCTTCATATCTTCTTCCCTTCGTCATCTCATCTTCTTCTCTTCATCTTCTCCTTCTTCTTCTCTTCATCTTCTTTTCTTCTTAGTGTCGCCGATTTGCTCCTCCAAGAGCAGATCGGCTCCTATATTTTTTTTAATTATTATTTTTCCTTTTTTTCTTTTAAAGAGTTTTATTTTTGTTTTTGTTTCAGATCACAAAGATTTTATTAACAAATATATATGAGTAATGTTAGACGTCCTAAATTTCTTTCCCAAATTCTATCCCAAATGATGTGGCACGTGAGGTATCAAAATCATATCAGTTACCGCAACTGTTGTGCAATTGCACAACTCAAGGTACAATAGTGAATTTCCAGAGAAAAACGTTACCCAAATCGCTGTCCAAACCGCTTTGCAATTCCACAGCAGTCATATTCTAGAGAAAAGAGTCATGCCACCTCTGTCATCTCGCCCTGCCAATTGATGCATGTCTTTCATCGACCGATGTCCAAACCGCTGTGCAAGGCACATCGATAGACACTGCGGTTAGGAAAATCCTCTCCGAGAAAGATTTCTGAATTCAATCAACGTCCGAGATCCATATTAATACATCAATATTTTAGGGTTTCAATACACACATTGTCACATTACACAATCTTTCTCCAATCATCACACATAACACAATTCTCTCATCCATTGTTACTTACAGAAGATTTGAAGACGAAGAAGATATCATCATCGAAAGACTTGATTCATTGAAGGCATCAATGAGTTTTATCTATTATTTATCTTCTCTTATTATTTTTGTCATGTGTAACTAACTCCATACTGTGGAATCAATGTGAACCTTTATGAATGGTTTTTGATAGAATTGACTATATTTTCATTAATTTAAGTTTTGATCCATTCAATTCATTCTGTCTTAATTCTTTATTTGCGTTGATACATGATCGTATTCTGATATGAATTTAGGGTTTGGATAATTTAACAATTAAGTTGGGAGTGTTGATCTATTTCTAACCTTAATTAATATTCAATTGAATGGATAAAACTAATCTTAGCATTGATTTATGCAAGTAGGTTTTGGTTCATTAATTTTTATACTTAATGGATTCTCGGTTGTAGTTTGCACCATTGATCTATCGGTAAATTATGATTGAGGACAATTTATTCATCCCATGACCATACGTAACAATCATACTTAAGATAAGAACCAACCTTTAACTTGAATAATATTTCGTTATCAAAGTTAATTCGAAACATTTAGTAAACATAGATTGAGAGCATTGATGACCTAGTCTTTCATCCATTGATCACAACCAAATCTTTTTAATTGCTTTCTTAGTTTAAAATAATTTAGTTTTAGTTTAATTTGCTCTCAACAATCTTTTGGTTACTTTGATTAACTAGAATTAGAATTATTTTTAGTCAATAAATCGCGTTTCCTCGTACGAACGATCTCTACTTGCCATTGTACTTATCTTCATGATTCATGTACTTACAAGTTCAGTTTTTATAACACGATTTAACATATCAATAACAAGTTTTAATTTATAAATTTTATTATCATAAAAATTATATAATTGGAAATGCTTCATCTAGATTTTTAAAATGAGACTAATATTGAATATTTATTAATCCATCGAGCTCTTACCGAACAAGATTTTTTTTATTTAATACTTTTCATATATCAAAATTTACTTATTATTATTTTTTAAATATTACATAAATTCTGGATTTTATAAGTGCATTAGTTTCATACACATGAAACTAGTATTATTTTATAAAAGTGTTAGTTTCATACACGTGAAACTAGTATTGTTTTATAAATGCATCAGTTTCATATTAATAATTAAATTACCTATTCTTACCATACTGTGTTAATAATTAAATTAGCCTTTAGTTATTATTTCATATTTGAGGACGAATAAGTAAAATGATTTCATGCGAGAACTTTAATTAGTGTTTTGGTTTGTGTAATTGAATAAGTGGGTCTGGTTTCGAATTCTGGGATTGATAGCTTTTCATTGTGTTTCAAGGATTCTTATCTGTATAAAATGAGAATTTCAATTGAATTGAAATTATAGACAAAACAGACACAGAAATCAGAAGAGGAAAAGAAGAGAAACAAAGCAAGAGAAGAAGAAGAAAGTGCAAATTCGTTTTGGATTTGTAAAATAGTAATATCGAGACAAACACCCCCAAATTTATAATAACAGGGGTTTTTTTTTAATGTGAATTTGTTTGTGGTGCTGTTTTGAAGAGGTTAATTTAAGTAACTAAGATAAAATACTGTAGAGTTTTTTGTGGGAAAAAGTTTTGGAATTGTGTTGAATATTTGTATTTGTTTTGGTTAGAATTGCAAACAAGAAATACTTGCTGTTTTTAAACCTTTCATTTCTTACAGTGGCAAGTGCTCTTTTGATTGTATATTTAACCTCTTCAGAGATTGTTGTTCTTAGTAGCTTTAATTCCTTCAACAGAAGCAATGGTCTGAAAAAACTAAATGACTGTAGAGACAAATGCTTTTATCTGAAACTACATAACCCATGTTTCTCTCAAGGCTTTGTGGACTATCTTCACCTTTTTTTACTGCAATTTGGGAAGATTTCCTCTTTTGGGTCATTGGTTGTTGTTTCTTTGGTTTCTTGTTCTGTTCTATCTGGTAAATACTTTTGTTCTTCCCTTAAAGCTTATCAAGGCTGTTGAAGTTGTCCCCTACAATTGCTGGTGTCACACTGTCTCTTGGCAATGGTGCCTCAGATATCTTTTCTAGTTTGGTTTCGTTTATGGGTAGTGGGACAAATGAACAGTGCTGGAGGGGATACCTTTGTGACTTGTGTTGTGGTTAGAATCATAAGCATTTGTGTTGGTCAAAATCATGTCGAGTTAACAAATGTGTTTTTATAAGAGATGTTTGCTTCTTGATTATGGTTCTTGCAACTTTAATTGGTCTTTGGCAAATTCAATAAGGGTTGCCATCATGTTTTAGGTGTGGTGTGCAGTGTGCTTATGTATATATATATATATACACACTTCAGATGCCCTTTCGCTAAAATTGATTGGATTTCATATTTGCTTTAGTTGGTGTTAGCCCTACAGCGAATTCCTTTGATGCAAACCAAATATAAAGCATAATTCGATAAATATTTGAATAAGAATTGATACTCCATGTTTCAAGAATTGCAGGGAGAATTGATGTAAACAAAGTGTAACACCTACTTTATAAAAAAAAAAAACACAAACACAAAACAAAACAAAATGTAACACCTATTTGTCTTCTTAATAAAGTGCTTATTTTGATGGACTTATAAGTGCCTCAAAACTCTACGGACCTTCATTTGAGTTTTTGAGTTTTTTAAAATTGTTTAATTAAACTTTTAATATGATTAGAATTCTGCTTTAATTACTGCCACATCAAAAATCAATTTAAGACTTTTAGGAGGAGGGGACACTAATTCACCAAAGGCTCTTTCCTACTAGGCCACTACACTCTAGCCTTGATGAGATGAGGTTGGTTAAATACGAGTTCCCTGAGTTTCAACTCAAATCCTCTTTCCTCTTAACAAAATCTAAATTTATATAATATTTCAAATATATATATATATATATATATATAATTTTACTATTATCAGTTCGAACTGATATAAGATATATCAGTTTCTTATATGTAAGTTGTTTGATTTAAATGTTTTGACTTAACTATAGACACTTGTTAAAATATCTTTTAAATTCAATGATCCATATACAACAAACTTATATATTTTATATTAATTCGAATCGGCAATAAAAAAAATTATATATAACTTATCCTCTGTCAACATCTTTAAAATTTGCAAGTTCTATCATGCGTAGAATTTGTGATTTACACGTGGATCGGTTTGGTGGGTTACTGACCAAACCTTTAAACTGTAGAACTCTTTACACATTGAAGCGGTAGAATTTGTGATTTCAGTTACCAAATAAAATATAGTGAAGGCATGAAGGAGAATCGTGACCTTGTTGGAGACGGTCATGGATATAAAAGAGACCAGATGTACTAATGATATTGTTTTAATTTTTATTTATTTTTTAAATTATCACAATATTATGAGCTTAGGAGAGAGTATTACTCCAACCATAACTTCACGAATGTAAGTGTGAGCAGAGGTGAATCTAGCTTTACAATTTTAGAGCATCTGAGGTAGGTAATTTGAAAATTTAATAAAACTATAATAAAAAAAATTTAATAATAAAGAAGATTAGGATGAAATTTTAATAAATTTTTAAAAAAATTGTGGACTTGAGGGACATGGACAGTAATAAAATTTAATAATAATAATAATAATAATAACAATAATAATAATAAGTAAAAAAAATAACAATAATAATTGTAACATGAATTTATTTAGTTTTATTTATTTATTTGACTTGAGAAGAGGGTATTCCATAATAGCCTCTATCCATTTGTTTGAAATAATTTTTTCTATATGTGCCAATGATATATTATTCATCTACTAATCTTCTATTTGATAATGTAGTTGAAACTATTTTTATTTTTTCATAACATGAATTTGATTATTAAATTAATACATGTTACATAAAATAAAATAAAAAATCACATAATATATTCTTAAAAAAGATATGATTTAATACTGAAAATTGTATATTTTTCTTACCAAAAAAAAATTGTATATTTTTGATAACAAAAAATAACTGATCATAATAACAATTATGAAAGTTGATCGATAAACTTACAATTAAATGTTACGAGCTGGATAGGAAACCACGTACTAAACCAGCGTTGTCTTAGTCGTCGTCATAGACTTGTATACTATGTTTTGTTTGATGGAAAGGAAATGATAAGTTAATAAGGAAAGGAAAAGAAAAAAAAATAATGTTTTTAGTGATTGTTATTTAGATAATTATGAAAGGAAAAGAACGGAAAAGAGACAAATAAAAATAAATGAATGATTAAATCTTATTCTATTTACAAAAGTATCATTCTTTTAACAATATGAACGATAGATATGTATTGTTATATAAGGCTACTTTTGGGATATTGAAGAATATATTTCCTTTCCTTCCATTTCCTTCCAAATTATTTGGTGAGAAACCCAATTGGGTGAAACAAAAAGAAATTATTAAATTTCTTTTCTTTCCTTTCCCTCATTTTCTATTATTTTCTCTCTCATTTAACAATCCAAACAAAATATTAGAAATCCATTTAAATTATTTCCTTTCATTTCTCCTCAATTCTATCAAACCAAATATAGTGGTAGTTGTCTTGAAACCACGTACTGAACCAGCGTTGTCTTAGTCGTCGTCGTAGACCTGTAATCGTCTTGAGTCTTAGTCGTCGTCGTGGAAGTCATCTTGAATTATTGATGAGTAATGATTTTCTTTCCTTTCACTTATTTTCTATTATTTTCTCTCTCATTTAACAATCCAAACAAAATATTAGAAATCTATTTAAATTATTTCCTTTCATTTCTCCTTAATTCCATCAAACCAAATATAGTGGTAGTTGTCTTGAAACCACGTACTGAACCAGCGTTGTCTTAGTCGTCGTCGTAGACTTGTAATCGTCTTGAGTCTTAGGGGTCGTTTGTTTTTTTGTCTGAATACTGAACAGTCCTGAATTTTTCTAAAGACTAAATAGGGACTGAAATCTGAACTTGAATGACATGTTTGTTTTTTTTCTCACATCTGAATGTACTGTCAACATGTTTGTTTTTTAAAAATAAGATTATCTGAAAATACGTAATTTTACATTTATACCTATACTAATTAAAAGAAGTAATTCATTCTTTATAACATTTTGTATGTTTTTTTTTTTTGCAAACAAAGTTCAATTTCACAAAATAAAAAATTAATCAAAGATTATAATTTTGCATGTTCTGCAAACAAAGTTTAAGTTAAATTTATTATAAAAACAAAGTTATAGTTCAAGTTCAATTTTGTATGTTGTCTACGCTTTCGGTGAATATAATTCATGAAACCATTTTTGTTTTTTTGTTTCCTAGATCAGATGCACCGGAAACCAAATAAAAAAAAGTTCTTGAATTTTTCATATACAATAATTCTATAACATCTTCAAACCACAAAATCTACTCAATATGATAGACAAATTTATTGAGCACTAAACGAATAGTTAGATAAAAAAAATAAAGAGTTCTTACCGGGATTTGATAGGAGAGAAATTCAATTGTTCAATCTCTGAAAAAATTCATTATGAGAAGTAATTAGAGTTTTTTTTTTTCTTTTCTAAAACCTGCGTAAATAAAAAATATGCTAAAAGAAATTTTTTTATACCATATCAAATTAAGATAAATTTGGAAATATTTTAATTGCAATCCAGTGATTTGGAATTAAGTTAAAAGTCAGAATTTCTTACTTTTATTTTAAGTTGTTTTTTGATATTTTTAAGTTGTTTGACCACTTAAAAAAACAAACAAAACAACCTAATGAGTTCAATTCAGACTCATTAAGTTTTAAGTAAAAAAAACAAACGACCCCTTAATCGTCATCGTGGAAGTCATCTTGAATTATTGATGAGTAATGATTTTCTTTCCTTTCCTTCATTTTCTATTATTTTCTCTCATTTAACAATCCAAACAAAATATTAGAAATTTATTTAAATTATTTCCTTTCATTTCTTCTTAATTTCATCAAACCAAATATAGTTATAGTTGTCTTAAAACCAGATACTAAATCAGCGTTGTCTTAGTCATCATCGTAGACTTTTAATCGTCTTGAACCTTAGTCGTCGTCGTGAAAGTCATCTTGAATTATTGATGAGTAACGATTGATATAAACAAAGTGGAGACAACAATAATCATCTTATATGAGTGGAAATGATGGTGCTTTGACCCGACAGGTCATGTCATGTGCAGCATTAACTTTTGTATAAGTGGAATGATATTATATTATGATGGAATCATTCAACTCTACTATACTGGTGCAGTGCTTTTAGTTTTGTTTCTAGAAATTTTAATCGAGTGGCCCATTATTTAGCAAAACTAGCGTTGTCCGGTGATGAGTACCTTTTCTGGTTGGAGGAGCATCCTCTATGTGTTACCAAACTCTTGTTAGCAGATTGTGCCTATAGTTTGTAAGGTTTTTGTTTTTTGAATAAAGTCTTTATTTGTAAAAAAAAAATAAAAAACTTTACTTGTTCAGTGGACTAGTGGTGCGACATTTGCATGTGTGATATGTGATGTGTGATGTGTGATGTGTGATGTGTGAAGATAAAAGCTATTTCAATTTTATTCGGATAAAATTGAAATAACTTTAAAGCTAAATCATAATTATTTTTTTATATGAAAAAAAATAAATTTCTACACACGACCAAATAAATAATTTGATTTCAAATAAAATTTTTAAACTCAAACTATACATGTGTTGATTGATATCTAAACAAAAATTATAAAAATATATATTATTATATTTTAAGTTTAAAAGGTAAGAGGTTATCCAACTCGAATACGGATTAGATTCTTATTTGCTAATGCTATAACTATGAATCTCTCCATAATAGCTGTATTCAGTCTCTGTCTGACACTATTACTTTGATACCAATCTTGCGGTTATATTGGTTTCATTTGCATTCCTGTTGTTGGAATATAAATATTTAAAAATATTAGTTTTTTGTGTACCGCATACCTCTTCTGTTCTTTTCATTATTTATTTTATATATAATTGCTGTAGTAAACAGGCAAATAGCAAACACATGCATTTTGTATTTTCAGTGATAGTCCTATGAATATAGGTGTAAACACTATTTTTACTACAGTTTATGAGTTTGTAGCAAAGTCTTTTATCGATTTTCTAATAACTAAAGGGTATAATAATGTTTTTAAATAATTTCTGGCCCGATATTGTATGGGTTAACACATTAGTAATCGGATAATAATAAGATCAAACCATTCAAATGGAAAACTTATTATACTCATTCAATGTATAAAGCCAGAGTTGCCGCCTGCATAGAAATATAAATAATGAAAAAAGCAGCATTCATTAACAGAGAGAAAATGCTACAAACTTTAAGAAACAGCAGTATAATCATTTAATAACAAGATCAATAGAAAAAAAGAAGTGTAGAATACAACGGAGAAAAGCAAACCAAAGAGTGAAAAACGAATCATAATCTTTACAAAGGTTTTTAGGCCATTACAATTGATCAAATTCCGTAAACTGTAGAAAACAAAATATATAAAAAATAATAATAAAGTAGATGATTATAGGTAAACCTTCCCATCCAGCCATTAAAGTGAGCAATGGTAAATTAGCATCATTACAATTGAAAGGAAAGAAAAGTATTAATATTTTATATAAATTGAAGGTACAAACCATAGGAAAAAAATATAAGATATATTTATATTATAAAATTAATAATCAAACAAATTAAACTTAAGAGTGACATTTAGAATCAACTCATCTTATGTTATTTTCAAAAAAAGAGAACCTCATTGTTGAGAACAAAAAGTATTCCTAATTACTTGTAAATTTGCAATAAATATTACCATAAACATCCGTCCAAATTAAACTATCATAGAGTGATAATAGGAAGGTTTCAAGTGTTCTAAATTCCTCTCCATTTAGGCTATTTAGCATGTGAAAATGGTCATGTCAAAGTAATTAAAGAGTTGTTTCGAAAGTGGCTAGATCCAGCTTCATTGCTTTGTAATAAAGGCCAAAACATTTTTCATGTTGCAGTCAAGATCAGAAAAGATACCATGGTGAAATATATACGGTATACTCAGTGAAAAGGGTACCGATAAGGTTATTAACAAAACAGACAAAAATGGCAATACACCTTCTCATTTGGCAGCATTACACGGTCATTCTATTGTAGTGGTTTCTCTAATGTGTGATGACAAGCGATCAAAGACTGACCTCGTAAAGACGTGAACTATCAAGGCCTAAATAACCTATGATATTTTAAATTAAATCAAATATATATACTTAAGGTATGATTAATCACTACTCAAACCCAACTTCAGAGATGATAAGTATTACAATTAAGGGTGAGTGGTTAAATTTCCCTCTTTCTTGAGTTTTTCTCAGGTGCAGGACCAGCAAATTGATGTGAATGGTAGAAATCTTAAAGTTGCTGGAAATGTGGAGGAGAATTCTTCAGAAGTTGACTTGAAGAGTTTTGAAAAATTAAAGCAATTTCAAATGGTACCATATACTAGACCTCTCAAATAATTAATTAGAGTTGTCATTGTTGTTATTGGTGATTATATATACATGAGATTCTCTAAGCAACCACATAGTTGATTTTCATAACGAAAAATAAATAGTTGATTTGAAATACAAAATGTTAATAACAAAATTTATAGAAATGGAGGAACAACTTGTTCGTGACCTGTGAATGTCAGATTTGTTTAGAAGTCTCAAAACCATTATAATTCAAGATTTTTCAAGGGGAGCAACTATTCTTATACAATTTCAGCATTGGTTACAGTTTTTTAGTCTGTTTGGTATTAATATAAAATGAAAATCTAATATGAACTTGAAAATTTCTTTATAAATGATGACATATTTGATGTTATACATTTATTATGAACACTTCCGACTCTCTAGCAAATTATTAGGTGTCACCACCACAGCTCAACTAAAATGTCCCATACCAAAATCAAGCCACCAGTCCAAAAACATGATCTGAATAACACCGTAAACTATCTTTTTGTAGTAGCGGCACTTATGGTGGGTGAGGCATTTTTGCCGGTAATCTCCAAATACCTTACGAAAGTGGAAACGGTAGTAGTTGTACCGTTGATGTTGGTATTGCTCCAGCTGCTAATAGTGGCTCTTCTGAAGTGGAAAAGAAAGGCATACTAAGTGCCTACCAACTTGATAACATAATAACTACGAATCTGTCGGCCACAGCACCATTTGGTCTCTTTTTGGCACTGTTAATTGACACTAATCTCGTGAATATATTGGTTTCTATTTCATTCCTATTGTTGGAGCTTGCCATGATTATATGGGCTCTGCATTCTTTGCTGCTATACAGTTAAGGTTGCTGATCTTCAGTGACCAACACCAAGGGTACCTCTCTCTTGTAGAGAATTGTTATTTTTCGAAAAATTCAGCTGGAGCTAGTTATAATATCAGTGTTGGGTTTTACATTGGGTCGGGAAGCGTTTGCTCTAATCATCTACTTCATTCTCTTCTGTTTTTATTTTCCTCTATACAGGCTATGGAGTATGTTCTATTTACAACCCCTGAAAACCTTTCTAAAGTTTGTAATCTGTGCTTCATTATTCCTTTTACTTATTTTTGTTTGCATTATTTAACTGGGCTTAGTATTCTTGATCTTGTTGCTAATCAAGGTATATTAATAAAATAAAATGCTTTTTTTAAGTTGAAAATAAAATGCACATTCAACATAGTTATTATATCGGTTTTAAGTAATTGAACTTGATATTTTTATATAGAGTTTAAAGATATTATTTTAAGAAACTAGAATCATTGCCATGCATAAAATATATTTATGGTATATAGATTCCCATGTTCAGCGTCATCAGCGAGTTCGCAAGCGAGGTTGGCAGCTGTTGAGCCCATACACAGATCCATGTCGGCCGAAGAGGCCAAGGACACTGCCACCATCATCAGAACATATATTCAGGCCCCATGAATTGGTAGATGGTGACTAGCTTGCAGCTTACAAAGCCTACAAGCGGAACACGACGGGGGAATTGTAAGTATAATCTTTATTTAGTTTTATGAAACACCTACGTAAAACTAGTTGGTTATCTAACTTCTTAAACAATTATGCAGACGTGATGTAGATCTAAATGAGCCAGTTGGTGTCCCCTGGTTCCAGCGGTTTCAAACCAACTTCATGGAGTTGGAGGATACGGTATGTTCCTCCTACCATATCTCCAAGAATACATGTATAAGTTTGTTTCAGTAGCGGTAGAATCCTAATAATATAAAATGTTGGAATTGTCAGCACATTGACTCGTATTGTAATATTCTGCGGAAGCGTCAACGAGCATACCTCACTGTCTACTGTCAGAGGATAAACATACTTGTTAACAGGGTTTTTTGGCAAGGGATCAAAGGAGAATTTTTCAACTAATATCAAGCTGATAGGGACCAGTCCCAGCTTCCGGGTGACCTGCGAGATAGGTACCACTACCTAGATGGAGCCAATGCTTGGTAAGGTCAGGACCTCGACTACCTATCTATCTAGATAGGACGTCAGCACTGCAAGCCAACAGAGGCATACACCTCACCCTACTAAAGCTCCTGATATCAACTCAAGACCAGTACAATGGTAACTCGCACGCCCAGCACCTTACAAATACCTCGACATCAGTCAAGGTACCCGGTACCTCGATACCCGCCGTGGTGCTGCATCAACTTCCACCTGGTACCTAGTACGCCTATTCGGAGCCCCTCCAAGGCAGGTACCTTACCCGCCAAGCGATACGAAGATGATTGGGAAGACACAAGCACCACTCCAACAAGAGGCAAAACAAGCTCCATGCCGATAGAATCAGACTGGTATACCAGCACCTCGTTCCGCCAAAATTCAAAATCAGAATGTCCCTCTAAGCTCCACGAAGAAGGAAAGTTGACTCCATCGCCAAAATAAAGCGCCATTAATGAGACCAGACGGTCAACCAAATCAGAATTTGAATTCTACAGTAATTAATGGGATCAAATCCCGCACCTTCAGCCCCACACAATGCCTTTCAACGCCTAAAATAGAATACTCAATAATCCTCATGAATACAACCAGATTTTGAGGGGATTCTTTGAAGAACTATATATACAGCTTTGAAGGGTAAAGAAAGGGGATCGTTCTTTCGCCATCAAAAAAGACAGAGAGGTTAATTCCCAGAAGAATTTCCTTTGAATTCTCTGAAGCCAGTGAAAGTCAATTGACGATCATTGGAAGAGTATATCCACTTATCGACTTAAACGAAGGTTCCACCACCTTCCTGCGTAAAAGAGAGAAGAGAGCTGAGTGTGGAGAGAACGAGTGTTGTAATTACTACATAAGTTTCCATTCAATAAAATCGTATTTTCTTACATCTCATTGGTTCCTTCATATTTGTCCATATCAATCTTTAGCATAAAAAGGGACCCCGGTACCGAAGGTACCTATTCCGCTACCACCTACCGGTAGGGGACGAGGGTGTTAACCGAAATTCTGCTCCCCGAGTAGATTTTTCAGTTAACAATAATGGATTCACAGTTCTATGTAAGTGTTTATATTGTACGGTTCTACTTGTGCATTAATGTGTGTCATATATCTGTTACCTAACGTTTCGGTAAATTTTCTATATACAGCCATTGTTACATATTCAGTGGGGGAGAATTATGAGTACTGGGGTCGTGGGCAAATCCTCTAAGGGTTGGTCTATGTTGAAGTACTAGTGGTCTGATGATGATCTTATGGTGGTGAGTGGATTGATACCGTCAGGAAACCGGCCATGGCACAATGTTGACTGGGTCAATGTTTAATTGACATGATTTAAATTTCAATATGTTTCATAAATTTGATAACACTTTGTTGAAAAAACTGCAGGTTCTGATTCCTTGCAACATTGGATGGTAGCATTGGCTCCTCGCCAGCATCGACCTGAGTGCGGGAAAGATCTACCTGTTAGACCCTTTCAGACAGGAAGTGTCATCCCACATCAGGTCAGAGCACATCGCGAGCTTAAGGTGGTTTTTACCATCGATGTTGCATGGGGTCCGGTTTCACTCTAAGAGGCGAACAGAAGATACGACGTACGCCCTGTAAGATAAGCCTTTTCGGATGAGCATCGTGTCTACATCACATGTGCCCCAACAGACCACATGGTATGACTGTTTCAATATTATATTCTATCACATTTGGTTTTAATAACATTCCATTCTAACGGTTGTTCATGTGGTGAAATGCAGGGGTAACTGTGGTACCCATACATTGAGATTGGAGAGTACCTTCTGGTGAACAGGACGGAAGACGACATAGGCGTCATCCGGGAGAAGATGGTTGTGGAGGTTTTTTGTAACTCCAAGCCACATTTCATTTGCTAGTTCATGTACATAACATTTAAATAATGAAATTTCACATTTTTTTTATTACTGAGTTAAAGTGTTTGCAATTAAAAGTAGAACACACATTTCATACCTTGCAAATAATTTTAATGAACAAGTAATGACATTACATGAACAAGTAAACAACATGATTTAAATGAACAAGTCGTTAATACAAATTACATCAATAATATCAACGGCTCCATTCATTCCACGGTAGAGTCCTTGTCAGGGCACGACTGTTTGTTATGTCCAACTGAATGACATATGCTACACTTGCGACGAAATTCCTCGGGAACAATCTGCTCGGGTCTTCATTAATCAAAGGCGGATTAGAACACCTTCTGCTATTATGACCTAATTGTCCACATCTTCTATACAATTGAGTGGTTGTCCTCTTCGAAGACGAGGCATGTTGACCCTCCATCGGGTGACCTGATTGCCTCTTGGACTTTGGATTTAAAACCACTCGCTCAGCAATATCGGATGGTACTACTTATGAAGAAGGATGGCCAACAGGCATAATAGGAACTGAGTATGCATCAATAAGTATTTGTTTCTTGTAGTAGTTCACACACAGAGATATGGAATCCAAGTTTTACTTCTTGCAAGAACAATAAAAATAGTGAGATTCACGTTTGGTTAATATAGCATAAACTTTAACTTTTAATGTACATTGCCGCTGCGAGTGCATGAGAACACGGAAAATGGTCCATTTGGAATTTGTTGCATGTGCAAGTCTTCCGGGTTAAGTCAACAGTCCACTGCTTTCCGGACCGTTTGACAGAGAATATGTTCCAGTCAACTGGATTGATGGTCATATAACTGCACTTCTCAACACGTTCCAGGATCACAAGATGTGCTGTGTCGGTCAACTAATGACGCATGGACTGTACAGCTCGATGGCTATCATGAAACCAGCGTTGTAACATATTCTTAATGAACTCTGTCAGTGTCAACATAGGGAGTTGCCGTGCAAATTTCAGGCATGAGTTTATACACTCTGCAACATTTATTGTCATCACCTTGTACCTTCGTTGAGGACAGTGTACACGGGATCATTTGTGTGGACCGGCAACTTCAACATAATCAAATGCATTCTTGTGCAGGTTACGTAACTCGTCCATGTACCGGTTATATTTCAATTCAGTATACGCTTTAGCTGCTTTGTCCATTATGGCTGCAACATTCTTTTTGTGAAATCGTTTTTTAACATTTTTAGCAAAATGCCAGCAACATATGGTATATGTTGCATAATGGAACACTTTAGAAATCTATGCTTCAATGCTTGCATGTCGATCGGAAATGAAAACCAGATCATCTATATGACCAAGGGCACCCTTCAAGCAATCCAAAAACCATTCCCATGAAATGTTATTTTTCTGAGTCGTCGTACCCAAAAGCAATTGGATACACATGTTCGTTTCCATCTTGTGCAGTTGCAACAAACATTATACTCCCGAATCTTCCCTTCAAATGGGTACCATCAACTGCAATAACAGGACGCATGCACCTCCGGAAACCTCTAAGTGAGACCCCTAACGACATGAAAAAGTATAGAAATTTACCATCGTCAGCGCACTGTAAGTCAGTGACTGTGCTAGGATTTTGTTGTTCTATCACGTAACCAAAAGACGATAGTAGTTAGAAAGTTTCTTCATACGTTCCATAGGTTAATGGCAATGCATAATGCAGAGCTTGATGTGCCGTACTGTATTTGATTTGGATGCCATACATTGTTTCCATATCGGCGAGTATGTTCTTGGGACGCATGAGAAGACCATCTTGTTGTTAAAGTCTAAGTGCAACGACTTCTCCAGTTATGACTGCACTAACTTGTCGGTGGCGACGATGAATCTCCTCCAAGGGACAACTGTGTTCATTGACAAAACTTCTTACTTGGAAGTGCGTCCCTTCATCTTTCCTCATCGCTCTTAATTTCCACGTACAGTTGTCAATCAAACAAACCAGATGTAACGTTGTCTTATTGAACCTTTTCACCTTCCATTCGAAGTTCTGCCGCATTGCAAAAAGGCCAACTAGTCTCTTCAAATCCTTTTTAGTAGGAAAGAATTGACCTTTATAGATCATGCTTGTAATTTCTTCTGCTACTAAGGTGTTGCTTCTACCAATACCAAACGAGTATGAATCTGCTCCAGGAATAACCCACATTGTGGCATTATCAGAATCATTTGCAGATATATTATGCCGGACCTCGGAAGTACCAGGCATATATGCTGCAATGCAACTAACTCCTTGTACACGTCTTCCACATCTTTGAATTTGGACAGGCTCTTCATCAGTGTTCTCTATATGATCTACCGGATCAATATTTGCCTTATTATCCACCTCCTGGTTCGGCCTAAGGTTTGGTTCAGTGTTCTGCTCATTATACATGTCATTGTACATTTTATTGTATTGCACATTGTACTGCCCATCATTCATCTCAATTCGACAACCAAACACATCGCTAAATTGAGGTTCACCGACATCTGCATGGTCGACCACTACAGGTGGGACAACACATATGTTTTCCCAACTTTCGGTTGCACTCCTTTGTGTGAACACTTGGTTGCTACTGCAAGCGGATCCAAATTGTTGGGTATTTTCACCAGGAGGAATACCATTCCCTATCACATCTCGAGCTGCCCTCTTAGTTAGACTAACACATACTTGAGGGATCACCCGATCTTCCCCTAGCATAAACTGAACATCATCGTCATCTCTTAATAATGTGCGACATGTAATGCCGGGAACGATTGATATTGACTATAGATCAACACTGTATCTGTTTACATCATACTTCACAACGGTATGCACGATCGACACCAATTCTTGGTAAGTCATATTCTTTGACACATACATTCCTTGGTTATCGGATCCAACAAACCTCTGACTTTCGTTGGGTAACTGCTCTTATCGACTGTTGTAAGATATTACTATTCTTACACATTCATTCTCCTGTAAAATTCATCATCACAAACCATTATTACAAAAATTATTTTAATATTTTCAAAGATGTCTGAATAAGATGTTAACAATAGGCTCAGAAAAAGGTTTATACAAAACGCTTGGGTCAGGTATTTAAGAGTCTCGGAGACTATTTAAAAAGTCTCAGAGACTCCATAAAAAGCTCGAAAACTATTTAAAAAGTCTCGGACGCTCCATAAAAAGGCTCAGAGACTATTCTAAAAGTCTCGGACACTTCACCAAAAGGCTCGGACACTTCACCAATTAAAAGTCTCAGAGACTTATATAAAAGTCTTGGAGACTTATATAAAAGTCTTGGAGACTTATGTAAAAGGCTCGGACACTTCACCAATTGAAAGTCTCAGAGATTTATGTAAAGGTCTCGGAAACAGTTTCAGTGACAAACATAAAGGCTATAGAAAAGGCTCGGACACAACTTCATAAAAACTCGGAGACTTTAGTAAAAGGCTCAGACACTTTATTAAAAGGCTCGGAGTCTTTAGTAAAAGTCTCGGACACTTTCTTAAAAGGCTCGGAGACTATATTAAAAGGCTCGGACAATTTACACAAAGGCTCGGAGACTTTAATAAAATGCTCGTACAAAAACATAAAGGCTATGGAAAAGGCTCGGACACAACTTCATAAAGGCTCGAAGACTTTAGTAAAAGACTCATACACTTTATTAAAAGGCTCAGAGCCTTTAGTAAAAGGCTTGGACACTTTCTTAAAAGGCTCGGAGACTATATTAAAAGGCTCGGAAACTTTATTAAAAGGCTCGGAGACTATTTAAAAGGCTTGGACAATTTACACAAAGGCTCAGAGACTTTACTAAAATGCTCGGACAAAGGCTCAGACATTGTTTACAAAGGCACAGACAGAGGTTACAAAGGCTCGGAGATTCAAAATTCACAGATTCAAACTTCACAAAACCAGTTTCATGTTTACAAAAGGAACGGATAAAGTGTTACAAGACTCAGAAATGTAGGATAAACAAGAAGTATTTCAGAAATATATTACCTTATTGTGCTGAAGAACATCGAGAAGTTTATTTTCAGACAAGTTTATTGTAGAGAGAGAGAGAGAGAGGAGTTACTGAGATTAGTGTTCCAAGTGTGGAGATGGAAGTACAAAGACAATAAAAAATTGATTATTTAAGGGCAATTTTGGTAGTTCACCATAATAGGTGCTTTTTAAACATAACTTATTAAAGTAGTGACATGGGTGCAACGCACCTCCAAAAATGTGACATTTCTCACAATTTCCACTTTTCTAAATAGACCTTTAAAAAAAATCTATCAACCAAACAATTATAATTGTTTTTAAAAAGTAATGCTACTTTGCCAAATTTGGTGCCCAAATGATGTGCCAACACCTCTAATCCATTCATTTAATTCATGCAAATTTAATACAATATAAATGAATGGATTATAATATTGCCACATCATTTGAGCACCAGATTTGGACACCAAATTTGGACAAAATAGCATTTCTCTTTTTTTAAAGATCTATTTCTAATAGATCTACTATTTTTCAAATGTCCAACCAAACGAGCTTTAAATGCACGGTATCCATCTTATTTTAGAGCATTGCGATTCAAACTTGCTTTTATGTTTTTAGCCTCCATATGTGCATATTCCCATAGCTTTGGTTTTGTTCAAAAAATGCTATTCATGTGCTCTTTTCATTGTCACTTATACTTTAAAATTTAAAACAATCCTATATATAAGAAGCATCAACCATCACATCCCTGCATTTAGAAAGAAAAACACCAGCCCTATCCCAGCAATTATCAACATCACCCACAAAGCCCCCATACAACCAGTTTCTATGAAATCACAAATACCAAGCAGCCACAATAAATCTAGAAACCATATCCTCCTACCAAACAATTCTATCAAAGAAATCCATATTTCTCGCATTAAGAAGCAGTGAATAAAAAACACAGCTTTCCCAATGGGATCTAACCTTAGCACAATCCCACATAGCATGGTCCACCGATTCTGGCGGCTCCTTACCATACCACAGAGGACACTAAGCAGAATCAGCAATCCCTCTATCAAACAAAAGTTTCTTTGTAGGAAGGACCCCTCTACAAGCCTTCCAACAAAAAACCTTAATTTTATTGGGGATTTTCAAACTCCAAAGCTTCTTCCACCAAGGAGAGGGGGCACTTGAACAAGAAGCTTGCCCCTCACCCAATCCATCAAGAGTCACTCTATATGCACTCTTAGCTGAAAACATACCCTCCTTATCTTAGTGCCAAAGCATCGAATCACTACTAGGATTCACACTCAAATGGGATGCTGAGAATTAAATCTGCCTCCTCCAGTCCTCCCTATAAAAATAAACTCTCATCCTTTCCTCACACCACTTCCTAGGCTCCCTCATAAGTATCAAAACTGATTCAAGACCAAAAGTAGTAATTAAAAATTTTATATATTTCGGATACATGATTTTTTTTTAATTTAATTTTTTCTTAAAAGAAACTTTACTGTTTCTAAAATTAAAACTATCTTTTAGTTTGATAGTTTCTATGTTTGCATACAAAATTGTTTTTGAGAAATGCATTTTCTTGAATCCTTGATTTTCAAACATAAAAAAATCATCCAAGTTCTCAACTAACTGTGTTTGAACTCTTTTTATCCTTTTTTTCTTCATTGATTGTCTGCAAATACTATAAACAATATATCTACCAAAGGAAAAGATTCTATGTTATAAAGGAAAACATTGAGCTCTGTTTTCCTACTTCTCTTCATATCTGTTCCTTATTGCAGGCAGGCCATTGAGATCCTGGAGTAAAAGAGTTATCAGTTGTATGATGAGGCGGGTAAAGACATACAGTTGCGGTAGAGCCAGACTGAGCCATGGAAGTGAAAAAACCTTGAACTGCCAAAATGACGCCATGATTTTGATGAAGAAGAAGCTTCAAGCTGAGAAATGAGAGTGAGCAGAAATGGTAATATGTAGAGTAGAGACTTTTATCAAGGGTTATAGACTTTTTCATGGTCCTGTATATGGTGCGGCTCTAAAACTGCTTTGATGCAGACATATAGACAAGATTCTCTCAAGCACAACCTGATTCATCCAAGGATTTAACAAAGTTCAAGCCAATAAGCTTATAGAGATGGATCATCATAAACCGAATAGAACTAGCAATTGAAGTATACCTAAAATAAACAATGAAACTGCTTCATTTAATTGATTAAATAACTCTCAGTAATCAATGTTCGGCTCCAGTCTTTTCTAAAGTAATATTTCAAGATTCCAGCTACTGCACATGAAGATGACAATTTCTATTAGCTGGTTACCATACGTGCATCAACTGAGCACTCTGGGTCCATTTTTAAACACGAGCTCCAGACTCGATAGCCAACAGTATCATGAAATTCTGTGGTGATGGCATCTGAATTCCTGAGTTCAACCTGACACATGTAAATCTAACTCGTGCAAAGAGCTCCAGAAGGCTATAAACTTCACCCAGTTTTAAGGATCTTGTCTGTTTCTTCATCAACAGAAAATCCATCCAGTTTCATCAGATCAAGAACCTTCCAGACTGAATCTCCAGCTGCGACACAAGTCCTTAACCATCTGAGATATATATCCCTCGTCAAAGGCTTCTTTAATAGTTTAATAATATCCTCTATTCCAACAACATCCCCTTTCCCTTCCAAGAAATCCAGACAGGGATCCAACGTGACGGATGTTGGCCACCACCTTCCTCTTCCAACTGATATTGCCCTCTTCAACATTTCAACAGCCTTGAGCATTTGATTTTGTTCCACATACCCTATAGGCTATAGCTAGCACATTCCATGAACTGGCATACGTTTTTCTCCCTTCAACAGCCTTGTTTAAAGTTGACTCCGCCTTTTCAATCAGACCCTTTTTGCAGTAAGCAACAAGTAGTCTATTAATTACCCGAAAGTCATACACAGTGCACTGTGACTCCCACTCCTCAAAGATCTTCTCAGCCCCCTCAATATCATCCAGCTTGGTAAGACATGTTATCATACATGCATGTGATTCATTCACTCGGTCATTGGGTGGCTTGTACTCATTCCAAACTCGGTAAAGCTCATTCTTCATACCAGTGCTTGCATAAAGAGTAAGAAGATATTCAAATGCCAGTTTGTTTTTGAGAAGGGGTATCATTCTTTCCATTTTCTTTAGCATCACCGAAGCCTTTTCAATCAGACCAAACTTTACGTACCCACTTACAGCCAATGAATATAGGTCCCAATCATCAACAAGTGGTGATCCTTCTCCACCTGATTCAAGACCCTTTCCATTCCAGAAAGGTCAGAGGCTGCAATATAAGCAACAATGCCGTTCCTAGCTGTATACTTTTCCAGAGGTATTGCTTTCTCATTCATTTCTTGCATCAGCTTATCAACCTTATCAGAGTCTCCAGTCTTAATGTAAAGGTTGATCAACATGTTGTAAGGAAAAGGTGATGTTGTCAAACCCATCTCTCTCATCTTCAGCATAATGGCTTCTGCTCTCTCAACAGATGCCTCTTGAACATAGAGACTCAGAAGAGCACGATATACATTAAACGTTTTTAAATCGTTTGAAACATTGTTGAAGTATTTTTCAGCATCCTCTATACCATGAATTCTATGGATCAGATCCAACCTCAATGCAACATCTTTAGAAGATAGGGCAACGCAACGACGATCAGTCATCCATTGACATATCTGCATAGAAACAACATAAAGAAGAGAAAGGTCAGGAACCGGCAATACAAATAGTAGGATAATTAATCTACTTCATCTATTGACTATTGGCAACATTGCAACTACCTAGACACACAAAACAGCATGATGGTGCAGTTTCAATATTCAGTCATGGTGGACTGCCTAATTACACCTCCGTATTGTGATGTGGGACCTAACCCTTTGTAAATATTAGTCAATGCAAGAGCTAAATGACAGTATTTCACCAGATCCTTGCAAACACAAAACACAAAAAGGCCAAATTGAACCTATTTTATCATTAATTCATTATACTTGTGTATGTATATAAACTGATGCTGATTGCATTTGTAAGTCTCAATCAACTAAAATCTAGTCCATTCACAATAATATATTAAAACATTAAAAAGGGCAAAGAAGAAAACCTCAAGATAAACAACAAAATGGAGGGAGAGAGAATGATAGGACCTCGAGAGCGTGATGGAAGCGTTTAAATTCCGTCATGGCTCGACAAAGATTACGAAGTTGTTGTTTATCTACGGTATTGCCTTCACCGACCCATTGATCCAGTACTGGTACTACTGATGATTTGGGGTCTCGAATGGTTTGAATGCGATCGTAAAGCGAGTTACTTGGAGAGGATTGGGTTATGGTTTTGTTGGTGAAGAGTGAAGATAACAACACAGAATAATTTCTACGGTTTTGTTGCAACAAAGGGAAGAATTTGGTTGAGAAAAGTTTCATTTTTTACTACCTTTCCCTTTTGATTTTGAATTTCTTTAATACTGAGCTGAGAAACTCTGAGATTTAACTAGGGTTTATTGATTAAATGGTTTTCAAAAACTATTTATTTATTCTTTTTATTTAAAACAAAAAACAATGACAAGTTCAGGCATAAATTGCAGATTCTTCCTAACTCCCAAGTAGTCCTAACTCCTAACTCAAGTGTGTGTGCGTGTGTGTTTTTTTTTGAAAACTCCCTACTCAAGTGATGATCCTCCACACTTGTGGCAGGGGTTATAAGACCTACAAATGTGCTATATCAATATGTGTGATGTTTATGGGAGTAAATATGTATAGTTTATGTGAGCTGTAATATGGCCCGATCATGTATTATTTATTTGGATATGAATATTTCTCTCTCTCTATTTATTAAATATAAAGGATTCATCTCTAATACTATAATTGATTGTGAAAATTTTATATATCAAAGAATATGTCACTCTAATATAATTAATGTCAAACTGATTTGATAAAAAAGTAAAATTTTAAAGGATCCGTTCGAAAGTTATTTCAGTGACTCAATATTGTAAATAAAGCTATATCTACTTAAATTTGTAACTTAAAATTTTGACTTCAACATCTCAAACACCCATGTGCCTTTAATCCAAGAATTATAAATGCATTTAAATCTCAACTATTGGATTAAAAACATATGGGTGGTTGAGATGTTGAAGTCAAAATTTTAAATAACAAATTTAAGTTGATCTAGTTTAATCCATAAATAAATAACTGTTCAAAAATTTTATTTGATTAAAAATAAAATAACTACTTTTATGTCGTATAAAATGTAAGCAACTTTTAGTTTAGAGGTGCTCTAAATAGAGAAGAAAATAGTATATATATATATATACATATATATTAGTAGTAGTAGTAGTAGTAATGTTTAAAAAAAATTCAAATTAAATTTCATTAAATTTACAGTATACGAACAAAAATTTTACATCAAATTCGCTAAAATTCATTGGATATCATATTTGCTTGAATTGGGCTTTGGTCCAGTGTGTGTTAACCCTACCGCGAATTCCTTTAATAACACATAACTCGACAAATTTTTGAATAAGAATTGGTACTCCATGTTTAAAAAATTGCAGTGATAATTGATGCAAACAAAATGTAACACCTAGTCAATATATATATATATATATATATATATATATATATAAAAATTTTCTAGTCAATACATACTGATATAATTTCATCAGTGCGTTAAATGTGGACCATTAGATTTACATACTTTGACTCAAAGTGTATGTACTTGTCAAAACTTCTCCATAATCAGTGATTCACATGCAACATACTGATATAAGTTCTATCAATGCGCACTGAAGAGAAAATGACTCTCTATATATATATAAAGTAACCCCCGGTCCTTGTTAATTACATATTTATATGCAGAGTTTCCATCGTTTTATCTTTGAGCTTTGCTATTCAGAATGCCTCCATAAAACAATAATGTTTACATTGGACCGAGATGTTACATAACAATTAAAGATATGTTTGGGATTGCTTTTACTTGAGAAATAATCATTTATTTCTCAAGTTTCGAGCAAATAGGTGTTTGGTAAACTTTCCAAAATTTAGTTTATTTTCTAATTTGTTTCTCCAATAATCAGCTTTTGAAAGCTAGTTGGGGGTTGCTTTTTTAAACAGAAACTAGCTTATTGTTTATGCAATGTCTACAATGCCCTCACTATTTAATTAAAAGACAATATTACCTTTATATTTAATAATAATATAATAAAAACTAAAAACTAAAAAATATGAAAAAATAAAAAAATCTGATCGGGTTGGTTGCCACTGCCGCGGTGGCCACCGCTGGAAGTCGGAGGCACCATAAAATCTGGAAATAGAAGCCTCCTCCAGTGCCGGAGGAGGATCGACCTCCTCCGGCGAAGTCGAAGGTAGCACAAAGTAGCGCCCAAAACGACCCTCGCGAAACAGAGGAATCGGCCTAGTTAACAGAGATTAGTGATGGCTAACGGAGATGGGCGAGCGGCTGCACGAGATGAGCAAAGGGCCTGTGCGAGGTTGAACAACAGAGGTTAGGCATGGGGCGGCATAGGGTTTCAAGAAAACCGAGTCGAAATCACAGGTTGGGTTTGTTTTGGACCTCTGGTATGCAACGAACCATTCTCCCTACGACTATCATTTTTTTTTATAAAAAAAGCTCAAAGATATCATTTTAAAATTGCTTAGCAATTTTAGTACAAACACAATAATAAAATGATGTCTCTCTTTATCATTTCATAAAATACATTTTCCATATTCTCAAAAGCAAAACAATTTTAAAATTTAGTTTACCAAACATTTAAACCACTTTTTTATTAAGCTGATTATTTTTAATGTGAAGCTATAAATGGATTGTTTTTTAAACAAAACAATTCCAAACATAGCTTAAGTTGCTTTGATGTTTTTAGCCTCCATATGTACATATCCTCCTTCCAATCAGACTCATCCCAAACAATTCTCTATCAAAGAAATCCATATTTCTCGCATAAAGTATTGGATAAAAAACACAGCTTTCCCAATGGGAACTAACCTTAGCACAACCCCACGGAGCATGGTCCGTCGATTTAGCTCCTTCCCTCACAGAGGACACCCAGCAGAATCAACAATCCCTCTATCAAACAAAAGTTTCTTTGTAGGAAGGACCCCTTTACAAGCCTTCCAACCAAAAACCTTAATTTTATTGGGCATTTTCAAACTCCAAAGCTTCTTCCACCAAGGAGAGGGGGCCCTTGAACAAGAAGCTTGCCCCTCACCCAATCCATCAACAGTCACTCTATATGCACTCTTAACTGAAAACATACCCTTCTTATCAGTGCCAAAGCATCGAATCACTCCTAGGATTCACACTCAATGAGATACTGAGAATTAAATCTGCCTCCTCCCTATAAAATAATTTTTCATCCTCTCCTCACACCACTTCCCAGGCTCCCTCATAAGCATCAAAACTGAGACCCCCTCAGGTAAAATTCTGGGAGAGCAAACCTTAAAACTAGAAGGTCTAGGGATCCATCTATCCTCATAAACAGAGATACTACGCACATCCCCAACTCTCCATCTAACCCCCTCAATAAGACAATAACACCTCTCTACCCCACATAACACTCCTCCAAACAGAAAAAGGCAGCCTACCCAAAGAACAACTTAAAAAAGAAGAATCTGGATACTATCCTGCTTAGAGAACCTTAGTCACAAGGGAATCCGGGTTTCACAGCAGTCTCCACCTTGTTTAGCTAACATAGCTTGATTAAAAGCATTAACATCCCTAAAGCCCAACCCACCTAGCTTGATTAACTGTACTCTTTAATTTTTTTCTTTTTTCTAATAATTGTCTGCAAATACTATAAACAATAGATCTACCAAAGGAAAAGATTCTATGTTATAAAGGAAAACATATTGTGTTACAAACAAGGGAGATGGTGTCCTGAGCTCCCTTTTTCCTACTTGTCTTCATTTCCGTTCCTTATTTCAGCCATTGCTTCACATGAGTCACTTGAGATCTTGGAGTAAAAGAACAATCAGTTGTATGAGAAGATGAGGTGGGAAAACCTTGAACTGCCAAAATGATGCCATGAATTCAATGAAGAAGAAGCTTCAAGCTGAGAAATGAGAGGGAGCAGAAATGGTAACATGTAGAGAAGAGATTTTTATGAAGGGTTGTGACTTTTTCTTGGTCCTGAACTCCTGTATATGGTGCGGAACTAAAACTGCTTTGATGCATACAATAGACAAGATTCTCAGGAGCACAACCTGATTCATCCAAGGATTTAACAAAGTTCATGCCAATCGGCTTATAAAGAAAGATGGATCATCATGAACAGTATAGAACTAGCAAAAGTCCAATTAAATTAAGTACTGTCAAGAAATTGAAGTATACCTAAAATATATAATAAAAAAACACATATCTTAGCCTCTTAGGGCATAAAAATTACCTCATGGCTATAATTAAACTTCGACATTTAAACAAGTAATACTTCAGGATTTCAGCTATTGTAGAAGGAGATGACAATTCTATTAGCCAGCTACCATACAAGCATCAAATGAGAACTCTGAGTCCATTTTTAAACAGGAGAGCTCCAGACTCAATGGCCAACAGTAAATATCATGAAAGTCTATGGCTATGGCTTTTGAATTCCACACTTCTACCTGAAACTTCTAAATAGCTCCTTCTACACTTTGCCCAGTTTTAAGGATCTTGTCTGTTTCTTCATCAACAGAAAAGCCATCCAGTTCCATCTGATCAAGAACCTCAGAGACAGAATCTCCCGCTGCGACACAAGTCCTTAGCCATCTGTGATATATATCCCTTGTCAAAGGCTTCTTTAATGATTTAATAATATCCTCTATTCCACCAACATCCCCTTTCCCTTCCAAGAAATCCAGACAGGGATCCAAAGTGACAGATGTTGGCGACCACCTTCCTCTTCCAACTGATATTGCCCTCTTCAACATTTCAACAGCCTTGAGCATTTGACTTTGTTCCACATACCCTGTAGCTAGCACATTCCATGAACTGGCATACGGTTTTCTCCCTTCAACAGCCTTGTTTAGGGCAGATTCAGCCTTTTCAATCAGACCCTTTCTACAGTAAGCAACAAGCAGTCTATTAAGTACCCGAAAGTCATACATAGTGCACTTAGACTCCCATTCCTCAAAGATCTTCTCAGCCCCCTCAATATCATCCAGCTTGGCAAGACATGTTATCATACAAGCATGTGATGCATTCATTTCGTTATGTGATGCATTCATTTCGTTATTGGATGGCTTGTACTTGTTCCAAACTCGGTAAAGTTCATTCTTCATACCAGTGCTTGCATAAAGAGTAAGAAGAAACTCAAATGCCAGTTTGTTTTTGCGAGGGGGGATCAGTCTTTCCATTTTCTCTATCATCACCAAAGCCTTTTCAATCAGACCAAGCTTCACGTACCCACTTGCTGCCAATGAATATAGGTCCCAATCAACAACAAAGTTGTGATTCTCCTCGACCCGATTCAAGACCCTTTCCATTCCGGAAAGGTCAGAGGCTGCAATATAAGCAGCAATGCGGTTCCTAACTGTGTACTTGTCCAGAGGTATTGCTTTCTCACCCATTTCTTGCATCAGCCTATCAATCTTATCATAGTCTCCAGTCTTAATGTAAAGGTTGATCAACATGTTGTAAGGAAAAGATGATGTTGCAAAACCCATCTCTCTCATCTTCTGCATAATGGCTTCCGCTCTCTCAACAGATGTCTCTTGCGCATAGAGACTCAGAAGAGCACCATATACATTAGGCGTTTTTAAATCGTTTGAAATAGTGTTGAAGTATTTTTCAGCATGCTCTATACCATGAATTCTGTGGATCAGATCCAACCTCAACGCAACATCACTAGAAGATGATGCAAGACAACGATCAGTCATCCATTGAGATATCTGTATTAAAAACAACAAAAAAGAAAAAAAAAGGTCAGGAATTATCTACTTCATCTATTGACTATTGGCAACATTGCAATTACCCAGATACACAAAGCAGCATGATGGAGCATTTTCAATATTCAATCATGGTGGATTGCCTAATTAAACCTCCATATTTTGATGTGGGACCTGACACTTTGTAAATATTAGTCAATGAAAGAGCTTAAAAGACAGTGTTGCACCAAATCCTAGCAAACACCAAACACAAAACACAAAAAAGCCAATTTTTTTTTTTTTTAAAGGCCAATTTGAACCCATTTTATCATTAAACCTATGTATGTATATATATACATATAAACTGATGTTGATTGCATTTGTGATGCTGTTGAACGTTGTTATATTGTAAGTCTCAATCACTAAAATCTAGTACATCCACAATAATATATTAAAACATTTAAAAATGACAAAGAAGAAAAGCTCAAGATAAACAACAAAATGGAGGGAGTCAGAGAGAGAGAGAGAGTAATAGGACCTCAAGAGCGTGATGGAAGCGTTTAAATTCCTTCATGACTCGAACAAGATTATGAAGTTTTCGTTTATCGACTATATTGCCTTCACCAACCCATTTATCCAGTACTGGTACTACTGAGGTTTTGGAGTCTCGAATGGTTTGAATCCGATCGTAAAGCGAGTAACTTGGAGAGGATTGGGTTATGATTTGGGTTTGGATTTGGGTTTTGGTTTTGGTTTTGTTGGAGAAGAGTGAAGATAACAACACCCCAGAATGATTTCGACGGTTCTGTTGCAATAAAGGGAAGAATTTGGTTGAAAAAAGTTTCATTTTTCACTGGCTTTTCCTTTCGAATTCCTTCTCCGAGCGAACTGAGACTCCGAGATTTAACTAGGGTTTAAGATTGAATAAAATCCTTTTTTTTTTTAATAACTATTAATTTATAATTGGGATATTATTAAAAAGTCCCTCTAGTTTGAGAAATGATTATTTTCATCCTTCCATCAACTTTTTAATAAAAATACTATTTCACCATTCTACTAAATATTTAAATTTAAAAAATATTAAAAAATGGATTTTGTGGAGATCTCATGGACCGAAGAGATCCAATCTAGATATTCACCAAATCCTAAGAATAAAAACAAATTAAAAAATGATAAAGTTTATTTTTTGATATACCACTTCTGAGAATGACGACTCGAACCTAAGATGTTGTTAAACAAAATGAATGCTCTTACCATTGAATCACATTGGGTAGTGATATGTTTAAAAGTTATGTTGACCTAGAAACATAAGTCAATTGCATATACGAATGATTTTATTTGAAAATTGCATTTGCGTACACTTATAGTTGATGGATAACTATGAGATGTTTTTTTTTTTACAAACCTTTAATTTTTGTGAATTTTTTTAAATTTTTTTTGAAAGGGTGAAAATTTTGAATTACAATCTACTAATAACAATTTTGTAACTATACAGATATATAGCGAAAAATCAGTCTAATTTAATATTGGATACCCATATTTGCTTGAGTTGGGCTTTGGTCTAGTGTTGACTGTTGAGCCCTATAGTGAATTCGTTTTGATGCAAACCATAACACATAATTCAACAAATATTTGAATAAGAATTAATACTCCATGTTTCAAAAATTGCAGTGATAATTTTTTTTTTTTTTGAAGTGAAAACTTTATTAAAACACCAAAAGAAACAACAAGTAATCTGGAAAATGTTCCAGAATACACCGTTCCACACAAGGTGGAAAGGATTCCAGCCAAAAACTATTATGATCTACTGACAAAGCCATTTCGGCTAGAGTATGAGCGACTACATTCGTTTTCCGTGATACAAAATGCACTTCTGTCACCAGCCAGTCATCTATTCGTTTAGCAATATCTTTACCAACTAAGCCTAGTTCCGTGATACAAAAATTGTAGTGATAATTGATGTAAACAAAATGTAACACCTAGTTTAATGTAATATTGTCTTGTTAATTAAATGCAGTCTCCATCGTTTTATTTTTGAGCTTTGCTTTTCAAAATGCGGCTATGAGATGATAATATTTATATTGGACAGATGATACGTTACATAATTATGCTGCTTTAATGTTTTTAGCGTCCATAACCATAAGCATATGTGCATATTCCCATAGCTTCGGTTTTGGTTTTGTTCATAAAATGCTCTTCATATATGGTGCCTTTTTTCATAGCGATCATATATACTTTATAATTTAAAACAACCCTATATATATATATATATATATAAGGAAAAGAAAAAAAGAGTCATATAAAAAGAAAACGTCCATTATTTCCACTCTCAAATTTATTGCAGTAAATATACATATGAATGATTAAAAACACAAAAAACAGAACCATCACTCCATAAATAATCAATACATCTAAGTATTTAGTATATATATATATATATATATATATATATATTAATCTTGTGCTCATCAAATTCACACAAACTTTTGTTTTTTAATAAGTTCTTGTCACATAGAACTCAATTCTATGTATTGTATAAAGAATTCATTAAAAAATAAAAGTGGTTGTGATTCGCACGTTATAGGCAATAATATTCACTCTTATTTGTGATAGCTAGATAGATATATAGTGCAGAAACTCCCAGATTTGATGAATAACAACAGACGGATGGAGCATGATGAGTTTTATCTGTTAATGGTAGGGCTGGGTCCAGACGGCGGCACAGGCTGACCTTTTGGAAGCATCGTTCGAAGGGTTCCAAACCTTGTCTCAGATGAACTGCATCCTACAACGACATGCTCTGAGAGTGGCCGAGCCTCAGAATTAGTTGCCATGATGAGAGAAACAACCAGGGCTATAACTATAAGGAATTGCATGATTTTGCTGCAATATTGCTTCAAGTACTTGTCCATTTTTATTTCTTTGAGTTGC
Source organism: Dipteronia sinensis (assembly GCA_033220585.1). Classification (NCBI taxonomy): domain Eukaryota; kingdom Viridiplantae; phylum Streptophyta; class Magnoliopsida; order Sapindales; family Sapindaceae; genus Dipteronia; species Dipteronia sinensis. Next base: position 39,754,546 of record CM065645.1, read on the forward strand.
TTACAATTATTTCATTCATGACTTGAAGGTATATATATATATATATAGTTTTATGGAGTTGGCCATGCATGAAAGTGGGCCGGCTCGTCAACTGAGATTTTGTACAGGTAAATTCTTGTTGGATGAATTTGCCGGCAAACAATCGTGATCATTACCTTATCTTTGCTTAAAATATAAATATATACATCTGCAGAATTTCAACGGGCCGGCTATATTCATCATTTCTAATTTTACATGTCCATATTCATACATTCAATGCTTAGAAGATGCAATTTTTTTATTAAGAGTTTACTTTTGAATAGGCAGAGAGGCAGATCACATCTTTATTAATTACCATTGACTTGAGTAGCCTATAGCCGATAAGCAACTTATAATTTCAATTTTATAGACACATTCACTAGTGTTCAAGCAAATCGGACAAATATGTAAATCCTTCCGTACTAAAATGATATGCAAAGAACCGTACTTGTGTAATCTAGTTTGGATTATATATGTCAGGGTCATGCCAACCCACATAATGCACTATTTTCACAGCTTCATCCACCTGTATAGTGTGTGTGTGACAATGGATATATAGTTGTGTCATGTGCATTACATACTGTCCAATTGTCCATCGTTATTTTCCCTTCATAAGAAACAAAGATATTTTGCAATTGTATGTATATATACTGTACATACATAAATGTTAAAATGTCCGAAAAAGAGCCAAGAAAATATCTTATGAGAACAGCAACAAGAGAGAAGCATCTAATAGAGTTGAGACATTCTAATTGAGCAGTCTTCACAGCTACAACCACTCAAACACATGCTGTTAAGACCATTCAAGGGCTTCCATTGCAGAATGACTTTGATACCCAACAACATATATCTTTGCACATCCTGAGGGGTTGGTACGAAATTGCCAGTATTATAACACACCCAACAGTAAAAGAAAAAGAGGCATCAAGTATATCAATGATTTCAAGTTGGATAAAAAGCAGAGACACTGAGAAGAGATACAGCTTTGCTTTAAAGGAACAACATACACACATAAGCTTTCAAAGGAACAACATAAACACATAAGCTTGCCTTGCCGTCCAAATGGTACTCACTATGCAAATCATACAATCGTGATGTTAGTATAAACCATGTCTAGCTTACAAATGATCTATGATATGCAATTCTAATTATAAAAAATTTAATTGGTTGAAAGGCAATCAAAATTCTGTTTACCATGGCCCAGCGAGCGTATCCTGGATGTAAATGACAAGTAAAACTATTCAACATCTGAGAGTCGATTACCATTAACCAACAATTCATTTACAATGCCAGACATGTGTCAGCAATGTACACCGATATATGCACCTCTGTTAGACAACATATATACAGCTACCCACAAAGGTTAAACGTGCCAATGGCTCCTATTCTATCAGAAGCATGACGGTCACTTGTTTACAGTAGATCATATGTGCTATTACTAATCCTAAGGTCACTGCAGGGATTATCTGGGGAAACTTGAGCACTAATAATAGCCTTCAGCAGTGTAGAAATGAAGCAACTTTAGTGGCAACACCTTTTCCTGCAACAAAGAATAAAATAAAAATTCATTTTTAAATTTGAAAAATAAAATAGAAACTGTTATTCAAAGAAGTTGCAAGAAAATATTTACAAACCTGAAATGTTTCATTAGGTGGGGAAGGGAAATGAAACCCTGTTGAGCGGTTCTGCAACACTTCAGGATTTTTCATCCACGCTCTACGTGCATCACTCAATTTAATTTTGTATTTGAACATCTGAAGCAATAGAGAAAACTCTGGTAATTAAAGAAAAAATGATTTCCATGTACAAGAACATACATCACAGTTAATTGTCTTCATATTTCTAGGAAAACAAGGACCTTTCCCTATAAGAGTACATCAGCCTCAACGACAGAATTCAAAAATAATTTATTGATTTCTTCCGGTTCAAATTGAAAAGAATGGCAAAAAACATTTTTCGCTTAAACTAGATGTGTAACAAAAAATAAATTATCCCATAGAATTTTCACAACATATAATATTAAAAAGCTAAAAGATGAAAAGCATAATGTAAACACCCCACAAGCACTGTTCAAATGGTAAAGCAGAGAGCTTTAATTATGTCGAGTATTGGCTTCATATTTCACTATTCATGCTAAGTATTTATCAGTCTAAAAAAATCAAGGTAAATAACCAAACATATACAAAGAGATAAAGAGAGGAATTTCCATAAAACACAAACCTGAGAGAGAGTGACAGCTGGTTTCTCAAGTTCTTGTCCTTCAATGTTCATACCAGTGCCTTGGCACTCTGGGCAAAAGACTGAACAAATTTGATTCTTTGCTAATATATTCTCTCCATCCTTTCCCACCTCATTGCGCTTCAGTCCATTCTTTCTCCTAGACCTTCGTTTCACTTCTGGAATGACTGGCGGGTTTGCCATTATTTCAAACTCACACAAAAGAATCCAGTGTATAAGGCAGGAAATATGATACACATGGAATGCCTACAAGTGACAAAGACACAGAATGTGAACCAACAGTCAACAGTGACCTTTCAGCTTCCATGAAGCAAGTTAAGTCAGGTTTCAAGACTCAAAGAGACAAACCATACTGAATGATAAATGTACTACACTTCATTGCAAACACATAACCTATAAAACCATACAAAAGAATCAGACCTAAATTCCTCAGTAAGTCTTACCCCATTCATATTTCTACTATTGCAAGCAAGTTTTCCGGTCTTCATGTTCATGAATGCTGCTACATCCTTATCTTGAAGTATCTTCTGCTGGCAGATGTCACACATTCGTTCAGCTGCTATGCGCTGTTGTCGTCTCAATTCTCTCCTTATAGTTTTGTTAGATATAATTCTTGTGTGAAGAAGCTGATCATCATATCGATCCAACACCAGTCTTGAAGTGGAACCAGTAGATGCTGAAGAATCTTCCCCGGATGAAATATACTGATTACTCAAGGACTCACTAACATCCTCCGGATCAGAAAACGATTTCTTTCTTTTCTTACCAGTACCCTTACCATTCTCTGATTCTTCTCCAGGACTAGATGAGAGCAATAGCTTCACATCATCAAACAGCCCCTTTCTACCCAAATCATAATTGTATGAGAATGACACTACTGCAAAGTCGTGATCTGGAATCTCAGCCACATCCTCGTCTCCGGGAAACTTTTTTCCCAGCCATTCACACCAGATCCTAGAAATTCTACTGGAACTATCATCCTTTTCAAGCATCCTTGCAGCAATTTGTCCAAGACCAATAAACCTCACCTTCAAATCAGTAATTTCATCCTTGACTAGCACACTTGAAATCACCTTTTCACAGTCCCCCAAATCATCGTCATTAGCATGGGTTACAGCTTCAGTGTCTGAATGAACCCCATCAAGCCCATTCCCATGACCACTGGATTTAAGGTTTTCAACAAATTTGACAATAGCAAGATTGTTATCATTGTTGGGATACTCCAACAAGCTATCCCTTTTATCACTTGATATTGCTAATCTTTTTTCATTCTCAATAGAATTGTCAAAGAAAACGACACCATCATTGAAAGGCCACGGGTTTGGTCCCAAAAGAGTAACCTTAGCACCAAATAACCTCTCAGAGTGAAGATTACCCTTCAAATGATCAAACAACACTGAATCACTATAACATGGTGCGAGACACAAAGTACAAAAGAAAATGAATCGCTTCCCATCTTCACGAAGTTCCACATAGGTGTGCCCTTGTGCTCTCACATTTTGAAGTGTAGTTCTAGCCAATTGCTCCTTCAAGCTACCAACACTTGTCTTTGGAAACCCTAATTCCCTTCTTCCTGCCATCCAAATTTTCCCGCCAAAATACTAAATCTGAACACTCCAATTCCCTTCAGCTTTTTCAAAGCCAACCCAAATTCAAATCAAGAATTCGGTTAATTCTCTCAAGATCTAAAGCAGAGAACTATCAAGAACCAAATAAGAACCTGGAAAACTCAAACTTCATGGCAACAGCATAAAAAAAAACCCTAGATTTCAAACTCAAGATTTACTTAAACTCCTTGAAACTGCACAACGAGGGCGTTATGTCAACAAGCACTTGAAACCCTAACGAGTTCAAATTCCACAAGAACTCCTCAGAAACCCTAAAATTCAAAGTCTAAAAACAATTCACATGTAAACCACTAATTTCCACATTAGATACTACAAATCAACACAACAGCGTAAAACCTAAGATATTTTCACTTCAATTCTTCGAATTTCCAAGTCCGAACAAGAAAGAAAGCAAACAGCCAAGAAACAACAATCAAATATCAACAAGAAAAGCCTTAAAAACAATTCACTCTACATATTCGTCGCGTACTCGGTATAGGATCTTTGACTAATTGCCGAGCCCGTACAACATCAGAGTGCGCGTCGCGAGCCATAGAGATAAGAAGAGCGTGATGCGAGCACGAATCTTCCATTACCATCTCCATTTAACGCAACTGGAAACAGAAAGATTCAAGAGTAGGCTGTTTGGATGGAGAGAGAGCGAGGGAAAAAAAAGGAAAATCAGAGGGAAAACAGAACACCAAAAACGATGAGCCGGAAAAAAAATAAAATGAAATTGATTGAAACCGATTTTGGCGATAATTTGTCAGAGAGATTGTTATTAATTTATTGATACCGAGCGCGTGATCCGCGTGTCTAAATTATCAACGAACTGATATTGTGTTGCAAGGAGTATGATAATTATGTGATTGTAGACAATTGATCGGATTTAGTTAGGTTGATTGGAATCATTGGTGTGATGAACGGTGAATGATCGATGTAGCATTATTTGACCGTAGGATTAGAAGATCTGAGTGTGGTAGATTCGAATTATAGATAAATGGATATACCAGTGAGGACTGAGGGGGTGGGGTTGGAGATAAGGATGTCCGTTGGATGGATTGTCATCTGTTTGTTAATGATTATAGATTGTTTATTACGGAATTTAGAAGCCAACGACCACTTCTCATTTCTCAAACAAGCTAATTGATTATATACTCTAGAAAAATATTTTAAAATTATCTTGTTTTTTAGATTTAAATCCAGAGAAAAAGTGTCCATTATCTTTAAAACTCAAATAAAAATATAACTAAAATATCTTCAACTATACTCTCTGAATTTTAGTTAAATTTTAACGATTTTAGTTAGTAACTTTTCATGGGTCATTCCAACCATCCTCTCTATTATAGCTAGTTATTAATATTTTAATATTTTTTTAAAATTTAAAATATAAATAAATTTATTTTGTTTCAATTGTATTCAAAATTGACATCATTTTTTCAATAAGAAAATTGGTTTAAAAATAATAAAATAATAGAAAAGAGAAAATAACTAGTAAGGAATGACTTCCTACATTTGGAGAGTGTCTTGTTAGAGCATACCCAACAAAGCTCCCTAAATTTTCCTTATATTTAGGGAGTTAATTGTACTTTTTACCAATAAGGAGCTATATAAGAAGTTTAACATTCTAACAAACCTCTATAAAAATGACTCCTTATTAAACAAAACATATTTTTTGTTAAAATAAAAAAGAATTTGGGTTAAATAAAAAAAGAGTTTTAGTTGAATAAATATGGACCATTGAAAATAAAGGATGTGGACTCATTTTAACCACTTATTATTTGGGGAGTGAAAAAACAAAAATAGGGAGGGAGGCTTCACTCCTTACATTTAGGGCGCCTGGCTGGACAAATATTTAGGGAGCAAGATAGGGAGGTTATTGGAGCAAATTCCGATCAAGCCTCCCTAAATATAGTCAAAAACATCCCCATTTTCGGCCTATTGGGGATGCTCTTAGAGTATCCACAACAAAGCTTCCTAAATTTTCCTTACATTTGGGGAGCCAGTTGTACTTTTTACCGATAGGGAGACATATAAGGAATCAACACTCCAACAAGCCTCTATAAAAATGACTAATTTTTTTTTTCTTTCTAATTTTTAATTTAAAAAGAAATATTATTAATTTTTATATAAATTTAAAATGTTATTAAAATGTTTTTATAGTTGGGAAAGAGATGTTGCCAGCATTTTGTTTTTTTTATAAAAAAAAAAAATTGTTGAATAAATATGGACCAACGACCATATGAAGGGTTTTGTTGAATAAAAATTTTTGTTGAATAAATATGGTCCAACAAAACAGAGAATTTTGGAAAGTGCTGTTGAAAGTGTAAAATAAATGTTTAATAAATAAAACAGATTTTTTGTTAAAATAAAAAAGAATTTTTATTGAATAAATATGTATCATTGAAAACGAAGGATGTTGACTCATCTTGGCCATTCATATTATTTGGGGAGTAAAAAAAAAAAAATAGGGAGGGAGTCTTCACTCCTTACATTTTGGGAGCCTTCAACCGAAAATATTTAAGGAACGAGTTAGGGAGCCTGTTGGAGCGAATTCTGATCTAACCTCCCTAAATATAGTCAAAGACATCCCATTTTCAGACCTATTGGGAATGCTCTTAGTTCTCTAAGATAGGGAGCCATAATATGGAGTGGTTGGAATGCAAAAAAAAACATCTTCACTAGCTATTATTTTGGCTAATGAGTGATTTTATGGGACATGTTTAGAGATGCTTTAATACTGTATTGTATTATCGGGACCAATGAATTATTATGGTAAATGTTTAAATATCAAATTATAGAATTAAATAAAAATGAAAACAGTCAAAGAGATAAATATCATTAATTCACTATCCGTATTTATCATTATTTTAAATCACCAATACTTCTAACAAATTTGTTTGACACACTAACAATTGATCGAGAAAAACTTGTGTGGGACTTTCTCAATGCATGTAACGTAATTTGCAAAGCTGTCTGTCATAATTATATTGATGAGACATCTAATCACCGTCTCATACAAGAATAAAGCCTCAACAATATTCTAGAATATCAACACATCAGCAGCTTTCCAGAAAGATCTGATTTGCAGAAAGATCGAAGAAAATGGCTAAAAACATATCATCCTTACACTTGTCTTATTTTCTATGGTTTGCTTTATATATTACCAATCCATTTTGACTTCACCAAATGATTAGTATCATCTTGGAAAATAGAAACCTGTAAATGCAGATATATTTATGATCGTAATAGTATCATATATTCTAGTGTTAAATAAAGTTAGCAAACTATGCACTTGAGACAGACATCCTTACATGAAATTTCCATTGCAATCATACTGATGCTCAATTGCCTATCCATTTATTAATGAATGGAAATGAAAATCAAGACTCAACATGGTTTGTAAGAGCCGCAAATTGCTTTGATTGAAGATCATTTACAAACGTTTGTGAATTGTAAACCGAATTGGTTCTCAGTTGATGGTGTATTCATGTGTGCTTTTATTCGCAGTTGGGTCCAATTATGTGTTCCAAGTGATTAGTTTCAAGAACCATGGTCCATGGATGGGTAATACTTTATTGAAAATCGTCTTAGTTTTGAAATTACTTTAAAGTTGAACATCAAATCTAAGATTTTAGTGAAATTCATCATAAACTTCTATCAAATCCATGTATTCTTTAAATTAGATAAATCATATAAATCAAAATCAAGTCTGCCAAAATAAAAAAAAATTATAATCCAAGACCAGTCCAATGATATGCTGCCCTCACACAGTTACATGATCATTTTGAAGCTTCGATTTCAAGCTTCTCAGTTGTGGATTCGATTCCTTTTCTGCTTCACTTAAATATTGAATTAATTGAAAAAACTTTAAAAAAAAGTACTTATATATGCAAAACAAATTGGATATGTATAGAATAATGAGTTTCTATACCATCAATAAACCAACATAATAAATCAATAGCATCTCCAAATAAACACCAAACCTAGAGAAACTCATTAAAATTAAACAAAAATCCAAAAACAAAACCAAATATACTTATATAATCAAGGAACCATAACAAGAACCACAACAAGAACCAGAAAACAAAAAGGAAAAAAAAAAAGAAACACTGAGGAACTCAGATCTTTACATGAGTATTAAAAATATAAAAAGCATGACATACAAATATAAAAGTCTCAATCAATCTCTGTGTGTTTATTTCTTGTGGTGCTTCACTTTGAACCACCCTTTTCTCCAGGAGTTTCCGAAAACCCTGACACCTCTCTTCAAGAATAACTTCAGCCCTATCGCTCTCGACCTCACTTGATGCTGCAAACCACCGGCCATTTTTAATTTCTTCGACAGAGATATTTTTGATTTTCGATTTTTGAGTTTTGATTTGTTTGAGACGAGAGAGAAGGGTTTGGGGGGTTTTTAAGGTTTGTGTTGTTACTTGTTAGGTTAGGTTACTGGAAAGTGGAAACAGCTAGAAAGAAGAAAGAAGCGGTTGTCTTAAAATCGGAAGACTCTGGTGAGATCCAACGCATCAAGGGACACGTGTACGACATCCAGTGGGTCTGGATTTTTGATTGTGTCTTATCGTGTTAACCACGTTGATTGCGCGATAAGCACAAGGCTGTTTGGGCCCCACTGGAAATTTATTTCCCGTTGAAGATAACTCGTGAAGTGATTTGGGCCGTCCTAGTCCAAAAATGGGGACCACTGTGATGGGCTCATGTGGGCAAAATGTGATTATGATTGATTATTTGATTTTCACTATATTTTTCTTTTAAATATAAAACAATATTAATATATGATATATTTTTTTTGAAGTATGTATTATTACATAAATTCGGGGTTTTTTTTTAGGAGGGGAAGAATTCGAACCCATAACCTTATAGGCGTAACCTTACAATGTAGGTGTGATGAGTTTACTACCAGACCTCATCTCTTCAATTTTAATATTAAGTTGTTTACATAAATAACATAGTGAACTATTTACTAAATGATTTAATGGTTTGTCGGGATCCAGCGATGCAATTATAAATTCCCACATCAAAAGAGAGAAAACTTCACAGGGATACTTGTGAAGTATATATTATTACATAAATTCGGGGTTTTTTTTAGAAGGGAAAAAATTCGAATCCGTAAGGCGTAACCTTATAGTATATGTGTGATGAGTATATATTATTACATAAATTTGGGGTTTTTTTTAGAAGGGAAAAAATTCGAATTCGTAACCTTATAGGCGTAACCTTACAGTATATGTGTGATGAGTTTACTACCGGACGAACCTTATCTCTTCAATTTTAATATTAAGTTGTTTACATAAATAACATATTAAACTATTTACTAAATGATTTAATGGTCTGTCGGGATCCAGCGATGCAATTATCGATTCCCACATCAAAAGAGAGAAAACTTCACGTAGATATTTATAAAATACATACGATGAAATTCGAATGAATACTCTGGAAGGGGATGTCGACACCATCTCAATTAATCAACGTAATCAACTGTTTTTAATGTATCGTAAATTTTGTCATTATTGAACCGTTGGGCTAAACCCCACCATGCAACAGCCAGTGAGGAGATCACAGCTTTAATTCTTACATTTAAACATGGTTTTAAAGTGAAAAAATTCAAACTGGGGTTTCTTTTTCAGAGCAGCTCATCCCAGCCAATCAAAAGTGATTAGCAGCTGTAATTTGCTGAAATAAAGCATTTTTAAAAGTTTTAAAGTAATCTAAACTTTTGGATAAATTTCAGATATCTTGAAAAACCTGTTCAAATATAGATGAATCTACATGATTGGGTTTTTTAAATTGGTGATACACTGATACCTGTAAAGTAGATTTCCCGAAGATTTTATTAGATTTGAAAAAAATCTTTATTTTCCATTCTTGCCCAATAATGCGTCCGGTGAAAGCTGTATCCTAGACTGTGATCGTAGTGGTTAATTACTTACCAATCCTAAATCAAATAGATTCAAATTTGAAGTGAAAAAATCAAAAAAAAAAAAGGAAGATTGCAGGAGGTATTTCAAGTATTTGATAAGAGCCAGGCCGGCTAGATGTGCGTGTAAATCTAAAATATGTGAAGTTGATTTAATAGTAAATTTCTCACCTTCGTTATGAGATTGCGAATTCAAATCATAAATCTTTCTAAAAAAAACTCAAATATATATATTATTATAATACTTGAAAAAAAAATTGCAGGATAATGGGACCGCGATCTGTCTTGGGATGTTTGCCTAACTGTTAAATATCTACACATGATTGCAAGTCGGTGGCACAGAGAAAATGACTTCATCATTTGGGGACAATGCTCGAAACAAAAGTAAGAGAAAAGGAAATAATGTTTTTGCAAGATATAATTGTGTCTCCATAAAATTGCAATGAACCCAAATAAAAGCTTCATGAGTATATTACACCACTATTACCGCATCGAAGTAATCATTTTTAGTACCCCAAAATCTAATTTTGTAGCGCCCCTTTTTATGGTAAAATTGTATTTGACAAAAAAATGGACTCTTATAATCACATAAGCAAACAACATGCTAAACTGCTTACCAACATGACTTTGTGTTAAAAAGAATGTGTTCATTTAGCCTAATAACGACCAACATATTTACTTGGTACTTCAAGAAGACAGGTTACAGGTAAACTTAAAGATAAAATCATAAAATGATAAGATTAGTATTAAGGCATTGTACAAGGAATATATGACAATGGAAGAAGTTAAGTTGCCGGACAACAATAAGAGCATCCACAGGGCCGGTCCTGACTATTTTGAGGACCGGAGAGAAAATCTAAAATGGGCCCCTTGTTCATATTATACCAAAATATCTCGACAACAACTAGTTATAAATTGTAAGAAATCCTATTGGACCTCTAGTTATACTGATATTAATATGTACAAAACATTAACAAACATTTCTTTTAGACATTTGATTATGAGTGGCGATAATGACACCCCTCAAAAACTGTATCTACACCCCTTTCGTAATCACACCCATTAAAAAATTAAAAAAATCTCTAATTTGTATATAAACCCCACTTAATGTCAAAAATACCATTTCTTTAATTGTATTGTATTGTATTTTTATAAATACACACCACTTATAACTTTTATTATGTTATTTAATCAACTTTATTATTATTTCATATTTTGTTGTTATCTTTAATTCTCTTACTATCTTTCTCTTCTTGTTTTTTCAAAATCAAACTCCATTTTCATTAAAAAAAAATCCATTTTTATATTTTTTTAATCCGAAAACCACTTTTTGTTTGAGAGAGTTTTAATGATGCAAGATTTGTGTAATGTCCCAATTGATGTGAAAATAGATAGGTGTTATATGATATTTTAAAAAAAACTATATAGGTGTTCGAAGAAATTAAAGAACATCTAATATATATATATATATATATATATATATATATATATATTTTAAAGAAAAAACATCTAATATTGATAAATAAAAAAAATCTAAAGTGTGTTTGAAATAAATAAAAAAATATAGATAATATAGTTAATTTAAAAGTCTTTTTATATACATAATGATTTTGTTCTTCTAATAAAAATAATTTAAATTAATTTAAAATTTACTTGTTCAGTAGCAGATTTGTCTCATGATTTTGATTCATTTTCCATATTTGTACCAATCAATCTGTATTTCATTAATAGAGATTGAAAATATATTTAAAAGAGAATCTAGGGTTTATTAAAATGGAAAGAGTTTTTATGATATATGTTAATATCAAATCATTAATAAGAATTTTTTTTTACAAAAGATTAAAATAGGAAACTAATTAATAATTATTGGTGGGTGTACTAACAATCAATTTGTCATCTTAGTAATTTTAATCAAGGGTATTATTGGATTTTTATAAACAAACTAATTTGGGGTGTACATACAGTTTTTAAGGGGTGCAAATATCGTTACTCTTTATTTATATTGAACTCAACATTATTTTATTTTGGGCATTTTATAATTTTGGGCCTTTTATATTCATAACAAAATTTTGGACATTTTATAATTTAAAATAAAACAAAGATGAGCTCCAAATTAATACATAAATCATGTAAAATTAGACCCTTTAAAGAAGGGGTCCGGGGCGGCCACCCCTCCAGCTATACACAAGGGCCGGCCCTGAGCATCCAAGCACGCACCCGATGATGAATAGCTGTATAGAATTGTCAATTGAAAAGTGGGTTGCACTGAAGATGGCTGAGCTTGTGACAATGGCATGTTGCCATTTCATTGTAGAGGCAAGAGATATCAATAAAAACCCTGTAAACGGCTTCTTCCAGTACGAGAGTGAATGAGTGATAGCGCAATCAACTAGGGAAAATGCAATTTTCTATATGTTGCTGCTTAGAAGGATATCCTTCACTATGGGATTATCCACAGCCTAAAAATATCAGTAAGCATAGGTAACAAAAAAAATCAGTTACATATTTCTAGAACTTAAGTTTCGTGAGATCAAGGATCTATTAAATAATATATCTAAGAGTAATGAAAAACATTAGACGTAACCATCAATGTTTTAATGCGCAAATTGGAGCCAATAACATAGATATTAGAATGAAGTAAAAGTGTCAGTGAATTAGATTTACATTAAATTGAGGATTTTCCTTTGAACACTAAAATGCACACAAATAAACAATATCATATACCAACATATTTTTAGTCCATATGGGAAAATACTAATATTTCGGGTTAGTATTGAGATGCAACTTCAACACTAAGTTGATTCAAACTCTAAATTGAGTTCTAGAATCATAATTGAGTAAGCATGAAGTCAGGATTGAACACATAATTTGGAAGAGTTACTCGCAACTTCAAAAAGACAAGCATTGAGGTGACTTGCAAGTGGCCTAAAAGTATCTCAAAGGATATCCCTTGAGACCTCCTTATTTAAGGGTGGATGTTGTTGTTGGGGGCCATTGAGGGGGTTTGTATTCCTATGATACTCCCTTAATAACTCTTTTATGACGAGATGAGATTGGTCCGGTGATAAACCCTTCATACCTGCACGACGAGGTTGCGCCTAAAAAAAAACCCGAACCGAATTAATGTAATACTTAAAAAAAATAGCTCCTTATAATTTATTATTATTATTATTTTATGTAGAGTCCACTTATTTATTATTATTAATTATGTGTTCCTAAATTATATCCCTCCTTTATATATGGAATCCACATAATTCCTTCCTTTATATATGGAATCCACATAATTAAAGGAGGTTGAAGCCACCCCAGGGAAGTGAATCCCATTAAAGGGGTCATTAAGGGATCCATTGGAGATGCTTTGAGCATCATTCAAATTTGTAGCACATCAAACTCCTTTAGCTTTAGTTCAATGTCAAATAAAAATTGAGCAGTGAAGCAATTATGTCTATGCTAGTATAACAAAAAGGACAACATAGATGCTAAGTGACATAAGCTACATAAGCTAAAACAACCTGCAATAGTACAGGGATGGCTGATAACATCGTAAAATACACCATTTAAGGTCCCCATTTCCTATTGTTTGCTTTCGTTTTCGAGCATATTTTAGTAAATAATATGTTTTGTGAGCCTTGTGTAGGTTATATCCCTTAAAATAAGGTGTTGAGCTAAATTGAAGAGTTTTGGAGTTAGAAGGGCTGAAATTGGAATTGCTCGTGCAGTACACTCTACTTCGGAAGGTCATATCTCCCTCCTCAGATCGAACTACATCAGCCACTATCTATTTTCGAAAATCCCCGGATATCTACTTTCCAGGGCTTTTTACAGATCGTAATTCTGGGTTTTCTGGAGGAAGTTATGGCCGTTTTCGTAACGGTACGTGAAGCTGTCTGGTGTACCGCGGACCAACCACGGACCGTACCGCGGAAGTTGACAGAATGTCCACTTTCAGCCCGTTTTGAGGGCAAAACTTGTCCTTTCACACCCCATTTCATACCTTAACTTCCATTCTTTATAAACACCCCATTTTCTCCCATCTTTCATGACTCTAACCAACCCACTCTCCACCTTCCAACCAATCACATTTCTCCTTTGACTTTTCCTACACCACACATTACTTCTTTTCTTTGTTTTCTCTTCTCACGCCACTCACACATTTTTCATTCACAACACATTCTTTTTCTCTTCTTCTCTTCTCTCAACCGAGACCCCATCTCTCCCTTCTATTCATCTTCTTCCTCATCCATTTTCTTCACAAAATAAGAGAGAGACTAGCTCCCATTGAGGATTTTCCTCCATGGGAGCTCACCACACACCTCCACCACACCATTTTTCCTTCCTCCATCCATCTTAGAGCAGTTCACAAGGAATTAGGAGTCCAATTTTGAGCTAGGAAGGATTTGGAGCATCTTTGGAAGGTTTGTCTTCAAGGGTTTGCTCATTTTTACTCATTTCTTTGTAGTTCTTGCTTATTTGATGTGTAACCCCGATTTGGGATCCACGATTCCCTAACAACAGAATTAGCCGGTATCAATGGCACATGCAATATAGTGAAAGTAAAGTATTGTTCCGATAGGGATTGAGATGCTAAGTATAGAAATTGGTTAAGTAAACTACTATTTGGATAATCAGTTAATATAATGGGTGATGTAATTATCAAACAACTACAATACTAAACTAATGCAAAGCTAAGCTATTGATTAACTAAATCAACTTATAAAGCAAAATGTGGTGTAAGCTACTAGATGAGATAGCTAGGGTTCTGATTTCACCAAAAACCAATCCTATTGAACAATTAAGACAACCAATTCATAAAGTCATGCAAGAGAATGTTAAAGACCAAGTTAACCCTATTTTAACATATATTCTCTATCAAGCAATAGAGATAACTCACTTACACCAATAATCTATCTTTCGATGACTACAAGACATGCATATGAGTTCATTAAGAATATTGGCACACAAAATAGATCATACATGCAAGCCTCACATATTTCTATCCTACTTAACATGTATTGGGCAATTAATCGAGCACGTTATGTGCATCACCTTTCAGTTCTTAACATAACAACCAACATTCATTCAAATAGTAACTAATCACCTAAAAACATTAAGCATATAAAAGCCCACACAACATTCAACATGCAAACTCAATAAAAAGGAAGTCTTTATTCAATATTCATGGCAAAGATCCATCTTGGCCCTGGCTTAAATGATTCAGTTCATGTTTAAAGTAA
Organism: Dipteronia sinensis; assembly: GCA_033220585.1. Taxonomy (NCBI): domain Eukaryota; kingdom Viridiplantae; phylum Streptophyta; class Magnoliopsida; order Sapindales; family Sapindaceae; genus Dipteronia; species Dipteronia sinensis. The sequence continues at coordinate 39,769,581 of CM065645.1, forward strand.
TGATTGTAATAACAACTCTAAACATAATTAAATACAATAGATAACGAGTTGAGAGATTAGAGAAAACTAATTTGATGAAAGCCTCATCTTTTCTTACTTAGATTCTCCTTCTCTTTAACTTATTCTTCAGCTCTTTTGCCTAATTGATGATGAATGATGGTGGATCTATGGAAGGGATGTGTTTGGTTTGTGTTTTGATGGATAATAAAAGTGTAAAAATGTAATCTTGGATGTGTTAGGTTAAGGAGTGGTGTTTCAGCCATAAAATGGAGGTGGTATTTTTATGGGAAGCAATTTAGGGGTTAAAAAATGTCACTTAGTTGATATGGCAGATGCTGATGCGAGTTGGCTAGGTGACTTTCAAGTGGCCTGGGCAAGTCGCCTAGGCTACTGGTATCAGGCTTGCATCGTAGGCGAGTTGGGAACTCGCCTAGAGAAGTCGCCCTAGCTTTCTAGAATTGGGGCTACATTTCAGGCGAGTTGTGTAGACGACTTGTAAGTGGTCTGGGCAAGTCGCCTAGGCTACTGGAATGCAATCTTGGTTCAGATAGAGATCCAAGCGAGATGTGAATGTGACTTGCAAGTGGCCTGGGTGAGTCGCCTAGGCTACTGGAATGCAATCTTGGTTCAGGTATAGATCCAAGTGAGATGTGGAGGGGACTTGTAAGTGGCCTGGGCAAGTCGCCTAGGCTACTGGAATGCAATATTCTCTTTGAACTTTTCTGTCGTTTTGTCTCCAAACTTCTCTGATTTCGCTCAAACTCCAACTCTAAGACTTATTATCTGCACAAGCTTATTCAACACATCAAAACATCAATTTTACTCGAGAAACCAAGTGAAAAGACTTGAAAATAGGGGTAGAATTTACGTATAAAATGGCCATAACACTAAGTAATGGCCCAATCAGACATTCCTGGGTCAGGCAAACCTGACTTGAAATTTCACAACCTCTTTGGGTTTCTGATCAAATTCAGGCTTATGACTGTTACTATTTGGACCGGTCCAAGCCGAATGAACAATGTTGAATCGTTTGCTAAGACCAGCCCAAAGATTATTGTCATTAAGGCCCGAGTTGTATCAGACCAGGCCCCAACATGCCTAAATTCATTGAACCTTAACAAAACAAATTTTATTGAATTAAAACATTTGGAATTGAACCATGGTGATACAAAACCCGTACATTAAATTATAAAAGCCCAACCCTATTTCAGGCTTTTAAATACTGGATCCAAACCAAGCCTAAGTTCTCTACAGTAACAAGTCGGGCCAGACTATCCAACCCTTTTGGCCCCCTCTAGTTTCATTTCATAAATAGGTAAGAGGGATGGAGGGAGGGATGAAGTACTGAAAAAGAAACAAAACAATGAAAATGAAATGACTATGTGGATGGGGACCTACGGTACTCCTTCATTACTCATTCGAGTTTCATTTTCATAAAAAAGTTAAGAGAGGGAGGGATAGAGAGAAAATCTTGAGTGCACCTAATGCACCAGCTAAGTTCAGCTGGTGGTGAACCGGGCCACTTAAAATTTGACAAATGGAAACTTTTATATAAATATATAATTTTAAGAGTAATACTATACAACCTAAAAAATTAACTCAAAATTCAACTCAAATGAATTGTCATCACTACATAAATTATGAGATGATATGGTAAAGAAAAATCACTTACCACATCATGAGCGGACCCATGTTAAGACAAGGTGGGGCTCACCTCAAATTTTCAAGAACAAATTGATTTAGTTTATATATATATATAATAATTAACAAAATCTATTCCGAGTAATTTGTTAATTCAGTTGATAGATTGGTTCCTACCAATCACATTGGTGGTCAGGGTTGAAGTCCCAGTGCCATCATTTTCATTTTTCTTGATTTTAATAATTTTTTATATCTTTTTATTTTAACACTGTTTCTAATTTATTTATCAAATTTTCATTTTTTTTCTAAAATAAAACAATTCAATTTGTCTTTTCCAACCTCTTAACTACCGTAAATTTATTGTTACTTAATTTTATATTAAATTATATATTATTATTTTGAACTTTTATTATTTCTAATAGTTTTAGTTTGAAATACCTAACACATCCCATTAATAAACCCTAAAATCTCAAAATTTAATTTATTATATTAAAATAGTCCATATATTATTATGATTCATTTTATTTTATCATTTTTATTTTTCTTTATTTTATAGTTTTAATTTATTTAGAATCAATAAATCAATAATTTGTCAATAATCAGAAGAATAAAAAAAATCAAAAACATATATAGTAATATTTATTAATAATTATTTTATATAAATTTAAAGTGAATTCATTATAAATAGAAAACAAAAATTTTTATTATAAAATTGTAGTATAATTTATGTTGGGTTTTTTGTTATTATTTATTTATAATATTGTGTTTATTGTTTTTATTTCTTTTTAAATATAAGATTATTTAATTCATCTTGAATAAGCGTTTTTTTTTATACCCTAAATTTCATTATACCATCAATTATTCTTTATATAAAAAAAATCATTTTTATTTCAAAAAAAAAACCCCATTTCACTATGATCTTATTTTTCAGTATTTTTTATATAATTGTTATTTTATTCGAGTGCCCTACCTAGTTCAAATTTCTGGCCCGTCACTGTACTGCATTATTTGAGTTAGTTTTTTAGATTGTCTAATATTAATGTAATTTTAAACATTTTTCTCTTTCTGTCTATTTTTCTTTTTTTAAAAAAAATTTAACTTAAAAGGTACCACTCGACACATTTTAAGTGGCCCGGTAATTGGTTCACTGGGGACATTAAAGTTTTTCTCGAGGAAGAGGGGAGTACTGACAAATTATGAAGAAACAAAAACAATGAAAATGGCCATAGGAGGTGAGAGGTGGTTTGATTTTGATATGTGACATTTTAGCTAGCTGAGCTGTGGTGGTGATGCATAAAATGAATTCATACTAAATGTGTGTAACATTTAATATATAAGTCATCACATCTGTCACATTGAATATGTGGTCTTAGCCAGACTCCTTGGTGACGGTGTCCCGGGAGCTACGTCTTCACTTTCAAGCCCACATCGTAACAGTCATAACAGACCAGCCCCTTCGCCAGTTCTTGGCTTCTTGTAATTCCCTGACGTATCGAGCCGTCTCACCTTGTGGGCTATGGAGCTCATGCACAGTGGCGGATCCAAGAATTTTAACTAAGTAGGACACTTGACTATATATAAAAAAATATTTAAAAATTAAAATCTTAGTAAAATGAGTGCTATTTAAACAAAAATGAGTTTTTTTAAATATGAATTGAATAATCTTACATTAAAAATAATAAAAAAATAAAACATATTTAAAAATAAATAATAACAAGAAAAACAACATAAATAGTGAAAAAACAATTAAAAGAATAAATTACAATCTAATTTATATAATTTTTTTTTACATTTATAATGAATTCAATTTAAATTTATACAAAAGCTATTTATTAATAAATATTACTAGATATGTTTTTAATTTTTTTCTTCAAATTATTGGTAAATTATTGATTTATTGATTCTACATAAATTAAAACTATAAAAAAAATAGTAAGGATAAAAAAAATCATAATAATAGATTGACTATTTTAATCAAATAAAGTAAAATTTGAGATTTTTGGGTTTATTGATTGGACGTGTTAGGTTTGTCTAACTAAAGCTGTTAGAAATAATAAAAATCCAAAATAATAATAATTAATTTAATATAAAATAAGAAAATGAATTGTTTTATTTTAAAAGAAATGAAAATGTGAGAAAGGAATTGGAAAATATATAAAATATATAAAATAAATAAGATGTAAAAAATTATAAGATAAAATTAAATTAAAAGAAAATACATTTGCTTGTAATGAGACTTGAACCAAATACTAAAAGATAAGAAAGAAGAACCACCACCCGCTATGCTAAACGAGTAACTATATAACTATATTTAATGAATATGTATATATAAAGTATATACAAAATCAAATTTCTTTAAAAAAAATAAAATTGAGGTAGGATACGTGCACCGGTCTCCACGTGGTGGTGGGTCTGCCCCCGCTCATGCAGTATGACATCCTAATCAATTTTGTTGTACATTTTTGACCATTGAACCCGAACCGCCGAACCGAATTAATGTAATACTTAAAAAAAAATAGCTCCTTATAATTTATTATTATTATTATTTTATATGGAGTGTCCACTTATTTATTATTATTAATTATGTGTTCCTAAACTATATCCCCCATTTATATATGGAGTCCATTTAATTAAAGGAGGTTGAAGCCACCCTTTAATTAAGAGAGTGAGTCTCATTACAGGGGTCATTAAGGGAACCATTAGAGATGCTTTGAACATCGTTCAAATTTGTAGCACATCAAACTCCCTTAGCTTTAGTTCAATGTCAAATAAAAATAGAGCAGTGAAGCAATTATGTCTATGCTAGTATAACAAAAAGGACAATAGAGATGCTAAGTGACATAAGCTACATAAGCTAAAACAACTTGCAATAGTACGGGGATGGCACATGCAATATAGTGAAAGTAAAGTATCATCTTGTGGGCCATGGAGCTCATGCAGACATGCAGTATGACATACTAATCAATTTCGTTGTACATTTTTGACCATCGAACATCATGTCGGTGTAAATGGTGCTTTTGAAATGAGTGATTGGATTGAGCCGTTGAGGTTTGTTTGGGTGATGAGGTTTTTTGATTATAAAAAAGGCCGTTTTACTCAAGGAAATTAAGGATGGAACCTGCTCATTTTGAAGCAGCACTCAACGGGGATGTGAATAAGTTTCCATTTTGTGATATCGAGAGAGAGGATTTGTCTGAAACTTTCAACAAAGTAAGTCCCTCAGGCAATTCACTTCTGCATGTGGCGTCAAGCTCTGGTCATGAAGAGATGACTCAACTCATAGCTCGTAACTTTCCCCTCTTGATCACCAAGCAAAACTCTGAGGGCAACACTGCACTTCATCTTGCTGTTAGAGCTCACAAATCAAACACTGTCAGAGCACTTGTCGACCTTTCCAAACAAATTCCAAACCCATCCACATCCACCGACACTTTAATGACCATAAAGAATGACGAAGGAAATACAGCTTTGCATGAAGCTTTGTTTGCATTACATGCATCAAAGAAACATGTAAACATTTTAGTAGATGTGGCATTTTACCTAGTTCTAAATGACCCAGACGTTACTTATCTTCAAAACAAAGCAGGCAAGTCTCCGTTGTGTATGGCAGTCGAATCAGGTAACAAGGCAATTGTTGAATATATTTTGAATGCTCTGCCTGATCAAAGTGATGGTTTACTACAAAGACTCGAAGGAAAGTCTCCTGTACATGTTGCCATTGAGCAAGGAAAGTTAGGTATATATTCTTATCATCAATGCATGTCTTTTAAACTTTTATCTTTTTCCTAAAAAAAACTTTTATATATCTTTACTTCTTAAGTGTTTATTTTTATTAATAATATTTTTGCAGGTATGTTAAGAATAATAAAGGAACAAAAAGAAGAGCTATTACTCTTAAGAGATGAAGAAGGGAATACTCCACTCCACTTTGCTGCATACATAGGTTGCAGTAAGGGAGTTCGCTACCTCTTAGAATTCAAGAGTAATTGGGCTTTTGAGAGAAATAATAAAGGCTACTATCCTCTCCATTTAGCATGTGAAAATGGCCATATCAAAGTAATTAAGGTGTTATTTCGAAAGTGGCCAGATCCAACTGAATTGCTATGTAATAAAGGTCAAAATATTCTTCATGTTGCAGTCAAGAGCGGAAAAGATAGCACGGTTAGATATATTCTTAAGAGAAAAGGTACCGATGATCTTGTTAACAAAATGGACAGATATGGCAACACACCTTCTCATTTGGCAGCATTACTTGGCCATTCTATGGTAGTTTTTACTCTACTGTGTGACAAGCGATCAAATGTTGATGTCCTAAACTATCAAGGCCTCACAGCCTATGATATTTTAAAAGCAAATGTACTTACAAAGGTATTGTTATTCACTACTCAACCAACTTCAAAGAGGGGTAGTATTACTTTTACTTGTGACGCTATATTGTTGAACTTATATTTCTTGAGTTTTTCTCAGGTGCGGGACCAGGAAATTGATGATGTGCATGATAGAAACCTTAAAGCTTCTGGTGTCGAGGAGAATTCTGTGGAACTTGACTTGAAGAAATCTGAAAAACCTAAGAAATTTCAAATGGTACGAATTACTAGACCTCTCGCAGAATTAATTAGTGTTGTGACTTGTGACTGCTGTACGTTATTAGTGATTAATTATATTACAATTTGGACGAAATGAGGTTGGTTCGATGGTAAACCCCTCACACCTGCGCTATAAAGTTGTGGGTTCGAGTCCGTCCTCCCAAAAAACCCCGATTTCATGTAATAATATAATACTTTTATATATATATATATATATATATATATATATATTACAACCTGGGTTATCTTGGGAACCACATAAATATTGGCTTTTACCAGGAAAAAAAAAATCTTGATTTGAAAATTGAAATACAGAATGTTAATCCTAAAAGTTATTGAAATCGAAGAACAGCATAACTAAACAAAAATATCAAATTTGACTAGGAGGGTAGGATCACGATGAAAGCCAAGATTATTCTATATTTTCCAAGGGGAACAGCTTCTTAGACAATGTATCATAGTTTTTGTAGTCTCTTTGGCATCAACATAAAATATATGTAAATCCAATGTCATCTTGAAAATTTCTTTTATTGTACAGATGATGATATATTCGATGTTATACATTTATTATGAGTACTTCCGACGTCTCCGACAAATTATTAGGTGTCACCACCACAACTCAACTAAAACGTCAGATATCAAAATCAAGCCACCAGTACCAAAGCAAGATCTGAATAACACCATAAACTATCTTTTTGTAGTAGCAGCACTTGTTGTGGGAGCGGCATTTTCTGGTGTTCTCCAAATACCTTACGACAGTAGTACTGATGATGTTGGTATTGCTCCATCTGCTGAACGTGGTGGTGTTTCTCCTAGAGCGGCCAAAGAAGACATCCTACGTTTCTTCCTGTATACTCTCATTATAACTATGAATCTGGCGGTCATAGCAGCGTTCGGTCTCTTTTTGGCGCTGTTACTTGATGCCAATCTCGGTAATATATTGGTTTCCGTTTCATTCCTATTGTTGGAGCTTTCCCTTACTTGTATGGGTTCCTCATTCTTATCTGCCATGCTGTTAAGGATGAAGATCATTGGAGACCTATCCTTTAGTGATACACTTGATATTTTTCAAGGAATTCAGAAGTTGCTAGTTATAATAACAGTGTTGTTTTTTACATTGGGAAGGGAAGCTTCAGCTCTAATCATCTACTTCATTCTCTTCTGTTTTTATTTTCCTCTATACAGGCTATGTAGTATCATCTCTTTTACTCCCCTGAAAAACTTTATTAAGTTTGTAATTTGTGCTTCATTCTTATTTTTTATTTTCTATTTTGTATTTGTATTGGTTTAATTTCTAGTATTGATTTTTGTTGTTAATCGAGTTGTATTACTGCATGCATGTTTAATAAAATGATTACAACGTGTACTTTTTTTTTTTGACATATAACAATGTGCAATTAAATTGATTATATGATAATAGACTACTATTCTAGATATATTAATCATTATTTTGTATGTAATGATAAGTTTTATAGACATCATTTTATGTTACGGGATTTGATTTTAGTAATATACTATTTAATGAGGTGTTAGAAATGAGATTGCATTTTTTTTTTTAGTTTTTGTTTATATAGATATTATATTTTGATTGTTAGAAATAACTTTGGACATGTCATAGATTATTTTTAAAAAACAAACTTAAATTTTATTCTATTTATCTAGCTAAATAATCATCATTTTTTTTTGTAGTGCTCATACAAGGTTAATGCTGAGAAATAGTAACGTGTTTGATAAAAGTACCGAAAGAGAAAGCAAACTAAAACAGAGCTTGATGAAACTCCATTAATGGAGAGAATGCGTGTATTTGGCATTATTGGAGCAGAATTGCCATTTCAGGAATTGTGTGTTGGAATGGTTGAAAGAATGCTTTGCACAGCAGACAAAAGTATGCTAAAATTCTTGTGTAAAAGCATTAATTGAGGCATTGATAGAAAAAAAAAAAAGAGACATGGAAATTCTAGCTCATTAAATTCAACATGCCTAGAAACATATACTCTACAAGTTGAATGGAGGCATTTAACCTATGAAGATGTATTTAGAGGTGAAAATTGAATTTTTGTTTTGAGTAATCATGTAAACAGGGAAACTTAAAGACAGAATAATAATATTAGTATCAAGGCATTGTACAAGGAATGTATGACAATGGAAGAAGTTAAGTTGCCGGACCAACAATAAGTGCATCCAAGAACGCACCCGATGATGAACAGCTGTATGAAATTGTCAATGGAAAAGTGGGCTGCGCTGAAGATGGCTGAGCTTAGGACAACAGCATGTTGCCATTTCATCGTAGAGGCAAGAGATGTCAATAAAAAACCTCTGTAAACGGCTTCTTCCAGCACGGGAGTGATGGCACAATCAACTAGGACAAACGCAATTTTTGATATGTTGCTGCTTAGAAGGATCTCCTTCACTATGGGATTATCCACAACCTAAAAATACAAGCAAGCATAGAAAACAAAAAATCAGTTACGTAGCTGTAGAACTTAAGTTTCGCGAGATCAGGGATCAATTAAATAATATATCTATCATGAGTAATGAAAAATGCTAGATGTAATCAATGTTTTAATGCTCAAAATTGGAGTCAATAACATAGAATGGAGATTAGAGTCAGTAACATAGAATGGAGTAAAACTGTCGGTGAATCAGATTCATATTAAATTGAGGATTTTTACTGCAAATGCACGCAACAGAGGAACTGATTTCAAAGGCCAAAAGAAACACAATGAAATGTTTCGTTGAAATGCGAATGATATGGCAATCAATCAATTTTCTTTGAACATTCAAATGCACCCAAATAAACATTATTGCTAATTTATGGGATTCCTCTCCACTTTTCTTATAATCTTATATGAACTTTTCTCCATTATCATGTACCAACATCTCTACATCAATTCACTGTCATTGGCTCCAAACATACTTTTAGTCGAGATTGGAAAATACTAATTCAGGTTAGTACTGAGATGCAACTTCAACACTAAGTTGATTCAAACTCTAAATTGAATTCTAGAATCATAATTGAGTTAGCATGAAGTCATGATTAAACACATAATTTGGAAGAGTTACTCAAAATTTCAAAAAGACATGAGCAATTAAAAGCACATGAATGTGATAATGAGAGAGGTGATTAGTAGAGACAAAAGGTCTAACTATATAATTTTCATATATGGTATCTCAGATTCTCAGGGGATAGCCTAATTTTATGGATCAAGTTAAACGTATAGCATTGCTTGCACTACACACAACTAAAGAGACATTACCATCACCTTTCATATGCCGTTCATCTATGTCATCCACAGTTAGTTACAACTCATCTAATTAACTTCGTTGGCCTAAGTATCATTCAATTTGTAGCACATCGAACTCCGGTAGATTTAGTTCAATGTCAAAGAACAAAAGAGCAGTGAAGCAATTAGGTCTATGCTAATTGCAATCAATAGTTTTACAAACCAATCAGTCAACAATTATATTTCAACACTGTATAACAAAAAGGACAACAGAGATTTATGAGATGTTATAATTCGATACTGACAGAGAGAAAAAGATAAATTCATAAAACCAACCTTAACCCCATATAATCTGCCACCAATGAGAGACGTAAGGAAAACCAACAAACTAAGAAACCCAAAACCTAGTGCAGATGCAAGTAACCAGTTCCTCTCATTTGATATCTTGTTATCTTTGAAGAAATCTAGAAGGTCATATTGCGGCTTAATATTCTTGCTTAGTAGAAACAGAGTTCCACTGAGTTCTAACAACAGAACCACAAGTAGGGAAACTGCCTGCACTGACAATAAGGTCAAACATCAATAAGCAGATTTGTGAATATGATTATCTATGCATATATAAAATCTATAATAAAATGATATCCAACTCTTGCTTTGTAAGGGGCACCATTAGGACATTTGAGCAAAAGTTTAGCACAACATTGAGGGAATGACCAATCAAACACTGCTGTTTTTGACAAATATGTTATTTTAGATAATTCTTAAGACCCAATTTTCACTAAAATGGCATACACTTAATAAGTGTTAGTTAACATATCTAGAGAGATAATTTCAGGGAACTCAGTTATGAGACTAAAATAGTAGAGAAGAAAAAGGAAAAAGTGGCAAATCTCATATATAATAGATCACCAGAACCGCAAAGTATCACATGAACCCATCAGTGGAGTGGGATGATAAGGTTAAGAATTTGATCTCCCCATCAAAGATACAAATCCATGAAAACAAAATAAATTGTTTCCACGTAAAAAAGCAGACCGAAAAAAGAAAATGCACTCCCAAATCGGGTTTAAGGAATGGAAACCCCTTCTCTGCCTCAATGAGTGAAAGGTTCCAGTGATGCACTATTATCTTCCTATATTACCTTACCGTGATAAATGTCACCATGGATAATAAAATATGCACGGTACCCAGAGAAAAACACTCACTTGAGTCTGCGGATCAAGAACCGGTTGCTCCAGTAGAGAGGCAACAATTGATAAGCCTCCATAACCCAATGGAATGTGCAAATTGAACATATACAGGGACATAGTGCTCCATATACTCCCATTCTTCCATGGACAATCTGATGCTAACACTGAAAAACCCTGTTTATTCATATACAGTGAATTACATTTCCACAGTTTAATACAAAAAGAACAGCAAACAGAGGTCATGAATAAAACCCACTAAAACATTAACAAAAACTTGAGTTCCATACCCTGTTTATCCATAACAAAGAAGTCCAATGTCTATGATAATCCATATACAACTCAATAAAACATATTAAACCCACAAAGCATACGAAATTGCACATTTTATTTGTTAGATTCTCAACAATCTTAACTTGGATCGGCTTCAAATTATAAGAAAACCCTCACAAAAAAGTCACGACTGCCATAATCGTATTTGAAAACATACAAGAGTAATTTAAGCAAACAAATCCCATTATAAAGAAAGCATGAGAAGAAAATTATACCTTGATGGGTTCTTGTGTAACATCATTTTTGGTGCAACAACATTTGAGAGAAGCTTTGGAGCTAAACTTGAAGTTGCATATGGAGGAACAGAGAGCATTAGTTGGAGACAGCAGAAGTGGAAACAGTGGTCTGTTAAAATCTCCGGCGGAAATTGCAGCTGAGTGAGGATGTAATGTATATGAACCAACGGTTGGCCGACGTGCCACAATCATTTTCTCTTTACCCTCTCTTCTTTCAGTTCGTAAACAGAAACGCTGCCATCCAATAGACTGTATATTTGGGCCAATTTGCGTCACATTTGGGATCTACTCTGTAGGCATGACCCAACTGTCTACTTGTTAGGTTGGGTGAGTTTGGGCTTTGCTCTAATAACATTGTTACATGCTGGGTGCTCGAAATGGATCTAGTTTAAAGTGACCATAATCTCACCTCTAATAATTGTATCTACACCCCTTTTGGTAATAACATTTATCAAAAAAAATTTAAAAATCTCTAATTTGTAAATAAATCCCACTTAATGCCAAAAATAACATATATTTAATTATATTGTATTGTATTTTTGTAAGTACACACCACCTATGACTATTATCATATTATTTAATCAACTTTATTATTGTTTTAAAATTTGTTGTTAACTTTAATTCTTTTGCTGTTCTTTCTCTTCCCTGCTTCTCTTCTCTTCTTAGTTTTTTCAAAATCAAACTCCATTTTTCGTTAAAAATCCATTTAAAGAATTTTTTTTATTGGAAAACCACTTTCTGTTTGAGAAAGTTGTAGGAATGCAAGATTTGTATCATACCCAAATTGATGTGAAAGTAGATATGTGTGAAATGATATTTCAAAAAAAAAAAGATATGTGTTCGATTAAATTGAAGAACATCTAATATTTTTTTAACAAGAAGAGAACATATAATATTGATGAATAAATAAGAAGTCTACAAGTGTGTTTGAAAGAAATTTAAAAAAAAAGATAATGTAGTTAATTTAAAAGTCTGTTTATATACATAATGATTTTGTTCTTCAAATAAAAATTAATTTAAAACTTTGCCTTTTCACAACCAAATTTGTCTCATGATTTTGATTCATTTTCCATATTTAGCAATCAATTTGTATTTCCTTAAAAGAGATTGAAAATATATTTAAAATAGAATATAGGGTTTAATAAAATGGAAAGAGTTTTTATGATATATGTTAATATCAAGCCATTAATAGAAAAAAAAATACAAAAAATTAAAATAGGAAACTAATTAATAATTATTGGTGGGTGTAATAACAAACAATTAGTCATCTTAATAATTTTACTAAGGGTATTATTGAATTTTTAAAAACATACTAATTTAATGTGTACATACGATTTTAAGCGGTGCAAATATTGTGACTCTATAGTTTATTCCCTCGCAAAGGGCAAATAGAATACAAAATACAAAAGGATGAGCTGGTATATTTATTAATTGACAGAGGAAACATATCGGAAAAGATGATCCAATAGAGAAATGATAACTAATAGGGATAACTATTAGATTGTGATTTAATTAAAAAGAACAGCAAACAGAGAACATGAATAAAACCCAATAAAACATTAACAAAAACTCGAGTTCCATACTCTGTTCACCCATAACAAAGAAGTACAATGTCTATGATAATCCATATACAACTCAATAAAAACGAATTAAACCCACAAAGCATATGAAATTGCACATTTTATTTGTTAGATTCTCAACAATCTTAACTTGGGTCAGCTTCAAATTATAAGAAAAACCTCCATGGCTGCCACAGTCTGATTTGAAAACGTACACTAGTAAATTAAGAAAATAAATCCCGTTATAAAGAAAGCATATTAAAGAAAATTATACCTTGATGGGTTTTTGTGTAACATCGTTTTTACAACATTTGAGAGAAGCTTTGGAGTTGAATAGGGAGGAAGAGAGCATTAGTTGGAGATAGCAAAAGTGGAAACAGTGATTTGTTAAAATCTCCGGCGGCAATTGAAGCTGAGTGAGGATGTAATGTATATGAACCAACGGTTCGCAGACGCTCCACAATCATTTTCTCTTTACCCTCTCTTCTTGCACAGTTTCTTCGTAAACAGAAACGTTGTTACTCGTGACATTGATTGGAGTTGAAAGCAATATTTATTTTTTACCAACATCCATTCTTGATCCAATAGAGTAATAGACCGCATATTTGGGCGAATTGGCGTCACATTTGGAATCTACCCTCTAGGCTTGACCCAATTGTCTACTTGTTATGTTGGGTGAGTTTGTGCTTAGTTTGTTTATATATATCTTTGAAATAATACATAAATTTAGGGTTTTGGAAAGGGGAAGGTGTCGAATGCACAGCCTCGTGATATAGATGTGAGAGTTATACCAAATTGACCAACCTCGTCTCAACGGTTTGTATACACATATTGATTATCCCATTTTTATTTTATTATTATTATTTTTTTGAAATATTACGATTATTCTATTATTATTAAAAACAAACAAACATGTAATTTCAGTTTGGGTTACTATTCAATATTTTAATAAAATTAAGTACTATTCATTATTCGATTTCGGACCAAAAATCAAATACAAACTAACCGTATAAATGGCAAAACATTACACATGATACTAAAAAATTGGCCTCTTCCAATTTCAAAATACTGTATGTAATTGTTAAAAAAAAAACATTGTAAATGTAAAAGATTAAGATTATAATAGAAAAATGTAAATAAAAGAAAAGATTAAGATAAAATGTTAATAAAGTTTTAAAAAAGTTGTCGGCTTGAGGGACATGGACAGTACTAATAGTAAAACAATTTATTCAGTTTTTAATATTTTTTTTTTTGGACTTGAGGGGAGGGTTTTTCATACTAGCCACTATCAATAAATGAGTTATTATTCATCCACTAATTTTCTATTTGATAATGTAGTTGAAACTGTTTTTATTTTTTTATAACAGAAAATTGATTATTAAATTAGGACATGTAACATAAAATCACATAGTAAATTTGTTTTTTTAAATATGATTTAACTCTGAAAATTGCATATTTTTTTTAACAAAAATTAACTCATCAGTGGACAGATAGTGTAAAAAAAAAAAAATTTAACTCATCATAATAACAATTATGAAAGTTGATTGATAAATTTACAATTAAATGTCATGAGCCTGATAGGAAACCACGTCCTAAACCAACGCCGTCTTAGTCTTCTTGAGTCTTGGTCGTCGTAGTAGTCATCTTGGATTATTGATGAGTGATGACTGATAAACAAAGTGGAGACAATAATAATCATCCTTTATGACTGGAAATGATGGTGCTTTGACCGACAAGTCCTGTGCAGCTTTAACATTTGTATAATTGGAATGATATTATATTATGATGGAATCATTCAACTTTACTATACTGGTGCGACGTTTGCATGTGTGATTCGTGCAGATGAAAGCTATTTAAATTTTTTCGGATAAAATCGAAATAGCTTTTAAGCTAAACCATAATTATTTGAAAATTTCAGAAAAGTAAACGTTTAATAACAAAAGCATTTTAAGGGTAAAATTGACTTTTCATCCTGAAATATATATCCACAAGAGTAAAATTGTATTTTTATACTCATAGTTAACCGTTAGTTTGTTGGTTAAAAGGACATAAGTGATGTATTTTGAAAAAAATAGAAATTAAAGCTACTAATAAGAGAAAAACATTTAAAAATATGACATTTTACTAAGATATATAGACTTTAGTGATAATACCCCATTATTTAGTGTCCTCACCTCATCACCATAGCTCAACTAATATGTCGCATATCAAAATCAAGCCACCAATCCAAAAGCAAGATATAAATATTGCAATAAACTATCCTTTTGTAGTTGCGGCACTTACGATGGGTATGGTGGGTGATAGTGCTGTCAATTTGGGCCGGGCCCAAACCGGCCGCCCGGCCAGGCCTGACCCGTTAGCTAAACGGGCCAGGCCCAAGCCAGTTTAGCTGGCGGGCCCCAATTTGAAAAAATTAGGCCGGGCCCGTTAAGGCCCGTAAAGCCCACCGTCAGAAAAAAAAATTTCAATTTTTTTTTAAAAAAAAATGAATTGAAGGGTAATGAATTTAAAAAAAATTAAATAAATTTGGAAGCCCGACGGGCCTTTAACGGGCCGACCCGTTAAGGCCAGGCCCGGCCTGCCCCCACACGGGCCTTGGACCTTGGCCGGCCTCCCTCTTTCGCCTGATGGCCCGGCCCGGCCAGGCCCGTTTAGCATACGGGCCGTTTTACCACCACTAGTGGGTGATGCATTTTTGCCGGTGCTCTCCAAATACCTTACGAAAGTGGAAAAGGTAGTAGTAGTACCGATGATGTTGGTATTGCTCCAGCTGCTAATAGTGGCTCTTCTGAAGTGGAAAAGAAAGACATACTAAGTGCCTACCTACTTCATAACATAATAACTATGAATCTGTCGGTCACGGAAGCATTCGGTCTCTTTTTGGCATTGTTAATTGACACTAATATGGCGAGTATATTGGTTTCCATTTCATTCCTATTGTTGGAGCTTGCCCTGATTGTATGGGCTCTGCATTCTTTGCTGCTATACAGTTAAAGTTGTTGATCTTCGGTGACCAACACCAAGGGTACCTCTCTCTTGTAAAGACAATTGTTATTTTAATATTAGTGTTGGGTTTAATAACAATTGTCTCTCTCTTGAAGAGACAATTGTTATTTTAAAATTTATTATACATTAATTGAATTTAATGAAAAAGATAAAATGATATAAATGTAATATAAAATGTTACAAGTGAGTTTAGAGTATAAGATTCGGTGCTCTAAATTTAGAGTATCAATCTTAAAAACTCTAAAAAATTCTATTAAAAACATAATTTTAAAGTATGGAGGGAACAATCATACTCTATTTTAGAGTATGGTTGAAGATGCTCTTACGTTTTTGACACGTATTAAACATATATCTTTTCTGATATGTTTCCTCAATCAAGTAATAATTATATCAGCTTATCTGTTTAGGCTAATTGTCACACACCCCCTAGACTATACCCGAATTCGCATGTTGCCCCTTGAATTTTTTTAGGCACTAAACCCCCTGAACTATCGAGAATTGGCAAAAGTTGACAGAATGCTTACGGAACCTTGTTCCGTCTCATTTCTTGTCACGTGCGCAACACATGTCTCCATACGAAGGGCATTTGGGTCATTCCGCGCTTGGCTAATTGGCACTAATGCCCCATAAACTCTTCTAAAATATGCACTAGGCCCCCTTATATATTCTTTTCGCCATTAAACCCCCTGAACTCTCGTTTTTTGGTAAACACTTGGGTTTTTTACCCCCTGTCACCTATTGCAAATTTATGAGAGTTCAGGTGGTTTAATGGCAAAAAAAAAAAGGTAAAGGGGCATAGTGCAAATTCAGGTATAGTTCAGGGGGTGCATCAGCACCAATTAGCCTAAAAAATTAAATTTAAAACTATTTAATAAATATTACAATAAAAAATTCAGATTTAATAATTAAGAAAAAAACTAGGCTAATTGTCACTGTAGTTTTACCAGTTTTAGGGGCTGTTTTACCAGTTTTACCCTTATTTATGTTTTTTTTTTTATTTTCTTAAGATTACTGTAAATAAAAAACAAACAAACAAAACTTAATCCAAACAAAAAAAAATTGAAAATCAATAGAATAAAAAAAACAAAAATAGAAAATCGACTAAAAAAGAAAACAAAAACTAGAAATAGTTTGCCAGATCAACACCATAACCCAGAAACCACTATCTTCTAAAAAATAAAAATCTCCCTAACTCTCTCATACACCGAACTGAACCAACATCTTTCTCTCACGCTTTCGCATACAGCTGGGTTCGACCCAGATCTAGGTTCAAATCAGAACCGAAATGGAAAGAAAGAAATAGAAGGATGAAGAGAGGGAAGATAAAGAGAAGATGTTACAGCAGTCATGTGGGTGTGGGTTTGATTTCTGATGGATGTTAATGGTGATGAACATATGATATGGGCGTTGATGATGATTTCAATTTCAATTTTTTTTAAAAAAAATTTGAGTTTTGTTTTCTGGAGAAGATTTTTTTTTTCAATTTTTTTTAGATAAATTACTTCCTAGATTCAAAAAGAAAGCTTTCACTTTGGTAAATCTAGCTCCAACTTCCAAGATTCGTGGCGTCAGCTTTCAATTATTTAAAGAGAAAATTGCAAAAAAAGGGCATGAAATTAGGACTAATCATAGTGGTCCATCCTCAAATAATAGTCAGTAATAAGTAGCGGTGTAAATATGGGCCGGGCCTGGAGGGCCCGGCACGGCCCCCATTCTTGGCAAGTGCCGGGTCAGTGTTCCAGGCACGGCGTGCCGACCGTTGGGTTCGCGGAATTTTTTTTTAAAAATATAAGTATATAACGGTTATTTTTTTAAAAAAAAAAACCGTTGGCTGACGTCAGCCAACGGTTATGTTTTTAAAAAAACTATAAAAATTACAATTTGCCCCCTCAACTCTTATCTTTTATATTTTTACCCACTTTTTTAATTTTTCTATAAATACTCTCACACATTCCATTTTTCATTCACTTTCTCTAATTCTCTCAATCTCTCCATTCTCAAACTCTCTATACAATTTCAATTATTCTTAATTTCATTCTTACTCTCTCTCTACTATTCTACACTACTAATATACTATTATAATATTTTATTAGTAATTTACTATTATATAACTATTATTCTCTAATCTCTCCACCAAGACACCAAAATTCAAACTTCAAAAGTACATTTTTATTTAAGTGTTATATTTTAAATTTAATATGTTTGTTTAGTTATTAAATTTATCATTTTATGTTTATATCAGTTATTAATTTTATTTATTTAGTAAATTTATCATTTTTATGTGTAGGGGTTAATTTTAATTTTTGTTTTTAGTAAATTAAACAATTTATTTTTAGTAGTTAATTTTAATATATTTTGTTAGTAAAATAATCATTTTATGTGTAGGAGTTAATTTTAATATATTGGTTTAGTAAAAAAATCATTTTTATGTGTAGGAGTTAATTTTATATATTGTTTTAGTAAAATAATCATTTTATGTGTAGGAGTTAGTTTTAATATATATTTTTAGTAAAATAATCATTTTATGTGTAGGAGTTAATTTTAATATATTGTTTTAGTAAAATAATCATTTTATGTGTAGGAGTTCATTTTAATAAATATTTTTAGTAAAATAATCATTTTATGTGTAGGAGTTAATTTTAATATATTGTTTTAATAAAATAATCATTTTTATGTGTAGGAGTTAATTTTAATATATTGTTTTAGTAAAATAATTTTTATGTGTATGAGTTAATTTTAATATATTGTTTTAGTAAAATAATCATTTTATGTGTAGGAGTTAATTTTAATATATTTTTTTAGTAAAAAAATCATTTTATTTTTAGTAGTTAATTTTAATATATTTTGTTAGTAAAAAAATCATTTTTATGTGTAGGAGTTAATTTTAATATATATATTTTTAGTAAAATAATCATTTTATGTGTAGGAGTTAATTTTAATATATATTTATAGTAAAATAATCATTGTATGTGTATGAGTTAATTTTAATGACCTGAACTTTTTTTTTTCTAGGAAATGGATCCTACCCATCCTTATTTTCCAGACGGTCTAAACATGCTGAACGATGATTTTGATCTCTCCGGACCGGCAGAAACCGTAGCGGGACCTTCTGGTTCCGGCGCCACACCGACATCACGTACCAAATCTAAGAGGTTAACATCAGACGTATGACAGTGTTTTGACGTAGTAGAAATGACACTTCCAGACGGTACGGTCGGCCCCAGAGCCAAATGTAAGTTTTGTCCTAAGAACTATACCACTACTAGGGGTGGAACCGGTCATTTGAGAAGGCATATGCTAAAATGCATGCCCAAACACGTACATGTACCCAATACAACCCAGACACAACTGCAACGGCACCCAGACGGGTCGGTTACGACATGACATTACGACGCGGCGCATGCTGGAGAATGTTTGGCACGGTACATTGCACAAACTGATCAACCTATTAATTTCGGTGACTGTGTTTTTTTTCAAGAATTTATCACATCTGCATTTTGCCCCCAAATGCAAATTGTTTCTAGAACCACCACTAGGAACGATTTGATAAAAATGTTTAAAACCCAACGAGATGACTTGACGGCTAAATTACAGCATCTAACTGTCTCAATTGCATTAACTTCTGATATTTGGAACGCATGTTCCAAACAGGACTATTTATGTGTCACAGGACACTATTTAGACTCTGAATGTAGGATACAAAAAAAAATTCTTGGTTTTCGTCCTATGGATTTTGCACATACCGCAGATAATATTTTTACTGTCATTCTTTCTGTTATAGAAACTTATGACATAACTCATCGCATCCTATCTATCACATTAGATAATGCATCGGCAAATACTAAGTCTATTGCATTGTTTACTGAAAGAAACATCCCGCAAGCTGGGGGTTATTTCTTCCACCGGCGTTGTGCATGTCATATCATAAATTTAGTTATACAGTCTGGTTTGAAGGAAGTAAGTAATGGTATAGAACGCATCAGAGATGCCATTTCTTGGATCGGTAGCTCTAATCCAAGATTTCAAGAATTTGGCAGACACTGTACATTAAACGGTCTACGACCCCGACGATTCGAAACTGATATGCCGGTAAGGTGGAACTCTACTTACTTAATGCTGAAAAATTGTTTGGAATATGATACAACTATTTCAGGTTTTTATAACATGAAATTGGCCGAAAGTGGCTGTCCACCTGCTCAATCACTGCCACCAGACGATTGGTAGGTGGCAAAGATTTTTGTTGAATTTTTACAGGTTTTTTACAATGCCACTGTAACTCTTTCTGGGGGCTACTACCCCACATCTTCCCAGGCAATCCATCAGATTGTGGAAATGTCTGACATGTTAAACACTTATAGGGAAGATGACTTGCTTGGCGATGCAGTTATTGCCATGGAGACCAAGTTTAAAAAATACTGGTCTGAAATGCCTTTCCTTTATGCCTTAGGTGTTATAGCAGATCCTAGAATTAAATTAGCTGGTTTAGAATATTTGCTTGGGTTTACTAGTAATAAATTGTCAATAGATTATTCCGACCAGATTACTGACATTCGAAACAAGTTGTTCGAAGTTTTTAGTATTTATGAGCGCAGGTTTGGCGGCGTTCACACTGAACCATCACCAGAACCGGACACACAACCGTTGCCGATAAGTTGGAGCATTCTCAAACGCCGGAAAAAAGACAAATCAGCAAGTTCTTCTTCTTCAACTACACGATCTGCTGCATCTTCTGGTGCCGAACTGAATAGGTTCCTTGAAACACAGTTTGATGCCGACGAAAACACGGAGAATTTTGATCTGTTGTTATGGTGGAAAACCTATAGCTACAGGTATCCGGTCTTGTCACACTTAGCACGTGACATACTGGTTATCCCCGTGTCCACTGTGTCTTCAGAACAGGCATTCATCACGAATGGACGAATTATTGAACCAAGAAGAAATTGTTTGACTCCAGAGATGGTGGAGGTATTACTATGCGTTCGGGATTGGGAGCATGCTCGAAAGAGGATGCAAAATGAAACGGTAGACGAACAATTTATTCAAAATTTCTCCAATTTATATGTCGATGAGGGTTCCGGCAGTAACCAGGTCCAGAACTAGGTTGTACATGTACATTTACTTGTAATACGATTGCACTCTTTTTCCCTTACCAAGTTTTTATCCCACTGAGTTTTCTTGGTAATGTTTTTAATGAGGCAATCATTTAAATATGTAATACTGAAAGTCCGAAATAAATAAAGAATTCTTCATTTCATATTTTTATCTATTTTTTTCTTTCATGTTTTATCTTTATTTATTCTTTGAATTAATTCATTAAATAAAATAAAAAATGTATCTATAATCTATTATTAATTTATTATAATTTTTTTTATTATACTAAAATAATAATATGTAAAAAAAAAAAATGGGCCGGCCCATTTGGCCCGCAAAAATGGCCCACGTGCCGGCACGACACTGCACGCGGCACGGCACGGAAGGGCCATGCTGTGCCGGGCCCCCATTTAGGAAAACTGGTCGTGCCTGGCACGACCCGTTTTCCTAAACGGGCCGAGGGGCTGTGCTGATGTGGTCCTAAACGGGCTGGGGGGCCGTGCTGATGTGGGCCTGGCCGGCCCCCTTTTACAGCACTATTAATAAGATCATCAATTTAGATCACTACTATTAAAATGATCATTGAATGAATGATTAGTTTTAAAATGATTATTTTTAACAATTACACTAAAGAGTCTTATTTTGATAAATAGGAGGACGATATTAATTTATTTAATAAAAACTTAAAAAAATAAACTGGCATAATTATTAATTGATTGAGGAAACATGTTGGAAAAGAAAGATCCTAAATTAAAGGTAATTTACTTTATAATGATATTTTAGAAGCATGTTGTATAATAATAATAATAAAAATTAAGATAAAAGAAAATAAAAGGCTGCGCTTCATTGTTGAAGCTATAGTGTTAACGAAGTTGAATTAAAGTAGAAGAAAAAGTAAAGTTTACTCTTGATATATACATAAGCCATTTACTTGCCAGTTGTGCCAATATAGCAGCCCTTCATTCCCTATTTTTGGTCGTTGGAATTAGGGAAGCTAGCTGTTTGAAGGCTTACTGCTGCAACTTAATCATGGAACCAGCCCATTTTCAAGCTGCATTGGATGGCAATGTTGATGAGTTTCCCTTTTGTAACATCAACGATCCGAATATGTCACACATATTCGACCAAGTGAGCCCCTCAGGGAATTCACTGCTTCATGTGGCAGCAAGTCGCGGTCATGAAGAGATCGTTGAATTGATGGCGCGGAGCTTTCCTCTTTTAATCTTGAAGAAAAACTGCAAAGGTGACACTGCACTTCATGTTGCCGTCAGAGCTGGGAAATTAAACACAGTGAACAAACTTGTTGAGTGTGCAAAACAAATTCCAAGCACATCCAATACAAACGAAAGCTTAATGAAGATGAAGAACAAGGGTGGAAACACTGCTTTGCACGAGGCTCTATTACTGCTTGTAGATCCAGAGAAAAGTGTAGACACTTTAGTAGATGTGGCTCGTTACTTGGTTACGGAAGATCCGGAAGTGTCCTATCATCTGAACAATACAAGAAAATCTCCCTTGTGTGTGGCGGTTGAATCAAACAATAATGACATTCTTACCTGCATTTTGAAAGCTCTACCTAATGATGATGGTTCATTAGTCGACTGTCTGGACGGAGAGTCCCCTGTGCATGTTGCAATTCAGAGAAAAAACTTTGGTATATACATATTTTTTACGTTCTTTACTTGGAAAGTTTCTTTTATTTAATCATTTCGATATGCTTCTTTTACAACTTTTATATTCGTCAATTATAATTATTTTACTTTTATTTTCAGGTGTGTTGAAAATCATAAAGGAACAAAAAGAAGTGCTATTAGACCTACGAGACAAAAAAGGCAATACTCCACTCCATTGTGCATCTTCTCTAGGTTATTTTGATGGAGTTCGTTACCTGGTAGAAATAAACAGTGATCAGGCTTTTGAGAGGAACAAAGAGGGTTTCTATCCTCTCCATCTAGCATGTGAAAATGGACATGTTAGAGTAGTGCAAGAGTTGCTTAGAAAATGGCCAGATCCAACTGAATTGATGTGTGACAATGACCAAAACATTTTGCATGTTGCAGCTAAGAATGGGAAAGAAGAAGTGGTGAGGTTTTTACTTAAACAAGATGGTCTTGATAATTTTATTAACGAGATGGACGAGAATGGAAACACACCTCTTCATTTGGCAGCGTTGCATCACCATTCTATTCTGGTGGCTTCTCTTCTGTGGGACAAGCGATCGAATCCTCACCTCGTAAACTATCAGGGTTTGACAGCCTATGGTATTTGTCAAGAAAATATGTATGGGAAGGTTTGATCATTCACCCCTGGATCGACTTCGAAAAAAAGAAGTGTTTAATTAATTTTAAGCATATTTGTTCAACTTGTGTTTGTTGTGTTTTCCTCAGGTTCTAGACCAGCCAATTGAGGTAAATGATGGAAACTTAAAAGGCTCTGGAAATGCTGATCAGAAAAAGTCTTCAGAAGTGAAGTTGAAAATTAGATCAAACGAATTTCAAAAGGTATTAGAGTCATCATGATTGCAAAATAATTACTGGTAATGGGGTTCCCATATTATTCATTTAAAATTCTTCTACTATGCAGATGATTACGCTATCAATCTTATTCATATATCATGATATCTTTATACGCTCAAGAAGTTGGTGCTTATTGATGTATGATGAGTTCTGCAATAAAATTGGGGATTTTTTGTGTTGATTTTCAGAAGCATCGTGAAAAACGGAGAAGAAGAAAATAAAATAAAAATAATTTTTTTAATGAGGGTGGGTCCCACGGTAGGAATCAAATGAATGGTAATCTGAAACCCACCTATTGAGATAAGAATCACATGACCCCCTTGGAGGGTAATGTGATTCCCATGGGATTCACTTTCCCAGGAAACAAAAAACCCAAACCTTCTACCAAACATGAGAATGTTATGAGATTCTCATTCCCATGTAAAGATGACGGTATACCAAATGGCCCCAAAATAATTTATCACTAGAGTATCCTACACTGTTGGTGACGGTCATGGTTTTGAAATTGAAGTTGCATCTAATTAAGATGAACGTTTTTGTATGGTAATTGAAAATAGGGATAATTATGTTAGGTTTTGGCACGTATTCTCAAGTGAACCCGATGTAAACCAAACGAGACTTAACTGATGTTAGAACTTTCTGGAGACGTGGGATACATTTGGAAGTTAGAGTTGGTGTTTGAGGGAGCTTGAAGACCGAAGAAGAACTAGAAAATTACTTCAAGATGCTAGTTTACACAAGGTCACCATGTTTGATATTTTTGACATCATCATTTATCTTTTGAATTGTACTCTTATTATAACAAAGAAGATAGAAATTGAGAATTTTTGGGAGTTGTTATGAATACAAATTTTAGGTATATCTTGAGATTTCTCTTGTTATATACAACCAAAGAATAAGCTTCACTATTTATATGGTGAGTATCATTGGTCTCTAAGTAATCACATTCCTAAAAGGAATTGGAAATTTTCTTAATAATTTTTTCCTAAATAAGGAATCCTGAAAAAAAAAATTCCCTGAACCGACTAAGTAAGGAATCTCGAAAAGCAACCTTCCCTAAATAAGAAAACCGATTTTCACATATTTTCTAAGACAAAATAACACTTTATAATGTAAAAACCCTTCAAATTAATAACTCCTCTAAATTAATACTCAATGGTAGGTCCCAATAATATTAATTTAGAAGGGTTCTAAGGCTATTCGCTCCTCTAGAAGATCTGACTTTATTAATGTTAGTTATTTAATTATTATCCGTTAGATGTATATGCTTTGTATAATCAATGGTTTGCAAGTTTGATTCTAATCTTAAAAACTAAGGCAGTATTTTTTTTTGAACCAACTTTTTTTAAAGTGATTCTCGTTGAAAGTGTTTGTTTATTTTTTAATAATAAAATGATGGGAATTGATTCAATGATGAAGTGCTAAAGAACATGAAAAACATTATAAAATTTATGCAAAAACAATTTTGTAAATTTGTAAATAACCTATTTCTGCAATATAATGCCATTAACATGCAATAAACACAAAACACGGGGTCTGGAGGATCATTCAAAATTTCAGAACATACCAACAAAAGAAATACCACGCTAACATATTTTTTTGAACTGCAAACGATATGTATTGAAGGCTAAAGTAGCCGAAAACAGAGCCACCTCCAAATAGAGGGATCAATAGACCAATACACGAAAACAAGTCCCCATAAAAACATCAGTAAAGACAGCATCAAAACATGAAAAACAAACACTATACATCAGACTTCATTGCCAGAGCGGAGCAAGAAATACTCTGAGAAACCAAGAAAATAGAGAAAGTGAAACCGAACAAACACCACTAAAACGTAAAACCTCATAAATCTCTCCAACTAACCAAGTCCCCTTCCCTGCTCGAACCTTTCTTTGCCAATAAATTTGCATAGCCATTGCTAGCTCTTGGACTGAAGCTAACCACAGTTCTGTGATTTCCCACGCCCAGAAAAGAAACAAGACCACAAGAGAGTGAAACACAATGATTTCAGTGATTTCCCTATTTGAATTGATTTCCTCACTCAATGATTTGCCCACTTGAATTTAATCCACTACACAAACCACAAGAAACACCCAAACTCACCAAAACTCCCGTAAAAATCAGTGAAACACCCAACAAGAACCAAAAACAGACATGAAAACAAAAGAGATGAGAGAGGGTACATACTGGCGAACTGGAGATAGCTGCTACCTGGCGACGGCGACGGAAGACAGAAGCTTACGGTGGCAGGAGCAATGGGCGATCTGGTTTAGCCATTTGGGTTTGTAAGCTATTTGGTCGAAGATGAAGGGAAAAATTGGGAAAACTTGGTTTAGGTTTGGAAGTTTGATGTTGTAATTGTTGATGATCTGAAAAAGAGGTTGTTTTCAATTCCTTGCAATTTTTTTTAAACAGGCTAGGCGGTCAACGGCTTTGACCACCGCCTGGCCGCTTAGCCGATTAGTCGCCGCCGTGAACGAGTAATCGGAAACCGCGGAATGTGGCCGATTTTCACCTTTTCGCCTCAGTTGCCAGCCGCCTAGAAGAATTGGACCGATTAATCGGCCGCCTATGCCGATTACTAGAACACTGCCTTAGAGTCATAATTTACAAATCCTTTATTTATGTCCTTATTTGTAATTTATCACAACCAAAAACACTTTTGGAAATATACTACCAAACAATTTAGTAACTGAAAAGCACTTATGTAACTGAATACTAAACAGCATACAACTTTTTGTTAGAAGCTCTACTCCTTAGAAGCTCTATTCCAAAAAAATCTACTCTAGAAGCTCTATTTGAAAAGTCATAACAAACATAACCTTATATACGAACCGCAAATGTGCTATTTGATTTTGCTTGGTTTTGGCAAAACTTTTGTAATGCAGCATATATACAATTCCATAAATATTGGAGTACAAATTGATTACAATCTGGATTTTGCTAAATTTTGATATTCTTTATTTCTTCCTTTATTAATTATGCTCTATATAATTCTTTGTGATCAATCTGTGTTTTTTTTCGGCTTTTGCCTTTTGATAACACTTCCCTTATAAGCCTGTCTTGCCGGAATAAAAAGGAAAGAAAGGTATCGGTTTGTCAAAGTAGGTAATAAAGTAATTGTCCAGACTTCACTCTACATTGGAATTCTGACACGGATACGGGATGAATAATCCGTTTATTTATAAATAGGTATGGATACGAAAATAGATATATATATATCAAACGGATATTAAGATATATCCATTCCTCTAATCCTATCCATTGCCATCCCTAATTGGATGCCCGTTTATTTATAAATAGGTATGGATACGAAAATAGATATATATATATATATATATATATATATATATCAAACGGATATTAAGATATATCCGTTTATTTTTTTCTTTTGGTTAAAAAAAATACATAAGGAGAGAAAGATATAGTATGACTTATGCACCAGTCATATGCACATATGGTAGTGCATGTCCATTTACACGTTAGTGTTGTGAAGTTCGAATCCCATCATCAAGGGCAGATCTAGGTAATTAATAAAAAATCTTGGTCCCGACTCGTGGCCAATGTAAAAAATTAATACACCCCTCTATTCTGATAATTAATAATTTCTTTTTGAAACCTAGTGTAAAATTTCGGTCCCGACTGTCGCATAAATTAATAATTCCATAAAAGTATAAATATATATTACATGATAATCAAGAACTAGAAAATTACTTCAAGATGCTAGTTTACACAAGGTCACCATGTTTGATATTTTTGACATCATCATTTATATTTTGAATTGTACTCTTATTATAACAAAGAAGATAGAAAATTGAGAATTTTTGGGAGTTGTTATGAATACCATTTTTAGGTATATCTTGATATTTCTCTTGTTATATACAACCAAAGAATAAGTTTCACTATTTATATGGTGAGTATCATTGGTCTCTAAGTAATCACATTCCTAAAAGGAATTGGAAATTTTCTTAATAAATTTTTCCTAAATAAGGAATCATAAAAAAAAAAATTCCCTGAACCAACTAAGTAAGGAATCTCGAAAAGCAACCTTCCCTAAATAAGAAAACCGATTTTCACATATTTTCTAAGATAAAATAACACTTTATAATGTAAAAACCCTTCAAATTAATAACCTCTCTAAATTAATACTCAATGGTAGGTCCTAAGAATATTAATTTAGAGGGGTTCTAAGACTTTTCGCTCCTCTAGAAGATCTGACTTTATTAATGTTAGTTATTTAATTATTATCTGTTAGATGTATACGCTTTGTATAATCAATGGTTTGCAAGTTTGATTCTAATCTTAAAAACTAAGGCAGTATTTTTTTTTGAACTAACTTTTTTTAAAGCGATTCTCGTTGAAAGTGTTTGTTTATTTTTTAATAATAAAATGATGGGAATTGATTCAATGATGAAGTGCTAAAGAACATGAAAAACATTATAAAATTTATGCAAAAACAATTTTGTAAATTTGTAAATGATTTATTTCTGCAATATAATGCCATTAACATGCAATAAATATAATGAGTGTTTTTATAACTTACTTTGAATAATAAAAACTATTTACAGGAAAAAAATAGTTAAAATAATAAAAGATACAGTAGAACCCCTGTAAATTAATCTCCTATAAATTAATATCCTCTCTAAATTATTAAAAACTTTATGTCCCGACTCGGATCAGTGTAAAAAATTAATAAACCCCTCTATCGTAATAATTAATAATATCTTTTTGAAACCTAATGTAAAATTTCGGTTCCGACAGCCGTATAAATTAATAATTTCATAAAAGTACAAAATATATTATATATTATTCAAGAACTAGAAAAATATTTCAATATGCTAGTTTGCACTAGGTTACCATGTTTGATATTTTTGGCTTCATCCTTCATCTTTTGAATTATCCTCAAGAAGCTATTGTCATCACTTTCTTGTTGTAGACAAAATGTTTCAATTAAATTTATTATTTCAATAACTTTACTTGTAGAGATTTTAGGTACCTTATGACAGTCGTCGTCTTCATCTAATCTCAACCATATCATCATTATTCTGCCTTGTGATACCATTAATGATAACCTCTTTAGTTGGAGTGTAACACACTCCTTTTTCAAATTTGGTGGCAGATAGTGTACTTTGGTGTTTCTAAGTTGGATGTGATTATGTATGTCAAGGAGAAGCGAACTTTTCGATTTTCCATAGGCAGTGCCATTGCGATTAGGAATCCAAAAAAAAAATGAACTTCTCTTAAGGAAGAAAACCGACTAAACAAGGAATCCCGAAAAAGAACCTTCCTTAAACAAAAAAAAACCAACTTCCATACGTTTATAAGACAAAATAATATTTTATAAGGTAAAATACTTCAAATTAATAACCCCTCTAAATTAATACTCAAGGGTGAGTCCTAATAATATTAATTTAGAGGGGTTCTAATGTATCATGATATATATATATATATATATATAGAGAGAGAGAGAGAGAGAGAGAGAGAGAGAGAGAGAGAGAGAGATTCTACACATGAATATTTGCCATTAGTGACTAGTTGAATTGTTTAAACTAACCATTTGAACAAAATCAAGTGAATCTGGATTGTTAATCAAACAATTGAAACAAAATCAAAGGAATATTTTATATAAAACTAGTATAAAATTACATAATAATAATAAAGATTACTTAATATGTGCAATGTTTTGTATTTTGATGCATAACATTTTTATATAATATTTTTGTTAAAAGTGATTGATTGATTGTTGTTATTATTATTATTTTTGATCTTGAGTTAGATATAGGTAAATGAAATAAGTTATACCGTTTGAAACCATTCAAAAAAAAAATGATATTAAAGTTTTATAAATAAAAAATGATTAATACTTAATGATGTCTTGTTTAATGACTCATCACAAATAATGATTAGGCATTCAACACGCTCACGCCCCAAATTAATTAGGAGTAATTGTCTAAGGTTAAAGTTCTATAAATCACTGTCGAAACAATGAATAAATATCACACAAATTAAACAAAAAGATTAAAAATACAAACCACTGCCCATTGTGATTCGGTGGTAAGAGTTCTCATTAAACCTGATAAATGTCGCATGTTAGAATCATCACCATTGTAAATGATATATATATATATATAAATATAATATGAAAATAATATTGGATGAAAATAAAAAGCGGTGTAATGTATGATGTTTTATTTAAGGGATACAATCATTTTCCTCTTTGTAGTTTGCCATATTAAATATTTTGCTCCCTCTAGTTTCAGTAATGGTCATTTTCCCCTATGAAAACCAAAATATTAGACACTTTTCCCCTTCTAGATTCAGTAATGGCCATTTTCCCCCTCTAGTTTCATTAATGGCAATCCCTCCCCTAAAACCAAAATATTAGACATTTTGCCCCCTAACCGTTAGGAATTCTATTAGTCTCCTTCTTTGACAGTTAAAAAATCAATTAAATGACCATATTACCCTTGAACACATGAATTATGCCCCCTAATGATACAACTAATTGTTTTTAAAGAAAAAAAATCATAATTAAAAAATAAAACTAATAAAACTATTTTAAAATACAGAATTGAAAATAAAAATAAAAAATTTATTTAAAAAAAAAATTAATATAACAAATTAAATGTAAAAATAAAAAAAAATATTTAAAAAAAATAAATATAGAGAATGAAATGTAAAAATAAAAAATTTATTTAAGAAATGTTAATATAAAGAATAATAAAATAATAACATTATATAATTGTAAAAAACTAAAACAATATTAAATTTTATTTTGAAATATTGAGTTGGTTTTTTTAAAATACTAAAACTTTTTGTTGCTAATTTTTTAATTTTTTATTTTCAATTCTGTTTTTTAAAATAGTTTTACTAGTTTTCATTTTTTTAATTCAGATTTTGTTTCTTTAAAAACAATTAATTGTATCATCATGGGGTATAACTCATGTGTTAAAGAGTAATATAGTCATTTAATTGATTTTTTAACGGTCAAATAAATAGACTAACAGAATTTCTAACAGGTAGGGGGAAAAATGTCTAATATTTTGGTTTTTAGGGGGAAAATGACCATTACTGAAACTAGAGAGGGTAAAGTGTCTACTATTTTGATTTTCAGGGGGGAAATGGTTATTACTGAAACTAGATGGGACAAAGTGTGTAATATGGCAAACTACAGAGGAGAAAATGATTATATCCCTTTATTTAAAGGTAGGTTTGAAATTAAAGGTAATTTACTTTATAATGGTATTTTATAATGTGTAATGTGAAGTCTCCCATTATGACCACACATACTATTTGATTCCTAACCCATTTGGTGCATAATACTTAAAAAAAAAAAAGGCTGTGCTTCATTGTTGAAGCTATAGTATTAATGAAGTTGAATTGAAGTAGAAGAAAAAGTAAATTTCTCTCTTGATATATACATAAGCCATTTACTTGCCAGTTGTGCCAATATAGCAGCCCTTCATTCCCTATTTTTGGTCGTTGGAATTAGGGAAGCTAGCTGTTTGAAGGCTTACTGCTGCAACTTAATCATGGAACCTGCCCATTTTCAAGCTGCATTGGATGGCAATGTTGATGAGTCTCCCTTTTGTAACATCAACGATCCAAATATGTCACACATATTCTACCAAGTGAGCCCCTCAGGGAATTCACTGCTTCATGTGGCAGCAAGTCGCGGTCATGAAGAGATCGTTGAATTGATGGCGCGGAGCTTTCCTCTTTTAATCTTGAAGAAAAACTGCAAAGGTGACACTGCACTTCATGTTGCCGTCAGAGCTGGGCAATTAAACACAGTGATCAAACTTGTTGAGTGTGCAAAACAAATTCCAAGCACATCCAATACAAACGAAAGCTTAATGAAGATGAAGAACAAGGGTGGAAACACTGCTTTGCACGAGGCTCTATTACTGCTTGTAGATCCAGAGAAAAGTGTAGACACTTTAGTAGCTGTGGCTCGTTACTTGGTTACTGAAGATCCGGAAGTGTCCTATCATCTGAACAATATTACAAGAAAATCCCCCTTGTGTCTGGCGGTTGAATCAAACAATAATGACATTCTTGACTACATTTTGAAAGCTCTACCTTATGATGGTGGTTCATTAGTCGAGTGTCCGGAAGGAGAGTCCCCTGTGCATGTTGCAATTCAGAGAAAAAAATTTGGTATATATTTTTTACATTCTTTACCTGGAAAGTCTTTTTAATTTAATCACTTCGATGTGCTTCTTTTCCTACTTTTATATTCGTTAATTATAATTATTTTACTTTGATTTTCAGATGTGTTGAAAATCATAAAGAAACAAAAAGAAGTGCTATTAGACCTACGAGACAAAAAAGGCAATACTCCACTCCATTGTGCATCTTCTCTAGGTTATTTTGATGGAGTTCGTTACCTGGTAGAAATAAACAGTGATCAGGCTTTTGAGAGGAACAAAGAGGGTTTCTATCCTCTCCATCTAGCATGTGAAAATGGACATGTTAGAGTAGTGCAAGAGTTGCTTAGAAAATGGCCAGATCCAACTGAATTGATGTGTGACAATGACCAAAACATTTTGCATGTTGCAGCTAAGAATGGGAAAGAAGAAGTGGTGAGGTTTTTACTTAAACAAGATGGTCTTGATAATTTTATTAACGAGATGGACGAGAATGGAAACACACCTCTTCATTTGGCAGCGTTGCATCACCATTCTATTCTGGTGGCTTCTCTTCTGTGGGACAAGTGATCGAATCCTCACCTCGTAAACTATCAGGGTTTGACAGCCTATGGTATTTGTCAAGAAAATATGTATGGGAAGGTTTGATCATTCACCCCTGGATCGACTTCGAAAAAAAGAAGTGTTTAATTAATTTTAAGCATATTTGTTCAACTTGTGTTTGTTGTGTTTTCCTCAGGTTCTAGACCAGCCAATTGAGGTAAATGATGGAAACTTAAAAGGCTCTGGAAATGCTGATCAGAAAAAGTCTTCAGAAGTGAAGTTGAAAATTAGATCAAACGAATTTCAAAAGGTATTAGAGTCATCATGATTGCAAAATAATTACTAGTAATGGGGTTCCCATATTATTCATTTAAAATTCTTCTACTATGCAGATGATTACGCTATCAATCTTATTCATATATCATGATATCTTTATACGCTCAAGAAGTTGGTGCTTATTGATGTATGATGAGTTCTGCAATAAAATTTTCCGCCGCACTAAAAGACGTCACCAGTATAGCTCATCAGCAAGTACTATATGGTCAGGTCCGTCAGGAATGAAAATATACGGGCCACAATTCCGAACACAAGATCTTAATAAAACCTTAAACAATCTTTTTGTAGTAGCAGCACTTATCATGGGTGTTGCCTTCGCTGGTATAGTTCAAATGCCTATCAAAGATGATCAAAAAGATGACTATGACTACAATGGCTATTTCGATCTTGCTAGCAATCTATATAGTTACAAAAATAGTATTACTATAGCTATGAATCTCTCCGTAACAGCTGCATTGACTCTCTGTTTTGCCCTATTACTTCATACCAATCTCACTCTCACTCGTATATTGATTTCGATTGCATTCCTGTTGTTGGAGCTGGCCTTTGCCTTTGTGGGCAGCGCATTCATTGCGGCCACGTCTCTAAGGATAGAGCAATATAACCTACAAGACCCTTACGGCTACATGTACTATATATTCACGGTTTCTACAAGTGTTCAAATATCACAGTTTACAATTCCATTGCTCACGTTAATATTCGGATGTGAAGTTTTACCTTTAATAATCTACTTTGTTCTCTTTTTAATTTATTTTATTGTATACCGGTTAAGGAGTTGGATGGGTTTGTGTTGTAATCTCGTGAAAACCCCTTTAAAGATTTTAATTCGTTTTTCACTCTTCTGTTTGCTTTTCAATGTAGTCGTGTTCGCTTTTTATTTCCTTTGAGATATTGTTGTTAATCGAACTAAAGTTGATGTAATATTAAATGATTATATATATATGATTTTTAAAGTTTGTATCATATTGAATTAATGGTGCTTCACTGTCATTTTTTTTAAGTAGCAATTCCTACCTTGAATGAGTATGATAAATTTTCCATTGAATGGATGCCGTAATGGGTCCAGCAAACTTTTAAATTTCCTGGATTGAAATAAGAAACTTCGTGGATGCATGCTCTCAATCCTTCTATTTGTAACCTGCTAGAAAATTCACCAGAAAAAAAAATGAAATCACGGTCAAATGAATGCTTTGTTACTCTTTAACAGTGTAATATATATTATTGCACTGTAGACATCTTTGAGTAGAGACGTCTTTGCCTCACCACTAGCTTTCCTCTGATGAAGATGCTTGATGGTTTAGCAAAAGTGTTTGTAAATAGTCCCGATCGACTACGCATTTTGCTTTGCTCATCAGATGTTACTCTTACTTATATAATGAAGAAAGATAAGGCCTAATGATGATTTGTTTAAGAGTCCAAATTGGGTGATTTGATCGTATAATCTGATTATGATTTGTTTTTGTTTACTCAATCATCCTTTAGGAAAAAAAAAAGGTTCACTTAATTAACTATACGTCCTTATTTAAAATTTCCCCAATAGGACAATCATGCATGTTACTACTTTTGTCTCATTGTAACGTATATTCAGATTTCTCAATATATATAAGCCCAAATTATTATCATAATGCCTGTTACTACTTTTGTCTCATTGTAACGTATGTTCAGATTTCTCAATATATATAAGCCCAAATTATTATCATAATGTGTGTATATATATATATTGAATATTAAATAAAAGAGCTTAATTCACTGAGGAGAGCATATATAGGATCTAATTATTGCCAACCCCTTTTAATAATTATTTGTTATTTGTGTTATAATTATTGAGCTGTTTCTGCTGATCATTAGATTCAAAAGATATTTGGAAAGAATTAACAATCCAATATTAACAATCCCAGCAGTGCAAAACTTTAGAATTCTACTTGATCACATGATAAGAAAATTTTAGAAAGACATTGGTTCCCCAGGAATATGGAAGTGTCTATTTATGTAGTGAATAAAGTAATCACCCTTCTTGAATGCTACATATTTGGTTTACGTTCATTAAAATTTAGAAAGAGTAAAAAGAGACAGTGACAGAAAAAAAGTCATAGAACAGATAAAAGAAAAAGAAAAAGAAAAAACAGAGTATACTATACCCTTGGATAATATGCCACAAATGTAATGCACGTTTAATATCCACTAGTTGGTTCCCCAGGAATATGGAAGTGTCCATTTATGTAGTGAATAAAGTAATTGCCCTTCTTGAAAGCTACATATTTGGTTTACGTTCATTAGAATTTAGAAAGAGTAAAAAGAGAGAGTGACAGAAAAAAAGTCTTAGAACAGACAAAAGAAAAAGAAAAAGAAAAAACAGAGTATACTATACCCTTAGATAATATGCCACAAATGTGATGCACGTTTAATATCCACTAGTTCTGTGTATAATTGTTAACGTTAAAACTTATTGGGATTTGGATCCTCTATTTACCTCATCTTTTTCCTGACCTCACATAATCACATGGTACATAAGTATTGCAATGAATGTATGTTAAGATGTGACTGGTTTCCACAATCTCTTTATCAACAACCAATCACATACTCTGCAGCAACATGCACCGGTGACACGTTAAGATGAATGTACGCAATTTTAATTTTCAGATGAGTTAAGAATAATAAATGAGCAAAAAGAAGTGCTATTATAAGTACTAGACTTTTGTGACGAATAACGAGGGTCTCTATCTTCTTCATCTAGCATGTGAAAATGGTCACGTTAGAGTAATGAAAACTTGGGCGTGGTGGTTCAATTGAGTGCCTGCTGTAGTGCTGGATGGAAAGTCTCATTTGCATGTTGCAAGTAAGCAAAGAAAATTAGGTATTTTATTTTTAATAATAATTTCTGCTTCTATATATTCAACATTTTGGCTATATTTGAGGGGTTGCTAATACTAGGATGTTTATCAAAAACTTCAAAACATGAAACCTGACGACCTGCAAAGAATAAAAAAAAAAAAATTTGGCACTCGCTAGACCATTTGCTTTGGGTAAACAGATAGGACATTTTATTTTTCTTTGTTAATTTACCGTATGTTTTTTTTCATCAACATTGGAAAAGAAATCACATTTAAAGCAATAGTCGAAAATAACTATTGGGTTCAAAGTTTGAATAATGAAATTGTGATAGTGATGTTTTATCGTATGGTAATAGATTTGACACTTATTTCAGGTAGATTTTTTCCTTTATCTCACCTATCATATATATCCATTCATCATTTGATATTTTAAATACTATATGTATTAGGATAAAAAATATATATATTTTAGATGAAATATATAGCATTATTGTTTTCTTTTTTATTATCGAGATTTTCTTATTACTGATCGGTCGAATTGGTGGGTCAGATTTATGAGATGATCTAAATGGAACATAGAGTGGTGGTGGATAAGAAAAAAAGATATGATTCGTTTAAGTTACTTAACAGTTAAAGATATTATTCTCACTTGAGGTTGAGGATAGTGGGTGTGGGGTCTTTGGTTTGACTTTCTTGGTGGAGAAGAAACTTGATGTGTCAAAATGAAGAAAATAGAACTTGGTGGAGAAACTCTCTTTCCAAGTCTCTGTCAAAATTCTGAGTATCGTTAACACGTCGACGTTTATACGTATAGACGAGGTGATATAGTGGTTTAATGGTAAGTAAGAAAACAACGACGTTTTAGAATTGAAGAAAAAAAAAAAACAAAAAGACTAAAATTAATGTAAACCGTTAAAGACTTAAATATAAATATGTTAGATTTTCAAGAGCTCAGTACAGTTCATAAGAGAAAGAGTTCAATAGAAGATCCTGTACTGTTGGAGACGGTCAGGGTTTTGAAAATTGAAGTTGCATCTAATTAAGAAGAATGTTTCTGTACAGTGATTGAAAATAAAATATAGTGAAGGCATGAAGGAGTCGTGGCCTCGTAGGAGATGGTCAGGGATATAAAAGAGACCAGAGAGTACTAATGATTTTGAAAAATGTAGTTGTTTTAATCTTTATTTATTTTTTAAATTATCACAATATTCTGAGCTTAGGAGAGAGCTGAGAGTATTACTTGAACCACAACTTTATGAATGTAAGTATGAACAGATGTGAAGCTAACTTTATCAAATTTAAAGAGTTTGAAACAGGTAATTTGAAAATTTAATAAAATTATAATAGAAAAATATAAATAATAAAAAAGATTAAGATAAAATGTTAATAAAGTTTTTAAAAAATTATGGGCTTGAGGAACATGGACAACTAAAATTTAATAATAATATTATTATGTAAAAAAATAACAATAATAATAGTAAAACAATTTATTTAGGTTTTTTTTTTTACTTGTGGGGAGGGTATTTCATACTAGCCTTTATCAACAAATGAGTTATTATTCATCCACTAATATTTTATTTGATAATGTAGTTGAAACTATTTTTATTTTTCCATAACAGAAAACTGATTATTAAATTAAGACATGTTACATAAAATAAAATAAAAAATCACATAGTATATATTTTTTTTAAATATGATTTAATTCTGAAAATTGCATATTTTTTAGGGCAAATTACACTGAACCCCTTGAGGTTTGGACAAGTTACAATTAGATGGATAAGTTTTTTTATTATACACTAACACCCCCAACATTTAAATTTGACTTTAAAAATACCTAAAATGCCACTAGTTATATTAATTTACATTTTATTTTTTTTTACCTTTTAATCAAACACTTTATAAACTTTAATAAAATAAAAAAAATTAAATAAAAGATATGATTCCTTAAATAAATAAATAGTCTTAAAAAAATAAATAGTTTGAAAAAATTAAATATATAAATATTTTTTAAAAAATTAAGTAAATAAGTAATTTAAAACATTAAATAAAAAAAGTTTTAAAAAATCAAATAAATAGTTTAAAAAATGAGTGAAAAAATAAAATAAAAATTAATTTTTTTAAGAATATCTATTAACAGGGACAATATAAGCTCTAGATATCTAAGAAGTGTTGGAAACCTTGAAACTTCTCTCACTATCATCTTTACAGTAAAAGTTTAGATATTTAGAGTTTTTCTTATCCCTATTAATGAATATCCTTAAAAAATTTTGATGTTTTTAAGTTTTTCACTTATTTATTTATATTTTAATTTTTTTAAAACTAATTATTTATTTTATTTTTTAAAACTATTTATTTATTTTATTTTAAAAAACAATTCATTTATTTATTCAAAATATTTATTTAATTAATTAAAAAATATTTATTTATTTAAACTATTTATTTATTTAATGAATCATATCTTTTATTTTATTTTTTTTTATTTTATTAAAGTTTATAAAGTGTTTGATTAAAAGGTAAAAAAAAGTATAAAATAATATAACTAAAGGCATTTTAGGTATTTTTAAAGTCAAATTTAAATATTGGGGGTGTTAGTGTATAATAAAGAAACTTATCCATCTAAGTGTAACTTGTCCAAACCTCAAGGAGTCAGTGTAATTTGCCCTATTTTTTTTATAACAAAAATTAACTCATCGGTGGACAGATAGTGTAAAAAAAAATTAACTCATCATAATAACAATTATGAAAGTTGATTGATAAATTTACAATTAAATGTCACAGGCCGGATAGGAAACACCGTACTGCCCCAGCGTCGTCTTGAGTCTCAAGGGTTGTTTATTTTTTTATTTAAAGTCTTATAAGATCTTAATTTTTTAGATATATGGATAAGTCTTATACATTAAGATACTATACTATATTTGCTTTTTTCATTTTGGATGACTTATTACAAATGTAAAATTGATTAGATTGTGTTAGGGTTTCTTTAAAATTGAGAATTTTTAAAAAATTGATTTTTAGGGTTTTGTTATGTGCAGATAAAATTGTCAATATATTAATTGTTATAGTGTATTTATGAAAATTTACTAAAAAAAAGCTTTATTATAGTACTTTTTAATAAAATAAAAATTGAAAAAATAAATAAATTATTTTATCTTAATTTAGTATATAACAGTCAATAAGGTTTATAATAAAAAAAACAAATATGGACAGCTGTCGTCGTACTCATCTTGAACTATTGATGATTGATGACTGATAATCAAAGTGGAGACAATAATAATCATCTTTTATGAGTGGAAATGACGGTGCTTTGACCGACATGTCCTATGCAGCTTTAACTTTTATATAAGTGGAATGACATTAGATTACGATGAGATCATTCAACTTTACTTTACTGCTGCTGTGGACAAGTGATGCGAAGTTTGCATGTGTGATTCGTGGAGAAGGGACATGAAAGTTATTTCAATTTTATTCGGATAAGGATAAAATCGAAATAGCTTTTAAGCTAAACCATAATTATTTTTTTATATGAAAAAACAAATTCTACACAATACCAAATAAAAATTAAAACAAACTGTAAGACATATGTACAAAATTAAAAATTAAAAATTAAAATAAATAATAAGAAATTCAAATAAAATTTTTAAACTCAAACTATACATGTGTTGTTTGATATCTAAACAAAAATTATAAAAATATATATTATTATATTTTAAGATTAAACCGGTAAGTAGGTTATCTAACTCGAATACTTGTTAGATTTTTATTTGCTAATGTTATAATTATGAATCTCTCCACGTCTATTTCAAGAATTTTAATTAATATAAAATTTTTGAAGCAGACGTGGCGAGTCAAGAATTTATATTAATTAAAATTTAAAACTAAACAACTAATTAAAAGGAAAATAAATATTAATTTAAAAAATTATTATCATGATAAAAAATAAATAAATAATAATAATAATTAACATCATCATCCTTCCAAACATCCACAGCAATAATTTTTTTTATATTATATTTTTTAATAATTTTATTTTAAATTAATTAACTGATTTTATATAATTAAGTATTATTTCTATAAGGGTAAAAGAGATAATTCTTCTCATTTATGACTAATTAACGGTGGTTTAACGTTAATCAACAGATCATAGGGTATGTTTGTGTTATTTTGATATTTTCACGGGTTTCAGTGCAATTATGTATCTAATTGGGATAAGTTAGTGTTAGTCACGGATCAGAGAGTATATTTGTATTATTTTGATATTTTTACAGGTTTTAGTATAATTATACATATAATCAGGGTAAGTTAGTGTAATTTACCCTTTAATATATATATATATATATAAAATATATGTCATCATGTATTCATCATTCAAGTGTAACATTGAATATGTGGTCCTAGCAAACAGCTGTGGCGCGCTTTTGTACAAGTGGAACGAGTGTGTGTGAGTATATATGATGGATTGATGGTGCTTTTTGTACATCCGTAACTTCTGCATATATTGAAATGAGTGTGATTGGGTTGAAGTCCTGAGGTTTGTTTGGGTGATAAGTGGTGAGAAAGATCAGTAAGGTTTTTTTTTTTTTTTTTCTCAAAAACACCGTTTCTTTGTTCATCAGAAATTATCAGAAATTAAGGATGGAACCTGCCCATTTTGAAGCGGCAATCAATGGCGACGTCAATAAGTTTCCATTTTGTGATATAGAGAGGGAGGATTTGTCTGAAATTTTCAACAAAGTAAGCCCCTCAGGCGATTCACTTCTGCATGTGACGTCAAGCTCTGGTCACGAAGAGATGACTCTACTCATAGCTCGTAATTTTCCCTTCTTGATCACCAAGCAAAACGACGAGGGCAACACTGCACTTCACCTTGCTGTTGAGGCTCAGAAACTGAACACTGTCAGAGCACTTATCGACATTTCCAAACAAATTCTAAACACATCCACATCCACATCCACATCCACCGACACTTTACTGACCATGAAGAATGCTGAAGGAAATACAGCTTTGCATGAAGCTTTGATTGCAATATTAGATGCATCTAAGAAAAATGTAGACACTTCAGTAGACATGGCATGTTGCCTGGTTTTAAATGATCCAAATGTTACTTATCATCAAAACAATGCAGGTAAGTCTCCGTTGTATATGGCAGTCGAATCAGGTAACAAAGACATTCTTGAATATATTTTGAATGCTCTACCTCAAGGTGATGCTTTATTACGAAGACTCCAAGGAAAGTCTCCTGTACATGTCGCCATTGAGCACAAAAATTTAGGTATATGTTTTTAAAATTATTGCATAACTTTTCTCTTTTCACTTTCTCTTCCTCTTTATTATTAAAGTTGTTTTTGTTATGGTTCAAATTTTATACTCATTTTGATGTCGATCTTTCTTTTAATTTTCAGATATGTTGAGAACAATTAAGGCAAAAAAAGAAGACCTATTACTCTTACAGGATGAAGAAGGGAATACTCCACTCCACTTTGCAGCTCTCAAAGGTTACAAAAAGGGAGTTCGCTACCTCTTAGAAATCAAGAGTAATTGGGCTTTTGAGAAGAATACAAATGGATTTTATCCTCTCCATTTAGCATGTGAAAATGGACATGTCAAAGTAATGAAAGAGTTGTTTCGAAAGTGGCCAGATCCAGCTGCATTGTTTTGTAATAAAGGTCAAAGCATTCTTCATGTTGCAGCCAGGAGCGGAAAAGATAACGTGGTGAGATATATACTCAATGAAAATAGTATCGATAAGCTTGTTAACAAAATGGACAAAAATGGCAATACACCTTCTCATTTGGCAGCAATTCACTGTCATTCTATGGTAGTGGTTACTCTAATGTGTGACAAGCGATCAAAGACCGACCTCGTAAACTATCAAGGCTTGACAATGTATGATATTTTTAAGTCAAATATACTTAAGGTACGATTATTCACTACTCAAACCCACTTCGGAGATTATAAGTATTACCATTAAGAGTGTGTGGTTAAACTTCTCTTTCTTGAGTTTTCAGGTGCAGGAACATCAATTTGATGTGAATGATAGAAATCTGAAAGCTGCTGGAAATGAGGAGGAGAATTCTGCGGAAGTTGTCTTGAAGAGTTCTGAACAATTTAAGAGATTTCAAATGGTACCAAATACTGACCTCTCAAATAATCAATATTAGAGTTTTTTTTTTTATATATTACAATAATTTAGGGTTTGAAAATGAGTAAAGACTTGAACCCATAATTTTGTAGTGTGATTATGAAGGCCATACCACTCGATCAATTTTAATCTTGTTAATTAATTAGAGTTGTCACTGCTGTCATTGGTGATTAACTGATTATATATAACTGCATGGGATTCTCTTAGAAACCACATAATTGATTTTCACCGAGAAAAATAAAGACAATTTGAAATACAAAATGTTAATAATAAAAGTTGTTGAAATTGAAGAACAACTCGTTCGTTACATATTGTGAATATCAGATTTGACTAGGAGTCTAGGACAACAAATTCATGATAATTCAAGATTTTTCAAAAGGAGTAACTATTCTTAGACAATTTTAGCGTTGGTCACACTTTTTTAGTCTATTTGGCATAAATATAAAATGAAAATCTAATATGATCTTGAAAATTTATTTTCAGATGATGACATATTCGATGTTATACATTTATTATGAACACCTCCGACGTCGTATCAGGCAAATTAGGCATCATCACCACAACTCAACTAAAATGTCACATATCAAAATCAAGCCACCAGCCCCAAAACAAGATCTGAATAACACCATAAACTATCTTTTTGTAGTAGCAGCACTTGTTGTCGGTGCGGCCTTTTCCGGTGCTCTCCAATCACCTTCCGATGGTGGAAATGGTTCTAACGATGCCAGTACTACTGCTCCTGCTCCTAGTGTTTTCTCCAAGGATGAAAATAAAGGATTTCTTGTTTCTTTCCTATATTATAACGTTTTAACTATGAATTTGTCCGTCACAGCGGCATTCGGTCTATTCTTGGCGCTATTACTTGATAGGAATCTGGGGAGTATATTGGTTTCCGTTTCATTCCTATTGTTGGAGCTTGCTCTTATTTCTATGGGCTCCGCATTCTTTGCCGCTATGTTGTTAAGGTTGCGGATTGTTGATGACCAAGGGTACCTCTCCGATGATCTGACCGGCGAGCTTGAACCAACAATTATTATTTTTCAAGAAATTCAGCTGGTGCTTGTTGTAATATCAGTTGTGGCTTTTACATTGGGCCGGGAAGCTTTAGCTCTAATCATCTACTTCATTCTCTTCTGTTTTTATTTTCCTCTTTACAGGATATGGAGTATCATCTATTTTAAATCGCTGAAAACCTTTATAAAGTTTGTAATTTGTGCTTCATTCTTATTTTTTGTTTCTACATTATTATTTTTCGAGCTTTAATTTCTAGTATTGATCTTGTTGTTAATCAAGTTGTATTACTGTATTAATAAAATGATTACATTAATGTTCACTTAAGTTTGTAGCATTTTCCTAATTTTTGCATCGATGTTGGATACCATGGAGAGGCGAATGATCTCCGATTTGGGCCAATTATATATGGTTAGAACAGTATCGACAGACCCTACGTTTGTCTTCGTGGGTTTACCCCAGTAAAACATTACATCGCATTTTCTCAAATTCGGCTGTTTCGACTTCGGCTTTTCAGTTTTCCTCTTTTTATGCAATGTTATGATCCCATATTGCCCTACTTGCTGGACCCCATATTGACCTACTAGCTGGACTAAACTAGAACTAGTGGATGAAATTGCATGATGGAGAGAAATAAATTTTGCAATAATACATGAATTATTTGCCAGATTCTTTTTTTTTTTAATGAATGATACTTGCCAGATTATTTGATGAAGAATTAATGAAGAAGAACAATTCAGGGGCTGGTTTACATAGATATGGATGGAAAAGTGGTAGGTTATGACTATGTTATGTACTCTTCTTTGCCTTCTTCCATTGTCTGCCTCTATCACCAAAGCTTGCAGGTTCCTCAACATTTCCGCCCTCTTCTAAGGCCTTGTTTGGCTAGACTTTTAGAGAGTTTAAAAGCTCGTTTGGGCTCCAAAAGTGGCTTTCAAATATGTTCGGATAAAATAGGAGAAGAGCTTCTTCCCTTTCAAAGCTCTTTTAAGAGGAGCATCACCATATATGCTTCTCATGAAAGAGCTTCTACAAAACACGCGAGAGGCACATAAACAGTTAAATAAAATTTTCATATTGCCAATCTTACCCTTTTCTTTCATATATATATATATATATATATATATATATATATATATATATTTATATATAACAAACTGAAATTCACACTCATAAGTCATATCCTTTCCATAGATGTTCTTTACCCAATATCTCTCGTCTCTCTCCATAAATCAGCTCCCCATCTGCTTGCCGCGAAGATCGTTGCTGCCACCGTGAAGAGTTGTCAACCTCCTCACCGTCTCAACCTCGTCAACTTCCTCACCGTCTCGATCTCTCCGAGAGCTTCTATTGATACAGATACAGCAGGTTAGGTTGTGGTTGCTGGGTTTCTGAGATATGTGTATTGAAGATGAAGTAAAAAAAAAAAATTCAAGCGATAATCGCATTAAAAATACAACTTTAATCAAGTTTTCTTTTGTGGTATTGAATAAGAAGTGTGATTGATTTGGGAGTAATTTTTAGCTTTTCAATGTCCTTTTGTTTCTAGTGTTCTTATTTGTGTGAATTCTTATCTGCAGGGTTCTTGTCTGGGTAAATTCTTATTTGTGTAAAATTAGGATTTCAATTGAATTGAAAATTTTCTCTAGGGTTTTTATTTGTGTAAATTCTTATCTGTAGTGCAGTGTTTTTGTCTGAGTAAATTCTTATTTGTGTAAATGAGGTTTCAATTGAATTGAAAATTCTGAGTAATTTCTTGATTAACTAACTTCCCAAGCTAACTTCAATTATGTTTAATCTTTGATCAGTTCCTCTAATCTTGATTCGATTGCTTTTATCATACACATCATAATATGCAAGACCAGTGTAGTACAGTGATCCTTCTTCTATTGAATCACTTCTCCTGAGTCTGTCACTTGTGCGAGAATAGAGGCAATGACAACTTGATGAGCTCGAGATTGTATAGCTGTATCATTTGATACTCTCACAGACATGCATACATATATTGTGGAAGTGTAATATTATCTGCTCTCTGC
Organism: Dipteronia sinensis; assembly: GCA_033220585.1. Taxonomy (NCBI): domain Eukaryota; kingdom Viridiplantae; phylum Streptophyta; class Magnoliopsida; order Sapindales; family Sapindaceae; genus Dipteronia; species Dipteronia sinensis. The sequence continues at coordinate 39,814,009 of CM065645.1, forward strand.
ACCCATTGATTTAGGATATGGTTCGATACAGTAGGTCACTAGTTTATAATTCCCGACTGTTCTTGTTCTTTCAAGAAAGTTTTCATACGTATGTTTCTTATATTAATGTGATATTGGCAATTGTATTTGTGGCAGATACATCTTGGAAGGCTAAGATAGGAAGAAGAGCATGGGAGCTGCTACCTGAAGAACTTGTTTTACTTGAAGAAGTTTTTCTATTTTCAGTTTATGTGATGAGTTGTTTGTCCTCGGTGTGGGGTGAATTTGGAGTCACAGGTGCATGCTCTTTTCACTTGCTGTCATGCGGAAGCGATTTGGGTTGGTCTAGGTTGGTGGCATATTATCACAGCTGCTTTTCATTCTGATTTTGGAAAAGTTGAAAGCTTTTCTTTCTATGGATGATTTTGTGCTAGCTTGTTCAGTTGTTTTGCGCAATGTTTCTTGCCAATTTGTTCCTCGAGTAGGAAATAGGGTGGCTCACGGCCTTACCAAATTTGCTATTTCTTTACATTCGGACGAGGTTTGGATTGATGTGTCCTGCCTTTGTTCACAGTGTTGTTTTGGATGATTGGTTTTAATAAAGTCTTGGGTGCTTTTTTGCCCATTCAAAAAAAGAAAAGGAAAAATTTATGATTTGAGTTGAATTTTTGTATTTGTTTCGGTTAATAGTAGGTAAATAAACCAATTTCCCATAACAACAGATCCCAATTTTATTTATCATTTATTTAAATAAAAAAAATTATTTATCTTCTTAAAGAAAATATAATATAAAAATATTATATGATTTCATATAACCAACTTTTATTAAAACATATACATGTATTATTTACTTAAAGTTACAAATGTCAAAAAGTTCCAACTAAACAGATTTAGAAGCTCTTCTAAAAGGTCAAAAATGTCATATTATAATTATAAGAGATTTTCAAATGCTCTAACTAAACAGTCTTAAAAGCTCTTTTGGATGCAAAAGCTCTTTTGAAATGTACTATCCAAACGGAAATAGAAAAGCTCAGGTTTTTACTTGTCTTCTTCTATTGTCAAAAGCCAAAAGTAAAAGTTATCTCAAACGAGCCATAAGTCTTCTAACATCATACTTTGTAAGATTCGATTTAGATGACAATTGTACTAATTTCCCGTAGAGTCTTAGAGGTGTCAAATTTATTATTTATGTCTTGTTTACATCATACACAACTTTTACTCCTACTCTTCCATAACATGGGACAAGCGTCAAAAAGACTCATTTGCCCTTCAAATTTTCAAACAATTACAATCATGTCCAATATTTTATATATATATATATATATATTATATTATATAATAATATATCATATTGTATTATTATATATAACAGTATACATTACATTAAGTATATTATTATATATTAAATATATTATTATATATTTAATATATATATCCTATATATAATAATATTTAATATATTATATATTAATACATCATATATATGATATATATATTATTAATATATATATATATACAATTTTTCTATTGTCAGTTCGTTCTGATATAAAATATATTTAGACGAAGAATGTTGACCATTAGATTTACATACTTTGACTCAAAGTGTATGCACTTGTCAAAACTTCTCCATATTCTGTGGTCCACATTTTTCGTCCTGATATATTTTATATCGTAACGAACTGACGGTAGAAATACTGTATATATATATATATTATATTTTATTTTATATGTATTATAATATATATAATATAATATATTATATTATATAATATATATACATGTAATAATATTTAATATATCATATATATATATATATATGAGTCAGGCTAGAACAACTTAAAATTGTAATTTAAAAGTTTGACTTCAACATCTCAACCACTCATGTGCTCTTAATCCAATGGTTGAGATTTGAATGCGTTTATAATCTTGGATTGAAAGCACATGAGTGGTTGAGATGTTGAAGTCAAACTTTTAAGTCACAATTTTAAGTTGTTCTAACCTGATCCTATATATATATATATATTATATATCTTATATATAAAATATTATATTTTTTATATGTACTGATATTTAATATTATATGTAAAGAACGAGAGTTGTTGAAACTCGCATATTGAAAGATCAATCGGCCAAAATAACCATGAGCAGCTACAATATTATAAGTTTCTTCCTCTTGACCGAATCTGTAACCTTCATTAGCGGATTCATTTTCTGTGGTTTCCCTGATCAAACTAGAAGTTACCAAGGAACCATGCATAGCACTGAAGAGGGAGCCGCCGAATACACCAGCTACGCCTAACATGTGAAATGGGTGCATAATACATATCTTATATATATATATATAAAATATTATTATATATAATATATAATATTACATCTTAATATATAATAATATTAAATAAATATAAAATATTTCAATTACAATTACAACTTGGCGTTGAATATGGAGAAACATGGAGCATTAGTTGGAGATAGGAAAAGTGGAAACAATGGTTTGTTAAAATCTCCGGCGGCAATTGAAGCTATATAAACCAACGGTTGGCCGACGCGCCACAATCATCTTTCTTGATCCTATCTTCTTTCGGTCTGTAAACAGAAATGTTGTTACTCGTGACATTGATTGAATTTGAAGGCAATTTTGATTTTTCACGAAGGTCCATTCTTGATCCAATACTGTATATTTGGGCCAACTGGCGTCACGATAGGAATTTATACCCTGTAGGCTTGACCCAATTCTCTACTTGTTAGGTTGGGCAAGTTTGGGCTTAGTTTATTTTCATATATTGATGTTATGTTCCTTTCACCTTTCATTTCAAAGAAAATCATCGCTTGAGACATAGCAAATTTTGATGTCACCCTAACTCTCTAGTCTCTACTAATGAAATTTTCATGAGCAAAGCATATTAATCTTCACTAATGATATTTTAATTATTTATCTATTTATTCAATTTTCTGGACCAGTTACATAATTGGTATTAGTGTCTCGTACATTTATATAATGTTTTGATTATAACTTGTTTCCTCTAGGACTTCCCTACAGTATGCATAAGCTTGGTATCTATTTGAGGACAAACTAAGGTCCAGTTTAGTATTTCTTTTTAAATTTTTAAATTTGATTATTTAATGATTTGGGTATTAAAAATGATGTTCGGTGAACGAAAATAAGAAAACAAAAGGAAACTTATAAAATCAAAGGCCGTAAATTTTTTTTTTTTTGAATTTTTATGTTTTTCTAAAAATATATTATTTCAATTTGATAAAAAAAAACCGAAAAACATGGGGACCACTATGAACAAAAAATATTAAAGTTCAAATGTTCATATTTTAATACGAAATATAATCTATATGCAATAAAGTATATACATTAACTAACGAAATATCCGAGCATTCCGTAAAATGGGATTACCTTAGCATGATTTGTAGCCGGATCGAAGAGGAGAAAAAGACGGAGACGGCGATTTGTTCTCGGCAACCACGAGTTGGAGAAGGAGATGTAGTTAGATCCGATTTCAGTTTACAAAGCTTTTAAAGTTAGAGAGAGAAAAATATGTTTCAGGATAACTTAAAAGTAAGAGAAAAAAAAGTGTAAATTAAGGATATTTTTAAAAGTCACTTATTTTGATGCCTTTGAAACAAGTTATTAAAGTGGTGATAGTCTTGCAACACAAATTCAGAAAACCGACAAACCCCATATTTCCTCAATATAATCTATATGCAATAAAGTATATACATTAACTAACGAAATATCCGAGCATTCCTTATAGTCTCACAACAGAGAGATGCTTCAATGCCTCGGGCTTAAAACGTGATGTGGCATGTCTGTCCATTAAAATTTCGACACCTCATCATATTTCAAAAACTCCATAATAATCAATATCATATCATACAAAAAATTTACCCAGTCATACAAAACTTGCTAAGTCAGACATTCTAAAACCTAAATCTAATTTTAATCCTAAAATTTTCTCGACTCATCAACTTCTTCTCGTCTTCTCCGATCACAACTCCTCTGCAGCCAATTTTTTTTTTCAAACACTTCTATGAAAATCACTCAGTCTATGAAAATCAAATTAGCAAAAGAGTACCATGATTTAATTATTACATTGATTAAGCTCAGTAAATGATTAAGTAAACTCCTACACAAGTGATTAAAAACAAGACTAGACCATATCGTCCATACTTTAAAAAGGTTTTGAGGCAACGGAAAAAGATACCCCGTTACAGGTGGAGAAAGAAATAAAAACAAAAAAGGATGAAGTAGATGAACATAGGTAAAACTTGCCATCCAAATGTAGAGGTCAGCAATGGAATCATGACCAGTGCACCTTATTTGCATAGCCCACCAGAATGTGTTGCCTACGGAGCAAAGGGCAAGCTCCACGAACACGAATGCAACCCAAACCAATATAGCTGCCAGACCGTTATCAACTAATAGTGCCAAACAGAGAATAAGTGCATCTGTGATAGACAATTTCATTGCTATAATGTTACCGAGCATGAAACTACCTAGCATCCATTGGTCAAAACCATATTTTGATAGCCAACCACCATCGTCGTCCTGATCGTTATAATTAGGGGAAAAATATCTCCGCTTAAAGGCATTTGGAGAAAACCAGCAAAGGCAGCACCAACGATAAGTGCAGCTACCACCAGAAGATTGTTGATCCTATTATTAATAACTTGTTTTGAGAACGGTGCCTTGCTTTTGATACCTGAGGACTTAGTTGGACTGTAGTGACGGCCACCTCTAATGCACAAGCGTCGGAACAACTCATAATACATATATAAGATAGCTAACGTCATCACCTACAAGTAGAAGAAAATTTTTAAAATTAAATTATTTCAATTTTATGTTAAATATACTGATCTGATCTGTGTTTACTGTAAAATCAATAGAACACATATATCCAACACATTGGCTTTTTATTTTTTGTAATTAAAACAAATAAAACTCTTTTTGAGGTCATAAATTAAAATACGTTTTTTTTTTAAAAAAAAAGCAAAGATGTTTTGATACTCTTTGATACTCTTTAAAATACTTTTAGTTTTTCTAAATTAAAAATGTTGAATTTGAAAATATTATTCATAAATTTGCTTCTCAAAATGCAAGGAGAAGACATTTCCAATAATGTTTTGATACTCTTTGATGTGTTGTTATTTTTTCTTGTAGGACTATGAGAGGGTTTGAATATTGTTGAAAAATTGTTGCCAAGATATTTTGGTAAATATGAACAAAGGGTCCAGCTTAGAATTCTGCCCCGGGCTCTAAAAAGTCAGAACCGGCCCTGCAGTGGCTGAGGCGGTGAGCAAGGCTGAAGCGGTGAGCAATGGTAGGTGTTGGATGGGTTTTATTGATTTTAGATGTTTGGGAGCTTGATTTGAATGAGGTTTTTGGTGTTGTGGATTTCGATTTCAGTTAGGTTTTGGGATTTTATTGGGTTTTTTTAAGGATTTGTTGTTGATTTTTTTAAAGAACAATTCATGCAATTAGGTGAAAAAAAATGGCGATGACAGATTCGTTATGTTCTTTCCTTTGAGATGAAAAACAAATGACAATCTTGTTCATGCTTGTAAGATGATAAATTAGATCTGGTTTGTTCTTTTCTTTTGAGATGTACAAAAACTTTAAAAAGTGGGCAAAATTTAACAGGTCTGAGGGGGGCAATTTGAAAATGTAATGAAATTATAATAGAAAAATGTAAATAATAAAAAATATTTGGATAAAATAATAATAAAGTTTTAAAAAAAAATGTGGGCTCTAGGGCTAGGGGCCATGCCAATGGAGGAGCTATAAATTTCATTCAACAGATTGATTATAGCATTCTAAAATTTATTATTAATAATAATATATGTAAAAAATAAATAGCAATAATAATAGAATGTTCAATGATGTAAGCAAATTTGAATCATCAAAAGTTATCAACTCAGCATTTGAGGATTGTTTTCACGGATTGCTAAATTTGATGATTGTGTAGTCCATAATGGTACATTTTATCTAAAACAAAAATCTACTTTATTTAAATAAAAAATCTAATTCCGCCTCATTTTTCATTGTTCTCGCTAATTTTTATTTCAAGGGTAAAAAAATAAAAAATAAAAAAACTATAAAAGACAATAGAAGGTATATGATATGTGTATTGATCCATTTGTAATGAAAAGACGAATTTTACCTGATTGAAATGATTTGGGTCGAAATAATGATGAGATACATAGGTGATAAAAAAAGCTACATATGAGAGAGAAAAGATAAAATTACAACAACATTTATTTTGAGTTAAATTTGTATTTGATGATTGAAAATCAATCTTCAAATTTAATTATTGGATAAGCAATTTGATTATTGATAATAGCTATTGCTAAATTTTAGTGACTCTGTTGGACAGTGTTTTTTTGGATAAATAATTAAATTTTGATTATTCTCCTACTACTTTGAGAATACTATTGGAGATGTTCTAATCATTTTAATAAAAAAAATTTTGACAATATCTATTAATCCGGGTTTTGAAAGCTTTTTGGATTCACTTTGGAGTCATTTGTCCAAGCTCCAAACTCGTTCATCTACCAGCTAAACTCCGCCCATATTTACTTTAATGTTTCTTTTTCTTCAAGTGTTCCTATTTACAATTCCATTGCTCACTTAATTTAATGGCCGGATGGGAAGTCTTGCCTCTGATCATCAACTTCGTTCTCTGTTGTTTTTATTTTCTTTTATACCGGTTACAGAAATTGATCTACTTTCATTACTTGAAAACCTTTTGAAGATTGCTATTATTGGTTCACTCTTCTTTGCACTCTTCTTTTTAGTAGTGTACTGTACTTTTTGTGCTTATTAATCGAACGGAATCGATGTATCAATAAAATGATTAGAATTTCACTATTCTAATTTTGTAGCATTTTCTTTTATGTTGTATTATCCAAAGGGATCTTCTTATGAGATCAATCATTACAAGCATAATTCGGGATGTAACTCTCACTCTGATTTTATGAGCGAAGCCAAAGTTGAGACTCAAAATCCTATAACGTATATAAATGAAACAGAAGTGCCCAATCATTTTGCTAAAATTGGTTTTGAGCTTCGTTTATTTAGTTAAAAGCAATAAAAATTCAAAAATTAGACATTTATAACGTTTGCAATTGTTTGTTTAAAATAAATTGATGTTTATACGGTCGAGTTGTATCTGTATCCGGCCATCAGCCAGCATTATATTGATAATTGGAATTGGGATCTCTTTAGTTCATCTTTGGGGTGGTAATGGCATACGAAATGTTGAGTCTAGTATTCTGATTCTTAAGCGGCGTAAACGAAGAGCGCCTGTATCCAATAGAAAAGCCCATAAACCGCCCAATAAATTAAGGTTGTTTTTCAAGTAGAGTTATGGATCTGGGAGTAATTCTGTTAATATTAGAACTTTAAAAAAATATTTTGAAGACAACATATTTATTAATTCAGGTATTTTTTTTAAAAGCTTTCGTCATTGTAGATTCGAACCGCTGACCTGGGAGTCATCTGCCCAAGCCCCAAGTTCGTCCATCTACCAGTTAAAAAAAATATTTTTAAGTTATAAGGGAAGGAAGGCCGCAAGGGTTAGGTATATCAGTACATGTGAAGTGAATAAAGTAATCCCCTTGTCCTTTGATGATGTACTTTAATAATTTCTTTAGAAAAAAAAAAGGTGAAAAACCCTTATGAGCTATAAATAAATATTAATTTTGTTAGAAAAGAGAAGGAAAAAAAAAAGAATTGAAACTCATAACTTATGACTTATGAGATACATTATTATAATTTCTTTAGAAAAAGAAAAAGAAAAAGAAAAAGAAAAAGAAAAAGAATTGTATGACTGTTATGAGGTATACAGTAAAAATAATTTCTTTATCTTTAAAAAGGAAAAAGAAAAAGAAAAAGAATTGTATGACTGTTACGAGATATGTATTAACTATAATTACTTATAAAAAAGAAAAATATATAAGATGAAAAAGGGAATACTGATACTAGTAATATAAATAAGTAAATTACCCTGAAATGCCACATATGACAAATTAATGTGACAAACATTCGCTACAGCTACTAAAATTGAATTGTCATTGATGCAAATGATCATGGAACCTGCCCATTTTCAAGCAGCATCGGAAGGCAATGTCAATGGTTTTCCTTTTTGTAACATCAACGACAACAACAGCCAGGATATGGCAGACATATTCGACAAAGTGACCCCCTCAGGGAATTCTCTACTCCACGTGGCGGCGAGTCAGGGTCATGCAGAGATAATTGAATTGATGGTACGTCGCTTTCCCTTACTGATTTTCAAGAAAAACTACAAAGGTGACACTGCACTCCATGTTGCTGTTAGAGCTGGGAAATTAAACACGGTGAAAATACTTGTTGATTGTACAAAACAAGTACCCAGATCCGGAGATGAAGACAACTTGTTGAAGATGAAGAATTATAGAGGAAACACAGCTTTGCACGAGGCTCTGTTGCTGGTCGTGGCATCAAAGACAAGTGCAGGCACTTTAGCAGCTGTGGCAGCTCGTTGCTTGGTCTGCGAAGATCATCTACAAGTGGTGTCCAAGAAAAGCGTAGACATTTCAGTAGCTGTGGCACGGTGCTTGGTCTCAGAAGATCCACAAGTTTCTTGTTATCAAAACAATTCAAGTAAATCTCCCTTGTGTCTGGCGGTTGAGTCGGAAAACAATGACATTCTTGACTATATTTTGAAAGCTTTACCTCAAGATGATTGTTTTGTTGAGTGCTTGGAAGGAAAGTCCCCTGTGCATGTTGCAATCGAGCAAAAACAATTAGGTATACATTGTTAATTAGTATTAATATTCCATGTCTTGTTTAATTTTAATTAACTTTTATATTGGTAATAATTACTTTTACTTTGATTTTTCAGATGCCTTGAGAATCATTAAGGAGCACAAAGAAGCGCTATTACACTTACGAGATGAAAAAGGCAATACTCCACTCCATTGTGCAGCTTCTCAAGGTTATTTTGAAGGAGTTCGGCACCTAGTGGAAAATAACGGTGATCAGGCTTTTGAGAGAAACAAAGAGGGACTCTATCCTCTCCATTTAGCATGTGAAAATGGAAATGTCAAAGTAACACAGGAATTGATTAGAAAGTGGCCGGATCCAACTGAGTTGATCGGTGAGAATGGCCAAAGCATTCTTCATGTTGCGGCTAAGTATGGAAAACAAGAAGTGGTGAGGTATTTACTTAAACAAGATGGTATTGATAATCTTATTAACGAGATGGACAAGGATGGAAATACACCTTTTCATTTGGCAGTGTTGCATCACCATTCTATGGTCGTGGCTTCTCTGCTATGGGACAAGCGATTGAACCCTGGCCTTGTAAACTATCAAGGCTTGACAGCCTATGAAATTTGTCAAGAAAATATGCCTGAGAAGGTATATATGATCATTCACTCCTAGATCAACTTCGAAAAAGAAGATCCAATTTCAAAGATATATTTGATTCAGCTTCTGTTTTTTGTGTTTTTCCTCAGGTTCTAGACCAGCCGATTGGCGTGAATGATGGAAACTTGACAAAAGCCTCTGGAAATGCTGATCAGAAGAATTCTAGAAAAAAGAACTTGAAAAAATCAAAACAATTTCAAAAGGTAAGTACCAAACACTTATTTTCCCTCTCGGAAACAATATTAGAGTACAGATGATGACTGTCGATCAATGATTGCTGTCATTATTTATGATTGTAAAATCGGATTCACATCTTTCAATTTTTTTCATCTGTACAGATGATGACTCTATCGATCTTATTCATGTATCATGAGTTCTTCGGTCGTTGGTGCATTAAACGTCACCGCCATAGCTCGTCAACTAAAAGGCCGCGAATAAAATACAAGCCACAATTCGGAACACAAGATCATACTAACACCTTAAACAACCTTTTCGTAGTAGCAGCACTTCTCGTCGGTGCTGCCTTCACTGCTGCTCTCCAAATGCCTCTCAAAGGCGATAATGTTGCCCAGCAAGATAAGGACTTGTTAGGTAAATACGTACTAACTACTATTATAACTATGAATCTCTCCATCGCAGCCGCATTGACTCTCTGTTTGGCGCTATTACTCGATACCAGTCTGGCCATTATATTGGTTTCGATTGCATTCCTGTTGTTGGAGCTTGCCTTTGCCTTTGTGGGCTACGCATTCTATGCTGCCACGATTCTGACAATAAAGCAATATAAACTAACAGCCACTTATGACTACATTGACGATATAAGTATAATTTCAGTGACTCTTCAAACCTCATTACTTACAATACCATTGCTCACTTTAATATCTGGATGGGAAGTTTTATCTTTAATCATCTACTTTGGTCTCTTTTGTTTTTATTATCTTTTATACGGGATATGGAGGTTGATCTGTTGTAATTCTCTGAGCACCCTTTTAAAGATTGTAATTCGTTTTTTATTATTCGGTTTGCTTTTCTTTATAGTAGTTTACATTTGTTTTATCTTTTGATTTTTTTTTTTCATATAATTTCTCTTGACGAGAGGAATTGAACTTGGACCTCACCTTAATATTGATTGAGAAGTGTGGTTACCACTCTCGATTATGTCCGTGACCGTCTTCTGATTTTGTTGTATTGTAATTTGTTTTTCATTGGTTTGCTTTTCTTTGTAGTAATTTGCAATTCATTTTTGTTTTTGTTGTTGGTTTTACGGAGGGATGTGGATTTGAATTTGTGAGCTGATCTTGCTATTGTTAATCGAATTGAAATGATGTATTATTAAATGATTATATATTAAGTTTGTATCTTCTTTTCTTTTTTTTCCACAATCGATCCTCAAAAGTGGTAGAACCGTAAAAATACATCTTTAATTAGACCAACTAATTAACAGCACGGTCAACACTCACCGCAAATTTAGCCACATTATGGGCAACAAAGTTACACATCATAATGACATTAATGGTGGTAAAATGGACCGGGTATGACAGGTCAAACCCGATTGGCCCGGCCCAATCAGGTCAGGTCCAGCTGTATAGGCGAGTCCAGCAGGCCTCACATGCCGGTCTGTGGTCAACGGTCACTTTATAAATCTTTTTGGCCAACGACTACCATTTTTTTAAAATTAATTAATTAAAAAAAAAAATTAGGGTTATTATGATTTTAGTTCCTCTAGTTTGCGTTTATCTGAGTTTGGTCTACTAGTTTTTAGAATTACTAACTTTAGTCCTTCTGTTAGGAATTCCGTAAAAACAAACGGACTGACATTGTTAGAGAGTACAATGACCTAAATACCCTTAATAAAGGTTTCTGATAAGGGCAGTATGGTAATTTTATATTTAATTAAATAAAATGAATTAAATTTTAAAAAATGGATTTGGTGGAGATCCACCAGGTCCATTTTTTTTAAAAATTTAAAAAATGGTGAAATTTAAAAAAAATATTAAAATGGATTTGGTGGAAATCCAATTTTTTTTTCCGGAAATCAATCATCATTATCATTATCAATCAAACCTACCAGAATCATCAATCCCACAAAATATCAAACAATATTGAAAAATAAAAAAATCTTATCTGTTAAAAAATCATATCTCCTAAATCCCATCTCCAACCAACACCTCCCAATCAACTACTTATTATTATTAACAATTAAATTAATTTTTCTTTTCTTTTTTCTCGTGAACTACGTTCTTCTTCTTCATCCCACCACCTAATTTGTCACCACCCAACAACAATCAACAACCACCCATAAATCATTGTCCTTCTCACTGTCCTTCTCTCTCTCTCTCTCTCTCTCTCTCTCTCTCTCTCTCTCTCTCCTCTCTTTATTTCTCTTTCTTTGATCTCTCTGATCTGTCTCTCTTCTTCATCCCGTCGCCGGCGAGAAGCGCCGATCTCTTCCGTTGAGAGGAGACCGGCTCTCTTATTTCTCTCATGCTTCTCTCTCTCTCCCCCAAGTCTCTCTCTCTCTCTCTATCTCATTTCTCTCCCTATTTGAGCCAATCTGGTTGGCCGTTGGTGATGATTCGGGCACCGATCTCCTTTATTGAGAAGTGATCGAGGCTGGTGGTGGTCGTTACTGGTGGGGGTGGTTGCTGGCCATTAATGGTGTGAATGGTCTGGTGTTGATTTTGTGGATATTGATTGTGGTTTCAGTGAGGACACAAAGTGGGTTTGGTAGGGTTCAGGTTTGTGGTGGTTGGTTTGTTTGGATTTGGGGAAGAACGCAGTTTTTTTGCTTTGGATCTCCACTGTTTTTTCTTTTGATCCAGGTTGGTTGTGTTGAATCTTGACATGTGATAGTTGGTGTTGTTGATGATGATGTCCAGGGTTAGATGTTGTTGATCATGATGATTTTGTTGAAGTTCAAGGTTTGAATTTTCTGGGTTTGGTGTTATTCTGATGAATGGTGGAGCTGATGAGTGATGAGTTTTTTGTTTTAATTTCTTTTTTATTTTTTGATTTCCGTTTTTAAAGTTTAATTAACGTTTTTTAGTTGTTTTTATTATTTAATATATATATATATTAATTTTTTAATTTATGTTTTTAAAGTACAATTAATTTTTTTTCACATTATTAAATTCGAGATTTACCCTTATTCCATACCGGTTTCTAGAAGCTTTCGTCAAATTTCCCATAATGCCCTTGTTGACTTAACAGAAGTCAACGAAAATCTAACGGAATTGGACGGTACGGTAATGACTGGAATATGTATTGTCAGAGAACTAGTAGACTAAACTTAGTAATTTCAAAAACTAGTGGACCAAACCCAGATTAACGCTAACTAGAGGGACTAAAATCATAATAACCCAAAAAATTAATTTGAAATTTTCATTACAATTACCATTTTAACCTCAATTGAATTTATCTATGAATATTAAATACCCCCTCCAAATCAAATTTTCTTCACATCCCCCTCTCTCTCTCTTTCTTTCTCTCTCTCTTTCTCTCTCGTCTCTCTAGTCTCTCTACTTTCTACACACTTTAATACTCTATAATATTAATATCTAATTCTCTATAATAGTATAATATATAATCTCTCATTCTCTAGTCTCTGCTCTCAACCAAGCACCAATTCACCATTTCTCTACAAAATACAAACTACAAACAAATGTAATTCCTTATTTATTTTTTATTATTTATAATTTATACTTAGTATATTAATTTATGCTTAGTAGTTAGTAAATTGAATATTAATATTTATACTTAGGTTTTATTTATAATATTTATTCTTATTATTTTCACCGAAAATATCATGTTATTAATTTTCTATTATTTAGATTCGGACGTGATAAAAAAAACGTCAATAAGATTTATCGATTCACACCTCTTCTGATTTCACTCCATTTCAAACTTGTTTAATTTAACAAACACTATATATATAGTTCTTTTCTCTTCGGTGCGACTGATATAAAATATATCAGTGCATTGCATGTGAGTCATAGATTATGGATAAGCACTGACAATTCATACAGACTAGGTCAAATCAATTGAATTTAATGGTCCACAAGCAATGTACTGATAAATATTTATCAGTGCGCACTGAAGTGAAATTTTATATATATATATATATATTAAATAAAACAAACACAATCTTAGTCAATGGTTAATTAGCGGATTCTCAAGAATGTTTGTATTGCTTTATGCAATATTGCCTACACTCGAAGGAAGTTTGTGTAGGTTTTGAGGAAGGGGTCAAAAAATAAATAGCACTATTTGGGGCGGGTGTTGTGCAAATATCACCACATTACAAATTCATGTTTAAAAGGTACCAATATAGGTGTCCAGACAAAAATACCTCTTCCAAGTGAGTTTTTGTCGTTTTCAAACTTAGTGAGAAAAATGAGAGAGAGAAAACATCGGCTGAAAAAAGAACCGGCATTGGAAGATCAGTGGTTTTCTGGCTGAAAAAAACGTCGAAGTAACCGGCAGTAAGACAACAATGCTTTTTTGAGTGTTTAGACGAGAGCATCTTCAATCGATTGTGGTAAGTTGAGTTAGATTGTGTTGTGGATTTTGTTTTTGATAAATTCATGTTTGATGTTGGGTGTTGATTAAACTTGTAGACTAGGTTTGTTTGTTAATCTGATAATGGTGTTGGGTTAGGTTAGGGTTTGTAAATCTGTTGAAGATCTGGGTTCTCTAGCTTTTTCAAGCTGTTTCCTAGCTTTTTTCGAGCTTTTTAAAATATTTTTCGAGCTTATTCTGGGTTTCTGAGCTTTTTAAAAATGTTTACGAGCTGTTTCAAACTGTTCCCGAGTTTTTTTTGGGTCTCCGGGCTTTTTAAAATTGTGTCCGAGCTTTTTAAAACTGTGTTCGAGCTTTTTTAAAACGCCCGAACTTTTTCAAAATGTTCCCGAGCTTTTTTAAAATGCCCGAGCTTTTTTAAAGTGCCCGAGCTTTTTCAAAATGTTTCCAAGCTTTTTCAAACTGTGTCCGAGCTTTTTTAAACTGTCTGAGCTTTGTCAAACAGTGTTCGAGTTTTTTTAAACTGTCCGAGCTTTTTAAAACTATTTCCGAGTTTTTTGAAACTGTTCTCGAGCTTTTTCTAGGTCTCCGAGCTTTTTAAAACTGTGTCCGAGCTTTTTAAAATGTGTCCGAGCTTTTTAAAAATGCTCGAGCTTTTTCAAAATGAGTCCGAGCTTTTTAAAATTGTGTCCGAGCTTTTTTAAAGAGTGTCAGAGCTTTTTTAAACATTATCAGAGCTTTTTTAAACTGTTCCCGAGTTTTTGAAACTGTTCTCGAGCTTTTTCAAACTGCTTCCTTGCTATTTTATATTATTATGTCCGAGCCTTTTCAAACGCAGGGTCCAAGAGCTGGAGATACAGTACGAGACCAGCAGTGCAAGTCCCTGGTGGCATGGATACAGGTGAATTTGAGGAGACAGTTACCCATGCGTTATCAGAGTTTCCGCTGCTTATGGAGGTACAGCATGTGGATCCTCCTGTTCATATCCAGGACCACACAGCGGACCCGACCAGTCCACTGGGTCAAAGTCCGTCCTCCCGTACAGTCCACACTCCAGACCTGACCAGGCGATCCATACAGCGTACCCCTGCGGTCCATCCGAGCACACCGCTCTCCTCTACTCGATCCAGTCGCACCTCACCCCCCAGTGACATTACCGGTCCATCCCGACACAGCCCACCCCACAGGTTTATCTCATCCCATCGCAGCACTCCACGTGATCCACGGGGACAGAGTTCCTCCTCCCAACACCCTCAGTGGTCCACGGTCAGCATAGGCAGCAGCGGATTCGCAAGCGAGGCTGGTAATTGGTGAGCCCATACACTAACCCCTGTCGGCCGAAAAGGCCAAGGACACTGCCCCTGTCATCAGCACATACATTTAGGCCTAATGATTTGGTAGACGTTGACCAGCTTACGGCTTACCGCGCCTACAAGAGGAACGTGATGAGGGAATTGTAAGTATTCTAATATTGTGAATTTTTTCTTGAAACACCTTAGTTAAATTACTGGGTTTTCTAAATAATTAAAAATTACGCAGACGTGATGTGAATCTGATGACCCCTGTGCCTGTGCCTTGGTTCCACCGATTGCAAACCAACTTCATGGAGTTGGACGACACGGTACATTCCTTACTTCGATTGTTTTTTAAGTTTATTTAAGTTATGGAAGAATACTAACAATTTATAATGTTTATATTGTCAGCATATGGACGCGTACCTGCATATTTTACGGAAGCGTCAGCGAGCATTCCCCACTGTCTACATTCAGAGGATGAACCTACTGGATTCTCAGTTCTACGTAATTGTTTCAAATGTATTGTTTTCGCAGTTGCGTTATTGTGCTTCATCCTGTTTCTAATGTTTCCGTTCGTTATCTATTTTCAGTCAATGCTGGAGTTTCAGTGGCGGAGAATCATGCCTCGTGATGCTGTGGGCAAAGCCCCGAAAAACGGGTATGTGTTGAAGTACAGGTGGTCCCTTGATGATCTGCTGACGGTACGTGGATTGCTCCCGGTAGGAAACCGACCATGGCACGAGGTTGACGCAGTAAGCGCAATACAGTTATGGTTTCAATATGTTTAATTAATAATTCTTATTTTGATCTTCGTACAACATTGGCGGCCAGCATTGGCTCGTGACCAGCGTCGACCTTACTGTCGGGAGGATCCACCTGTTAGACCCGTTCAGATAGGAAGTCCCCCTACAGATCAGGAAAGAGCAGGTCGCTCTATTGCGGTGGTTTCTACCCTCGATGTTGCATCAGGTGGGGTTTCACAATGCTAGACCAATGGGCGAGGTGAAGTACGAGAAACGGAATAGGCCCTTTGGGATAAGCATGGTGTCTACAACACATGTGCCCCAACAGACTAGAGGGTATGACTGTACGAACATCATTTAAACTTTAAGTTTGTTTTATTAAACTTCAATTGTAACGGTTGTTCATGTGGTGAGTCGTAGGGGTAACTGTGGTACTCATACCTTGAGATTGATGGAGTACGTACTGGCGAACAGGGAGACGTTCGACTGGTCAGAAGACGATATGGGCACCATACGTGAGAAGATGGCTGTGGAGATTTTTTGTAACTCCAAGCCCCATTATATGTTGTAGTTGTCGATGTACAAACAATTATAGTAATGAAATTTTTGTTTAAAATTTCAAGTATTTGCATTTACAAGTACAACACACGCATTTCATACAATAACAAAAGTAATAATTAACACCCCAATTTAATTAAACAATAAGTATGAACGACTCGATTCACTCCATGGTAGATTCCTTGTGTGGGCATGTCCGTTTGTTATGTCCAACTTGATGACATACGCTACACTTGCGTCGGTATTCCTCGGGAACAATTCTGCTCGGACCTTCATTAATCAAGGGCGGATTAGAACACCACTGCTATTATGACCTGATTGTCCATATCTTCTACACGATTGGGTAGTTGTCCTCTCCAAAGACGAGGCATGTCAACCCTCCATCGGGCGACCTGATTGTCTCTTGGTCTTTGGATTTAAAACCACCCGCTCAGCGATGTTGTATAGCACTACCCATGAAGAAGGATGGCCAACATGCATAATAGGAATTGAGTATGCATCAATAAGTGTATGTCTCTTGTAGTAGTCCGAACACGGCGATGTCAAATCCAAGTTCTGCTCCCTACAAAAACAATGAAAATAGTGACAATCACGTTTGCTTAATATAACGTATGACCGTATACTGTTAATATACCTTGCCGCTGCGAGTGCGTGAGAACACGGAAAATGGTCCATTTGGAATTTGTTTCATGTGCAAGTCTTCAGGGCTAAGTCAACAGTCCACTGCTTTCTTAACCGTTTGACGGAGAATATGTTCCAATCAATTGGATTGACGGTCATATAACCGCACTTCTCGACCCGTTTTATCATCACAAGATGTGCTGCGTCGGTCAACTGATGACGCGTGGACTGTGCAGCTCGATGTCGATCGTGAAACCAATGCTTTAACATATTCCTAATGAACTCTGCCAATGTCAACATAAGGAGTTGCAGTGCGAATTTAAGGCATGAGTTTATGCACTCTGCAACATTTCTTGTCATCACTCTGTACCTTCGTTGGGGACAGTGTACACGAGTTAATTTGTGTGGACCGGCAGCTTCAACATAATCAAAAGCATTCTTGTACAGATTACGTAACTCACCCATGTACCGGTTATAATTGAATTCAGTGTACACTCTAGCTGCTTTGTCCATTATGGCGGCAACATCTTTTCTGTGAAATCGCTTCTTCACATTTTCAGCAAAGTGCCAACAACATATGGTATGGGTTGCATAAGGGAACACTTTAGAAATCCCTGTTTCAATGCTTGCAGGTCGATCGGAAATAAAAACTAGATCATTTATATGACCAAGGGCACCCTTCAAGCAATCCAAAAACAATTCCAATGAAAGGTTGTTTTCGGAGTCGCCCTACCCAAAAGCAATTGGATACACTTGTTCGTTTCCATCTTGTGCAGTTGCAACAAACATTGTACCCCTGAATCTTCCCTTCAAATGAGTACCATCAACTGCAATAACAGGACGCATGCAGCTCCGAAAATCTCTAACTGAGGCCCCTAACGATATGAAAAGGTAAAGGAATTCATCGTCGTCAGCGCACTGTAAGTCAGTGATTGTGCCGGGATTTTATTGTTCCAGTACGTAACCAAAAGACAGCTGTAATTGGAAGGTTTCTTCATGTGTCCCATAGGTCAGTGACAATGCATAATGCAAAGCTTGATGTGCCTTACTATATATTATTTGGATGTCATACATTGTTTTCATATCATCGATTATATCCTTGGGACGCATGAGACGACCATCTTGTTGTTGAAGTCTAGGTGCAACCACTTCTCCAATTATAATTGCACTAGCTTGTCGGTGGCGACAGTGAATCTCCTCAAAGGGATAACTATGTTCATTGACAAAACTTCTTACTTGGAAGTACGTCCCTTCATCTCTTCTCACCACTCTTAATTTCCACGTACAGTTGTCAATCAAACAAATAAGATGTAACGTTGTCTTATTGGACCTTTTCACATTTCATTCGAAGTTTCGCCGCATTGCAAAAAGGCCAACTTGTCTCTTCAAATCCTTTTTAGTCGGAAAGAATTGACCTTTATAAATCATGCTTGTAGGTTCTTCTGCTACCAAGGTTCTGCTTCTACAAATCCCAAACGAGTATGAATCTGCTCCGGGAATAACCCACGTTGTGGTATTATCAGAATCATCTGCAAATACATTATGCTAGACCTCGGAAGTACTAGCCATATCTGCTCCGGTGCAACTAACTCCTTCTTCACGTCTTCCACGTCTTTGAATTTGGACAGGATCTTCATCAGTGTTCTCTACATGATCTACCGGATCAATATTTACCTCATTAACCATCTCCTGGTTTGGCCCAAGGTTCAGTTCAGTGTTCTGCTCATTTTACATCTCATTGTGTTGCTCATTGTACCGCCTATCATTCAACTCAAATCGACAACCAAACACATCGTCGAATTGAGGTTCACCAATATTTGCATGGTCGACCACTACCGGTTGGACATCACATATGTTTTCCCCACCTTTAGTGGCACTCCTTTGTGTGAACACTTGGTTGTTACCGCTAGCGGATCCAAATTGTTGGGTATTTTCAGGAGCAAGAGTATCATTCCGTATCACATCTCCAGTTGCCCTCTCAATTAGACTAACACATACTTGAGGGATCACCCGATCTTCCCCTAGCATAAACTGAACATCATCGTTATTTCTTACAAATGTGCGACATGTAGTGCCAGGAACGATTGATATTAACTCTAGATCAACATTGTATTTGTTTACATCATACTTCACAATGCTATGCACGATCGACACCAATTCTTCGTAACTCATATTCTTTGACACATACATTCCTTGGTTGTCGGATCCAACAAACCTCTGACTTCCGTTGGGTAACTGCTCCCATCGACCGTTGTAAGATACTACTATTCTCACCCGATTCATTCTCCTGTAACATTCATCACCACAAACCATTATAACAAACATAAAGGCTATGGAAAAGGCTCAGAGCCTTTTAAAATAGTTTCCGAGCTTTTTACTATGATCTGTGAGCTTTGTACTAACGGCTCCGAGCTTTTAGTAAAGGCTCCGAGCCTTTTTCCATAGGCTCGAGCTTTTTCAAAGGCTCCGAGCTTTTTTTCAAAGATTCCGAGCTTTTTTCCAAAATCTCCAAGCTTTTTTCCAAAGTCTCCGAGCATATTAGTAAAGGGTCCGAGCTATTTAATAAGGGCTCCGATCTATTTACCAATGGCTCCGAGCTTTTTATTAACAGGATCGGAGATTCAAATTTTACAGATTCAAACTTCACAAAACCAGCTTTATGTTTACAAAAGGAACGTTTTTTTAGAAATGAAGGATTAAAAAAAGTATTTCAGATATATATTACCTTGCTAAAGAACGTCGAGAAGTTTTGAAATTTTTTGTAGAGAGAGAAAGAGAGGAGTTACTGCGTTCTGTGTTCCAAGTGTGGAGATCGAAGTATAGAGACAATAAAAAATTGATTATTTAAGGGTAATTTTAGTAGTTCACCATAATAGGCGTCTTTTAAACATAACTTATTAAACTGGTGACGTCGGTGCAACAAGGCTCCAAAAAGGTGACATTTCTCACCATTTCCACTTTTGAGGAATGTAAGCATATATATTGTGTCCCATATATGAAGCTCAATAAGATGAGATAAATCTTATATTGAAAAAACATATAACAAAATAATGATATATATATATATATTTATGAATGTCACACACCCAATAGACTAGTCTTTTGGTTTGTAAGACTATCCACTAATATATACATCAATCATCGTAAACATAAAAAAATAATGATATCAGAGCTTTCTACTAACGTTATCATGGGCTGAGCTCTGCCAAATTAAATGAGCTCAAAAAGTTTCATTCCTATATATTGATTGAATTATTTCCGGTCTTTCCCCATGTTTGGAACACAACAAGATTGTCTTCTCGCAAAAACTATTGCAAACCTACAGCGCACATATATATATATATATATATATATATATATATATATATATATATATATATAAATATATATAGTTTTTTTATCGGCACCTCTTTATTTTAATATAATAAGTACCTTTAATGAAATTTTATACAATTGTATGTTTTTGATGAGATTTTTATATGTATCATAAGAAAATTAAAATACACATATGGTAAAAATTTAGAAATTTCTTGGATTTAAGAACTATTTTTTCGTATATTTTCCTATTTTTAAATGTTTTATCTTTAAAAAAGTTGGAAAACATTAACTCTTGTACCTAAACAATTTTCAATTTTTTTTTTCCACAAATGTATTTCAATGTTTTTATCATCTATACGAAAAATCACATCACGGTTCAACATATTCTATTAAGTTTCATCAAACGTGCTTAAAGTATAGATTGTAAAAAGTCATCATTAGAAAATTTATATATATATATATATATATATATATATATTATATCACATGCAAACCCCCTTACATAAATCTTAATTCCAAACAATTCATAATATGATGAAATTTATGAATTTTGAATACGATTTTTTGTATGGATGATAAGAAATATGAAATATACTTTTTGGATTTTTTTTTATAAAAATATTCGAATTCATGAACTATTTTTTTCTAAATTTTCCTTATTTCCCCACTTTTTAATTTGTTTTGCTTAAAAAAATTAGAAAAAATAGTTTCCAAATCCAAAATTTTTTGAAAGTTTTCCCATGAGTATATTTCAATTTTCTTATTATTCATGCATAAGATTTACACCAGTGCTGGCAATTTGGGCCGGGCCCAAACGGGCCGCCTGGCCCGGCCCCTCTAGCGAAACGGGCCAGGCCCAAGCCTGTTTCGCTGGTGGGCCGGACCGGGCCCCCTTTGAAAAATCCCGGGCCAGGCCTGGTAAGGCCCGCAACCGTAAAAAAAAATTTTAAAAGTTTTTTTCTCGGCGGGCGTTGACGGGGCCGCCATAAATTTTTTTTCAATTTTTTTCAAATTTGAATTTTTTTAAAAAAATTTTGAATTGAAGGGTGGCTTTTATAATTAGCCAGGTGACCGTTAGGGGGGAAAAATATTCAAAACTTTTAAAAATTACATTTTTTTTAAATCTTTTACAATTTTTTTTAAAAAATTCGAAGCCCGACGGGCCTGTGACGGCCCGGCCCATTTAAGGCCCGGCCCAAGCCCGACCCGGTTTGTCCCTACACGGGCCTTGGACCCGGGCCATGCCCCTATTTTTGTCTAATGGGCCGCCTCGGCCCGGCCCTTTTTTCCCTGTCGGTCCGGGCCCGACCCGACCCGTTTCACAGACGGGTCTAACGGGCCCGGGCCTAATGGGCGGGGCCTGCCCGTATTGCCACCACTTAGCCCAAATTTTAATCAAAATGATGTGATATGGCAAGTGGTCTTTTCATTAACCACATCGTCTCATGTTGTGTGTGGTGATAACAACTCACTTGCCACATTATTTGAATTGATATTTGGATTGTATATCATTACTTATTCATAAAACTTCATGAATCCATAGATTGATTTGGATATAAAGTGGTTTGAATTTGAGAACTCTCTATTACATTTGTGCATAATAAAGCTAAAACTATTTTATATATGAAGAAAAGAAGAAGTAGAAAAAAAAGGTAGCCTTTTCTCTCGTGGTCTTTCATTGAATCATTGTTTCAGCATGGCAGTATGGGTGTAATGTAAAGTATTTATGTAAGAGTCAGCAATGAGAATATGGAATCATGACCGGTGCACCTTGAAAATTGAGGAAAACAAAACTTATATAGTTATATGCCCTTTTGTGCGATATTGGATTATTATTAAATTATTTTAAATTTCATAACTTATTTATTAATAGTATATATATATATATATATATATATATATATATATATATATTTGAGACTTCTCACACACAAATCTCCTTACATAAATCTTAAGTCCAAACAATTCATAATATGATGAAATTCAATGAATTTTAATTAAATCTTTGAATAATGATATACAATCTAAATAATTAATCCAAATGATGTGGCAAGTGAATTGTGATCACCACACATAACATGAGATTATGTGGTTAATTAAAAAACCACTTGACATATCATTTGTATTGAAATTTAGACTAAATTTTTGGTTGTCTAGCATTAATGTTTAAATAATATGATAGTGGAAATGGTGAGAAATGTCATATTTTTTGAGGTGCGTTGCACTCATGTCACTGCTTTAATAAGCTATGTTTAAAAGACACCTATTATGGTGAACTACCAAAATTGTCCTTAAATAATCATTTTTTAATTCTCGTTGTACTTTCATCTTCACACTTGGAACACTGAACTCAGCAACTCCTCTCTCTCTCTCTCTCTCTTTCTACAATAAACTTGTCTGAAATTAAACTCCTCGACGTTCGTTGGCACAACAAGGTAATATATTTCTGAAATACTTCTTTTTTATCCTGCATTTCAGAGTCTTGTAACACCTTATCAGTTCCTTTTGTAAACATGAAGCCGGTTTTGTGAAGTTTGAATATTTGAATATTGAATTTCCGAGCCTTTGTCCGAGCATTTTAGTAAAGTCTACGAGCCTTTATATAAAGTCTCCGAGCCTTGTGTAAACTGTCCGAGCCTTTTAATATAGTATCAGAGCCTTTTAATATAGTATCAGGGGCCTTTTAATAAAGTCTTCGAGCCTTTTTGAAGTTGTGTCAGAGCCTTTCTTCGAGCGTTGTGTAAACTGTTCAAGCCTTTCTCCGAGCGTTGTGTAAACTGTCCGAGCCTTTCTCCAAGCGATGTGTAAATTGTCCAAGCCTTTTAATATAGTATATGAGCCTTTTAATAAATTCTCCAAGCTCTTTTTGAAGTTGTGTCCGAGCCTTTACCATAGGTTTTATGTTTGTCAATAAAACTGTGTCCGTACCTTTGACATAAGTTTCCAATCCTTTTACATAAGTCTCCGAGACTTTTAAATATCTCTCCGAACCTTTTAGTGAAGTGTCCGAGACTTTTAAAATAGTCTCTGAGCCTTTTACATACCTGACCCGAGCCTTTTGTATAAACCTTTTTTTGAGCCTATTGTTAACATCTTATTCAGACATCTGTGAAAATATTAAAATAATATTTTTAATAATGGTTTGTGATGATGAATTGTACAGAAGAATGAATCGGGTGAGAATAGTAATATATTACAACGGTCGATGGGAGCAGTTACCCGACGGAAGTCAGAGGTTTGTTGGATCCGATAACCAATGAATATATGTGTCAAAGAATATGACTTACGAAGAATTGGTGTCGATCGTGCATACCGTTGTGAAGTATGATGTAAATAAATACATTGTTAATCTACAGTTAATATCAATCGTTCCTAGCACTACATGTCACACATTTATAAGAAATGACGATGATGTTCAGTTTATGCTAGGGGAAGATCGAGTGATCCATCAAGTATGTGTTAGTCTAACTGAGATGGCAGCTGAAGATGTGATAGGAAATGATATTCCTCCTTCTGAAAATACCTAACAATTTGGATCTGTTAGCTGTAGCAACCAAGTGTTCACACAAAGGAGTGCAACCGAAGGTCGGGAAAACATGTGTGATGTCCCACCGGTAGTGGTCGACCATGCAGATGTAGTTGAACCTCAATTCGGAGATGTGTTTGGCTGTCGAATTTAGATAAATTATGGGCAGTACAATGAGCAATACAATGAGATGTACACTGACATGTACAATGAGCAGAACACTGAACCAAATCAGAAGGTGGATAATGAGGCAAATATTGATCTGGTAGATCATGTAGGGCACTTTGATAAAGAGTCTGGCCAAATTCAAAGACGTGGAAGATGTGTACAAGGAGTTAGTTGCACTACAACAGATATGCCTGGGACTTTCGAGGTCCGGCATAATGTATCTGAAAATGATTCTGATAATACCACTACGTGGGTTATTCCCGGAGTAGATTCATACCCGTTTGGTATTGGTAAAAGCAGTACCTTGGCAGCATATGAACCTACAAGCATGATTTATAAAGGTTATTTCTTTCCGACTAAAAAGGATTTGAAGAGAATAGTTGGCCTTTTTGCAATGCGGCGGAACTTCGAATGGAAGGCGAAAAGGTCCAATAAGACAACGTTACATCTGATTTGTTTGATTAACAACTGTTCGTGGAAATTAAGAGCGGTGAGGAGAGATGAAGGGACGTACTTTCAAGTAAGAAGTTTTGTCAACGAACACAGTTGTCCATTGGAGGATATTCATTGTCGCCATCGACAAGCTAGTGCAGTCTTAATTGGAGAAGCCGTTGCACCTAGACTTCAACAACAAGATGGTCGTCTCATGCGTCCAAATGACATAATCACTGATATGAAAACAATGTATGGCATCTAAATCATGTACAGTAAGGCATATCAAGCCCTGTATTATGCATTGTCATTGACCTATGGAACGCATGAAGAAACCTTCCAACTACTGCCATCTTTTGGTTACGTCATGGAACAACAAAATCCAGGCACAATCACTGACTTACAGTGCCCAGACGATGGTAAATTTCTGTACTTTTTCATGTCGTTAGGACCCTCACTTGGAGGTTTCCGCAGGTGCATGCGTCTGGTTATTGCAGTTGATGGTACCCATTTTAAGGGAAGATTCGGGGGTACAATGTTTGTTACAACTGCACAAGATGGAAACAAACATGTGTATCCAATTGCTTTTAGATACGACGACTCAGCAAACAACCTTTCATGGGAATGGTTTTTGGATTGCTTGAATGGAGCCATTGGTCATATAGATGATCTGGTTTTCCTTTCCTATCGACATGTAAGCATTGAAGCACGGATTTCTAAAGTGTTCCCTTGTGCAACTCATACCATATGTTGTTGGCACTTTGCTGAAAATGTTAAGAAGCGATTTCACAGAAAGGATGTTGTCGCTATAATGGACAAAGCAACTAGAGCGTACAATGAATTGAAATATAACCGGTACATGGACTAGTTACGTAACCTGCACAAGAATGCATTTGATTATGTTGAAGTTGCCGTTCCACACAAATGGTCCCGTGTACACTGTCCCTAACGAAGGTACATGGTGATGACAACAAATGTTACAGAGTGCATAAACTCATGCCTAAAATTCACACAGCAACTCCTTATGTTGACACTGGCAGAGTTCATTAGGAATATGTTACAACGCTGGTTTCATGATCGCCGTCAATCTGCACAGTCCATTCGTTATCAGTTGACTAACACAACACATCTTGTGATGCTGAAACGTGTCGAGAAATGCTGTTATATGATAGTCAATCCAGTTGATTGGACCATCCTTATGTTGTGGACCATCCATGTCCTGTGTCTGGAATTGCGACATCGAACCCTGAAGCAGTCGGATCATGTCTACCAACTCATTATGCTTTCGATCTCAGTCCTCATTACTCCTTCGGAGATCCTCAAGTAAATCTCGGATGGCATCCATCACTTCACAGAGTTTACATTCCCAGGGCTCCTGAAAGGATTTCAAAATTGTCACAACTAAAACCATTCACTTTATTGAAATTAAATAATGCAATGCAAATGTTTTTACGTACCTCTAGATGTCCTCCAATGCCTCACCGTGAATCACCTCAAGTTCTATATGCGGGTGTCTTGAATCGAACCAGCATATGCCTCACGAGAGCCCCACTGCCAGCCTTCGGCTCAGAACCCTCGGTATCACTGGTTCTATCAGTTGTATGATCTATAGGATCCGGTACAGCAACGTCTACTCTATCGGCGGTATTATACAGACTGCCTCCCTCGCCTATGCCCTTATAGTACCGTTTAGGCCTCTCAGCTACTGTCGTCACCAATGCAGTCATCGCAAACATCTGAAATCGTAGTTAGATCATTGTAATTGTATACGTACTAATAAGTATAAAAATTAAGACAATAGATAATTACCCTTGATGTGAAAATCTTTGCCAGCTTGTCCGACCTTGGTCGGTTACTCAACTATCATTTCAGAATATGGGGGAATAAGTCAATATCCTTGTAGGTCCCAAAGTGGGTGCCAAGTTCGGAGATAACCTCAAAAGCAAATATCTGCGTAAAAAAAAGTACGATAAGAATCATATACATTTGTTCCATAAGTCATATAAAAAAATTTAACAGTTTTAGTATATATTGAAATTCTAAATTCTCACCAACAGTGCTTGATCTAGACCGTATATATTGTACGTCTCTTGAGCGTGTACGTCGACGCCCTTTGCTTGCTGTCTTCTCTTGAACCGCTCATGTCGACCGTCTAACGCATGCTTGAACCCAAAAATGGATTGCCTATAAACGTGTGCACCCCACGGGAACCCATCAAAAGCGTCCAAATCCTCGACTAGCCGAATCTGCCATACTGGAATTTTCTCTCTCTCTCGTCCAACCCTATCAATATCCAGTTTAGCATATACAAGAGGCACAACTTCACCGCATTGTACTGTTGCTCAAATATACCAATCCATAGAACAACTCTTAATTGTTCATATTGCACCTCCTCTCGACCATCGAAATACCGCTTATGTATCCCATTATGTACCGTCTGATACCTCCTCATGTCGGGAATCACTTTGAACTTCAAACCGGTGATTAAACAGACTCAACCTTAGAGAACCGGACCGAATGATGACCTAACATAAATTTCATCTCATCCTCCGGCCCATCGTGATGTAACTCGCGCATAAGCAGCTGATGGACTATGCCAGTCGAAAACTTCATCTCCCGATGCATTCGAAGGAAATGACTGCAACAAGACTCTGTATACCGACGTCGTTCTTCGATCACGAGATCTTCAGGTACCCTGTTCAATGCGTCGTCGATATCTCGAAGGTCGTCAAAATGGTCATGCCGAGTTATTTTTCCCTTGTACCATTCACCCGCTGGAGTTTTAAGGAAATCCTTTAGGTGATTCCTCATCTGTATTTGTCACTGAAATAAAGCATTAGTAAACTGTAAAAGGTTCGGACAGTAAAGTAAAAGGCTCGGGCATTTAACTAAAAGGCTCGGGCACTTCATTAAAAGGCTCAAGCATTTCGTTAAAAGGCTCGGGCACTATATATAAAGTCTCAGACATACCAAATGAACAAAACTGATTGTTCAAAAGGCTCGGAGAACAAATGAAAAAGGATCGGACATTACTCATAAAGACTCGGATACAACTAACAAAGGCTCAGAAATTACAAAGTTCAAAAACGCTCGAGCCTTTCAAGAAAAGTCTCGAAAACTTCTTTAAAAGGCTTGGAAATTATTTACAAAGGCTCGGGCTTCAAATTTTACAAAGGCTCAGACGGTGTTTCAAAAGGCTCACAGATTCAAAGTTTTAAAAACCTAATGTTCATAACGAAAAAGCTTGGCGGTGTTTCACAAAGGCTCGGAGACTATTTACAAAGGCTCGGAGACTATTTACATAGTCTCAGAAACTATTTACAAAGGCTCAGAGGTTCAAAATTGACAAAACTAATTTTCCAACCAAAAAAGCTCGGACAACTATTGAAAAGGCTCGGACAATGTTAAATAAGGCTCAAACATAGTGTTAAAAGTCTTGGAAACCCAGATCTTCATCACAAATTTTTCATAAATTAAAACTCTAACCAAAATAGCTTGGACAACTATTTAAAAGGCTCGATCAGCGTTAAATAAGGCTCGGACACGGTGTTAAAAGTCTCGAAAACCCAAATCTTCGTCGTTTTATGCACAAATTTTTCAAAAATTAAAACCCTTACCTAACCCAGAACCATACTCATATCGAAAAATCAAACATAATCTACAACTGTTAACAACATCCAACATCAAATACACACATAAACTTACGAAGAACAAAAACGAAAACTGCTTAACACTTTAAATTGCAATCTCGTCTGAAATATCGACTTCAGGACTGTACTGCCACCGCCGGTTTCTTTGCTGTCAAATTTTCAGACCGATGCTTTTGCAGACGATGCATTTCTCTCTCTTCGCTAGGTTTGAAAACGAAACAGCGAAAGTGACTTTTCAAGGGTATTTTTGTCTGGTCATGTAAATTTGTGCCTTTTAAATATGAATTAGTAATGTGATGCTATTTGCGCAAGGCTCACCCCAAGTAATGCTATTTATTTTTTGACCCCTAATATGATATTGTATAACGTTCCATTATTATGCAGATGGTAACGTTATCATTTATCAATCTTATTTGTTGTATATAGCTATGGTGACTCTAGTGCTCATGCCTATTGTTTAAACGTTACCACAAAGCAGTAAAAAACCTACTTATCAAAACTCAAAAGCTAAGCCACCGGGAAAGGCCCTTTGCTGCTTTTGTCCAAATTGCTACTTTGGCCAACGTAGTATAGAAGATATTGCTCAATGGTCTCGAACATTATCTAGCTTCTTTAAACTTTAAATGCTTGGCTTGCATTTGTTATGGTGGGGTTGGCACTTTATGCGATGTCCGGAACATTTTTGGCCGAAACATATATATATAGTCTTTTTATTGTCAGTTCGTCCTGACATTAAATTTATCAGGACATTGAATGTAAGCCACTCATTTATGAAAGAGCTTTGACAAGTGTATACACACCAAGTCAAAATATGTAAAATGAGTGGCTAACATATAAGGAACTGATAAATCTATTGTCAGTTCGAACTGATAAGAGAAAAATTATAAATAAATAAATATATATATATATATATATATATATAAAGGATGAAAACAGATACCAAATTCAACGTGACCGTACTGGCCAACTCCCTTTTTTAGATGAATGATTGAGAACATAAAGCCAGTGTTCGAGTAGGCGCTAAACGCTAGTCGGGCGGTAGCCCAGCGCCTAGCGCCTAGGCGGCGCCGATTCGGAGCCTAGGCGGAGCTGCAGCAGACGTTGAGAAGAAGGGTGAAGAAGAGAGAAGATGGGAAGAAGAGAAATGAAGCCCAAATTTGTTTTTTTAAAAAGGTGAAGCCCAAATTACATTAAACAGAAGCCCAAAAACAGAAACCCAAAAACAAAAGCCCAAGCCATCCTCTTATTTCTTCTTTATCATAACAAGTCAAAAAAGTGAAAAACCCTAGCCACCACCTTGGGAAACCAGAACTGCTGCTGCCCTTCCTTCAAAGACAACTATCATCTTCTTCTTTCTCAAGCCGCTTCTGAAAAACAAACCAGGTGCCGCCGTATGGCTCTCGGCCGCCTAGAAAGGCCGATTTGGCCATATTCGCAGCGGCCGGACGCCGCCTAACGATTCGGCAGGGCATAGGCGGCTGCCGAATCCGATTTTTCGAACACTGCATAAAACACGTCACACATCTTTTTTGTTGGCATGCAATCATACATTTCAAAGTTATTGATTTTGGTGATGTATTTTTTTATTTATATATATATATAGGATAATTCTCCTATCAGGACCGTCAGAACTTTATTCAGGACCTTCAACCACAGCCATACATTTACAGTGAGTCTATAACCCCATATTAATAAATACTTACATCCATATCCAATGTATGGTTGTGGTTGGACGTTCTTACTTTCTTATACAGAAATTTTCAAGTCAGTACGCACTGATATGACTTTATCAGTATGTTGGATGTGTAACATTAGATTTACATATTTTGACTCAAAGTGTATGAAAACTTCTCCATAATCAGTGGTCCATATACAACGCACTGATATAAGTTATATCAGCACGTACTGAAGAGAAAAAGACTGATATATATATATATATATATATATATTTATTTAATAATGATCGGTGATGATTATGTTTCAAATAGCTACGTTGTGGCTGAGCATTTTTGTTCAGAAATTATCTTCAAACATTATCTTTCATGAAAACACCCTTGAAAGGCACGATAAACCTAAGTTTATTTCAATTCATTTTCAAGTTTCAAATAGATGTAGTTGAGCTGGGTAATAAATCAATTATTCTTTACAAAAATAAATCAATTATAAAAGACAATATCAGTTTTTTTTTTTGAAAGGATAAAAGACAATGTCTAATCATAACTTACCAAAAAAAAATTAAAACTATTTAAAATAAGATAAAACAATATGTTTTAAGAATAATTTTAATATAATTTTTTTAATATAATAAGAATATATATAGTGCAGTTTGTATTAGCGCATTTAAACAAAGAAAAACGAATTTTGTGTATTTTACAAACAAGGAATACTCGTGTTACAATTTTTTTAATAGAATTTCATAATAATAATAGTATAATTATAAATAAATAGATAAATAATTAATGAACAGACAGTATTTGAGAAAAATACTTCAGTAAATGATATTCATTAAGACCGATAATGTTATATATTTGAAACACCGTATTTAGAAGAGTTCCAAGACAACAAATTATCCGATTAATATGTTTCTTGTTTCTGATTTTAATATAGTTTCTCCTTTAAAAAAAAAACTAAGATATAGTACAATTCGGATATCTATACCAATGACGAAAATTTCTCACATACTTATAAATTGTGTATGATGAGATTTAAACCCCTCACCACAAAATGTGAACCCAGAAAATATTTTTCGTCCAGACTAAATTAATTTATAAATATTATTTTTTCCTCAGTACGCACTAACATTATAAAATCAGCTCTTTATCTATCATTAATTGGATTTATCTACTTTTATTTAGTCGATATATTATAATGCTTAATTAATAGCTCACAAATTCTCACATTCAATTTATTAAATTTGGTGTGCACTATGGAGAAAACTCTTGTGATTTTCTTCCTGGATGCATATTGATATAATAAAATCAGTGATATTGATTAATAATAAAAATGTATTATATAATTCTTGATGAAAGTATTTTTTTAATAATTTTTTTATAATAAGATGGCACCGATTCAACAATGGACTACTCAAAAATATGAAATATATTGTACAATTTATACATAAACAATTATTTAAACATGTAGTTAAAGAAAAAAATATTTATTTAAAGTTGAAAACTGGCTTAATTCTATAATGTTAGAAGCCATAATTTTATCTGTATTTTTAAAACTTACTTTGAATAACAAAATATTTACATTTTATTAAATTTAGACAAAAATATCATATTTTTATAAAAACTTATGGAAACGTTGTAGAATTATCCCATAATACAAATTTTTTTTCTTTCTAGAGTGCTACTCGGGCTACAGCTCGAGACATCCATCTTGCACGTCTGCCTCTGCTTCCCACTTAAAAAGTATTTAAAAGTATCAAATTGATATATTTGTACCCTATCGGAAGGAGGAACAATACCATATAGGGGTATTATCATTAAAGTCCCTACTCTTTTATGAATTGTCATATTTTTAAACGTAATTATCATATTAGTTACTTTAGTCCTTTGTTTTTTCAAAATACATCACTAAAAATACAATTTTACCTTTATTGTTATTTTAAAATTTTTCTTTTTAGTCCCTCTAGTTTCAATAATAGCCGGTCAACCCCTGAAAAAATTAAAATATCCCCATCAGGGATTGAACCTTCAACCTTGAGATTAAAAGCTACAAGCTCTAACCAGCTGAACAACTCTAGCTCATGTTGAAAATTTGTTGATTTAAATGTGTATATATATAGTTATATAATTTGTTTAAACTAATTTAAATCTGTTTATATAATTTAAAAATAAACTTATATATAATTTAAAATAAACTCATATTTAATAATAATAATAATAATATAATATATAAAAACATATTTATGAAAATGAAAAAGAAAATAACAAAACAAAAAGAAACCCAGAAAATCCAAAAAATCAAAGCCTATAATTTTTTTTTTCTTTCTTTTTTCTTTTTGGATTTTTTCCTTTTCAAAAAATATATTATTTCAATTTGATATAAAAAAGCCCAGAAAATCAAAGACCCGTAAATTAAAAATGGAAAAAAAATCAACAACAGTAAAGAAAAATAATAAAAAAATTTCTTTTTTTTTCGTTTTTTTCCTTTATTTCCTTTTGATTTGTTATTTTCTTTTTAATTTTCATAAATATGCTTTTATATATTATTATTATTATATATGAGTTTATTTTAAGTTATATAAATATGAGTTTAATTTGTTTTATTATTTTCCTTTTTTGTTGTTGATTTTTTCCATTTTCAAATAATGGTCTTTTATTTTCTGGGTTTTTTTTATCAAATTAAAATAATATATTTTTTGAAAAAGGAAAAAAAATCCAAAAAGAAAAAAGAAAGAAAAAAAATTTAGGGTCTTTGATTTTTTGGATTTTCTAGGTTTCTTTTTGTTTTCTTATTTTCATTTTCATTTTCATAAATATATTTTTATATATTATTATTATTATTATTATTATTAAATATGAGTTTATTTTAAATTATATAACTATATATATACATTTAAATCAACAAATCTTCAACAATGAACTAGAGTATCTCAATTGGTTAGAGCTTGTGGCTTTTAATCTCAAGGTTGAAGGTTCAATCCCTGAATATATTTTAAAAAAACAAGGGGCTAAATTGACTAATATAGCAACGACCTTTGAAAAGGAATTTTAGTGATAATATCCCTACCAAATATGTTTGGAATATATTTCGTTTCAAGAGAGTTGAAAAGCATTGTCTATTAATAAAAAAAAATTGTACGTCCAAGACTCGTTTTAAAAGACAGTAGTACCATTTCCACTTTAGCTTTCAATTATTAAAAGGAAAGACTCGTTTTAAAAGACAGTAGTACCATTTCCACTTTAGCTTTTAATTATTAAAAGGAACATATAAATACATGATTTTTTTTTTAGTAGTCTTACTTGTGTGGACCTTTCCAATTATTTAAAAGGAACTTATAAATACAAGAATTTTTTTTTTTTTTTTTTTACTAATCTTACTTGTGTCCATTGAGGAGTTTATACATGACAAGACCCACCTTGATTTCTCTCTCGATTATAAATATAAAGGAATCCTATAAAATCACATCTTTCTAACATAAAGGTAAATCTTTCAGAAAAATTTATAGAAATTCATATAAATTTCAAGGTGGTTTCTAATAAAACTTTAGTGGAATTACTTTATTTTTCAAAATTTCCTACACTGTAATTTATTAAAATAAGAAATTTACTTTTCTTGAGTTGGAACTATCTGTTGAATATTTATATATTTAAAAACAAATATAGAATAACGAGATTTATAAAAATAACTTGAAAATGATCTATCCGGCATACAAGATATTTTTAAAGATCTTTCGGGAAAAATCTCAGATCTTTAGGGAAAAATCTCATTTGAAAATATGCATAACATGTTTATACCAATCATGTTATCAAGTGTGGTCCATCTCACGATACTTAACAATGTACACAAACCTGTTGATCACCCGAAATAAATAGTTTAACATAAAAGAATGAGCACCAATACCTGGTGAGTGAATATAAATTTTTACTAATACTATCTCCGAACAAATTTGAATTCTATGATACCTCTTTACCTTTATGTAATCAATCTCTTCATCAGCTTGCTTTCTGAAATAAAATTTATTTCTAAAACTATTTATACTTTACGTAATTAACTTTATACTGACTAAATAAAATATAATCCGTAAACTATCAACCGTAGGGTACTTATCTATATCGTTTGTATCTTCATTATACTTTAATCTAAAACTATTATATAAAACATGATCCGTAGATTTAATTAAATTCTTTTCTCTTTGAATGAATCTCCTTTTTCTATAAAAACTATATATATTTATATATATGATAAAATAAAACATTTTCTACTTTTATAAACGGCATTTCTGATATAAAAACGGATAATCTGAGATATTTTCTTTATTGATCATAATTAGCATATACATATACAGAAATTTTCAAGTCAAGTACGTACTGATATAACTTCATCAGTGTGTTGGATGTTGACCATTAGATTTATATATTTTGACTCAAAGTGTATGCCTTTGTCAAAACTTCTCCATAATCAGTGGTTAATATGCAACGCACTGATATAAATTATATCAGTGCGCATTAAGGAGAAAATGACTATATATATGTGTATATAATCAGAAAATTTGCACCAAATTTGCACCAAATTAGTACCCAAGGGAAATCTGTCATACACGTCCTTGATTTCTCCGAACATATGCAGAGCCAACAATAAAACATCTGTTATATATGTACAAAGCGACTCTGTCTCTAACTAATCTGACTTCTGTCATACACGTGTAGGGCGACTCTAACTCTAACATACATATATGTATAAACTCCAAAGGCCGATAATCTGAATCCGAATAAAATCTTAAAATCTGAACATTCTTTGAAAACTATTAGTGTAAACTATATATATATATATATATATATATTAAATACTTTTCTGAACACATAAATAAATATTCTTTATAAAATTCTCTAAATAAATATTATAAATAACTTGAGTCTAAACATATGTAGTTTACCGCACTTCTTGTTCTAATGAATAAATCATTTGTTGTGAACCAATTCAAAATAATTAACTCTATAACATATAATACTAAAATGAGGAACTTAATTATAATAAAAAATTGTCTACTCACATTACTCCATGCTCAAATCCGTAATGAAACGGGGTTCCATTTCTGAATTCATCTCCTTCTGAATATATTCTAAAATCACATAAACTCGACTTAGAAATTACCGGAAAATATAACAACTTATCTGTATCACAATTCACAAATCATCATCAAATCACTTATCTGTATGTACTACTGTACTGCAATACTGCTCCAATATTCCTTCTTTCTTTCATATATGTCTCATTCTCTCTCTCTCTTCTATTATCATCTTCCATCTTTCCCTATCTATCCTCTATTTCTGTCGGCTTCACCCCATCATTTTCTTCCTCATCTTTTCTTTTCTTTTCTTGTCTTCCCAAACCGAAACCTCTATGCTTTTCTCTCCGTTTCCTTTCTTTTCTTTCTCTGCTTTTTTTTTTTGGTCGAATGACCCTTCTTTCTCTCTCTCCAACTTTTTCTTATTCTTATCTATGTTTTTGTCCTAATTTTTTTTTTTCCTTTTTTGTTTCCTTTTATTTCTCTTTTCTCTTATCTGATGCCTAGCCACGTTTTACTAACAGCTGTCTTCTGTCTTCATTTGCTGGCAGTTGCTGCCACTCCTTTTTTTTTTTTATAACACTTTTTAGACAAATGAGTCTATCTAAGCTTGGGCAAAGGATTGGGATTGTCGAAACTTGGGTATGTGTTTGAATTTGGATTTTAGCTTTGTTTTGAGTTTGTCAATATAAAATCGATTTAAACGAATGAATGGTCCGATTTTTTTTTAAATAAAAATAAAAATAAAGAATCCTAATTTCATTCATTAAGCTGATTCATTTAATTATTTTTTTAACCAATATTGAGTTATTTTTATAATTTAAATTAGTTTTCTAACAATGAAAATATATAATAATTAATAACAAATAAGGTACAAATTTCAAATGAATTGTTTTTAAATAATTTAACACTATAATCAGATATAAAATGAAAATAAACATGTGATTGAGGTTTTAAATTTTAATCAACATTCGGTTTTCAATCAAATTTAATCGAAAACTGTTTTGGGATAAAAAAACAAACAAACCCTGATTCTGGCTTGAAAACCATTGATCTATTTATCTGGCTAGTCTCATCAGTAATCAGTCATAAGTATTCACTAAAAACAAATAAAAATAATTTAAAAATGAAAGTAATAAAGCTGATGACAGAGAAAAATAAAAGAAAATAGAAATGAGTGTGTTTTTAATTAGGTGTATTTCCATCAATTCATATATAAATTAAACAAAAAAAAGATAACTTTCTAAAAGTAAACAACCACGAAATTTAAAGGCTAAAGAGTGAATTATTTCATAATTAAACTAGTGCAGTGCACCCACAAACTAAAACACATCCGGCCATCCAGGTACGTCATGCAAGTATGTTTTATAAGAGTGTGTTTGATACGAAAGAAAGAAAACAAAAAGGATAGAAAAATTTAAAAAGATAAAAAACATAAGAAAAAAAAAAGGAAAATAATTTTTCCTTAAGTTGTTTGAGAAAAAAACAAATAATAGAAAATCTTCTTTATCAATCTTATTATTTTACCTTTACATTATAATTTATATATTAAAAAAGATAGACAAATTTATAATTTCAATTAAACCCAAAACCATTCTCACTTTTGACTTTTCTCCACATTTTCCATCAACTTTTAAAAAAATTAAAATTAGTGTGTCGCACCCATAAATTTTTTCTCCTATTTTTCGATTCCTTCCATTTTTCTTTCACACCAAACAACATACTTCCCTATTTTCTTCCCTATTTTCGCTCCACCCCCCTACCACACACTCTTAAAGTCCATTGACCTACTATATCTGGCTAGTGGCTAGTCTCATCACTCAACAATCATTACTTAATTAAGGCCGTCCGGACTTCGAAGGTGTCTTTGTAAACTTCTTGGGTTGAATCCGGTTTGAGAGCTTATCTATTTCCAGAAAGCATGGAACCTGCTCACTTTGAAGCAGTATTGAAAGGTGATGTCACTTGCTTTCCTTTCTGTGACATCAATAAACAAGATCTGTCTGAAATTTTTGACAAAGTGAGTCCCTTAGGGAATTCACTGCTTCACGTTGCTTCAAGTTCTGGTCAGTTGCACATCACCCAACTTATAGCTACTAACTTTCCCGCTTTGATCACTAAGAAAAATTCTGAAGGTGACACTGCACTCCATGTTGCCGTTAGAGCTGAGAAATTCAACACAATGAAACAACTCGTGGATTTCGCAAATCAAGTTCCCAACACATCCACAGTAGCCTTGCTGAAGATAAAGAACGATAAAGGAAACACAGCTTTGCATCAGGCTTTATTAGGGTTATTAATGGAGTCAAAGAAAAGTGTAGATACTTTAGTAGCTATGGCTCGTTACTTGGTCTCGGCAGATCCAGAAGTGTCTTATTATGAAAACACTATAGGCAAGTCTCCTTTGTATTTGGCAGTTAAGTCAGGCAACAAAGACATTCTTGAATATATTTTGAGAGCTCTACCTCAAATTGACCGATTGATTGATAAGCTAGAAGGGAGGTCCCCTGTACATTTTGCCATTAAGCACAAAAGATTAGGTATAAGTTCTCTCACTTAATAATGCTTGTTTACTTCAATTTCCTCCTTACTTATTATCTAAATAGTTTATTTTTGCATACTGGAT
This sequence comes from Dipteronia sinensis, assembly GCA_033220585.1. Classification (NCBI taxonomy): domain Eukaryota; kingdom Viridiplantae; phylum Streptophyta; class Magnoliopsida; order Sapindales; family Sapindaceae; genus Dipteronia; species Dipteronia sinensis. The sequence goes on from CM065645.1 coordinate 39,851,600, forward strand.
TGATTTTTGTTGTTTGTATTAATTTTCAGATATTTTAAAAGTAATAAGAGCGCAAAAAAAGGAGCTATTAGTTTTACTAGATGAAGAGGAGAATACTGCACTACATTGTGCAGCCTCCATAGGTTATCGCAAGGGAGTTCGTTACCTCTTAGAAATTGACAGTAATGGAGCTTTTAAAAGGAACAAAGAGGGTCTCTATCCACTCCATCTAGCATGTGAAAATGGCCATGTTAGAATAATGAAAGAGTTGTTTAAAAAATGGCCTGATCCAACTGAATTTCTTTGTAACAAAGGTCGAAGCATCCTTCATTTTGCGGCTAAGAGTGGAAAAGAAAATGCGGTAAGGTGTATACTAAAAGAAAAAGGTATGGACAAACTTGTTAATAGGATGGACAAGGATGGAAATACGGCTTTTCATTTGGCAGCAATCCATGGCCATTCTATGGTTGTGTTTACTCTACTGTGGGACAAGCGAACGAAGCCCGACCTTTTAAACTATCAAGACCTGACAGCTTATGATGTATGTAAATCAAGTGTACTTGACAAGGTATATAAATATATATATAAATATATATATATATATATATATATATATATAGGATTTATTTTACTGCTCATCCCGACTTTGAAAACTTATAATATTATACAGTTAATTTTATGGTTTTTTGTTAAAGATTTTCTTCTGAAATATCTTGTTAGGTGCAGGATCAGCGAATTGATGGGAATGATGGAAACCTGGAAGCCTCAGGAAAAGTGGAGTTGAAGAGTTCTGAGAAAGCAAATGAATTCCAAAAAGTAAGATATACTGAACCTATCAAAGAATCAATTATTAGAGTTGTCATCGTTGTCATTGTGATGGAATTCAAATGGAAATAGCATGCAATTTATTTCTTTTTCCCAGTCAAGATAATAAAAAAAATAAAAAAATAAAAACAACTAAAGAGAAGGTCCTTCTGGCCTCCTCCGGCGATCTTGTGACTTAGGAGGCATCGATTTCTTTATTTTTTTTATTTTAATAATTTTTAATAAAATTAATTATTTTTAATTATTACTAACATCTTATTTATAAAAAATTGGAAATTTGTTTTTTGAAAAAAGAGAAATTGATTTTTTTTGGAACTTAAAAAAATAAAATAAAAATAGTAAGCTGAAAAAATGAAAAATATAAGTTGAAAAAATAAAGATTAAATTTTAACTGGAATTTTTTTTAAAAGTTAAATAAGAATATATAGCATATTACATTTATCTATAATATATGTACATTTTAGTCTAATCTAATAAAGATGACCAAACACATTCTCTTACTTTTTTTTGTTAAGTTGATTATTCCAAGAACTAATTTACCATACACTTAAAAGATTAAAACGAATTTGAAAAATAAATTATAATGAAACTACATAACCTTAAAATAAATAGCTGACTTACTGTTTGTCAAAGAATAGTTGACTAAAAATTAAATTATTTCTTTTCAAATTTGTTATTTTATAACTGAAAAACAAAAAAAAATGGAAATTCTATTTTTTTAGATAAATATAAAATAACAATGGAGGTCACCCGCCGTCTTCCTCAAGTGATGGAGGTCCTGCATTTTCTTTTATTTATTTAAAATATTTTTTTAATGTTTTATATTATCTTTTCATTTTTTTTATTTTTTTACATTATTTTATTAATTTAATAAAACACATGTCAACAAATTATATGTACATGTCAAAATATTGTACATTACAAGTCATAAGATAAATTTAACCTTCGGTCTGTTAAGTTTGATTAACGGCAATTTAACTATAGACTGAATTGATAAATTTTTGATAATTTAGAAATCATGAGAATCAAAAACACTAACATCTTTAAAAAAGAATTAATCTACCAAAATGATTTTTTTTCCCAAAACAAAAACTTAAATGGAACCTAATGGAGCAATTGATTGAAATTAAAGAACAACTTTATTCAATTGGCTACGACCATAAAACCATATTTTTCCAGAAAAAAAAAATGCTTCAATATGTCTTGCTTATACACTCAAATCCTTTCCCCTTACGCCACGTGTTATGAATTGAGTAAGTTTGGGTGTATATGTCTTCACTGAAGCATTTTTTTTTTAGAGAAACTTCCTATACACGAGTTGAGTTCTCAAGTATTCTCCAAGTTGATTTTGAATTTTCTTTTCCCTGTGTAGATGATGACGTTAGCCATCTTATATATGTATCATGAGTTGTACCGACGTTTGTTCCCTGAGTTGCTCCAACGCTTGTGCATTAGATGTGGCCGTAACTCTATTCTAAGTACCAAGTCTTCAGTGATCATCAAAAGTATCAAAAGCAAGGGTCGGCTCTCAAAACAAGAGCTTAATAACAGGATACACAATCTTATGGTGGTAGCCGCACTTATCGCTGGTGCCGCCTTTTCTGGTGTTCTCCAAATGCCATTTAGTGCAGATAAAGAGGGAACTGATGATGAGAAATCGATGGTAGGTCGCTTCATGTTTGCTAACATGTTTGCAATGAATCTGTCAATCACAGCAGCACTCACTCTGTGTTTGGCACTATTAGTTGATAACAAACTGGCGGCCATATTGGTTTGGGTTGCATTCGTGTTGTTAGAGCTCGCTCTTTCCTCTGTAGGCAGCACATTCTGGTGGGCTATGCAAATAAGGTATCGCACTTATAAATTACATCACATCGAGGCTAATGTCTTCAGTTTCGTCTCCATTAGGACTGTAAGTATTGTTTTCATTTATGTTCAAGGTGCTCTGATCATGATTCCATTACTGACTTCTACAATGGGATGGCAAGTTTTACCTCTCTTCATCTACTTCATTTTTTTCTGTTTTTATTTCCTTCTCCACTGGTCCCGGAGTTTCTTTTCCCGTCTCCTCAAAACCATTTTAAAGTACGGACTACTTGGTCTACTCTTCCTTTTAATCATTTGTTTAGGAGTTTACTCGCTATTTCACTGAACTTAATCATTGTATGTACTCTCAAACCGTATGTAGCATTACTCTTTTATTAATTTAATTGTACACTTCGCGACTACGATTTTAAGGGATGCTCATATATTTGGTTAGTTAATATATATATATATATATATATATATATATATATTGTAGCGTATAGTTTATATTTCGTATTAAAATATGAACCTATGAACTCTAATTTATTTTTTATTTTTTATCATAATGGCCCCCATGTTTCTTGAGGCTGGCTCATGCCATGAACACGCAATGGGATGTTTTATATTTATGCGGCATTAATGTGATGCCGAGTCGTAAATTCGGTCACTGACCTAAACCCACCGAGATGAGGAGGCCAACATCAACAGATGTGAATCCGCGCATGACAAGTCTGAAATGAAGAGGCGATTGTCTACGGTGGCGTTTACAGTGGAGCCACAGTCGATGAGATAGTTGTCAATTAGAGAGAAGGTGAGAGAGAGGACACATGGAGAGACAGAAGAGAGTAACAATACAAAGAAAATTGAACAAAATTAAAAACCCAGATACAAAAAGAAAACCCATATCAATAAAGTTAAAAAGAGATAAATTCATTCATCAAACATAGATTAGACACAGAAACTGAAAAATTGTCAGTTTTTTTCTGACCTTATTTAACTGTCTGTTTGTTTTGGCTGATCTCGTAAACAGTGGCGGAGGTTTACCAATAGAGAGGACGACGACCCACGTTTCTTTACGAAAAAGACCGAGGAAAAGAATACAGAGGGAAATTGGGCAATTCATCACTCCATGAATTACCCTTTCTAAAATTTAAGCCTCTTATATATATATATATATATATAGGATTTGTTTTTAACTAACTAATATGAAAAATCAAAAATCAATTGAATACTAAAGGATAATAGATCAATAAGATTTTACTATTTTACTAAAGAAGAAGGTGAAAGTAATAATGTTGTGTGAACATTAAATAACTAAGAGTTGAGAGCAACATCTCACGGACTTAGAATTTGCACAGCACACCCGTGCGACACTTAGGCAAATTCTGTGAGAATTGTTAGAGAAATATTTGAGTAAAAAGAATAATAATGAAATATATTTTGAATTGCTACTGCAGAGCTCTGATATTCTATATATTAAAAACAGAGTTACAACTCAATATAAAGAGTCTATAGAGTACTCTGGAATGCTACCTAGGTAATATAAGATGCATAGGAAATATCAGATACACTGGGAAATATCAAATACCAAATACATAATGACTCAAATTTGACTGCAGTAAGTAATTGCAAACACCAACTATTCTTGAGAATTGATGAACTCTTAGACTTCTTAATAAGTGCATTAATTTCAACACTCCCCTTTAATGCACTTTCTTGACAACTCCAATTTGTTCTCTGAGAAAACAAAATCGTTCCATGGGAAGTGCCTTGGTCAGAATATCAGCAAGCTGCTCTTGAGTCCTGCAATGCTTCAACATAATTTCTTCATTCTGAATTGATTCTCTGATAAAATGATACTTGATCGCAATATGCTTTGTACGATCATGACTGACTGGATTTTTACCAATAGCAATGGCTGACTTGTCATCGCAATACAAAATGGTTCCACCTTCTTGCTTTTCACCCATATCTTCAAGAATTCTACGAAGCCATATAGCTTGAGAGGTTGCTTTGGCTGCAGCAACATATTCTGCTTCAACGGTGGACTAAGCAACAACTTTTTGTTTCTTTGAAACCCATGAACATATTCCAGAGCCAAATGAAAAACATAACCCGAAGTGCTTCTCATATCGTCAAGACAACCAGCCCAATCACTATCGGAATACCCAATTAATCTTGAATTTTCTGTTGTCTTGTACAAAATTCCATAATCAAGAGTACCCTGCAAATATCTCAAAACTCTTTTTGCAGCTCCAAAGTGAATTTGGCTAGGTTCTTGCATGTATCTAGAGAGCAATCCTGCAGCAAACATTATATCAGGTAGCAGTGAGATACAAGATACTACCAATAAGACTTCTATATACTGCTGCATCAACCTTCTTGCCCCCATTTTCTTTCTTCAATTTCTCATTTGCAATTAATGGAATGTCCACAGAATTACATCCCAACAAATTGAACTTTTTGAGAATATTTTCTGTGTATTTTCTTTGAGAAATGAAAATCTCATTTTTCATTTGAGATACTTCAATTCCCAAAAAATAATGCAGTAACCCCAAATCACTCATCTCATATGTGTTCATCATATCATTCTTGAACTGTAGAATCATGCTCTCATCATTGCCAGTGAAAATTAGATCATCGACATACACTGAAACAATGAGAATAACAGCTCCCTTCTTCAACACATAAAGTGTATGCTCATTTTGACTTCTTTGAAAACCTCGCATAGTAAAATATTTATCAATTTCAGCATACCAAGTTTGTGGAGCCCGCTTCAACCCATACAGGGCCTTCGTCAACCTGTAAACTTTATTTTCTTCCCCTCCTACAAGGAAACCTTGCGGCTGCTCCACAAATACTTCTTCTTTCAGAACTCCATTCAAAAAAGCTGACTTAACATTGAGCTGATAAATTTTCCATTTCTTTTGTGCAGCAAGAGCAATCAAGGTTCTAATAGTTTCAAGTCTTGCAACATGTGCAAATGTTTCATAGAAGTCGATACCTTGTTTTTGAGAAAAACCTCTAGCAACAAGCCTTGCCTTGTGTTTCTGAATGTTGCCATCTTTATCAAATTTTGTTTTGAATATCCATTTGACTCTAATGACCTCCCGATCTTTCGGACGATCAACAAGCTGCCAGGTTTGATTCTTCTCAATCATAGCTATTTCATCATGTATTGCTTTCCTCCAAACTTCATGTTGTTGAGCTTCTTCAAAACATTCTGGTTCAACTTCAAAAAAATTGCAAGATTGATACAAGTCATTCAGCAATCGAGTATTTCTTGGAGGACTCTCAGGTGATGAAATTCTACTAGAGCTTGACCTTGTAGAACTTGATGGTGACTGAAAAACACCTTCTGGCATTTGCATTCTAGTCTGAGGAGTTTTCGGACAAGAAGAATCTGTACTTGTGCTTGAACTTGCTAAGTTTGATGATGATGCAGGGTACATAGATGCATCTTGTGATTGAAGAATAGCAGAAGGCTGCTCAAGTTCCTTTTTCTCTTTCCAATCCCAAGCTGCATTTTCATCAAAAATAACATCTCTGCTCACAATTAGTTTTCCAGTTTCAACATCATATAATCGATAACCCTTTGTGTTGGAACTATACCCAACAAAAATAGATTTTCTACTTTTCTCATCAAATTTGGTTCTTTTTTCAGCATGTATGTGAGCATAACATACACAACCAAACGTTCTGAAATGTCTTACCGAAGGCTTGAATCCACTCCAAGCTTCAAATGGAGTTTTAGTCTTCACTGCTTTGGTTGGACTTCTATTGAGAATATACACAACTGTTGGAACCTAGGGTTACAGATTGGGCAACGGAAGGTTTTAAAATTTTTAATGCAATCATTAAATTAACCCATTTATACAGTAATAATCAAATGCAATATTAAAATGAAGATTTTTCATACCTACGTAAGAGGCTCCTTCACTTTGATACGAACTGCTCCTGATTTGAACCACGTGATCTTCCTCGCTATCTCCCGGAACTGGTAACAGCGTGTGGGCGCGTCACGATATTCAGGACCTGTATGGAGGAAGAAGAGAAGAATACACACAGAAAAAAAAAATAAACTCTAGAAATGCAGTATTTTGTGGTCTCACCACACACTAACTTATTCTCTTTTGTTTGCTTTTGCTGTTTGCTGTGTATGTTTCTCATTCACGATGACTTTCATCTAGTTTTTGCTTTGTTAGTTTTCTTTGATAATTCGGTTCACTCTCCTTTTGTTAATTAAAAAAAATATATATATATCTCATAGATATAAACCGACATTCGGTTATTATTATTTTTTAATTAAAAATATATATCTCATATATATTCAAAAACAAACCAAAATCTTATTTGATTTTTAAAACTTTTCAAAAAAGATATCTCATATCCTTTTAAAATTAATTAAATATTTATTTTTGAATTCAAACATTTTAAATTCAACAACAACTGTATGAACAACTTCTGCCCAAAAACATTTAGGCAAACACTTCTCACTGAGCATTGATGTTGCCATTTCCAAAATGGTTCTATTTTTTCTCTCTGCGATTCCATTCTGCTAAGGGTTGTATCCTGCTGTCAATTGCTTCCAAATCCCTTCATCTTTGCAGAAACTTTCAAATTCCTTAGAGGTGTACTCACCTCCCCTGTCACTTCGAATTGTTTTAATACTACAGCCACTTTGTTTTTCTACAAATGCTTTGAATCTCTTGAATACAAGAAAAGTTTCTGATTTTTCCTTTAAAAAAATATACCCACATCATTTGTGAAAAATCATCAATGAACAAGAGAAAGTACCTTTGTTGGCTTATTGAGGGAGTTTGCATTTGTCCACAAATATCAGTGTGAACTAGCTCCAACGGTGCTCTTGCTCTCCAAGAAATTTGTCGAGGAAATGATATTCGGTGTTGCTTGCCCATAATGCACCCTTCACACATATCTGCAACTTATTCAATCTCTGACAACCCTTTTACCATGTTTTTCTGCTTAAGAATCTTGAGTCCATTAAAGTTCAAATGACAGAACCTCTTATGCCACAACCAAGTGTCTTGAACTACTTCACTCTTCAAGGCCATAATAGCTCCACAATGAAGATCAATAGAAAAATTTCTATTTCTCTTCATCTGTACATATGCAATCACCAAATCTTTCTCTTTTTTTTTATCAAAAATAGTGCAGCCACCATCCTCAAAATGAAAATGATAGCCATTTTCAACAAGCTTACCAACACTTAATAAATTTTGATTTAATTCAGGCACAAATAACACATCATTCACATATTTTGTTCTTTTTTTTTGTTTCAACAGAAATTCTTCCTTTCCCTTTTGATTCCACAATAGCACCATTTCCAAGTTTTACTTCAAGTGTAATTGTAGAATCGACATCAAGGAATATATTTTCATTACCTGACATGTGATTGCTGCAGCCACTGTCAAGGTGCCAGGTACTGTCTTTTTCTTCAACAGCAGATTGGCAAGCATAAAATAAGGTGTCTTCGACATCGTTCTCCCTTTTTGTTTGGTTGACATTCTGCTTGTATCTGCAATCTCTTTCAACATGCCCAAACTTTTTACAATTAAAGCACTGAGGCTTTCCACGATGCCAGCAATTTGAAGTATCATGGTTCTTCTTTTTGTAAATCTTACAGGCAGGCTTAGAATCATCAAAGGCACAATCTCTATGATTTCTGTTGTCTTCCTTTTTGCTAGACTCCTCTTTATTCCATTTTCCTCTATCACCTCTCTGTTGGTCATCTTTTAAATTGCTTTTTTTGAACGATTTTTGTTGTTTGAGATTAAGCTTTGTCTGAAAAGCACTCTCCATAGACTGATCATTACGCATCAATCTCCTTTGTTCATAAGACTCTAAAGATCCCATCAAGTGTTCAACTGATAAAGTGGTGAGATCTTTAGATTCCTCAATAGCTGCAACAATGTGCTAATACTTTTCAGGTAAGCTAATCAATATCTTTCCAACTACCTTTTGATCAGTAACATCTTCACCAAGAGTTCTCATATGATTGCCGACTCCAATCACTCTAGAGAAATACTCTTTTACTGATTCAGATTCTTTCATCTTGAGATTTTCAAACTCTCTACGAAAAATTTGGAGTTTGATAACTTTCGCCTTACTGTCACCTTGAAACTCCCGCTCTAGAATCTCCCATGCTTGTTTTACTGTAGAGGCTCTCATAATCCTAGGAAAAATGGTTGCAGTAACTCCATTTTGAATTTTTGAAAGAGCCTTTGCATCTGTCATCCGATCTGCTTCAAGCTTCTCCTTTTCTCGTGTTGAAAGTTTGTTCTCTTCTTCAGGTTCTTTGATACCTTTATTGACAATGTTCCAAAGACCTTCTGACAAAAGCAGAGTCTTCATTTTTACCTTCCAAAAATCATAATTTTCTCCTGCGAAGTTTGGAAGGAGATAATATGGAGATGATGGATTTTGAATTGTGGAAGATGACATCTTTCAACGACTAAAAGAAAATATCACTCAACCAGATAAGTAAACACTGCTCTGATCCCAATTTGTTAGAGAAATATTTGAATAAAAAGAATAATGATGAAATATATTTTGAGTTGCTACTGCAGAGTTCTGATATTCTATATATTAAAAACAAAGTTACAACTCAATATAAAGAGTCTATAGAGTACTCTGGAATGCTACCTAGGTAATATAAGATGCATAGGAAATATCAGATACACTAGGAAATATCAAATACATAATGACTCAAATTTAACTGCAGTAAGTAATTGTAAACACCAACTGTTCTTGAAAATTGATGAACTCTTAGACTTCTTAATAAGTGCATTAATTCCAACAAGAATGTTGCTAGCAATACGATCTTTGTTTCACATTCAAGCTCTTCTACCCTCTTCTCTCAAATCTCTCTTGTAAGGCTTATTTAGCAACATTCTCACAGCATTTGTCTAAGTGCTGCACGGGTGTGCTACGCAAACTCTAACCCCGTGTCAAACAGCTAGCAGTACACATGTACATGAGCGATGGGGAGTAGTACTAGTGGGGTCATTACGGAGCTGCAGAGAAACTCGAACAGCTGGACGAAGGTGGTGGATGAGATTGTGAAGATGGAGAGAAAGATATTTCCAAAGCACGAATCACTTTCCAGACACTTTGATGAAGAATTGAAGAAGAAGAATTCAGGGCTGCTTTACATAGACATGGATGGACACGTGGTGGGCTATGTCATGTACTCTTGGCCTTCTTCTTTGTCTGCTTCTATCACCAAGCTTGCAGGTTCCTCAACTTTCCCACAATCTTCTTATACATACTTTGTGAAATTCCTGTGTATGAATTTGATCATTAGCGGAGATTGCATTGTTATGATTCAAGAACATGCCCACTACATGTTCGATGAATGTCTTCAAAAAAAAAAAAAAAGAGAAGAAGCTATTTGATCAAAATCCTCTGTTTTTGCGTGACTGATTAGGTGATATTAGTAAAAACCCAATTGGAGAATGCTTTTGTAATGTCAAATTTTGCTCATCTCATAGTGACTTTTTTTTTTTTTTTTTAATTGTGCATGGATCGAAAATAACATACAGTGAAGGAGAGTGATAGAAAACAGGGTCATGGAGAGGCATTACTGAATGGTGCAATAGAGAAATGCAGAACTAGAAAAGTGCAGCGCATATTTCTTCATGTTGATCCTACGAGAAATGCTGCCTTGAATCTCTACAAGAAATTTGGTTTCCAAGTTGATGACCTTATACAAGGTTACTACTCTCCTGATCGACCTGCTTATCGAATGTACTTAGATTTTGATTCCAATTAGTTGTATCATGTATGAGATCATTGTATCAACAGGTGTCACTAAGAGCTTCCAAAGTCCAAACATGGGACCTGTTTATTTGTAATTCAGATAAAATTATTTGTTTCTAATACCTGAAAAACAATGAAATATAACTATATAAGATTTTCTTTTGTTTGCATTGTGACCTCATTATTTTCTTAATATATACTCAAATTTATAACCATAGTTTAAAAATTATGATTAATATTAGATTACAAATGAAAAGTCACTTCAAAGTGTTGAGATCATTTCCTAGCAAAAATTTCAAAATAACAATTTTTGTATCACTCTTGACTAGCAAAAATTTCAAAATAACAATTTCCTAGCAAAAATTTCAAAATTTCAAAATTTCAAAATTTCAAAATAACGGAGTTACCTGATATTAAACTTATTAGTCAACTATATCAAATAAAAACTATTAATTAATTATGAAAGCATATGGGTCGATAAACACTACAATATTGTACATAGTAAGTGCTTGAAAGCATATTGGTCTTGACCCACATGTTGTACGTTTACTTTTCAATCTGCACTGCATTTTCAATCCACTTCCTTCAAGGAAACATCGCCAAGTAAATATATCGTGTTCTTTCCGAGATTTATTTTAGATAACAATATAGTTTCCATGCCATATGAATTTTGAATTATTAATAGACCATTTATATATTTTTTTTGTTGAAGAAATTAAAATACATTTCAGGCTGGCTTCTTTAAATAAATTTATAGCTTATATTAGTGCTTGTTTTGTGTAACTAGCACCACCTTAATAAATTAAGTACAAACACAAATTTCACTTATTTAGGGGCCGTTTGTTTTTTGTCTGAAGACTGAACAGTCCTGAATTTTTCTGAAAACTGAATAGGGAATGAAATCTGAACTTGAATGACATGTTTGTTTTTTTTTTTCCTCGCATCTGAATGTATTGTCTACATGTTTGTTTTTTAAAAGTAAAATTGTCTGAAACAAAGTAATTTTACATTTAGAACCATGTTAAACAATTATACATATAATATGGAATAAAAACAATCCAAACCAAGGATTCGAAAATTTAATAGCACTCCTTCAAGAGTGAATTTTAAGACTATCACCAAATCAATAACTTAAGTTTTAATAGCACATAAAGTTTGGATCAAACAAAAATACCCGTAAAACAAACTCATAAAAATAAGTCTCGCGTTTTTTATCTAGACTTATTTTTGTGTTCTGGAGACTTATTTTGGTGTTTCCGAAACTTTTTGGTAACTTTCGAGACTTTTTGGTAGTTTCCGAGACTTATTAAGTAGTTTCCGAGAATTAATATGTATATTTGCAATTTTCGAGACTTTATGGGAAAAATGAAAAAAAATTCTGGTTTAAAGTGTTAATTTTAAGACTATCACAAAATTAATAACTTAAGTTTTAATAGTACTTAAAGTGTGGAGCTAAAAAAAATACCCTCAAAACAAACTCACAAAAATAACACTCGTGCTTTTTTTCCGAGGCTTATTTTTCATGTTTTCCGAGACAGAATTTGGTGTTTTCGAGACTTTTTGATAGTTTTTGAGACTTTTCCAAGACTTATTAGGCATGGTTGGAATTTTTGAAACTTTCTAGATAAAAATGAAAATTTTCACACAAAAAAAATATTAGGTCATCTACTACCTCGAAACCTCCGATGGAGGTTTGTTTGACCTTCAATGGAGATCGATTTCAACCTCCAATAGTGGTCTTTCACCTCCACTGATGGAGGACTTGGAGGTTTTTGAAAAAAAAAACTTAAAATTGTGCAAATGTAATAAACGAAGGAGATGAAGGTATTTTAGTCCATTAGTGCCATTTAAAATTAACTTATTAATTCAATGATACTCTCACAATTAAATATAAAAATGGTGGCATTTCTTACCATTTCCTCTAGTAGCAATTTATTCTTTTACTTAGTTTTTTTTATATAATTAAATACTATATGTTAACAAGTTCTAAAATAATTGAAATAAAAATTTCAGAAAATAAACTAAAATTATTGAAATGAAAATAAATAAAAACCTCATTTTGTTTAAATTAAAATCATTTTTATTTTAACTCAAAATTTTAATTAGATATGATGATTTTTAAAAAAAAATTTCAATAATTATTAAAACAGTTATTTTATATTTTTAGCTTAGATAAAATCATTGAATTAAAAACATATAAAAAATATGGGAGGAGGACGTAGCTCCTTCCTGATTTTCAACTTAACCTCATTTTGGTTAATTTGATTTAATTTTTATTTTAGCTTTGATTTTTAATTAGATAAAGTGATTTTGTTTCAATTTCTTTAATTATTAAAACAGTTATTTTATATTTTAATAATTAATATTTAAGTTTGTAATTAATAAATAGTTAATATTTTGGTAAAAAAATATATTATACATAATATACATGTTTGTTAAAATACTTAGAATATTATATATTGTAATAATATAATATATGAAGAGTATTTATAATTATTTTAATAATGATACCTAATGTCAATATTGGAATTATGAAAATATACTAGGGTGTACATACACTTTTAGTAGGGTGTAAATATTGTTACTCAAAGTGTGCGTTTGCTACACTGGATAGGACTATTTTTAGTCTAATCCAATGTTTGGTGAATCCAGACAATCTGGCTATTTTTATCCCAAGTTCAATTTTATCCAGTTAGAGGGGATAGAATAATCCCCTCCAAATCAATAAGATTATTTTTATCACATCATCACTGATTCAACTCCTTCACCAACCAATTTCATCACCAGCCACAAGATCTTCGCCCTCCTGTAAGTGATTCGATTAACACACCTTTAACATGTTAGGCACAAAATTAATCCGAAAATAACCTAAACATGTTTCTATATCATGATTAATCAAACCCTAAATATATGTTACTAAACCCATGTCAATTCAAGAGAAAAGAGGAGATAATAGAAAGCGGAAGCGTACTTGAATCCATTGCCAAAGGATGGTGAACGGGTTGAGATCTTCCAAATTATCACAATCCTTGGGACACAAAAGTGTTCTCTCTTTTCTGTTGATGGGGATACAGAAAAGCCAAAAGAGATTGTGTAATATAGGGACCATAACCCTTAATATAATAAACATATTATCATATGTTTTGCTATTTCTAATTCGGCCCCTCATCAAATTAGAAATAGCACTCTGATATCTACACATTAACTCCATGACAATTATACCCTTAAGCCTTAAACTTTAAATCTTAATTAGATCACTTTAATTTAGGCTTAACCAAAAGATAGCAAACACATTTAATATTTACATGTGTGGCCCCAAATGGTGGAATTTTTCCAGCAATCTCCCACTGGGCCACATATGTAACTTTACAAATGTGTATGACTTTATGAGCTCCAAAATTTTGCTATCACAAATTTAGGGTATATCCGAACAATCTCGTCCATTGATTATGCCGATATAGGATCAAAGCGGTTTTCGTCACATTTAGTGTGACGAAACCCATCAATGGTCACATATACCAACATAATCAAATGACATAGATCAATCATGGATGCGTAGAATAGAAATTACATGCAATGTGATCTATACATGTCTATTTCCAACTGGTCCTACTTTATTCTTTAGTGAGATCAAAACTTAACATAATGTAACAGAGTGAAATGAACTGAATATTTTATTTCTGATCAGAAAAATATCCAAATACATAAATATATATGTATGTCCAAAACCAAACATAAAGCACTAAAATACAAAATGATACAAACTCCCACTATAATGTGATATCCTCACACAAAATAACACCCATATGAGCAGTGTGCTCATGAAAGACCTTGGGTGGTAATCCCTTTGTAAGCGAATCCGCTATCATGGAGTTTGTCCCAATGTGCTCTATGGATATCTTTCCACTCTGTACTCCCTCCTTCACAACAAGGAACTTAATGTCAATATACTTTGACCTAGATGAGCTCCTGTTGTTGTTAGAATATATCACTGCTGACTTATTGTCACAATATAGTTTGAGTGGTTTTTCAATACCCTCCAGAATGCGCAGCCCAGTGACAAAATTCCGCAGCCATATTCCATGGTTGGATGCCTCATAGCATGCTACAAACTCTGCTGCCATGGTGGAAGAAGCTATGAGTGTCTGCTTGGCACTCCTCCAAGAAATAGCTTCACCAGCCAACAAGAATATGTAGCCTAATGTGGATCTCCTACTGTCTTAGCATCCAGCATAATCGGAGTCGGAATACCCAATGATCTCTAACTGATCCGATCTCCTATATGTGAGCATGTGATTTTTTTTTGTTCTCTACAAATACCTTATAACCCGTTTGGCTGCTATCCAATGATCCATCCCAGGGTTACTTAAATATCTGCCTAACATACCAACAATGTACGCAATATCCGAACGCGTACACACCTGAGCATAAATTAGACTCCCTACAGCTGATGCATAGGGAATCTTCTACATTTCCTTAACTTCAAGGTTATTTTTAGGGCACTGACTGAGATTGAACTTGTCTCCTTTATGTTCCACTTGCCTTTGTACTTCATAGAAATCAAACTTTGCAAAAGCGTGCTTGTTTCTGCCTTATCGTTTTTGGCAAAAAGCTTTTTCAATTTCGGCCAGGAACTCTTTGGCTTTGGTTATCTTTTCAGATTACCGCACCCCTAAATGCCTCCGGAATGCCGCGCTTAATGATCATTAGACTCATGCGATTTGAACGATCTCACTTCTCAAAGTTCTTCCTGTCATCAGGAGAACTTGCATCCGTAAGAGAAGCAGACTGCTCAGTTCGAAGTGCAAGGTCTAGATCCATGCAGCTGAGAACAATAAGTACGTTCTCTTTCCAATCCTTAAAGTTGGTATCATTAAGCATGTGTATTAAGTTGATATTAGCAGATATAGTAGAAACACTAGCTTTAAAGAGAACAAACCAAACAAACATACTCACATTAATAACCAAATACAATAATCAGCAAATTCAAATAATGGTAAGTCCCATCTCAAGATACCTAGCACAACATTAATATCAAGTCTTTGGATAGTAATATTAATTGTAAGTGGTACTCTTGTTGTAGTAATCAAACATTGACAATAATTCATGTCAAATAATAAATCTATCTTTGGATCGACTTATTTTTCACATGTAAAACCTTATAATCGTCACATGTTTACTACCACAGGTGTGTGTGCAATTCGGCCAAGTATTAACCTTCCTTTGGGCCGGCTAATACCCGCATGAATTTACACACACAAACATCCAACATCCCTGATGAACAATCTACACAAGAGAGGTCACTTTGACGACATCTTGTTTCAATTAGCTCATTTAGAATGTAAGACAACTTTATTTAACCATAAAAGGTATACCAAAATATTTGAATTTGTGTTGATTCTTAAGTTTTAAAAAATTATAAAAACGGCCCATGATTTTGCAAAATTATAGAAAGGCCCCTTAAGTTTTGAAAATTACAAAGTGACACAGTAACTTTTCAGTAATTATAAATTCGCCCCAAAACTCTTTTGTAATTACATAATGGCCCAAAGTTTATCGAAATTACAAAATGTCCCTAAATTTTTTATATAATTAAAATTTGGCCCCAAAATATTTTCGAAATTGTAAACTGACAGAGTAAGTTTTGGTAATTATAAATTGGCCCATATTTTAGCAAAACCACAGAATGGCCCATAATAATTACAGAACAGTCCCTTAAGAATATCAAATTCTCCAAAAGTGGCCCAAAACAAAACTAAGGTCTAAGACCTGATTCTTTTCCGTTCACCGCCCCAAAAAAGGCCACCACATCGTCGCCTGAAGGCAACGACGCACGGTAGAGCAGCGGTCGACGGCCCACAAACCGAGATCGACGATAGACGAAGACCAAAACCGATCCAAACCCAATCGAGCGACGGCGGCAGGAGGCGGAGTGGATCGCCCGATCTGGACGTCGAGCGAACGGCGATCCTCCTCCTCGCCGTGAATCGCACGGTTTTCGGGTCCAAAAAACTGGCCGGAAAAGCTCACCAGTGGGCGTTGACCCGTGAAGAGGAAACTGGTTTGGGTGGTTGAGCGTGGGATGGCGATGGGTGTGGGTTGAAAACCCGTCAATCCAAGAGCAAACCCATACTGGGTTTGATTCGATCCATCACCCAAAAACAAAACCCAGATCAATTGATCTGAATTCTCAAATCACTGGTGCGATCTGGGCAAAAGGACACCCTTTTTTTTAAACTTAAGAAATCAAATCTCAAATCACGAATCCACACAAATCCATACAATCACAGTTGTGTATATGTTAGTTCATGACATGAGATCATTCAAATACAATATAACATGATATCGTAATACCCAAAAGAAAATTTCAGAAATTATTAAAACTAAAATTCAAATCTCAAGTCTCAAAAAACATTTCTCAAGAATCGATCATGAGTGGCTTTGATACCACTTGTAAGTGATTAGATTAACACACCTTTAACATGTTAGGCACAAAATTAATCCGAAAATAACCTAAACATGTTTCTATATCATGATTAATCAAACCCTAAATATATGTTACTAAACCCATGTCAATTCAAGAGAAAAGAGGAGATAATAGAAAGCGGAAGCGTACCTGAATCCATTGCCAAAGGATGGTGAACGGGTTGAGATCTTCCAAATTATCACAATCCTTGAGACACAAAAGTGTTCTCTCTTTTCTGTTGATGGGGATACAGAAAAGCCAAAAGAGATTGTGTAATATGGGGACCATAACCCTTAATATAATAAACATATTATCATATGTTTTGCTATTTCTAATTCGGCCACTCATCAAATTAGAAAAAACACTCTGGTATCTACACATTAACTCCATGACAATTATACCCTTAAGCCTTAAACTTTAAATCTTAATTAGATCACTTTAATTTAGGCTTAACCAAAAGATAGCAAACACATTTAATATTTACATGTGTGGCCCCAAATGGTGGAATTTTTCCAACACCTCCAAGTTCTGCTATGATGTTGTGTTGTCCGTCGTCGTGACCACCAGACCTTCACACGCATCTAACTTCTGCCGTGTGTCTCTCACTGCCGTTGCGCCGACCGTCGTCGCAATCACCACCTCTAGTGCGATCTCCTCTCACCAGAGGAGATCTAGACTGAGATTGGCCAAGGCGGTCCAAGATCTATCCAATCTTCTTCACATGTGGTTTCTGGAGTTGCTCTCCCCTGTTTTTCCACCATAAAAGAGCGAACGATGTGGGAGGAGAGAGAAGAGAGAATGGAAGACTCACTTTTTTCCCACCATCGTGATGGTAACAGATGAGAGAAAAAGAGATAAGCCTTATGAGAGGAGAGAGGTGGGGAGTTAAAGAGATTAGGCACTTTTTAGTGTTTTTTTTATCCAATCCCATTACATATCAAACAAAGTATTGGACTAATTTTAGTTATATCATATATCGCACCAAACACTAGAAATGTTATAATTAATCCAATCTTTTCCTATCCAATCCAATTCAATTTCATTTCTTAAAAATAGTCCAATGATAACCCGCACACCAAACGCATCCAAAATGTTTCTATGATCCAAATTGGAGAGATTTCGGACTGATTTGGAGTGGCCAAGCTAAGCTTGGAGCCAGGCCCCTTCAGGCCCAAATTTGTTTTAAAAATGTAGTTAAATTTTATTTAATTTTTTGTTGAGCCCTCTTTCCAAATTTGACGAAGGTGGCTTAGCATCCGCAAATTGATATGATTTTCGATAGAAAAAAAAGGAAACAAAACAAGGATGCATCTGAGTATTACCCTTATTGTTGATTATGAATGCTGATTATTGTTTGTTTATGGTAAAATAAAATAAATAAAATAGATTTTTTATGCTAATTGCGATATTCAACCTATACAGTTAAATGGTAATGCACCAACCAATACAGTTTTTCCCTCTTAGATGGACATCAATTTGTTAAAGTGAGAATTTTTTTCTCTCTTTATCCGTCTATTCGATCACTAAAAAAACAAAAACCAATAAAAATTTACTTCAACTAATATAGTTGTTTTCATAATTTTTATTTATCTTATTTGAAGAGGAAACTCTGGAGTTTAGTTCAGCAAACTATGGAATCTCTACTGTTGATATGTACAGTGAATTTCGAAGATTTTAAGCATTCCATTCCAACTTAATACTACTGCACTGCATATTCAATCCACTTCTTTTGGGAAATACCACTAAATAACTAAATAGAGTTCTTTCTAAAATCCATTTTAGATAACTGTAGTTGAGATTCCATATAAAATTTTAAGGGTTCTATTAATTAATATGTGCTCTAAAGTCTGCCATGTGATAAGTATTTAATGAAAATTTAAATAAACAATTCATATGTGTTCTGTTATTATATTAATGTACAACTTTCTGTGTCAAAATTCTAAATTCATTTGAACTTCATGTGGTCTATGTATTAATTAAATGATTAAGGTAAATTGAATGATGCTTAGACTACAATATAATATTAGTATATTAATTGGATTCCCTTTTTTTCTTTTTAGAGTTGATTTCAAAAAATTCTTGAAGACCACCTAAGAAGCTGTATCCATCGAAACTTGTTGAGTATTTGTTTATTTACATAAACAGATATAAGTGATGCTAATTTTCATCTTTACATTAAAGAAAATCAACAAATTAATTGATGAGATGTCAGTCCGACTTCTTGTGCAATTTTCTTGATACTTTCTTCATCATTAGCCTACTAAAGAATTTCGACATATATCTGATAGATTTTAAGGAGGGATCTAAATTTCTAATGAAATTTGTAATTTTTATTCAAGTTTATCCATTAATTTTCAGTTTCATACAAACCTTTTTAATAATTAGTTGTTACTTGTGTTATAGAAGT
Organism: Dipteronia sinensis; assembly: GCA_033220585.1. NCBI lineage: Eukaryota > Viridiplantae > Streptophyta > Magnoliopsida > Sapindales > Sapindaceae > Dipteronia > Dipteronia sinensis. The sequence goes on from CM065645.1 coordinate 39,870,865, forward strand.
TGAGCTGTTTTTACTTTCTATTGATCCTGAGATGCAACAAATATATGGAAAGAATTACAAGCCAATATTAATAATAATGTTAGTTTATTCTTTTAGACCTAGCTAACGTCTCCTATAATGAAGAAGAGGTGTGTATATATATATATATATATATATATATACAATAATTTTCACATAAGTGCACACCGATAGAATTATATAAAGACATTGAATGTAAGCCACTCATTTTACATATTTTGACTTGGTATGTATGCACTTGTCAAAACTCTTTTATAAATTAGTCGCTCACATTCAATGTCCTTATATAATTCTATCAGTGCGCACTAACAGGAAAATGACTATATATATATATATATATATATGTATGTATGTTCAGCGCTGTAGTTTTGATCAGCAGTGCAAAGTTATATACACACACTTGACATGTCAAAGGGAATTTTAAAAATTTGAGCATGGTATAATTCCAACTTTCACTTTTGATATTTTGGAGAAAAGTATTTCTGATACTTTTGAACCTCAATAGCAAGAAAAGAATTATGCCAAGAGTGTTTTGTTTTTTGAAATCTAATATCGATTGAGTTAGAGGTCTACTGAGACTTGACACTATTTGTAATATTTCTCAGGGGGAGATTTTCCCACACTTTCGTATTTGATGAGTAAAGATGAGACAATATTTACAATACCGAACTCGAACCATGCATGATAGGAGCTTCTTTAATATCTCCGTCCACCAAGATACTCAGGTTAATTCCCAAAAATAGCCAAACAATGTTTAGCCTTATCTACCCATATATAGTCGTAACCAAAACTTTCCAAATTAAATTATCATAAAATGTGTCTAAATACCTGGTGACATTATCTCCTTCCTTCTCAACTTTTTCTTTTTCTCTCTCCCTCTATCTTCTTTATTTTTCTTTCATTCTTACTCTACGAACAATTTAAAACTTTTTCTTTCTCTCTTTCTCGCTTTCTTCTTTATTTTTCTTTCATTCTTACCCTATAAACAGCTTAATTAATTAAAGTGCTCGAAATCAACATCTTAAGCAAATCTGCTCTTAAATTTTTTAGATTAAAATGTTTAAGCATCATATTCCAACTTTCACTTTTGAAAGTTGGAGAAAAATAATTTTTATATTTTCGAACCTCATCAAAATTTTGAATAATGTAAACCAAGAAAAGATTCATGCCCCATGAGTTAATTCCCAAAATTAGAAAATTGTAGTTGTTAATGATTTTTTTTTCCTAAAAATGTGACTTCAAAAGATTGTTTGCAAATTTGAGGAGTAAATTATAAATTTATCCTTAAACTGGAGATAAAAGTATTAATTGGACCATTGGTTCTCCAAGGTGGTAGTAGTGTCTATCTATGTAGTGAATAAAGTTATAACGACGTTACCTCATTTGTGGTTTAAGTACATTAGCAGTACGACAGAGACAGAGAGTGACTCTGCTTCAAAAAAAAAAAGTACGAGAGTGTGACTAAAGAACGAAATAAAAAGAAAAAGTGATATACCCCTTGATTGGATAATTTATGGCCAAGAATATATGTGTGATGCACGTTCATTAATCATGATTAACCACTTTCTTGTTCTTTATTAAAGTTAAAAGGGGTAAATTAGTAAATATAATGACCTCCCTGAAGTATGCCATAAATGTATGCTATAAATGTAGTTAGAGAAATATGCATTTATCTATTTAGATTTCTCTTGCTCTTATAACTAAAATAATGATAATACCAAATAGCATTTCTCTATTTAGAGAAATATGCATTTCTCTTGCTATAAATGTGTTTGTTTGTATTTGTTTGATGGTGCTTTCTGTACATCCATAACTTCTGTATATATTGACCTGAGTGTGATTGGGTTGAGGTCCTGTGGTTTGTTTGGGTGATCAGTGGTGAGAAAGATAGATAAGGTTTTTTTTTTTTGGTTATCAAAAAGGCCGTTTCTTTGGTCATCGGAAATTAAGGATGGAACCTGCCCATTTTGAAGCGGCAATCAATGGCGACGTCAATAAGTTTCCATTTTGTGATATAGAGAGGGAGGATTTGTCTGAAATTTTCAACAAAGTAAGCCCCTCAGGCGATTCACTTCTGCATGTGACGTCAAGCTCTGGTCACGAAGAGATGACTCAACTCATAGCTCGTAATTTTCCCTTCTTGATCACCAAGCAAAACGACGATGGCAACACTGCACTTCACCTTGCTGTTGAAGCTCAGAAATTGAACACTGTCAGAGCACTTATCGACATTTCCAAACAAATTCCAAACACATCCACATCCACCGACACTTTACTGACCATGAAGAATGCTGAAGGAAATACAGCTTTGCATGAAGCTTTGTTTGCAATATTAGATGCATCTAAGAAAAATGTAGACACTTTAGTAGAGATGGCATGTTGCCTGGTTTTAAATGATCCAAATGTTACTTATCATCAAAACAATGCAGGTAAATCTCCATTGTATATGGCAGTCGAATCAGGTAACAAGGACATTCTTGAATATATTTTGAATGCTCTACCTCAAGGTGATGCTTTACTACAAAGACTCCAAGGAAAGTCTCCTGTACATGTCGCCGTTGAGCACAAAAATTTAGGTATATATTTTATAAAATTATTGCATAACTTTTCTCTTTTCTCTCTTTTTCTCTTTATTATTGAAGTTGTTTTTGTTATGGTTCAAATTTTATACTCATTTTGATGTCGATCTTTCTTTTAATTTTCAGATATGTTGAGAATAATAAAGGAAAAAAAAGAAGACCTATTACTCTTACAGGATGAAGAAGGGAATACTCCACTCCACTTTGCAGCTCACAAAGGTTACAAAAAGGGAGTTCGCTACCTCTTAGAAATCAAGACTAATTGGGCTTTTGAGAGGAATACAAATGGATTTTATCCTCTCCATTTAGCATGTGAAAATGGTCATGTCAAAATAATGAAAGAGTTGTTTCGAAAGTGGCCAGATCCAGCTTCATTGCTTTGTAATAAAGGCCAAAACATTCTTCATGTTGCAAGAGTGGAAAAGAAAACGTGGTGAGATGTATACTTAGTGAAAAGGGTACTGATAAGCTTATTAATAAAATGGACAAAAATGGCAATACACCTTCTCATTTGGCAGCATTACATGGTCATTCTATGGTAGTGGTTACTTTGATGTGTGACAAGCGATCAAAGACCGACCTCGTAAACTATCAAGGCCTGACAACCTATGATATTTTTAAATCAAATATACTTAAGGTACGATTATTCACTACCATTAAGAGAGTGTGTCTGTGTATAACTATATATATATATATATATATATATATATATATATATATATATTGATATAGTTAACCTTATTCTCATTCTTGATTTTTTCTCAGGTGCAAGATCATCAAATTGATGTGAATGATAGAAACCTAAAAGCTGCTGGAAACGTGGAGGAGAATTCTGCAGAAGTTGACTTGAAGAGTTCTGAAAAATTAAAGCAATTTCAAATGGTACCAAATACTAGATTTTTCAAATAATTAATTAGAGTTGTCACTGCTGTTATCGGTAATTATATATATAACTGCATGGGATTCTCTAGACAGCCGCATTAAATAATGCCTTAATTTGAAATACAAAATGTTAATAATAAAAGTTTAAAAAACAACCTGTGAATATCAGATTTGACTAGAAGTCTAGCCGTCTAGGACCACTAGAGCCATGATAATTAAAGATTTTTTCGGGGGAGCAACTATTTTTAGATAATTTTAGCATTGGTCGCAGATTTTTATTCTCTTTAGTATCAAATATAAAATGAAAATCTAATACGATCTTGAAAATTTCTTTACAGAAGATGACATATTCGATGTTATACATTTATTATGAGGAAACATTTATTATGAATTCTTCGGACGTCTCTGGCAAATTAGGCGTCACGGCCACCACAGCTCAACTAAAATGTCACATATCAAAATCAAGCCACCAGCCCCTAAACAAGATCTTATTAACACCATAAACTATCTTTTTGTAGTAGCAGCACTTGTTGTCGGTGCGGCCTTTTCTGGTGCTCTCCAAATTCCTTCTGATGGCCGAAATGGTTCTAATGATGCACGACATGCAAGCACTGCTCCAGCGCCTAGTAACGGAGGAACTATCAGTACCAATGAATTCAATAATCTGAAGGAATGGTACCTTTTCTTGTTCCTACAGAGTAATGTTTTAACTATGATTTTATCCATCACAGCGGCATTCAGTCTCTTCTTGGCGCTATTACTTGATAGGAATCTCGCGAGTATATTGGTTTCCATTTCATTCCTATTGTTGGAGGTTGCCCTTATTTCTATGGGCGCCGCGTTCTTTTTTGCTATTCTGATCCGGATCATTGATTACCCACACCATCAGTACCACTCCAATTTAAACATAATTATTCCTATTTTTATATATATTTTGAATGTGCCATTTGTAATATCAGTGGTGGCTTTTACATTGGGAAGGGAAGCTTCAGCTCTAATCATCTACTTCATTCTCTTCTGTTTTTATTTTCCTCTGTACAGGCTATGGAGCATCATCTCTTTTACTCCCCTGAAAACCTTTATAAAGTTTGTAATCCGTGCTTCATTCTTATTTTTTATTTTCTATTTTGTTTTTTCCTAGTTTGATCTTGTTGTTAATCTAGTTGTATTACACTATTACTGTGTTAATAAAATGATTATTTTAATGTCCACTTAAATACTTCGTAGCTTTTTCTTTAAATTGTATTGATGTAGGATATAGTGGAGAGGTAAACGATATCCGATTTAGGCCAATAATATATGGTTGGAACCGTATCAATGAGCTTTACGTTTGTTACCATGGGCTTGCCCTCGTAATGGTTCACAATTTTCTCAAATTCGGCTGTTTCGAATTCTATTTTCAGTTTTTTTTCCTTTTTATGGTATTGTACTCAATATAGGAAATCCTTGAGCCCTAATGGAATTGCTTTTTCTTTCTTTATATTTAAGATTTTAAGATAGTCGTCATTTTTTTTTGGTTGAAACTTGGTCATTGTTACCCTTCCTCTATTGTGGAAGACCGAAGGCTGCATTTTAAACCGTGTTTATAGTGATTAATCTTATTCGATCTTGACTCAATTAGATTCATCAAGGAGAATGCTGGAAACAAAAGTAAGAGGAAAGAATGCTGGAAACAAAAGTAAGATGATACGTTGCATGTACACTTAAAGATACAATGTTAAGATTAGTATACAAGGAATGTATGACAATGGAAGAAGTTAAGTTGCCCGACCAACAATAAGGTCATCCAAGCACGCACCCTGTGACGAATAGCTGTATAAAATTGTCACAGGAAAAAATGAGCTGCACTGAATATGGCTGTGCAAAATTGTCACAGGAAAATGAGCTGCACTGAATATGACTGTGCTTATGACGACCGCATGTAGCCATTTAATTGAAGAGGCAAGAGATGACAGTAAAAACCCTCTGTACACGGCTTCGTCCAGCACGGGAGTTGTGGCGCAATCAACTAAGACAAAAGTGGTTTTTGATATGTAGTTTCTTAGAAGGATCTCTTTCACTATTGGATTATCCACAACCTAAAAATATCAGTAAGCATAGATAGCTAAAAATCAGTTACATAACTCTAGTACTTAAGTTTCGTGAGATCAAGGGTCTATTAAAACAATAATGAAAAATGTTAGATGTAATCAATGTTTTAATGCGCAAAATTGGAGTCAATAATATAGAATGAAATAAAAGTGTTAGTGAATCAGATTTTTATTAAACTGAGGATTTTTACTGCAAAAGCACGCAACAGAGGGACTAATTTCAAAGGCCATATGAAACACAGTGAAATGTTTCGTTGAAATGCAAATGATATGTAATCAATCAATTTCCTTTGAACACTCAAATGCAGCCAAATAAACATTATCGCTAATTTAAGGGATTCTTCTCTACTTATACACGAACTTTTCTCCATTATCATGTACCAACATCTCTACATCAATTCAGTGTCATTGGCTCCAAACATATTTTTAGTCCAAATTGGAAAATGCTAAATCAGGTTAGTACTGAGATGCAAGTTGATTCAAACTCTAAATTGAAATCTAGAATCAAAATTGAGTAAACATGAAGTCAGGATTGAACACATACTTTGGAAGAGTTACTAAATTTTTTAAAAAGACGAGCAAGTAAAAGCACATGAATGTGATAATGAGAGAGGTGATTAGATAGAGTTAAAAGGTTTAAATATATAACTTTCAGGTATAGTATCTTTTATGGATCAAGTTAAACGTATAACATTGCTTGCACTACACAAAACTAAAGAGAGAATACCATCACCTTTCATAAGTTGTTCTTCTCTGTCTTCTGCAGTCGTTACGACTCATCTAACTAACTTAGTTGGCCTAAGTATCATTCAATTTTGTAGCACATCAAACTCCCTTAACTTTAGTTCAATGCCAAAGAACAAAGGAGCAGTGAAGCAATTAGATCTACCGTCTATGCTATCAATAGTTTTACAAGCTAATCAGTCAACAATTATATTCCAACACAGTATGACAAAAAGGAAAACAGAGATTTATGAGATGATATAATTTGATAATGAAAGAGAGAAAAGGATAAATTCATTAAACCAACCTTAACCCCATATAAGCTGTCATCAATGAGGGACGTAAGGAAAACAACGAAACTAAGAAACCCAAAACCTAATGCAGATACAATTAACCAGTTCATCTCTTTTGATGTCTTGTTATCTTTGAAGAAATCTACAAGATCGTATTTTTTGTTTTGAAACAATTAAAATTGGCAAAATTCCGCCTTTTGACCTGAAAATTAATGCAGTATACAGAATTATCACATCCCAATAAGTTTTCTTTTTTATCCAAGAGAAATGTTTTTTGGATAAGATTGCCCTTATCTACCTTTTCACTTTATTCTCTGACACAATTTTTTCTTTCTCTTTCATAAGTTCTTCTTGTCATGTTTCTCTCTAAAACTTTTTTTCTTATATTTTCTCTTTAAAATATTGTTCTCCTCGTCGAAACGATTCCAACGATATATTACGGGCGAAAATCGGATATCATTTGCCCCCTCAAAAGTCCTTTGAAAGTATTTCGTTTCACGCTGAAATCTTTACAAGCTGAAATCTTTACAAGCTGAATCTTTACACGCTGAAATATGAACATGATTACACGCTGAAATGCATCTTTACACGTTGGAATGCATCTTTACACGCTGAAATGCATCTTTACACGCTGAAATTATAAAAGGATTACACGCTAAAATTACATTTCAGCGTGTAATGTTTCTGGAAACTTCAAATTTTCTATTTTTCAATTTCTCTTCCAATTTTCAATTTTCTAAAAAATAAATTTTTTTTTTCAAACCTCCATTGATTGAGATCGAACAGATCTCCATCAATGGAGGTCGAACCTTCACATATGGAGGTCTGGAATAGACCTCCATTGATGGAGGCGATGAAGATGATTAAAAAAAAGTTGTTATCCTTACGTGTGATATTTGCACTAAGGGTATTTTGGTCTAAAATCATTTCTCTTTGATAAAAAAAAGAAAAGTTATTGAGAAATGATATTTTTGTATACTCCCTTAATTTTAGGGCTATTTATGATTATCATTAAAATTTATTAAGCAAGGACAGCCAAAGAAACAGCCTGTAGGGAGCCGAAACACAAAGTAAAACAGAGAAAACCAGGAAAACAGAAAAGCAGAAAAGCACAACAACAACAGGGGACAAAACCAAAACAGAAGAAGAGAAACCCCAAGAAAACATAGAAGCGAAACAAACAGCCACCAAGAAAGGGCTTAACCCCTGAGCTCCAATCTTCAATGTTCGTATCAGCAGTGGACGCCCTTTTCGCCAAGCTGTCCGCAAACGAATTAGTTGCTCTAGAACTGAAGACGACGGAGATATTAGGCATAGAGCATAAACTGTCCTTGATGTCATAAATTGCTTCGTAATTGTCTAAGTTACCAATCCCCTTGGTGTAAATCCAAGAGACGGCGACTTTCGAGTCACTCACAATCACAATCTCTTTTCCTGATGGCTCCGTCCTAGAAGCAGAGAGACTGCAGGCTTTCCTAATGGCCATGATTTCCGCCGAGTTCAATCTTTGGATACCAACATGACACAAGAAAATACACAAGACTTTGCCATCCGAGTTCCTCAAAACACCCCCAATACCCGCCTCTCCAGGGTAGCCTCTAGCTACGCCATCAACATTAAATTTCAGAGCTTCCAATGCAGGCGGAATCCATTCCTCCTCATTAGACGATCTTACCTTGCAAGACTCCTTGCATATGTTTGGGATGTTGAGGAGGATTAAGGTTATTGGCTCCGTCGAGCCTTTGCCGTGGTGTTTGAACCACCAAGCGACCCTGAATTTAATCATATCGACAACATGAACTTGCTCTAGCTCTTTTTCTTTGAAAATAACTTGATTGCGTGCCTCCCAAATGGACCAAACAATTGCCATAAACAAAGTGCTCCACACTTTGTTGCTTCTCTTAGAAGGACACAGCTCACCCCACACTACAAACCAATCAGTAAAAGAATTGTTTACACAAAAACTGACTCCCCACCAATCTATACAAGCTAACCAAATTTTCCATGACCTATGACATAAGAGAAACAAATGATCCACCAACTCCACCACCGAGTTGCAAAGAGGGCAGAGCTGATTGCCGGCAAACGTGACCCCGAAACGAGACAACACCTCTTTCACCATAACTCTGCCTTTAAGAATTTGCCAAACCAGAATCTCCACTTTAGGAGGACACATCCCATGCCAAATAAGAGAGCTGAATGGAGAAACAACACTACAAAAATCCTCTAGCCTTCTACGAAAAGACCAGACAGTGAAGCTGCCATTAGGGGAAAAGCTCCAAGCCACATTGTCAGAAATGTTCTTTCTAATGCAAATGTTATTAAGTAAAACATGTAAACAATTCCATTGTTCAAATTCTCAATCGAACAAAGATCTTCTAAGAAGGATCTTCCAGACCCAACAAGAACCATCCCAAGCACCCAAATCTTGCAACAGACGAGACTTGTTGCTAGACAGAGTATAGATCCTTGGATAAGCCTCTTTTAGTGGAACTGAATCCCACACTATGTCATCCCAAAAACGAGCCCTATCCCTTTTGCCATTGATCACTTTTCATCATTCTTTGAAAGCACTAGTAGAATTGGAATCCTCCACCAAAAGGCTACCAGCTGCTTTCACAAAAGGGGAAGCCGAAGAAGTAGAGGAACTACACCAATTCCACCACAGAGAGGTCTGAGGGACTCCATACTTCGCACATATCACCCTTTTCCACAAAGAATAGTTTTCCTTCCTAAACCTCCAAACCAACTTGGCCAACAAGCTTTTGTTCTTATCAATAATTTTACCAATGCCAATACCCCCATACTTTTTGCTTTTAACGATCACATCCCAACTAACCGCATGCAACTTTCTCTTCCCAATACTGTCCCCCCAGAAAAAGCTTATTTGCCATGTCTCGATAGATTTCGCTACCCCTGGCGGAATTCTACAAACTGACATAAAGAAGATCTGCATGCCGGAAATAACTGATTTGATCAAGATTAAATGACCCCTTTTGCTTAGGAATTTCCACTTCCATTGAGACAATCTTCTTTCAATGCACAGTAAGAGAAGTTTCCAAAAACAATTTGCACCAGCGTTGCCACCTAAATGAAGTCCCAAGTAAGAAATAGGTGTTAGAGTTTTTTCCCTAAAGCTTGTAATTTGTAAATGTGAAATGAACATAATTAAAAGATGTAGTTTATTCATTCAAATTGTTTCATACTTTTATATAACATGTGTATTTAACATCCAAGATTGCCGGATGTAATTCAAACCGAGTATCTGATTGTCATATACGGATGGATTCATTTTGAAACAAGCAATCTAAAGAGTCCGTAGATAGCAAATAAAGCTGGGCACTTTATTTGTGGTTAATCTACAGCTGCGGTCCATTCCGTAATGTACGGTGATCTTATCCTGGATCATTCATATGGTGATATGAGAATAGAGGCACCTTATATGATGTGATCATATAGGACTGGGCCACGATCTATATGAATCTCTCAATAAGATCCGTTACATGATGAGATTCATATATATCGACAAATGATGGCTATAAATTGGTGATCTTAATCCTGAGTGTCTTATCAACTCCTTCAGGTTAGATCGTGATTTTAGATGTACCATGGGTGAGGTCGGAGTTGCATTCCCGATCAATATGCTCCGTATATTGGGATCGCGGTTTGGCTTGTGGCTGGGAAGGTTTGTACACAATAGTGGAATCCACTCCTTCTTGTGAGAAGTAGATAGTAGTTCCCTTAAGGGTTGATTCGGAGCTTGAACAATATGAGCGCTCTCCTAATTCCGTGAGGAATGTAGGATTTATTGTTCATTAGAGAATCAATGGTACTTAATGGAAAAGATGTAATTATAGGGGTATAACGGACATTATGACCCAGCTCTAATTATGAACTACTTGTGGAGGATTATACCATATGTAATAGCTATATCGATGGACACCGAAAGTTATTGGTTTATGTAAAAACATCTACAGTTGAGAGAATGCAGCTTCGGGTTTTTAGTGGAATAACACCGAAGTTAATAATCATGAAATATTAATTAAAGAGTTTAATTAATTATTTCTCTTTAATTAATTATTTCTAAGGATTATTAGAGCTCGAAATACTGTGGGTCCATTAGGTCCCCTTGCTAGCCTGATTGATTAAGGTAACAAGGGTCACGGTTTTTTAATTGGATAGTCCAATTAATTGAGTTACGAGAGTAACACGTGTTTATTCGGGAATTAATTGAATAATAAGATTATTTAATTAATGAATATTAATGATTATGTAATTAAATAATTAGATTATTTACTTATACGATTCGTTAGTTGGAGGGTGTTATACAAGTTGAATTTAAAAGGTTTAAATTCAAACCATTAATTATCTTTTATTAATTAAAGGATTAATTAATAAAGGTTATCAGTTAAAACAATAAATGAATATAAGATATATATTTGTTTTTGAAAACTGATACACGCATAGAATTGAATAGATCAATTCTCTCGATTCAATTGCATTAAATGAATTAATTGCTTGAAATTAATAGAAGAGAATAAAATCAATTCATTTGATTCAATTGCTTTTGAGTTCTCTCAATTGTATTGAATACAATTGGTTGCGTGAAACAAAAAGAAGAAATCAGAGAGGTGTGTTGCTAGAGAAAGAGAAAAGAAAATAATTTTTTTTTCTTTGATTCATGGTGGCCGAATTACACACCTAGAAAACAAGAGTTGTTTTCGTTAGTTTCTTCTACCTCCACTTAAGTTCCTGAAACCCGTGAGGCGCCCACACCCTGTTGCCAATCGCGGGACATAGCCGGGAAGATCTTGTGGTTCAAATCAGGAAGTAGATCGGAAAAGAAAGAAGGAGCCTTCAAACGCTGGTATAAAATAGTTTCTTCTCCTTCTTATTGTTTTCGATTATTACTGTACAAATAGGTTTACTTGATGATTGCATAAAAAAATTTAAAACACCATTCCGCTGCGCAATCCAAAACCAGGAACCAACAATAGGAAGGGTAGCCTTCTTGCATCTAAACAAAGCCGCCCAATCCTCCTCCTCTGACATCTTGATACCCACCCTCACAACATAAGATTTGGGAAGTTTAGACTCAAACCCAAAGCCAACTCAAAGCATTTAAGAATTCTCCTCACATTTAAAATGTAGTCCTTTTTGGGTTTAAGAAACAAAATAGTATCATCTGTAAACTGTAGATGAGAAATATGTACCTCGTTGTCACCGAAAGACACACCTTTTATCATATCCATATGATAAGCTTTCTTTAACAGATAACTCAAACCTTCAACAACGATGTTAAAGAGAAATAGAGACAAAGGATCGCCTTGACGAAGACCTATCTCCACTCCGAACGGAGAAGTTGGGCTACCATTAACCAACACTGATAAGCTTGGAGACAAGATACACCACCTAATCCAATTCCTCAAACGATCCCCAAAACCCATGTCTTCCATCATACCGTCCAAAAAGAGATGATCCACCTTGTCATAGGCTTTCTCAAAATCCAACTTCAAGAGAATTGATACCCGATATTCTGTCATTAGAGAATTACGGATTTCAAAAAGATATTTATCAAAGTCCTACGCAATGTGCTCTATAGTTATAAAAATTAGCAAAGTGGCAAGCGAGGGTATCATTCCGCAAGGAGGTGGGATTCATCGACCGTCTCTAGTTCTAGCTATACAACACGCCGAGCGGACTCGTGTGTTGCAGAAAAGTAAATGATAGTATAAATAAATAAATCACATAAATATAATATTTACATGGATAGGATGGAATGGAGAAATGCATGAAATGTGGATACGCTAGGGAAATAACTCAACCGTGACAATCCTCCTAATTAAGTACTAGACTTGATAACATCTGATAGTGTTAGCAGATTTCTTGTTCTTATATATCTGTGAACCTTGCAGGAGTCAATTATATATTAGAACATGGAGTGTTTTTTGAATCTTTGTGTCCAGTAGTGACCAAGATTCACAACAATATATATATATATATATATATCATGAGCTCATGAATCTTAAGAGATTCGAAAAGCAAAATTATGTGCATCTTTTCTTCTTCTGTAGGGGTACAAGATTCGAACACGGCAGAATTATTGGCTATATAGAGGGCTGTCAACATCGTGATGTCCAACCCAGTTCTCCGGGATTGTTTTATTTCGGTGGTTAGCGACTCTAAGGCGGCGGTTTCTTGGATCAACAACAATAGTTTTGGGAATTTGAAACTTGCCGACTCTATTTACGATATTCGCACCATCATGAAGGAACGAGGTGATTTGGAGGTCTCTTACGCCTCAAGAGCTTCTAATTCTTAGGCTGACAACTTGGCTAAGTTGGCGTCCAGTGACGACAGAAATATTCTTGTTTGGGGCGATAGTTGATCGTCTTGTTTCTTTTCCTCTGTGGTTTGGTGTGGTATTGTTGTTTAAGTGTTTGCTGTTGGGATTTCTTTGCTTTAGCGAGGCTGTTTCTGGGGTTTTGGTTGTTTTGCTGTTGTTGCTCTGTTCTGTTTAGTTTGCCTGCCTTGGTGGTTGCTTTGGCTTTAATAAAATTTTGATGTTCAAAAAAAAATTATTAAGAAGCGGTTTGGATGGAACCCGCCATTTTGAAGCGGCATTCAATGGCGACCTCAATAAGTTTCCATTTTGTGTCATCGAGGGAGGTTTATGAGCCTGAGAATCTATCTAAAATTTTCAACAAATTAACCCCCTCTAGGAATTCACTTCTACATGTGGCCTCAAGCTCTGGTCACGAAGAGATGACTCAACTTATAGCTCATAAATTTCCCTTCTTGATCACCAAGCAAAACTACGAGGGCAACACTGCACTTCACCTTGCTGTTAGAGCTCGGAAATTTAACACTGTCAAAATACTTGTCAACCTTTCCAAACAAAGTCCAAATACTACTTCCACCGACACTTTACTGACCTTGAAGAATAAAGCTGAAGAAAATACAGCTTTGCATGAAGCTTTGCTTACATTACATGCATCAAAGAAAAATGTAAACATTTCAGTAGATGTGGCTTGTTACCTGGTTTCAATAGACCCAAATGTTTCTTGTCTTCAAAACAAAGAACGTAAGTCTCCGTTGTGTATGGCAGTGGAATCAGGTAACTGATCGGTCTATTTTTATACATATTTTAAGTCCCCATTTCCTATTATTTGTGCTTTGTTCTTGGGTGAAATTAGGTATTTTATGTGTTTGTTGAGCATTTATAGGTCACATTCCATGAAAGAGGTATTAGAAGTTATTTTGAAGAAAAGGAGCAAAAAGCTGAATTTCGGCCAGTGCAGATCACCCAGATTGCGGGGTCCATATCTCTCATCTCCGATTGAATTGTGTGTCCTACCACCTATGGATAGAAAGCCTTGGAAGTATAGTTTCTGACGTACTTTACGGATCGCAATTCCGATATTCCTAGAAGAGGTTATGTCCGTTTTAGTATCGCTGGTCAGATCAGTCATAATTCCGCAAATAGTGACGGGATTTATTTTGCAAGTTGTCGGAACGGGAAATATTACCTTCTTGGACATGAGTGTGAGTCTTGGAAAGCAAGTTGACACCTAATCCTTATCATCCTTCAATAAGTAATCAATTTGAGTGGATTAGGAAAGAATTAAATCCCAAAAAAGGTAGAGTTCCAAAAAGGAACCAATTTCCTTGTTGTTTAAGGACTTGGCTTATCATCTAAAACCTATTTAAACCCCTTTGAAGCCTAATTTCGAGAGGGAAGCCAAGGGAGGTCCCTAGCCACCAAGGGGGCCGTCCCCCATCACTCCATCACCACACATCACCTCAAGACCCATCCATCCATTGTAGAAGAAGACGAAGAAGAATTGGAGGAGCTCTTTGATGATCATATCGGGTTTTCTCTACTCAATCTCTTTTCTTTTCTTTTTCTATGATGTGTAACTAATCCCATAACTAGGGAATCAATGTGAACCTTTTGTAAATGCTCATGTTTGGATTAATTATTAATTTATCAACTTAATTCTTGATTTATTCATTATGCTTAATTGCTTAATCCTCATTAGTTTTAATATTTATTCACACCATAAACCAAGGGTGAATAACTATTTGGCATGATTTTAGGGTTAAGACTATCTGAGAATTAGGGTTAGAGTATAGACCAAACCTAACCTTGATTAATGCTCTTTTGAATGAATGAATTTTATCTTTAGCATAGGCCAAGCAAAGTATAGAATTTGGTTCTTATTTCTTGCACTTAAAGGGTTTCTAATCGTTGTTTACACCATAGACCAAGGGTGAATAGTGGTTGGGAGCACGTGACTCATCCCATGACCATACGGTAATAGTCACATTAAAGACAAAGAATGAACTCTAGAATTGATTGAATCTTGTTTACAAATTAATTCCATACATTGAATGTTCATAATTGGGGATCATTGATGATCTAGTATTTCCTTCTCTTGATCACAACCATATTCTTTTTAATTGTTTTCTTAGCTTAATTTAATTTAGTTTTAGTTTAATTAAATCATCAACAAATCTTTGGTTACTTTAATTTAACTTTAATTAAAATTAGTTTTAATTAATAAATCTCTTTTCCTCGTGGGAACGATCCTTACTTGTCACTGTGCTAATCTTCACGATTCGTGCACTTGCGAGTGAGTATATTATAACACGATTTTACACCATCAGTAACAAGGAAATTGTTGAATATATTTTGAAAGCTCTACCTTATCAAGGCGATGGTTTACTACAAAGACTCCAAGGAAAGTCTCATGTACATGTTGCCATTGAGCAAGGAAAGTTAGTGAAAATACACAAAGTGTGTCTAATACAACCTAGAGGGGGGGTGAATAGGTTTTAGTTGATTTATTACCAACTTTTCGACTTAATCAGTTTTAATAATCCTACCCCATATTAGCAATCAATCAATCCAATATAAATATGCGGAAAACAATAAATACACAAGGATTGATTTACGTGAGAAACCCTCCAACTGGGCAAAACTCACGGGCTATCCTTCTAGCCACATACGGTCCTCAAATCCACTATTTGAGCGAAAGTTTACAACCTAAGTTGACCTCAAGTCACACCTACTAGGTCACTAACCCTTTCACTCTACCCAACAGGCCTTTAATAGTGATTCTTGACCACAAGCTTGTGCACTAACCCACTTAGTCACAAAGCTTAACAATCAATGAAGAGGTTAAACAACCTATGTGAATATGTAAAAAATATTCAAACATGCAATTAATGCTAGGCAACACTAAATGTTTATCTAAGAATTTAGAGATGTCAATAAATGCAAATCCTAGATATCAATATCTAAATGCAAATGCATGAAGATTTAGCTTGAAGGGTAAAAACGTCATAAATGCTAGCTATTAATGAACAAAGCTTTCAACCAACAAACATCAACTCAAACATGTTATAAATGCCAATAAACATAAAGATATGCAATAAAATCATATAAAAGAGCTAACCCTAGGCAAGCAAGAACATAAATAAATACAAAGAGATTTAGGGCATGTTCAAGTTACCTAATCAATGAAAGCAAGAAGAATCCATGATGAGATGATGCTTGAAGATGTTAAATGCAAATGGATTTGTGTTTGGTTGAGTAAAGATGAGTTCTTGGGAGTTTCTCTCTCTAAGGGAAGCTTGGCCTCTCAAAAATGGTTTCTTGAACTCATAAAAACGAGCAAGGAAGAAGAGAGAGTATATATAAGGGAGCCCTAGTCAAAACAGCGTCGTTTTGAACTTAGGGCATAAAATCCCGTCAATACCGCTAGATGGACCGCGTCGCAGGCAAGTGTCCAGACCGCGGTACACACAGCAGTGCACCGTCTGGACAACAACGCGGTGCAGGGCGCTGGGCATGCAGGTGCACAGGCCGCGGTATGGGCAACAGAGGCCTACTGGACAACACCGAGACTTGGGTCGCTATGCGTGCAAGTGTACAGGCAGCGGTACAGGAAGCATGACCCTGCTGAGGTATACCGCTCTGTATGCCGCGGTGCAAGCATGTCTTGCCAAGCGGTCTGGGCCGCGCTAAGAGAAGAATTTCTCTTTTCGAGGCAAACTCAACACACTAAGTGATGTGCAATCAGTGCAAGTGTGGAGTGTGAAAAGTGGCATACAATACATCATTCAATTACATGAAGATAGGAACAATAATGCATGCAAGTGAGTGTGTGCAACTAGATCTCTTCAAAAAAAGTTAAACTAGTGAGATACCTTTGAAGTGCTCTTAAGAGAGAGATGATGTCCTTGAAGTTTGATCACGCTCAAGATGCCTAATTTACCCTTACAAAGAATTATCCCCAATGTGGTTTGTCAACGAAATAAGCCAATCAAAATATGAGAAACTTACATTTAGGTATGTATTCTTAGCATCATTGCATGTCATTTTCTCATTATGTTTCAAATTTTATTCTCATTTTGATGTTCTTTCTTGTAATTTTTAGATATGTTGAAAGTAATTAAGGAACGAAAAGCAGAGCTAATATTACTCTCACGAGATGAGGAAGGGAATACTCCACTCCACTTTGCAGCATACATGGCCGGGTTGCATTGAGGAAGTTCTCTACCTCTTAGAAATCAAGAGTGATTGGGCTTTTGAGAGGAATTCTAAAGGCTTTTATCCTCTCCATTTAGCATGTGAAAATGGTCATATCAAAGTAATCAATGGGCTACTTCGAAAATGGCCAGATCCAACTGAATTGTTCTGTACTAAAGGTCAAAACATTCTTCATATTGCAGCGAAAAGTGGAAAAGATAACGTGGTTAGGTATTTACTCAATGAAAGAGGTACCGATAAGCTTGTTAACAAAATTGACATAAATGGCAATACGCCTTATCATTTGGCAGCAATACATGGCAATTCTATGATACTTGTTAGTCTAATGCGTGACAAGCGATCAAAGATCGATCTTGTAAACTACTGAGGCCTGACAACATATGATATTTTGGAATCAAAGATATATAAGGTTTGATTGTTCACTACTCAGCTCAAACCCAACTTCAAAGAGAGATGGTAAGATTTTTAAGAGTATATATATATATAATTAAACTTCTCTTTCTTGTGTTTTTCTTAGGAGCACGACCATCAAATTGATGTGAATGAGAGAAACCTAAAAGCTTCTGGAAATGTGGAGGAGAATTCTGCAGAGGTTGACTTGAAGAGTTATAAAAAAACAAAACAATGGTACGAAATACTGTGAACAACAATCAATTTGTAGAATACACTACTTTGTATTGAATTGAGTTAATTAAAATATACTGGATCAACCCTTATATAGGTTGGAATCCTGACAACTATTAAGTGTGAACATTACTTAAAGATTTATATGCTGCCTAACTAAACAGCCTAACATTATCAGCAGACTCTGTTGATTACACACAAGCACACAATGGCTGACTAGCAGACAATACTGACTCTACTAACTTAACAACTTGGTTTAGATTAAATCCTACATATCTCCCCTTAAACCAAGTTTTCCATAACTTATCATGCCTAAAGTTTTCTTCAATTTTAGGAATGAATCGACTTTGAGCGGCTTCGTGAATATGTCTGCAATCTGCTCCTCAGAACGGCAGTATTCTATCACGATTTCATTATCCTTTACCAAGTCTCAAATGAAATGAAACTTGATGTCAATGTGCTTACTCCTACCATGAAAAACTGGATTATTTGTCAGTGGAATGGTGGACTTGTTATCGTAGTAGATCACTGTAGGAGCATTCTGTTGATGCTTCAAGTCACAAAGCATACGACGCAGCCACATTGCCTGTGTAGCACTACTAGCAACTGCAATATACTCAGCTTCCGTAGTCGATAAAGCAACCACCTGCTGCTTTTTCGATGACCAAGAATATACTTCAGAACCCAGATGGAATGCATATCCGGAAGTACTTTTCATCTCTTCCATATCACATGTCCAGTCACTATCTGTGTATCCCACAAGCTCAATCTTATCAGCAGAAGAGTAAAGGATACCGTCATCTAATGTACCTTTCACATATCGCAAAATACGCTTGTCAGCTTGCAAGTGAGATTGTCTCAGAGAATCTGATAACATCGGTTAATACACTTTTTTAAGTCCCCATTTCCTATCGTTTACTTTCGTTTTCGAGTGCATTTTGGTATATAATGTCTTTTGTGAGCCTTGTGTAGGTTATATCCCTTAAAATAAGGGGTTGAGCTAAATTGAAGAGTTTTGGAGTTAGAAGGGCTGAAATTGGAATTGCTCGTGCAGTACCCTCAACTTCGGAAGGTCATATCTCCCTCCTCCAATCGAACTGCATTGCCCATTACCTATTTTCAGAAATCCCTGGATGTCTTCTTTCCAACGGTCTTCACAGATTGCGATTGCGATTCCGAGGCTTCGGGAGGAAATTATGACCATTTTCGTAACGGTGCGCGCAGTAGAAAACTGACCCGTGAAATTTGGGGCAGTAGGTGTCGTTTTTGCACTGTCGCGGGAGAGCTGGACGACGCCACCCGCGACCCCCTGTTTTCAGCCAACTTTCAGCCCGTTTTTGAGGGGCAAACTTGTCCTTTCACACCTCATTTCATAACCTAACCTCCCCACTCTTTAAATACCCCAATTTTCTCTCATTCTTTCACAGACTCTCTTCCCCTTCTCACTCCTCTTCTAATTTCTCTTCCCTTTTCTTCTCTTTTCTTCATCTTCTTCACCAATAAGTGAGAGACCCAGCTCCCATGGAGGTTTTTCCTCCATAGGAGCTCGCCATACATCTCCACCACACCATTTCACACCATTTCACACCTTCTCCATCCATCTTAGAGTAGATTGCAAGGAATTAGGAGCCAATTTCGAGCTAGGAGGGCTAGGAGCATCTTTGGAGGCTTGTCTTCACGGGTTTGCTCTTATTTGTTCATTTCTTTGTATTTCTTGTTGTCTTTGATGTGTAACCCCAATTTTGGGAATATTGTAAACTTATACATGTGCAATATATGTATGTTTATTCTTAAATTCAGTTGGGTTTTGTTTTACTCTTTGATAATTGTATGAATTAAACTCTTATTGTGAAATCCATATATGTGGAGGGTCAAAATTGATATGTATGCATGATTGGGATTAGGAGTGGAGTAATTTAATATAGGAGTAGAGTAATTTAGCTTCCCATGAGTGTTTGTATGTTAATGAATAGCCAAAATACCATGTATTGAGTAATTTGAGTATTAGGGATTTTAGCCCCAAAGAGTAGAAAAAGTTTCAGTTCAGACATTTAGTTGCTAAATTGGCATTGGTTCAAACATTGTGCTTAATGGGTCTTTTTAAGACACATTTCCCCATCCTTAGCCGGATTGGGTGATGAATTGATTTGAGATGATTCCTAAGTCAAGAGGATGTACCCTTAATTTATATTGAACGGTCTTAATGTAAATCAACCAACTTATTGCATATTGTTGTTTGGTGAACTTGTTTTCCATGTCTAGCCATCCTAGGGAGTTGACTAAACCGAATCCGTATCTAGAGTAAAGATAAACCGAATTCCTCTTGTGCTCGTGTAGTTATAGGGGAATTTCATTGATTAATGCTTTCACTCGGCTAGCCACCTTGTGAATGATATTTAGGTTGTGTGTTATATATCATGTGGTTCGCATTAACATGCTCATCGTTGTATCCTCTACATTTGACCAGTAAGTTGAGAGATCACTAGGCTGGCGTGTAGAGCTCGTGTGTGTGTCCCACAATCCTTGATGGATTCATGCTTATGCATGGATGCAATCTCTATGCATTCGAGAGAGAGTAGAGATAAATTAAGGGGGCACGAGCATATAACATACGTGTTGTATGGGTATCTCGTATTCTTAATGCTTTCACTTGGTTGCCATCCCATATTTGGTTAGCCCCGTGGATGAATTATTGGCTGTAGTATGGCCCACGCGGTTGCGCATTACATGCCCAACGAAATAACCTGTGTATATGATCATAAAGTGAGAGTATCACTAGGCTGGCATGCATGGCTCTTTTGTGTGTTCCATGGTACTTAATGAATTCATGCATATGTGTGGATGTGATCTCTAAGATTTCGAGAGAGATTAGAGATCAATTAAGGGGACCCGAGCCTATGATATACTTGCACATTTGAGGGACTAGGTGAGTCTAGTGCTTTATTAGAAGGATTGTCACAGTTGAGTCATTTCCATAGCTTATCCACATTTCATGCATCTCTCCATTCCATCCTATCATTGTACATATTTATTTATGCAGTTTGTTAGTTAGCTTAGCATTTACTTTCCGCATATTCTTTTTGTATACGCAACACACGAGTTCGCTCGGCATGTTGTATAGCTAGAACTTGAAACGGTCGATGAATCCCACCTCCCTATGGAACGATACCATCGCTTGCCATTTTACTAGTTTTTATTAACTATAGAGCACATTGCGTAAGACTTCTTATAAATATCTTTTTGGTATCTGTAATTCCCTAACGACATAATAGCGGGGTATCAGAATCCATAAACCTGCTGATAAGCCCAACTCCATATGCAATGTTAGGTCTAGTAGAAGTTAAGTATCTTAAACTTCCTACTAGTCTTCGAAAGATGGTAGCATCAATCAGCTCACCAGACTCATCTTTCACTAACTTCAATCTCTCTTCAATAGGAGTGAGAATCGACTCACATCCCTTCATCTTGAACTTCTTCAACACATCACCGGCATACTTCTTCTGACATAAGAATATGCCATCATCCGTCTGACTCACCTCAATGCCGAGGAAGTAAAACATCAACCCCAAATCTGTCATCTCAAATGACCAATCATTGCTTTCTTAAACTCTGCAATCATATCAGGGTTATTGCCGGTAATAATCAAATCATCAACATACAAACACACAATGAGAATATCTCCCTGTGGATTTGTCTTTATGTACAGAGTGTGCTCGTAGGGACATCTCTGAAACTCATGTTGAATAAAGTATGTGTCAATGCGTGTATACCACGCCCTGGGTGCATGCTTCAACCCATATAAGGCCTTCTTCAACTTGTAGACCTTCTTTTCTTGCCTCATTTTTACAAAACCTATCGGTTGGTGAATGTAGACTTCTTCCTCTATCTCACCATTTAAGAATGCTGATTTTACATCCATCTGGAAGATTCTCCAGGGATTATGTGCCGCAAGAGACACAATCAAGTGAACGGTGTCAAGTCTGACAATTGGTGCAAAAACCTCAAAATAATCAATCTCTGGTTTCTGCTTGTAGCCTTTTGCAACCAGACGTGCTTTATAACGCTCCACCTCACTGTTGAGCTTGTATTTTGTCTTATACACCCATTTAACACCAATGGGCTGTTTACCACGAGGCAAATCAGTAAGCTCTCCTGTGTTACTCTTCTCAATTGCACTTATCTCCTCATCCATTGCTTTTATCCAGCAATCATCTCGAGCAGCATCTTCATATGTGACAGGATCACAATCTGCGAACAATACAAAATTCACTAACTCTTCATCAGTTAGGTCGTCGTCATTACTGAGGACACAATCTTGTAAACGAGCTGGCAAAACCCGTTGGGGTTGTGGAATACTGGAAGATTCTGCTGGATGTGGTGTCACACCAGGTGATGGTGTTATAGGGGTAGGTTTTCCTGAACAATCTCTTCCAGATCAACATTAACATCTGAAGAGCTCCTTTTACCACGGGACCAATCCCAGCAACCTTGCTCATCAAAGGTAACGTCTTGACTGACAATTACCTTCCAGGATATTGGATTATACAGCTTGTATCCTTTTTTCATCTGACTGTAGCTGAGGAAAATGCATTTCTCTGCCTTATCATCAAGCTTCTTCCTCAAAACATCAGGTACATGAGCATAGCAAATACAACCGAACACTCGTAGATATCCAATACTGGGTTTGCGTCGAGTCCAAGCTTCATGTGGAGTCTTTCCGAGAACACTTCTAGTAGGGCACCTGTTCAACAAATAGAATGCACAAGCAACTGCATCACCCCAAAAACCTTTGGGTAAATTCTTCAAGTGCAACATACACCTGACCATATCCATGACTTTTCTATTCTTCCTCTCAGCTACTCCATTTTGCTAAGGAGTGTATCTGGCTGTCATCTGATGATTGATGCCATGTTTCTGCAAGAAACCATCGCAGACAATATATTCTGTGCCTCTGTCTGTTCTCAAAGTCTTGATAGATCTTCCACACTGCTTCTCAACATTCGCCTTAAATCTTTTAAAAGCATCACAAGCATCTGACTTTTGCTGCAAGAAATACACCCAAGCTTTCATGCTAAAGTCATCAATAAAGGTAATAAAATACCTGGAATTTCCATTTGATGGAACCTCCACTGAGCATAAATCTGAATGCACCAGCTCCAAGGGCTTACTGGCTCTTCATGCCTTTCCTATGGGAAATGGGTCTCTGTGCTTCTTTCCTAAGACACATGTCTCGCAAACTTTATCTGGAGAATTTATGAAAGATAATCCTGAAACCATCTTTCTAGATACTAGTTGTTTCAGACTTCCAAAATTCACATGGCCAAACCGCATGTGCCACAACCAATTCTCATCAGAAATCACTGAACTAAAGCAAGGTAAACTATCACTATTAATAAGCAGCGGAAACAAACGGTTTTGTGACATTTTTACCTTTGCTATTAGCCCCTTCTGTGCACTATTGATGGTGCAAATTCCTTCGTGGATCGTATGTCATATCCTTTCTCCGAAAGTTGTCTCACACTCAATAAGTTCTTCTGCAGTTTTGGAACAAACAATACATCTGAGATGGCATTCTGGGACCCATCCTTCAAAGTGATAGAGATTTTGCCCTTCCCCATCGCTGGCACCGTTGTGTCATTCCTAAACTTCACCGATGAAGTAAAGGATTCATCTAACTGAGTGGATATCTTCTTTTCCCCACACATGTGGTTGCTGCAGCCCGAATCCAGAAACCATTTGTTCTTGGCTCCATTGTCTACCATGTTGTATGCTAGCAACAACAATGTTTCTGAACGATCATCATCTGCAACATTTGCTTGGAAATCTTGCTTTCTAGATCTGCACTCAGACTTGTAATGGCCAATTTTTTTTTTTGCAATTAAAACACTGAACCTGAGATTTATTCCTCTGATTAGTGTTGTTGTTGTTGTTCCCTCCGCCTGTTCTCTGGCTAGAACTGGAAGCACCTCCTCTTCTGTTTTGCGAGTTCTGACCCCACTGTCTAGACTTAGAATTCCTCTGAGTCTCATCTTTGTCTCTCTTAAGACTTAACTGGCTTTGTAAAGCCTCATCAACCTCAATTTCTGACTTCTCATCGAGACGTTGTTCATGGGCTTGGAGTGAGCCCATCAACTCATCCATCTTCATCATCTCGAGATCTTTGGACTCCTCAATGGCAATCACCTTGTACTCAAACTTTGAATTCAGTATTCAGTATTCAGATAATCTTCTCCATAATCTAAACATCTGAAATTGTCTCACCATTGGACTTCATCTGATTAACAAGTACCAATATCTGTGAGAAATAACCTGCCATCTTCTCTGTTTTCGTCATTTGAAGAAGCTCTAACTGCCTCCGCATAGTCTGCAGGCGAACTTTCTTCACCTTTTCAGCTCCTCTGTACGTGTTCATCAGAATATCCCATACTCCTTTTACTGAAGTGGCATGTGCGATTTTCTCAAAAATCATTGGATCTATCGACTGGTTGATGAAAAACCCCGCATTCGGATCCTTTCGAGTTGTTGCAGCATCTGTTGGACTAACAATACCCTCGGAAACAACAGTCCACAACTCTTGGTATTCAAACAAAAGTTACATCTGGACCCTCAAATACTTAAAATTTGTCTTTCCATCAAATTGGGATATTTGTGACTGAATTATATTATTTCCAAAATTGGAGGTAGCCATTTGTAAATTACCAAAAAAAAGGGATTATTTGTAAATTTACTAGAGAGGGGTATTATGTGTAATTTGACACACAATACATAAATCCAAGAAACTTTTGTTGTGTCCCATCAAAAAAACACAATGATTAAAAGAAATAGAATGATAAAAAAAACACAATGATAAAACTTTGCTTTTCACTTTTTTTAAAAAAAATTTGCTTTTACTTTATTTCCTTTTTTTTAAGTTATTTAAAAAAAAAAAAACAGACCCCTCTCTCTGCTCCCACTCTCTCCTCTGATCAAAACAGATCAGATACCCAAAAAAAATCCTCCCTCTTTCAACCCAAACAGAAAAAAAAAACTATCTTAGGATGTCTATTTGACCTCCTAAACGTCCTCCGGTCACGATGATTCTTTGAAATAAATGGAAGGTGATCACTAGCTGCACCTTCTGATGTTGGTGGTGTCAACCCACTCTCCCGGTGGTCGGTGGCTGGTGGTGGTGGAGATAAATGACTCCGGTAACTTCTGAGTTTTTTTCTTTTCGTCTGAACCTCCTTTTTCTGGTTCCGAAAAAAATGCCTATGAACCTCTCTTGGTTCAAATCCGGCACCAGTGAGTTTTTCCGGCTATCCGATTCCTAACTGGAATCTAGCTCAGATCACTCCCTCACAGTGTATCTCTCACACTCACAGTCTCTACCATACTCACCTTCGAGCTCCCAAGCTCTCAAGCTCTCAAGCTCTGATACCAAATGTGAACAACAATCAATTTGTAGAATGCACTACTTTGTATTGAATTGAGTTAATTAAAATAAACTGGATCAACTCTTACATATGTTGGAATCCTGACAACTATTAAGTGTGAACATTACTTAAATATTTGTATGCTGTCTAACTAAACAGCCTAACATTATCAGCAGACTTTGTTGATTACACACAAGCACACAATAGCTGACTAGCAGACAATACTGACTCTATTAACTTAACAACTTGGTTTAGATTAAATCCTACAAATACTAACTGCATGTAATTCTCTGGGCAACCACATAATTGAATTTCACCATGAAAAATAAAAACTTAATTTGAGGTTCAAAATATTGCTAATACTTAGCCCCGTCCTGCAGTTATTTTTCAGTATGTTTTTGTTTTCCAAAAATGATTTCAAATTCGCGTTCGTTAACCGTTTTTCATTTTATTTTCACAAAATGAAAAACAAAACCAGTGTTAACAGTGAAATATTTGAAAAACACAAAATACTTGTTTTTGTTTTTGTTTTTAGTTTCGTTTTTTTTTTTGAAAATTTTTTAATTGCTTTATTTATTCTTTTCTTCTTTTTCCATATTGTCTTTGTCATCTCTTAATGTCGAGTCGAAAATGTAAAAAATAGGCCCCGTATATATGTTCATAGTTTTTTTAATATAAATACCATATATAACCTATTTCCATACGGTCAACGCGCAAGGAATCTGTTGACCAAGGAATCACCAATTTACATAGCTCTCTCAAACGAGGACAGTCAGGACACTCGACCTATAATCAAAAAACAGAGCATTACAAATAAAATGCAATTAGAATAGAACATTAAAATAAACATTAAATTATAAATAGAACAATAGAACATTAAAATAAAAATTACAAACGAAAACAAAATTAGAAATTACCTGAGGGCTGGGGTAGTGAGAGATTGAGAGTATGAGACACAAGAGTCTCATATGAGAGATCGAGAGAATGAAGTTATACAGAAAATGAGGAAAAGAATAGAGAAATGAGACCTGAGAGAGTCAGAGAGAGGTAAGAGGTTAAAAGTAAGTAAAAGTCTAAAGATGATGAAAGAATAAGGAAAAAGATGAGTACTGATTAAAGAAAAAGAGTAAAATACGAGTAATGATAAACGACTAAATTAGTTTTTTTTTGTCTCTGGTGCGAGTGGTGTATCGAGATTAACAAGAATTGAGTAGCTATTTTTTTTTAATCTAGACCCCATGTTTATCAAAATGTGAGCACTCAACACAACAACATAACAAAAAAATAGGCCCCTTTTTAGGCCTTTTTTTCTTGCGCCCTGGGCCGGCGCCCCTGGTGCCCCGCCTCACGGCCGGCTCTGGTAGCAACTAAAAAACACAATCAACCAAGGACAAACAAAACAACAACATAACACAAGTAATTTTTATGTGGTTCATTAAAATTGGTTACATCCACATAGGCACCAATTTGGGTACAGTACTTTTGCTACGGTGGAGTTGAGAGTGATATTTTTATACCAAATTTAATTATGTCTACTTTTTAATAGACGGTCGATAAATTGTAATTTATAAACTTTGATATCGATAAAAATAATACTATTGTGAATTTCTCAATGGTATCTATAAAAGGGTATTATAATAGGGCGCGGAAATAAACAAAAATATCCTCTATTTTATTTGCTTTTATGGTTTTGCGTGCGGCGTTTTTTCAAATCCTATAAAATGCTATCTCAACCCAGTTTTATACCATTCTCTCATAAAACCCCTGTAATTGCTATCAATTACAGAATTTTTTTTCCAAACGGCGTAAATTCAATGTTGTTAAATTCAGGTTTCTTGTAGTGTGAAGAGAATACATCACTCCACTATACAGCAACAGTTAGTTATCTTGTAGGAGTTTGTTATCTCTTAGAAATTAATAGTAATTAGGTTTTTGAGAGGACCAAAAAAGACATGTATCATCTCCATCTAGCATGTAAACATGGTCATGCCAAAATAGTAGAGGTGTTGCTAGGAAAAGGCCTAATGCAATTGAATTTCTTTGTAATAGAGTCAGGAGTATTTTTCATATTGCAGCATGAGCGGAAAAGAGGAAACAGTGAGGTGTATACTCGAAGAAAAAGTATTAGATGAACTTGTTAATAAGATGAATAAGGATGAGAATAATTATTAAACAGTTATTTTACATTTTAATAATTAATATTTAAGTTTTTAATTAATAAATAGTTAATATTTTGGTAAAAAAAATATTATACATAATATACATGTTTGTTAAAATACTTAGAATATTATATATTGTAATAATATAATATATGAAGAGTATTTATAATTATTTTAATAATGATACCTAATGTCAATATTGGAATTATAAAAATATATTAATTTGAGGGTGTATATACACTTTTAGCAGGGTGTAAATATTGTTACTCAAAGGGTGCTTTTGCTACACTAGATAGGACTGAGATTAAATTAATTTTAGTCCAATCCCATGTTTGGTGAGTTCAGACAATCGGGCTATTTTTATCCCAAGTTCAATTTTATTCCGTTAGAGATGATAAAATAATTTCCTTCAAATCAATGGGATTATTTTTATCACATCATCACTGATTCAACTCCTTCACCAACCAATTTCATCACCAGACACAAGATCTCCGCTCTCCAAGTTCCGCTATGTCGTTGTGATGTCTTTCGTCGTGACCACTAGAGCTTCACACGCCTTTAACTTCCGCCGTGTGTCTCTCACTGTCGTTGCGCCGATCGTCGTCTCAATCAACACCTCTGGTGCGATATCCTCTCACCAGTGGAGATCTAGACTGAGATTGGCCAAGGTGGTCCAAAATCAGTGAGAGAGAAGAGAGAAAGGAAGATTCAATTTTTTTCCCACCATCGTGGTGGTAACAAATGAGAGAAAGAGATAAGAAGGCACTTTTTAGTTTTTTTTTATCCAATCCCATTACATATCAAACAAAGCATTGGACTAATTTTAGTTATATCATATATCGCACCAAAAACCAGAAATGTTATAATTAATCCAATCATTTTCCATTCAATCTCATCTCTTAAAAATAGTTCAATCATATCTCGTACACCAAACACATCCAAAATGTTTCTATTATCCAAATTGGAGAGATTTCGGACTGATTTGGAGTGGCCAAGCTAAGCTTGGATCCAGGCCCCTTCAGGCCCAAATTTGATTTTAAAATGTAGTTAAATTTATTTAGTTTTTTGTCTGGGCCCTCTTTCCAAATTTGAAGAAGTTGGCTTAGCATCTGCAAATTGATTTTCAATAGAAAAAAAACGAAACAAAACAAGCATGCATCTGAATATTACCCTTATTGTTGATTATGAATGCTGATTATTGTTTGTTTGTGGTAAAATAAAATAAATAAAATAGATTTTTTATGCTAATTGCGATATTCAACCTATACAGTTAAATGGTAATGCACCAACCAATACAGTTTTTCCCTCTTAGATCGACATCAATTTATTAAAGTGAGAATTTTTTTTCTCTATCTTTATCAGTGTATTCGATCACTAAAAAAACAAAAAAAAGCAATAAAAATTTACTTCAACAAATATAGTTGTTTTCATAATTTTTATTTATCTTATTTGAAGAGGAAACTCTGGAGTTTAGTTCAGCAAAATATGGATTCTCTACTGTTGATATGTACAGTGAATTTCGAAGATTTTAAGCATCCCATTCCAACTTAATACTACTGCACTGCATATTCAATCCACTTATTTCTGGGAAATACCACTGAATGACTAAATAGAGTTCCTTCTAAAATCCATTTTAGATAACTGTAGTTGAGATTCCATATAAATTTTTAAGGGTTCAATTAATTAATATGTGCTCTAAAGTCTACCATGTGATAAGTATTTAATTAAAATTTAAATAAACAATTCATATGTGTTCTGTTATTATATTAATATACAACT
The DNA here is from genome assembly GCA_033220585.1 of Dipteronia sinensis. Lineage (NCBI taxonomy): Eukaryota > Viridiplantae > Streptophyta > Magnoliopsida > Sapindales > Sapindaceae > Dipteronia > Dipteronia sinensis. The sequence continues at coordinate 39,899,982 of CM065645.1, forward strand.
TTCTGTTTCAAAACTCTAAACTCATTTGAACTTCATGTGGTCTATGTATTAATTAAATGATTAAGGTAAATTGAATGATGCTTAGACTACAATATAATATTAGTATATTAATTGGATTCCCTTTTTTTCTTTTTAGAGTTGATTTCAAAAAATTATTGAAGATCACTTAAGAAGCTGAATCCATCGAAACTTGTTGAGTATTGTTTATTTACATAAACAGATTAAGTGATGCTAATTTTCATCTTTACATTAAAGAAAATCAACACATTACTTGATGAGATGTCAGTCTGACTTCTTGTGCAATTTTCTTGATACTTTCTTCATCATTAGCCTACTAAAGAATTTCGACATATATCTGATAGATTTTAAGAAGGGATCTAAATTTCTAATGAAATTTGTAATTTTTATTCAAGTTTATCCGATTAATTTTCAGTTTCATACAAACCTTTTTAATAATTAGTTGTTACTTGTGTTATAGAAGTTGAGCTGTTTCTACTTTCTACTGATCATGAGATGCAACAAATATTTGGAAAGAATTTTAAGAATAATGTTAGTTTATTCTTTTAGACCTAGCTAACGTCTCCTATAATGAAGAATATATATATATATATATATATATATATATATGTGGGAAGGATCCCAACCCCCAAACATTACACAATATGTTACACCATTTTTGGACCATTAGATTATAATGAGTTGGATGGTAGAGATGCACTCATACCCATGATGACCATCTGATTTATACACCTCACTCCATCTTCTCTCCCTTTTTTTAATCCGATTAAAAATGATAAAGAAAAAAGCAATCATCCACCATCTCCACAGCCATCTAATCTCCAATTCTCCATTAACACAATCATCCACCACCATCACCATCACCAATCGAATAATATGGATTATTTTTCTGAGATTTGTGGTTTTTTTTTTATGATTCTGGGGTTAGTGATGGTGGTGGATGATTGTGTTAATGAAGAATTGGAGATTAGATGGCGGTGGAGATGGTGGATGATTGTTTTTTTCTTTTTCATTTTTAATTGGATTAAAAAGAGAGAGAGAGAGAGAGTAGATGGAGTGAGGTGTATATATCAGATGGTCATCATGGGTATGAGTGCATCTCTACCATCAAACTCATCATAATCTAATGGTCCAAAAATGGTGTAACATATTTTTTAATGTTTTGAGGCTGGGGATCCTTCTCCATATAAATATATATATATATATATATATATATATATATATGTATGTATGTATGTGTGTTCCGCGCTGTCGTTTTGATCAGCAGTGCAAAGTTATATATACACACTTGACATGTCAAAGGGAATTTTAAAAGTTTGAGCATGGTATAATTCCAACTTTCACTTTTGATATTTTGGAGAACAATATTTCTGATACTTTTGAACCTCAATTGCAAGAAAAGAATTATGCCAAGAGTTTTTTTATTTTTTGAAATTTAACATCATTTGAGTTAGAGGTTTACCGGGACTTATAATATTTCTTTGGAGTAGAATCTCCCACACTTTTGTATTTGATAAGCAAAAATGAGACAATATTTACAATACCAAACTCGAACCATGCATGGTAGGAGCTTCTTTAATATCTCCAACCACCAAGATGCTCAGGTTAACTCCCAAAAATAGCCAAACAATGTTTAGCCTTATCTACCCATAAAACTTTCCAAATTAAATTAAATTATCATAAATTCATAAAATGTGTCTAAATACCCCTAGCCTGGTGACATTATCTCCGTCCTTCTCAACTTTTTCTTTCTCTCTCTATCTTCTTTATTTTTCTTTCATTCTTACTCTACGAACAACCTAAAACTTTTTCTTTCTCTCTTTCTCGCTTTCTTCTTTATTTTGCTTTCATGCTTACCCTATAAACAGCTTAATTAATTAAAGTGCTCGAAATCAACATCTTAAGCAAATCTGCTCTTAAATTTTTTAGATTAAAATGTTTAAGCATCATATTCTAACTTTCACTTTTGAAAGTTGGAGAACAATAATTTTTATATATTCGAACCTCATCAAAATTTTGAATAATGTAAAGCAAGAAAAGATTCATGCCTATGAGTTAATTCCCAAAATTAGAAAATTGTACTTGTTAATGATTTTTTTTCTTCCTAAAAATGTGACTTCAAAAGATTGTTTGCAAATTTGAGGAGTTAATTATAAATTTACCCTTAAACTGGAGATAAAAGTATTGTACCATTGGTTCTCCAAGGTGGTATTAGTGTCTATATATGTAGTAAATAAAGTTATAACGACGTTACCTTGTGGTTTAAGTACATTAGAAGTACGACAGAGACAGAGAGTGACTATGCTTCAAAAAAAAAAAGTACGAGCGTGTGACTAAAGAAAGAAATAAAAAGAAAAAGTGATATACCCCTTGATTGGATAATTTATGGCCAAGAATATGTGTGATGCACGTTCATTAATCATGATTAACCACTTTCTTGTTCTTTATTAAAGTTAACAGGGGGTAAATGTAATGACCTCCCTGAAGTAAGCCATAAATGTATGCTATAAATATAGTTAGAGAAATATGCATTTAACTATTTAGATATCTCTTGCTCTTAAAACTAAAATAATGATAATACCAAATTACTCTTAGTTATTAAAATTTAAAAAAAAATGAAGATAATATTTTTATTTAAAAAAACGAATGAGTTGCTTGCAGCCTCCGGTCCAAGATGTTTACAAAATAATTTAGATGCTTCCATTACTACATTTAGATTGGTAGGTGTCGGAGTGGTGATCCGAGATGATGAGGGATATGTCATGGCTGCTTGTGTGAAACGGTTTTCAGCATCATTTTCTATTTGGCTGTGTTGAAGATTGTTGCCTTTGGCAAGAATTACTGCCTTGAGTCAAATTCTTTGAGTGTTATCAATCTGATTAAATCCAAGTCTTTAATTTCACTTGTTTGATGTTGGAGTGGTTCTGAGAGGTATTGATACGTTGACCACTTTGTTAGAAGTGGTAGAATTTAGGGGTCGTTTGCTTTTTTGTCTAAAAACTGAACAGTCATGAATTTTTCTAAAAACTGAATAGAGACTGAAATCTGAACGTTAATGAGATTTTTTTTTCTCACATCTGAATGTAATGTCAATAATATTTGTTTTTTTTTTTAAATAAAATTGTCTGAAAATAAGTAATTTTATCTTTCTACTTATACAAATTAAATGAAGTAATTTAACATGCATGTTCTTCTGCAAACAAAGTTTAATTTAACAAAAAAAATCATCGAATAATATAATTTTACGTGTTCTGCAAACAAAGTTTAAGTTCAATTTATTATATAAAAAAAAACAGTTCGAGTTATTTTGCACGTTGTCCACGTTTCCGGTTTATATAATTGAGGAAACTATGTTTGTTTGTTTTTGTTTCGTGGATCATATACGCCGGAAACCAAATAAAAAAAGTTACTAATTATTTTATTTTTGAAACATGTTCTTGGATTATATGCACCGGTCTCTATGAGAAATGTTAAGAGTTTTTTTTTCGTTCTAAAAGCTGTTTAAAATAAAAAAATATGTTAAAGAAAGATCTCCATACAAAATCAAATTATGATAAATTTGGAAATATATCTTTTTTGAGAGGATAGACTTGGAAGATAATATTTTAATTGTAATCCTGTGATTTGAAATTAAGTTAAAAATCATGATTTTTTTACTTTATTTTTTAAGTTGTTTCAGTTGTTTGACCACTTATAAAAACAAACGAAACAACTTAATGAGTTAAATTCAGATCCGTTAACTTTTAAGTGAAAAGAACAAACAACCATTTTATTTAAATTGTCGAGAATCTAATATTGTAGCTCATTCACTAGTTCAATCGGCTCTCTCAAAGGACCACGAATTGATCGGGATGGAGGAGGTTCTTTCATCTGCATGTGTGTAAGTTTGTTTAGGGTAATGTCCGATGTAATTTTTAAGTCTGTTTGGTTCTTTAAGAATCCATTAAAAAAATAATTATTATACAAATACTTGTTTTAAAAATACTGCAATATTGAACCAACGCGCTCAAAGAAGAGCACATGATCAGATGTGTACAGCAGATCCTCAAAACTCATTGGGTGGTTTTGGTATCGTATACTGGAACGTACTTTCACTTGATCAAGCACACGCAAGTTAGTGAGTCACACTAGCATCATATATATCTTGAATTTGGTTTATCTATTAACCTAATCTTTTTTCTTGATCTTTTTAAAGTATGTAATTTGTTGTTGATAAAGTGATCGTAGAAACTAATCACATATTAATTACATATTCATTCTAATACCTATACTTATCTATCACACTAGCGTCATATATATATATATATATATATATATATATATATATATCTCATGAGCTTATATACACAAAAATTGCAAGTTTTTACGATTTCAATTATTAGGAAGTGGTTTGGATGGAACCCGCCCATTTTGAAGCGGCATTCAATGGCGACCTCAATAAGTTTCCATTTTGTGTCATCGAGGGAGGTTATGAGCCTGAGAATCTGTCTGAAATTTTCAACAAATTAACCCCTTCTGGGAATTCACTTCTACATGTGGCCTCCAGCTCTGGTCACGAAGAAATGACTCAACTCATAGCTCATAAATTTCCCTTCTTGATCACCAAGCAAAACTACGAGGGCAACACTGCACTTCACCTTGCTGTTAGAGCTCGGAAATTTAACACTGTCAAAATACTTGTCAACCTTTCCAAACAAAGTCCAAATACTACTTCCACCGACACTTTACTGACCTTGAAGAATAAAGCTGAAGAAAATACAGCTTTGCATGAAGCTTTGCTTACATTACATGCATCAAAGAAAAATGTAAACATTTCAGTAGATGTGGCTTGTTACCTGGTTTCAATAGACCCAAATGTTTCTTGTCTTCAAAACAAAGCACGTAAGTCTCCGTTGTGTATGGCAGTCGAATCAGGTAACAAGGAAATTGTTGAATATATTTTGAAAGCTCTACCTTATCAAGGCAATGGTTTGCTACAAAGACTCCAAGGGAAGTCTCCTGTACATGTTGCCATTGAGCAAGGAAAGTTAGGTATGTATTCTTAGCATCATTGCATGTCATTTCTCATTATGGTTCAAATTTTATTCTCATTTTGATGTCCTTTCTTGTAATTTTCAGATATGTTGAAAGTAATTAAGGAACGAAAAGCAGAGCTAATATTACTCTCACGAGATGAGGAAGGGAATACTCCACTCCACTTTGCAGCATACATGGGTTGCATTGAGGAAGTTCTCTACCTCTTAGAAATCAAGAGTGATTGGGCCTTTGAGAGGAATTCTAAAGGCTTTTATCCTCTCCATTTAGCATGTGAAAATGGTCATATCAAAGTAATCAAGGAGCTGCTTCGAAAGTGGCCAGATCCAACTGAATTGCTCTGTAATGAAGGTCAAAACATTCTTCATGTTGCAGCCAAAAGTGGAAAAGATAACGTGGTTAGGTGTTTACTCAATGAAAAAGGTACTGATAAGCTTGTTAACAAAATTGATATAAATGGCAATACGCCTTATCATTTGGCAGCAATACATGGCAATTCTATGATACTTGTTACTCTAATGCGTGACAAGCGATCAAAGATCGATCTTGTAAACTACCGAGGCCTGACAGCATATGATATTTTGGAATCAAATATATATAAGGTATGATTATTCACTACTCAGCTCAAACCCAAATTCAAAGAGAGATGGTAAGACTTTTAAGAGTATATATATAAAATTAAACTTCTCTTTCTTGTGTTTTTCTTAGGAGCACGACCATCAAATTGATGTGAATGAGAGAAACCTAAAAGCTTCTGGAAATGTGGAGGAGAATTCTGCAGAGGTTGACTTGAAGAGTTATAAAAAAACAAAGCAATTTCAAATGGTACGAAATACTAACCGCATGTAATTCTCTGGGCAACCACGTAATTGATTTTCACCAGGAAAAATAAAAACTTAATTTGAAGTTCAAAATATTGCTAATACTAAAAGTTATTGCAATTGAAGGACAACTTGTTCATCATGACCTGTGAATATATACAAGTATCAGATTTGACTAGGAGTAATATTAGACAATTCATGCATTGGTATTGGTCGATCATAGTTTTTTATTCTCTTTAATTAGCATCAATATAAAATGGAATTTAATGCGTTGGTTGAAAATTTCTTTTACCATACAGATGATGACATATTCAATGTTATACATGTATCATGACATCCTTCAATGGATGTTTAGAAACTTCCAAAGGTGGTGTGAAAACTTTCTAAGGTATTGTGAAAATGTGGGGATCAGAAGCAGTCGTCCTCACCACCACATCACAAAGAAAATATCGCGTATCAAAAGAAAGCCACCAACCCCAAAACAAGATCTTAATAACACCATAAACATTCTTTTTGTAGTCGCGGCACTTGTCGTGGGTGCGGCCTTTGCTGGTGTTCTCCAGGTACCTATTGGTGATGATAAGAAGGATAGTTACAATCACAAAGCTTCCCCTCCTACTAGTAGTAGTGCCTTTGGAGACATGGATAATGATGTGAGGCTAAGTTTCTTCCTATATTATAACATTATAACTATGAGTCTGTCCATAGCAGCAGCATTCACTCTCTTTTTGGCTCTAGTACTTGACAAAAATCTCGCCACTATATTGGTTTCTATTGCATTCTTGTTGTTGGAGCTTGCCGTTAGTTTTATGGGGTTTGCATTCTTTTGGGCTATGTGGATAAGAGCTAGGAACCTTAAACATGACCTTGCTTCTCCCAGCATTCTCAACATACTCACTATTTTTCAATATATTCAGATGGTCGTAGTTACAATTCCATTTCTTAATCTCACATTGGGACGTAAGGGATTAGCTTTAATCATCTACTTCCTTCTCTTTCTAATTTATTATCCTCTCTACAGAGTATGGAATCTGATCTGTTTTAATCCCCTGAAATCCTTTGTAAAATTTGTCATTTGTTGTTCTGTCTACGTTATCCCTTTTTATGTTGTAATGTACTCTTCTTTTTTTATCTTTCTTGTAAATCAAGTTGATGAGGTATTCTAGTCATAAAATGGTTTCGTCATAAAGGTTGGACTATATATCTTTAGTACAATTATGTATTTGATGGTACAAAGTATTATATTGTAATATTGTATCGGTTATATTTTGTTAATAATAAAAAATATAATATTTTTAAAAGATAATAATTTATTTTAAACATCTTTAACATGAAATAAATAATTTTTTATTTTTATTGATAAAAAATATTTAAATATATAGTTTCGTAAGCTACCACAAATACCTTACAAGACCTTGTTTGAAATGGGCTTATAAGAACAAGAAAGTAACCATAGCAACAAAAAACACAATCAACCGAGGGCAAACAAAACAACAACATAACACAAGTAAATTTTATGTGGTTTATCAAAATTGGCTACAACCATAAAGGCACCGATTTAGGTACAATGATATTTATATGAACTTTTATTTCAGTGGGACAGAGCGTGATATTTTTATACCAAATTTAATTATGTCTACCTTTTTAATAAGTGATTGATAAATTGTAATTTATAAACTTTAATGTTGATAAAAATAATACTATTGTGAATTTCTCAATGGTATCTATAAAATGGTATTATAATAGGGCACAGAAATAAATAAAAATACCCACTAATTTATTTGCTTTTATGGTTTTGCGTATGCCATTTTTTTAAATCCTTTAAAATATTATCTCAACCCAGTTTTACGGCATTCTCTCGTAAAACCCTTGTAATTGCTATCAATTACAACATTTTTTTTCCAAACGGCGTAAATTCAATGTTGTTAAAAATCAGGTTTTGTGTAGTGTGAAGAGAATACATCACTCCACTGTACATCAACAGTTAGTCATCTTGAAAGAGTTTGTTATCTCTTAGAAATTAATAGTAATTAGGTTTTTGAGAGGAGCAAAAAAAACATGTATCATCTCCATCTAATATGTAAAATTGGTCATGTCAAAACAGTGGAGGTGTTGCTAGGAAAATGGCATGATGCAATTGAATTTCTTTGTAATAGAGGTGGGAGCACTACAAGGAAAAATGCTTTTTACGATGGTTTTTAACCGTTATGAAAAGGTTTTAATGACGGTTTTATAAGCGTTGTTAAAGCTACTGTAATAGTTTATCACGGTTTTACTTTTTATCGTGGTTTTTAAAAACCATTGTAAATTTTTATCACGATTTCTAACAACTTTTAAACCTTGTGATCAATTGATGATAGCTAAAAACCGTTACGAAGTTCTTTTTTAAATAAATACAAGTATATACATAATCTCTTGACGATATTTTCAAAAGATTCTGCTTTACTTTTTTGTTAATTTATTTTAATATTATATTGTTTTCCATTTATATATATATACACACAAAATCTCTTAATGATGATATTGTTAAGATATACTGCTTTATTTGTTTGTTAATTTATTTTTAATATTATAATATTTTCCAAATATATATGTAATAAATATTAAGTATCTATATTCAAACTTTCAAAAAATAATCTCTATTCAAGATCAAAATGTATTGAAGATATTAAAATAAAAAGTTACAAACAACACCAAAATAAACAAAAATTTATTAGCAAAATCAATTCTAAAATACAAACTATTATACACAAAAGCTATGTTTAAATTTTCTTTGCTCATATACATGAAGAAAAAAAAAATCTTTGTTCATCTTCCTTGAGGCTTCCTTTCGAATATATGGCTGCATAGTATGAGAAACGATAGGAGTAAGTTTGACGAACAATAAAATTGATGTAAAAAAAAACTAAAACTAAAACTATACTATAACAACAAATCATAATAAAAACTTATTTTATCAATAAAAGAAAGAGAAAACAAAAGGAGATCGAAACAAAATTAACTAACCTCTTTTTAACGTCGACATAAACTTTCTTTTGAACAACTTTGAAGAAACGGTACCCAATTGCATAGATAGAGGTGAGATCATGATCTTCTGTTTTGTATAAACGTTCATATTCAAAATACTACAAATGTAAGTCACTCACTACCGGAGACCGCTACAAGTCCTAACCAATACATAAATAAATTAACCAATAAAAATAAATAAATACATAAAAAAGAGATTTATAATCCAAATCATGTGTTGAGTTCATTTGAAGTAAAAAACTCACCATGAATAGAGTTCTTTTATTTGTGAAGAGTGAAGATTGTGAGTGAGAGAATACTGGAAAAAAAAAGGTAAGAGATGTGAGAGTGACGGGTGGCTAGGGTTAGAAAGTGGGGAAAGTTAGCTATCAATTATTCTAATGATATGTTTAAATATAAGAAAAAAATTAACCTAAATTTATGTTGAAAATACACAAAGTGTGTCTAATATAACCTAGAGGGGGGTGAATAGGTTTTAGTTGATTTATTACCTACTTTTCGACTTAATCAATTTTAATAATCCTACTCCATATTAACAATCAATCAATCCAACATAAATATGCGGAAAACAATAAAAACACAAGGATTGATTTACGTGAAAAACCCTCCAACTGGGCAAAACTCACGGGCTATCCTTCTAGCCACATACGGTCCTCAAATCCACTATTTGAACGAAAGTTTACAACCTAGGTTGACCTCAAGTCACACCTACTTGGTCACTAACCCTTTCACTCTACCCAACGGGCCTTTAATAGTGATTCTTGACCACAAACTTGTGCACTAACTCACTTAGTCACAAAGCTTAACAATCAATGAAGAGGTTAAACAACCTATGTGAATATGTAAAAGATATTCAAACATGCAATTAATGATAGGCAACAATAAATGCTTATCTAAGGATTTAAAGATATCAATAAATGCAAATCCTAGATATCAATATCTAAATGCAAATGCATGAAGATTTAGCTAGAAGGGTAAAATCGTCCTAAATGCTAGCTATTAATGAACAAGGCTCTCAACCAACAAACAACAACTCAATCATGTTATAAATGCCAATAAACATAAAGATATGCAATAAAATCACATAAAAGAGCTAACCCTAGGCAAACAAGAACATAAATAAATACAAGGAGATTTAGGGCATGTTCAAGTTACCTAGTCAATGAAAGCAAGAAGAATCCATGATGAGATGATGCTTGAAGATGTTAGATGCACATGGATTTGTGTTTGGTTGAGTAAAGATGAGTTCTTGGGAGTTTCTCTCTCTAAGGGAAGCTTGGCCTATCAAAAATGGCTTCTTGAACTCATAAAAACGAGCAAGGAAGAAGATAGAGCATATATAAGGGAGCCCTAGTTGAAACAGCGTCGTTTTGAACTTAGGGCACAAAATCCCGTCAATACCGCTAGATGGACCGCGTCGCAGGCAAGTGTCCAGACCGCGGTACACACAGCAGTGCACCGTCTGGACAACAACGCGGTGCAGGGCGCTGTGCATGCAGGTGCACAGGGCTCGGTATGGGCAACAGAGGCTTACTGGACAACACCGCGACTTGGGTCGCTTTACGTGCAAGTGTACAGGAAGCGGTACATGAAGCATGACTCTGCTGAGGTATACTGCTCTGTATGCCGCGGTGCAAGCATGTCTTGCCAAGCGGTCTAGGCCGCGCTAAGAGAAGAAATTCTCTTTTCTGGGCAAACTCAACACACTAAGAGATGTGCAAAATGTGCAAGTGTGGAGTGTGAAAAGAGGCATACAATACATCATTCAATTTACATGAAGATAGGAACATAATGGATGCAAGTGAGTGTGTGCAACTAGATCTCTTCAAAGAAAGTTAAACTAATGAGATACCTTTGAAGTGCTCTTTGAGAGAGATGATGTCCTTGAAGCTTGATCACACTCAAGAGGCCTAAATTACCCTTACAAAGAATAATCCCCAATGTGGTTTGTCAACGAAATAAGCCAATCAAAATATGAGGAACTTACATATGTTTTAACTTTTCTTAACTTTTTATATTTTAATATTTCACTACAAAAAACGACTGTTTGTATTTTTTTTTTGTAAAGTGTTGTGACTAATAAATTTGAGAGATAAAAAATTAAACAGTATAGTTTTAGTGTAATTCTAAAAATTAATATATATATATATTTCTTTATCACACTAACAAAATAGTATGATAATTAGATTACATATAAAAATAAAACACATGATAACTTTGTCACGATTAATAAAATTCGTAATAACTTGATCACAATTTGATAAACATGTGATAACTTAATCACGGTTAATAAAAAATAGTATCCAATTGGTGCACATTTTAAAGGACCGTAATACTTTGATGTCAGTTTTAAATTATGTCATAAACACACGACAAATTAAAAAGACTAGTATCACTTGATCACGGCTAAAAAAAAAACCGTGATAAAAGCCTATTTTTCTTGTAGTGGAGTATTCTTCATATTGCAGTCATAAGCAGAAAAGAGAAAACAGTGAGGTGTATACTCGAAGAAAAAGCATTAGATGAACTTGTTAATAAGATGAATAAGGATGGAAATACACTTTTACATTTGGCAGCATTGAGTTGCAATCCTTTGGTGGTGGTCTGTTGTGGGATAAAAGATCAAAGCTTGACCTTATAAACAGTCAAGGATTGGCAGGCTATGATATTCTTTTTAAATTAAAAGAATTTCAAAGGTAAGATATATCCATTCACTACTCAACCCTAGAAGTGTAAAATGGGTAGTGCTGGGCCGGCAAGGCCTACATTTGCAAGGCCCATGCAGGCTATGGGTTGTGCTAGGCAAGGCACGAAACAGTGTCGTGTCGGGCCAGGCACAACCAATAATTATAGATGTAGCATAACACGTCATGCGTGCTGACACAGTCCAATACATATAGTGCTTATGTCATGCTAGCCCATGGACCGACCCATATACAACAACTTTTTGTTTTAAGAATTTAAAATATTAAATATGAGATTGTATTTAAATTAAGAATTTTAAGTTCTTAAATTTGTTTTGATTATTTACTAGATAAAAATTTATTGTTAAAATGTAAAGTATTAATTATAGATTTTATTTGAATGATTTAATTTAATTTCAATATTGCGAAAACAATATTTTAGCAGCAAAACATGTAATAAAGAAAATATGACACAAGTTAATATTTATATTTGATTGTTATATAATACAAATTTAATGAATAATAAGGAATATGATGAGAGTTGCATCACTGTATATCCCAACTAGGTTGACCACCTACTAAACTATATATCAATCATTTGCATTGCTCATCCATTACAATAAGAATACATCATTATTCATTACTTTGCTGATTAGTTTGGTTGTGTTGTGCCAATTCGGGCCACTTTCGTGCCGTGCTTTTTGTGTTGTGCCGGCCTAACGTGCCACACAACTCAGCCTAGCCCGCTATATTGTGCTTTGGCACGACCCAAAATTTATCGAGTCGAGCCAAACCAAGCATGTACGGAATCATACCTTGTAGGGCCATGCTTGAGTTATTATGACCCAATTATTTTCTTAGATACAGTAGGACTAGGGTATTAAAGTGATTAATGTTGGAAACTTGAGAGAGAGCGGAAATGTTGAAAGGATTCTTCAGAAATGATCTTTTAAAAAGTATGTAACATTAGACCCCTTAAAACCCATATCAATTAGAGTCAATATTGCTGTCATTGTAAGTTTATAATTACCGGTGGAGTTTATGTTGTAAGAAATCATACACACATAGAGAAATCTAAAAAGCAGATAATTAAGAAAGCAAAAAGAAAAGAAAAGAATAATATAAGAGATTTTACATGGTTCAGCAATTGTCTATGTCTACGGGACGCACCAGCACTCAAATCCACTATCTGAGTTGAATAAAATCCATCAATCTCTCTCTTTCAGTCTCTTTACAAGTTACTCTCTCTAGCAATTTCTCTCTAGCAATTTCTCTCACACCTCTAAGCATAGGGAAACATTATATGGGAGCACTAGGGTAATCAAAACCTACAAGGAAACACTTTTCTTTCCGTACAAAAATTTCTTGATTCGCTTCAGAACTGATGTCACCGCTGTCTGGGTTGCGGTATGCAACCCGCACCCTGTACCATGGTAAAGCTCTATGAAGCACCGCTCAGAATATTGTGGTTGCTTTTGCCACAGTTTGTACGGTGTAACACCTCTGACCTTGTGCCGCAGTATACGTACAGCGATTTGTGCTGGGGTATACGTACCGTGCTTTGTGCCACGGTCTTCTTCGGTAGAAACCTCTCTGAACTTCCGTAGATGGCACAGCTGTTGGTGTACTGCAGTTCACGCCACGGTCTTCTTCCTTGGTCGATTCTTCAAGCTTCAAAAATATAACAGTTCATTGTTTCAAGTGGGAAGAATGTAAAATAGAAAACGTACAAGACAACTTCTATTCAAGTTTGGTTCCGTTTACGATAATTAGCTCCTTTTATTTCATAAAATGAAATAAAATCCAACGCTATTAATATTGTAGATAATGACATCAGTGCTCTTTTACAAGTATGGGGAAGGTTTCCCCTGAAAATGACTATAGTCCAATTACTAAATTTGCACTTATCAAAAGCAAGGAAAGAATCTCAAAAGAAGATGTTAATAGCATAATTAACTTCTTTTGTGGCACTGCAATTAATGCCCGTGTGATTTATTTTACATCTGAATTGATCTAAAAAGGAAAAAGGACACATTAAGACATTGTATTGTTGTTGTTGCTTTTTTTTTTTTTTTTTAAGTCTCTTTGGATCTGAAATGAGCCAAAAAAACAAAGATCTAAACAAAAATAAGTCACAAAACTATACTTTTATCTGAAGAATGCAAAACTGAAAAAGTATTTAACACCTCAGTCCAGAAATGCCCTTGAAAAATATAACAATTGCAACCTTATTTTATTACTAAATCTTCTGGAGGAAGAAGATGTTTTTCTCCCAAAAAAATCTTTTGGAAACTTTCTCTAGTATTCTAAATTCAATTGATTTAAATATTCATTTATTATTTAAAATAAAAATGAATTATTTTATATTGTTAAAATAATCATTATTTATTATCTGGATGAAGAAGACGTTCTTCTCCAGTTTTTTTTCTTTTGGAAATTTTCTCTAGTAATCTAAATTCATTTTAAATATTCATTTAATTTTAAAAATAAATTGAATTATTTTATATTGTTAAAATAATCATTATTTATTTTCTTACACAAAAATAATTAATTTATACTTTCAATTTGGATGAAAATTTCAAATATTATTTTAAACTAAAAATATTATAAATAACTAAACAATATAATTATATTAAATACAAATACATAAATTTATTAATAGCTACAAGGGTATAATTGTCTTATTACCAGTTTTCAGATATTAGTATCTAGACATTGTAAATAAAAGTCAAGCATATCATTCAGATAGTAGGTTTTAGTAATTTTTCAGACTTTAATCGATTTCAGACACATTCAGTCTTCAGACGAAAGAACAAACATAACCTTAATGTTGGTTGTAATCTCCAAATGCCTTTGAATGGTTGAATGGGTGATGTTGTTGGCTCAATTCATACTAATCGTGCCATCATCATAGAGAATGTCTAGATATCGATCAAAATATGGTTTTGAGAAATGGTTGTTAGCTGCCGAATTCATGTTTGGCAACCTTGCAACAATGAGTCTATCAATTACAGTAATATTCACACTCTGTTCGGCACTATTACTTAATGACACGCTTGCGACTATATTGGTTAAGATTGCATTCCCATTTTTGGTGATGGCCCTTTCCTTTATGGTTGGAGCATTCTCGAGTGTTATTACACAATAAGAATGAAGACTTATGACATATCTTCCATCGGTGTTGAACTCATGGTCATGGATGGTGTTCTTCAATTTTTTCATTGGTTACTAATCGGTAGGGGTGGGCAAAAAACCAATAAACCGAACCGAACCGAACCGATGAACCGAACCGATCCAATCGGTTTTTTTTTCTGGTTTTCTTATGTTGACCGGTTTGGTTCGGATCATTTTTTTGAAAACCGATTGGATCGGTTTTTTTTCCGGTTCGTTATCCCAAACCGGAAAACCGAACCGAGATCCAAAAAAAAATATATAAATATATATATATATATATATATATATAACCTTAGTTTTAATGTTTAATAGTCCATGAAATTATAAAACTATGAAAATGTGCCACGTCATATTTTTTTCTTAGTTTTTTTATAAATATTATTTTAAACTAGTATTTTAATTTGTTCAAACCCATAATTTAATTTGGTCAAAAGTCCAAAAAGATTAAAATATGAAAATATGTGTACTAATTAAAACCTAAAAATTTGGTCCAATTGGTCCAAAACCGAAAAAACCGAACCGAACCGAACCGGTCAAATTTAATCGGTTTTTGATCGGTTCATAATTGTTAAGTTGATCGGATCGGTTCACTTTTTCAAAAACCAAACATTATCGGTTTTTTATCGGTTCACTCCAAAAGTGAACCGATCCATTAAACGCCCACCCCTACTAATTGGTATTCCATTGATTATTTTAGCTATCGTAGGGAAATTTTAACTCTGACAAATCACATATCCACTTTCTTTTCTTTAGTATTTATCTTTGACTACACAGATTACGGAAAATTGTTCATTTTCAACTGTGGACGGCGTATAATTTGTTTTTTTTTCAAATATTTCAAATCATTTTCAAAATGTTTGATCATCTATAGCCAACTTTTTTTTAAATGTATTACAATAAGTTTCATGCAGCTTTATTACGATCAAATTATAGATATGTCTAATGATTGTAGAGTTTGTAAAACTTTTTTATGAATTTTTATAATTTATCAAAAAGTTCCTTCTAAAAATTGGTGAAAAGCTTTCGAAAATGTATTAAAAAAATTTCTTATAAGGCTCCAATCGTTCTCAACAATTTTCTCCATTTTAGAGACTGAAAATAAAATATTCTTTGAATATTTATCTCCATAAATTTACAACTCCAATCATTCTCTATTTTATGACCTCTAAATAATAAAATTTTAATATTTTTCAAACTTTCTTTAATAAAATTGTTGAATATTGGAGATGTTAATGTTAATGTTTTGTTTTAATGAATTATTTGGAGTTAATTATTATGATATATGTTAATTACATATATAAAAGTTGATGGTTTGAAAACATTTATTTTGAATCAAAATACTTATTAATTCATTATTAAAAAATAAAAAAATAAAAAAATAAAAAAATAAAAATATAGTCAATATGATACTTTTAGTTGGTCGAACTACAATTAGTGTGGGTCGGATCGGATTCAGGTTAGGTCCAAGCAACTTGGTCTAGCCTGTCGAATCAGATGCGTCGTACCTACAAAAAAGATGAAAACAAACAGTAATAACAGGAAACTAATTAGAAAAATGGGTTGGTTGTCGATTTTGAGCCTTAGATGCGCCTAAACTGAGCGAAATGGTTAAGAGCGATTGTGGTTTAAATGAAGTGGAGATATTCTGGTGACCGGAGTTCATACTTTGACAGAGTGTCAGCACGCTAAAGCTTGAATGAGAGAAATAGAATTCAGAATCCTTTTCTAGTGAGGAAAGGGTTCTATTTATAGATCACCAAGATCAGCTTGAACATTAGAGAGTTGTTCGAAAATATCCCTAAAATCCTGACCGGATTTCATGGGATTATACATCTGTTTTACCAGTTCAAACGAGTATATGCGTTATCCACGACTTCATTGGTTGAGTTGAAGTAAAGGAGTGACTGAGTCAAACCAAGGTTTAGTCATGGTCTTTTCGGGTCGACCCGAACCAAGTGGGCTTGGACCGGATTCGGAATAAAATACTCAGTTGAAAGATCTCAATACAAATATTTCTAATTGTATAATTTTTATAGTTAATATATTTATGAATAAAAATTTTGATTAAATTAATTGAGTTTAATTAAAAATATGAAAAGTAGATACGAGATATAATAATATTATTTAATACAAATAATGAAATTGAGATTTGGATCTCTTTCTATAAATTAGGAGATCCAAATCAGATCTCCAAAATGAAATATCCATTTTGGAAAACCATTGTAACCAAACCGGTCTCCATTTTGGAGAAATAGAGATCAGTCCAATGGTTATCTAAATATTTCTCCATTTTGGAGACTCAAAATGGAATATTCTAGAAATATTTCATCTCCATAAATTTACAATTTCAACCATTCTTCATTTTACAATCTCCAAATAATAAAATATTTTTATTTTACTTTATAATTGATATTTCAAACTTTCTTTAACAAAATTATTTTCTTTTAATTATTTTAGATAATAATTTACTCACTTTTATTTAGTGGTGACCACGGTTCGAACCGGAACCGGGGTGGGGAACCGAACCATATCGGTTGTTCTAGACCGGCTCCCTCCTTTTTTTATTTATTTACTTTTTAAATTGTTGGTGTCAATATTCCAATAAATTTAGTTAACATATATTTTTACTTATTCTAATATTTTAATTTATAATTTTAAATTTAATTTAAAAAAAAGATTTGAACTATAGGAACTTGGCTTATTGATTAATATTAATAATTAAAGGTGTAATAAATAAAAAAATTTATTAAATTATTAAAATATAGTCAATATTATACTCGGTTGAAAGATCTCAACAAAATATTTTCAATGGTATAATTTTTATAGTAATTAGATTTACGAATAAAGAGTTATAATAGATTATTTGATTTTTGTTAAAAATGTAAAAAAGAAATTAAGGGTAAAACGGGAATTTAAAAAAATGAATAGTAAATTAGAGAATTATTTTTTGAGTCTCCGAATTTAGAGAACCAAAATTGAATCTCCATTTCTTTTGCATTGAGAAATGTGAATTGGAGAGTGGAGGCTCATTGGAGCTTCCACCTTCTCCATTTTGGGTTTTTAGAGACCCATTGGAGTTGGTCTTAGAGAAGAATTTTGTTATAAGTATAAACTTTATATTTATCCAGTTTTTCTATTGTCAGTTCGAACTGATATATCATTTTCTTACATGTGGGCAATTAGATTTAAAAAATGCTTTGACAAGTGCATGCAGCCAAGTCAAAGCATTTAAATCGGCACACATGTAAGGAACTGATATATTTTATGTCAATTCGAACTGACAATAGAAAAATTGAGTATATATAACGCAGCGGTGTATGGCGAAAATAAGAATGATCATTTCGTTGAACCCTGAGGCACACTCAGACGAACCTTAACGTTGCAACCAGTAGTTACCCAAGCATGGACCGCCATGCAGGGGCCATCATTCCCTAATCTTTGTTAGATAATAGTGCTCTCAAATCCTCAAAGAACATGTCGAATCCACGACAGATAAATGTTCCAAATGAACGATTTTATTAAAATCAATCAAAAGGTTTAAAAGTTACAATAATTAGAATTAATAATACTATTTATAATAAACTAATCATAATACAACTCGATATTTCTAAAAAAGACTACAATAGGAAAATATCAAAACTAATCAAAATCTTTTAAGATTCATGATTCCTAACTTGACTGGAAAACAAAAATCAAATCTTACTCAAAAGGTAAGTTTGATTGATTTCCAAAACCTAAATTTAATTCCTAATCAAACTAAAATAAATAAACTTGCTAAACAAGAAAATACCCAAATTAAAGAAATAAGAAAATAAAGAAATTCCCCAAATCCAGTCTGACCCGCTGGAGTCAAATCGCGGTCTGGATCTTGAGACACGAGTTGCGGTTTGGACCGCGGCTGATTCCAGTAACCTCTCTGGTAAAAGGGTGCGGCTTGGGCCGTGGGGCATCAGCAGCGGTTTGGACCGCGGTTCCTTCTTCTTTGTCCTACATCAATATATCTACACGTATTTAGAACAAATTTTAAAAGAGAAGGGTGAAAATCACTTTAAAATGACTGTTGTCTTGTTTAAGTTAGAAACAAATTGTAAATAAATAAATAAAAACAATTTCAAATATTTGTAATTAAAAAATGTTATATATTTAATTTTAACCCATTTATTTTCTATATATGTAAAAAAAAACCCCTTTATTTTCAATAGATTTAAATAATATTCCTTTTTTGAAAAACAAATAATATTTTCTTGCATAAGTTAAAAAGTGCATATTTAATTTTATTTTAAACACTAAGCAGTAAGCACCTTATCACGGTAGTGGTGGAGGTTGAAATTATATTATTTGGCAGACCAGTAACTCATGTAAGGGTTAATAACCTTTTTTTTCTTTTTTTCTTTTTTTCTCTTAGAAATAATAAAGTTAAAAAAATAGAAATAATAAAAGGAAGGGTTAAATTCATTTTAACCCTAAAAGGCTAAAAATAAAGATCCACAATTCTTGACGCAAAAATAAAATAAATATTGCGCGAACAGTCTGGCTAACTAACAATTCTCGGATTTAGTCAAACCAAAGAAAAACCCTAGATTCTGATCCCCTCGGATTCAATCTAGGGTTCAGTGCGGCTATATTTTTTTTTGTTTTGTTTTTCTTTTTCATAATTTGATCAACTAGGTTGGGTTCTTGGGCAACAAATTAAAAAATGATGAGCATGGTGAGGAGTTGCATGCAATCATTATTGAAGATGGTGAATTCGGTGATTGGAATGGTGGGCATTGCGATGATATTGTACGCATTGTGGCTGATTAGGGTTTGGGAGATACACATGGGTCATTTCCTTCCTGCCGGTGATCATCCAGTTCCATGGTATTAGTTTCATCTATTTATCAATCGGTTTTTGAGTTTCCCATGTTTTATTGCCTGTATTTTTCTCGTTTACTTTAGGGGATTGATTTGTAGAATTAGTACGTGTTTTGCTGACTGGGAATTTGATAAAGTTTTGATTTTGTTTTTTTATTTGGTGTGGTTCTCTGTTGTTGGCTGCTGACAGAATGTAGGTAGAGAGAATGAATTGAACTAATGTGTATTCAGTTTTTCAAAGTTTGAAGGTTGAGAATCATATGTTTAAGAGTTATAAACTTTGAAGTTTGATGATTCTCCCTACTGAGAATAAACAAATGGAAATTTTGTCTGTATTTGTCTCCCACTCCTTTCAAAGTTGTATGTGTAGTGGTTTAGAAAGTAAAAACTTTGAAGTACTTTTTATTGGGTTTATGGTTATTGAAGCTTATTGGTTTCTTTAGGCGGGCTGAATTTCCTTTTGCTATAAAAGCTGCATTGGGGGAAGAGGGAGTGGCATAGGGTTCCCTTTCGGTGTTCTTTGGATATAAGTTTGGAAACCCTTCCAATGCCTTTAATTGAAGTATTTTTTTATTCTAAAATAAAATGAGGCGAGAATAGTGTTTTGTAATGTTAATGGAGTTTTGTTTTAAAGGATCTGACAATCGAGAGATTGGTTCTATCATCATGATTCAGTTTATACTATAATGTAAGGGGTGAAATTCCTGTTCTTAGATATTTTTTATTTTTATCTTTTTCTTTTTGCAAACAGTGAATGCAAAATAGTTTAATATAATGTATTCTCATCTGAATTATTTCATGCAATTTATAGCATTTTATTTTGCATTTATTGCAGGTTCATTTACACTTTCCTTGGACTTGGGGTCATTTTGTGTGTGATCACATGCTCAGGTCATATTGCAGCTGAAACTGTTAATGGTTGTTGCCTTTATTTAGTATCCTTTTCCCTAATTAGTAAATGAGTATAAATGCTTCCTTAATTTTGCCTTTTTATACAGGCTCTGTTTCCATTTAATTACTCTAGTTTGAGAATATGGAAATTTACTTGTGGGTTGATCTGTTTGATGCAGTTAGGCTAAATTGACCAGCATTATTATGAATAAACCATGCTACTATGTACTGGGAGTTGCAAATAACGGTATGAATGCAATACTTCGTGCTTGCAAATAGAAGTCTAATTTCGCAAAATAATATCCAATGGTTTTGACCTGGATTGATGGTGAAATTTTATGATCAGTATTGAAGTCTCACACCATAACCACATTGAATTGCAGTCTATAAATGTTTCACGACTTTGAGATTAAAAAATAGATTCTACTATTTCCTATTTCTGAAACTTTTAGTACTAGCATAATGCAATTTATTTATTTTTCGTCGGTGAAATTTTTTATAGAACCTGAACATTTGCTTCACTGGAGCTACATTAACTAATAGTATCTGAATAAGAGTTCATTGTTGACCTTAAATGGGTACAGTATATGTTTTTTGTCATTTTGCTCCTTATGCTGGAGGCTGGAGTGACTGCTGATGTGTTTTTGAACCCTGACTGGGAGGAGGTATATCATACATTCAAACATTTGAATAGTTTATATGATATTTCGTGAGGTTAGGTTGCAGTTTACATGACTACACTTTTCTTATTTTTTTGAGAAAAATACATGAGTGCTGTATTAATAAAATCCAACTTGTCATCAGGACTTTCCGGAGGATCCAAGTGGGAGTTTTACTCAATTCAAGGAATTCATTAGGTCCAACTTTGAGATCTGCAAATGGATAGGCTTGTCAATTGTCTCTGTACAGGTATCTCTCAACCTGTAGAAGCCTGATAGATTGGTCTGGGGAATGATTGGGCCAATCCTCTTATGTCTTGCACACTTCCCTCACACCAAAAAAAGAATAAGTTTATATTTTCCGGATTTAACATAACAATTTTTTAGGTTTGTAGAATTCTCTTTCCTGATTTGGATGATTAACGGTGTCCTTCATTTGCAGGGGGTATCTTTTTTATTGGCATTGATGCTCAAGGCTCTTGGACCCCATCAATACTATGACAGCGATGATGAATATGCTCCTGATAGGGTTCCACTCTTGAAGAATGCTGTTCACCCACCTACCTATGTGGTTGGGAATCCTGTTTGCGGATCCAGAACTGATGCATGGACTATTAGAGTCAATGATAAGGTAGAAATCCTTAACCTTTCCATTGACCTTACTTATATCTCAATTTTGCACCTATATTAAATCACAAGCCATCATGAAGTTTATCATATCCTAAACAGCTATCAATCACCGTATTTTACTTGAATGTGTCACTACTCTTGACAAGTGAAACCATGTGCGTCACTGCAAGTCAGTTTGTTGCTTGTCCTTAATCTGCTTCCGGCTGCATGTACTCTCTTTTTTTTTCTTTTTTTTTTTTACTACAGAGCATTTCTGAATGAAGATAACTTCATGTTAGCTTCAAAAGGGGCCATCTTTCTATCTCCTTGTTTGGCAACCAGTATATTCTAGAGCTTTGCTCATTAGGGTACGGCTTGAGGGATACTATATTCACATATTTCTGTTACATGGTTAAACACTTCTGTGGTTATACATATAGCTAGAAAATTCACCCAAGGCCGTCATCACATTCGGATTTCTCTGATTTGTTATTTTCTCCTACTCTTTGTCCCGTAATAAGGCGAGCAGGTGACAGGTTTCGCATTGGTTAGGCCTCACAGTCATGTGGATAGCAAGTGCAGAGAAGCAGCAGGAGGCCTTATTTTTAACTCAATAAGCCGGATGAAACTCCAAAGTCAGGAAATGGATATGCTTCTGACCAACTAACTTAGAGCTGGTAAAGTTGTCTTCCCTCTGTACAGAATATGATACTGCCCAACATTGTACCCAAACCTCATGATCACATCTCATAATCTATGTTATTACTTATATATATTGAGTGATGAATTTCGAATTCGTATTTGTTTGGTTATTATATATTCTTATGCATGTTTTGTCGAGTAAAGATCCTAGGAAGTAGGATAGATTTGCAGTTGGACAATATTTTGTTGTTATAACTTATAACATTTTGATTCAAAAGCATAAAAACTAGAGGTGCACTGGTGCCAAGTGCCAACACATTGAAGTTTGTGGGTTCAAGTCTTAAAATTCCAAATTTATACATCAAAGAAAGAAAGAAAAAATTGATATCATTCCATCTGTATCATTATCAATTGTAAACTATAGATATACAAGGCATCAACTGTTGAATACTTGAATGTACTTTGATTATTCTATTACTTCAAAGCATTTTAGATCTTCAATTAGAAGAGTATGCACATGTTCAGTTACATATCTTCTCATTTCATTTTCCATTTATAGTAAAATCTATTGTGAAAGTTGATGCTCGTGCAAACCAACTATAAATTGTGTAATCAAATATTGAACACCCTAGCAAAGCAAGGATTCATACAATACAACCCATAAAGAGACTTCAACAGCATCAAAGAGAAAATTAAAGTAACTAAAATAGACTTTTACTAAAGAGTAAAGAGCTAGTAGCTTTTCTGTTTTCCTGCCTCTTCTTGATTCTGATTTTGTCTTTTCAAAAAGATTGATTCAGATACTCAATTCTCTGGAGCCTAGACACCCATTATAATTGATTCATATCTTCTATTTCTTATATATAAAAAATAAGAAATGTTTTCTGTTTAATTATGTAGCACTTTTGGCTTACAAAATACAGCAATTCTTACCAAGATTTTTCCTAGACACACCCTAAATCAAGGGTCCCAATATAAATAATAATTCAAGACAGTTGGTGGCATTTGCTGAATGGATTCAAAAGATATCTTCTTCAACCGTAGCTACTTTAACTACCACACAATCATATTTTATAATTGTTAAAAAAAAATAATCAAAACCCTCTTTTGATAATTTCAAAGTAATATTTTATGAAGATATCGTGCATATTTATGGCACATTATAGAACGTGGCCATAACCTGATAACCCCCATCTTATCATAAAATAATTTCATCTTTGATTTATTTTAAACACTCTGTGAAAAGTTCAATTAAGTCAAAGTATGCTTGTATTTTTATAAGATCAATTATTTAATTAAATCTTCTTTTATTAGCACCACTTACCCTTTAATTGCTCGATGCGTTGTCTCTAACTCTAAGCTTTATCATGTATATGATTTGGGTACCGATATTGACATTCATAAAACTTATTAGTATATTCATATTTTATAAAAAAAAATTAATTAAAAAAATATCCTAATAAAAATTTACCAATAAGGATAAATTACCTTAATTAAAAATAAATCAAATACTATATATACTCATTAATTACACACATATGTTCAACTATATTTCTTTATTTAAAAAAACACTTACCTTTCTAAAAAAAAAAAACTTATGATAAACCCTAATTAAACTCTAATTTTATTTCAAATATCAAACATTTTCATCATCACATGATTATCATATTATTTTTGTCTTTCTTTTATGTATAGTTATGAACGTTATCGATAAACAAAATATTTTTCTTTTACGATAGCTATAGATATCAACAATTTTTTTTTAAGATAGCCGTATATATCAATAATTTTCTTTTAAGATAACTGTATAAATACGAGAATTCCAGATTGAAAATCTCTTTTGTCCTATATTTTGTTCTATATGTTCCTTTTTATAAAGCTCCTACATTCGAGATATTTCTAAAAGTCAATTGGACCATCATTAAACAAGTATTTGATTCCAAAAATAATATGATTATTTTTATAAATTAAGTGTGATAATAATTTAAGATCAATATTTATAAATAATATGTATTAAAATGAATATATTTATTTCAATGAGGGTACTATTGGCATTAGGATGAGTGCTTATAGTAATATTTATTTTTTAAATTTTAGATATATATGTACTTATAAAAATGGGTATACTAATAAGTTTCATGGGTGTCAATATCCGTACCCATATGAATTTTTTTTTTCTATATTAATATGGATTCCCACTAGTCAAATAACGATAATCAATGATTTAATTAAGATAGTTTATTTTATGAAAATATATCATATAATAAAATACTTGATAGCCTGATAGGTTGTATCAATATGAGCATGAGCAATTGAGCAGGGCACAATTAATTTGGTTTTGGGAATAAGTTTATAGAGTTTAATTGTTTTGAGTAAAATAATAATAATTAATATTATGGCTTACTATGTACTAATAATATCCTAATTATTAGTCAAAAAATAATAATAATATCCTAATTATTAACTAATTAATCAAATGATTGGAAGTGTATTACAAGCAAACTAGAAATTATTTGTCTTAACTAATTTTTTTTTTATATAGTTGCTCTTCGAACAACAATATGCATTGAAAAAAATCATTATATTTAATCTAATCATTTAAATGCTCATTGAAAAAAATCATTATATTTAATCTATTCATTTAAATGCTCGTAAATGTCAAGAAACAATAGTAAAAAACGAGATATTCTTCGACATTAAAATCAATTACAAAAAAAAATTAAAAAAAATAAAATATAAAGTAAATATTAGGTTAATCTTGAGAAGCAGATTGATCTTTAATAGGGAAGTTTTTCACTCGTCTTCATCTCTTTGAAATTTTTATGAACTGTTAATTACATAAATGATGTGATACGCTATCAATCAAAATATATAACTATATATTTATATAAGAGAATCTGTGAAATATACGGAAATTATCACGTTAGTATGTATTGATGGAAATATACGAGGATATTGAATCTGAACAACTCATTTTATATGTTTTGATTTAGTGCGTATTCAGTTGTCAAAGCTCCTCTATAAATGAGTGGCTCACATTCAATGCCCTCATATATTTCCATCGGTACGCACTGACCAGATCGGGACCAGTGAAATATATATATATATATATATATATATATATATATATATATATTTGTGATAATGGCATATAAGTCAGGCTGCCGACAAGCTGTTGTCACATGCAGTGTCCGAGCTTGAGACAAAGAAGAAATTTTGATGCAATCCTCCATTGAAATTAGCGGAGATTTTTTTGCTTCTATTTTGTGAAGATGCTTTCACATTTCAACTTCTACTTCTAGAATTGCTGGACCTTGGATCATTCACTATAGAATCCAGTGCTCAAAACTAACAAACAAAATTTCATTTCATTTTGCTTTCTGGGTCATTGAAATCTGCTTTCTAGCTCCATCAATTAAGGTTGTTTCTTTACTTTAAATTATTTATTGGACCTTGATTTAAGGTGGTTTTAAAATTTAAAGTATGTTTATGAAAAAAAAAAATTCATTAAAAATGCTGGCCAATAAATATACTTTCAAGTGATAAAATCACTTTAAAACGTTTTGGGGAGAAGTTTTTATACAATGTTTCTTTAATTTGATAAAAGTGCTTGGTTTTAGGTTATGTTTTATGGTGTTAATTAATATATAAAAATGCATACCCATAAAAACTCTTTCAAGTGATAAAAACATTTTAACCAAATGTTAAAAACACTTTAAAAATTATATGAATACAATACCACTTCTAATGTAGCTTAGTGATAAGAACACCCATTCAGTCTGATAATATTTTAGGTTTGAGTTGTTGTCACCACAATTGGTATAATTTTAATATAAATGTGAGATTTTAACATTTATCCATCCATTTTTTACGATTCAAGAGCGATAAAGAGTTCTTGAATTCAAGGCGGAAGGAAACTTCTTTGGAAGCTTAGTGAAAGTTACAAATCTAATTAATTAAAGTTTAGAAAAATGAATTGGCACTTTGCCTCATTTGCATTTGCATGTGTGATGTGTGTTTATAAACATGTGGTCAAAACTCAAAAATAGGAGGGGATGTGAATCATGTGATCAAATAACATAAATGATGTTATTATAAATCAATTTAACGGGGCGTCCACTTATTAAGTTATTATTATTTGGATAGATAAGTAGACAAGATTGGGGCACTATATATGCCAATAATTCCACCACTATTAGCCCACATCTCTATTTTTATCATTTTCGACATTTCATTCAATTTTTTGCTTCCATAACATTATTTTGTCGAGTGTATCTACACAAATATCAAAACTTTTTAAAAATCTCAACCTTATTTTTGGATTTTTTTTTTTGTAAACTAATATGTGTAATATGTTTCATTAACCTTCTTAGATACAACATACAACCAAAAATATTTTTAAAAAAAAAAAGGTAAGAAATTTTTAGAATTTTTTTTTGGATAATATATATCTATCTATTTAGATCAAATAATTTTTTTTGAAACTTTTATCTTTGACTTTAAAATCATGTGCTAAAACCTCAAACTCATCTATTTAACAGCTAAACCACGCTCCTGAGATAAAAAGTAAAAAACTTAAGAATTTGTTAATAATTTATGTTGAAATTATGAGAGTTATCTACTACAACAAAACTGAAGTAAAACTCTTTAGTCATATGTATTGGATTCGAATTCCCATTCACTAACGAAGTTAAGAAAACGTACTACAAATTAAGTATCATCTATACTAATAGTTTATGATTTGCAAACAAATAATTCAATTAATAACGGAACAAATCAAAGAAAATTAATAAAAATTTTAAAATAATTTAATAATCATGTAAACAGTTGCAATATTATAAATTTTTTAGCAAAAACTTTTCAATTTTCATAGAAACAGATACAGAGATAGGTGATCGCCACCGGATACGAAACGACCATTTTCGGGTATCTTGATTCTTGAAATGGCCAAAACGACCTCGTTTGATCTTAACACATGCTAATCTGTTGCTCTGTCAACATCCAACGACTCTTTTACATCTTCTTCACATGGCCAGAGAACAGAACAAAATTAACGGTCCACTATTCCAATGACTAAAATACCCCCTCAGACTTCAATACTCACAACACCACCAAACGCACGGTGAAGCGAAATTAACGCCTTAACCGTCGATGGGCCCCACCTCGTTGCCCTTAAGTGGCAATTCCTCGTAAATAAATCCAAAAGCGATGTATCACATAGTCACGAAAAAAATAAAAATAAAAACCAGAAAACTTTTCTCACTTGTTTGTTCTTCTATTAATAGACCACTGACACACAAAGCCTTGAACAAATACTATTGTAGTGTCTGCTCTAGCTAGTCAATGCAAAGAAACTGTCGGTAAACAAATCTCTCCCTTTTTTTTCCACTTTGATTTTCTGGGTGTCTCCGCCTTTGCCCGGGAAACTGACATAGGTGGTGGTGGCGGCGCTGCCTGTATATCAATTTCACTAACACAATGCAGGTCCGCCGCGGGTTCAGTCAAGTTTTGAGCTTCTGTCTTTTTTTGATGTTCGAGTGTTTGTTCGTCTCGGCGCAAGTTAAACACCTTGTGTCGGACCCACATTGGCGTCCGGCAACCGCCACCTGGTACGGCAGCGCCGAAGGCGACGGAAGTGACGGTAAACCCCACATTTCGACTCTTTTATTCACTACTTAGTAATGTGTTCTTTTCTAGAGTTTTGAGTCACTTATTAAGATTTGTTTCAAGCTTGTGGTTGCTTTTAGGCTAACCCAGTGAGTTGACTCGCAACCAAGAACCCACCTTTGTCAAACTCGGACTGACAAAACCAGTTCTATATATTTATATTATAAAGTTGATTAATTTGTGAGAAAACGGTGATGGTGATGTGCAGGAGGCGCATGTGGGTATGGGTCATTAGTGGACGTGAAGCCATTGCGGGCCAGAGTGGGTGCGGTGAGCCCAGTACTTTTCAAGAACGGAGAAGGTTGCGGGGCATGTTACAAGGTCAGGTGTCTCGACAGGAGCATATGCTCGAGACGGGCCGTGACCATCATTGTAACAGACGAGTGCCCAGGTGGGTACTGCTCCAATGGCCACACCCACTTCGACCTCAGTGGTGCAGCGTTTGGTCGCATGGCCATTTCCGGCGAGGGTGGTCAGCTCAGGAACCGAGGAGAGCTCTCAGTCCTCTATAGACGGTACGTGTGTCTCTACTCTAATGTACAACTTTAGCGGCTTCTCTGTTTTGTCATTTCTATTTTGTCACTTTGTACTCAATCCTATAATTATATAATCTAGTTAGAAAAATGAAAAATCCCCTGTTTTTTTTTTACAGAGTAGTAAAATTTGGGCCCTAAAAAAATGGAATTTGTTTATGTTAATTGCAGGACTCCATGTAAATATCCTGGAAGAAACATTGCCTTCCATGTAAATGAGGGTTCAACAGGTTATTGGCTTTCTCTTTTAGTGGAATTCGAGGATGGAGATGGAGATGTTGGGTCAATGCATATAAGAGAAGTATGCAATCTCTCTCCTTTTTTACTTTAATTATGCTGCTTCACTGTTCATGATCTTTTTCTGATTTTCATTTCTCAAAAAGGAATAAAGAAAAAGTGTAAAGAACTAAAGATATATCGCCATGGTTGAAGTTGTTGTGTGGGTTAAAAAGTTCTGCTCTTTTCTTTATCATTTTCCTACAAGAATATACTCAAGGAAGTTAAATTAATATGATAAAAGTGTGGTGAAAATAAGCACTTTTAATTTTTCACTTGAGTTCAAGACATGCAAGTCCAAACATGGGGGATGTGTCTGCTTCTTATTTATCTACTAGTGCCCAACATATCTTCACTTTATTAAGAAAAAACATTGCCCTTGTTTTGATTATTTTATTTTGAGTCTAATATTTAATTATTATTATCAGTCTTAATGGAGCCAATGTGCAATGTGATCAAAAGCACTTTTTTTTCCTTGGCTTTTTCCTCTGTTCCATAACCATTTCTTTGACTCTTTGCATGTGACAATGGAGCTTATTTCAAAAGTTCACATTTATGCGCAGAAGACCATAAGGCTATGTTTGATGTATTTAAATAATCTATGAAAACGCTTTCCAAAATCTTCTTAATTATGTAACTTGAAGCTTTACTTGTAAAAACAATACCCAACTCTTATATTACACTAATTTCAATATATGGAATATAATCTTGTGTTGGCTTGCAGGCAAGTTCTGGTCAGTGGTTGCAAATGAATCATTTATGGGGAGCAAACTGGTGTATAATTGGAGGACCTTTAAAGGGCCCATTCTCAGTGAAGCTAACAACACTTTCAACAGGAAGAACTCTCTCTGCAAGAGATATCATTCCCAAAAACTGGTCTCCTAAAGCAACTTACACTTCTCGCCTCAACTTCTTCTCATAAGACTTTTTAGTTTTAACAAAGGAGTATCTTAAGGTGCATTTAACTTCAGAGTTCTGATGGGATTCGATCGCATACCAGCCTGTTGTATCTTTTTTTTTCTTTCCTAGTATAATCTTCTTCTTTTTTAAAAGAAAAGTAGCAAATGGACAGCATGAAATAGCATCCAATGCTCTTTCTTTTTATCATTTATTATGCAGTGAGTGAGTAGTGTGTGTTGACTGTGTGTAGATGTAGCCCTCTCCAAAGGAGAGAGAGCGGGTATACTGCTAGTAATGTATGTTATTATTTATCATGTAAGTTTGTTGTGGGCCATTGGGATTTTAATGAATTTGGACCGTTGAATGTGTTTGTCTTGATATTTAGAGCAAGGGCCATTATTTGCTACTGAGATAGTAAAGATGAGTTTGATCAGGTCAGTCTGTGCTCCATAGTAAAGATGTGTTTGTCTTATTATAATATTTCAAACTCGATCAG
The DNA here is from genome assembly GCA_033220585.1 of Dipteronia sinensis. Classification (NCBI taxonomy): domain Eukaryota; kingdom Viridiplantae; phylum Streptophyta; class Magnoliopsida; order Sapindales; family Sapindaceae; genus Dipteronia; species Dipteronia sinensis. Next base: position 39,930,267 of record CM065645.1, read on the forward strand.
ACCGACAGATCTATATGAATTATGAAATATGAACAGATTATGTGTAGTTCAAGCCTTGATCAGGTCACTTGCAAGGTGATTTGGTTTATCAGAAATCTCTGATCTTAATCATATTAAAAGATAAATAAATCCAAGATTCTTCGTTAACAAAAAAGAAAAAAACAATGTCCAATAGTGACAATAGTTACAACCAGACTCCAGAGATCTAATTCAAATTACAGGGAATCCTATAGAATTCTGTATGCACACAATAATTATGAGCATGGACCATGGTCCTTGACTCCTTGGGCCTCCATAATTATTGTTTTTATTATTCCTTTCTTTTTTTTCAATTCCACGAGCTGCAAAAGGCTTTTAAATGCAAACAAGCAGTGTGAATGTGTGGATAACATAACATTATCTGACTGTCTCACATGGGGGCAAAAACTAGTTGGGTGGGTCATGGGGTGGTGTGTGGTGATAAGAAGGCCGTGACCACCGCACGTGGAGGAGATATCACTCAATTCCTCACTGATTGGAACTTCACATTTCTTGTCATGGCAGGCCACATGTTCAATCTTTTAGAATTCATTCATTTCATTACTAATATTCCTTGATCAATAATAAGTTTGCCAACCAAGCACAAAATTTGGAAAGAAAATATGCTTTTACTTTTAACATATGATCAATTATATCATACAATATTTTGATCCTCTGCAATCTCATCTACTGTTCTTGTTAAAAGAATTGTCTCATTGATTGTTTATGCTAAAGCAGTTGCTCCAAAATTGTTCAACTCAAGCGAAATTCACCCCAACTACCTTCTACTCTAATAAGAATTCTTGAATGTATATCTTCAATGCACAGATAACTTTTATGCTTTCTGTTTGAATGCAATTGCTGGCAACGAAAATTTCAAAGGCCATAAGAATTCAATCATTTTACAGTTCTGGTAGCTAAAATCTTCCTTTTGACCTCTTTGTTCTTTTCTACCAAAGATAAAGAGATCCAGAATCAAAAATGTTAATGAGTGAACCAAAATTTGGTAATGTTCTTAACAGCGGCTTAGGTACCGAAAAAATAATTCGTTATGTGAAAGCTTCTAAAAAGATTTAAGCTACATATATTTATGTCAAAGCAAGTGGAAGGACTATAAAAAGCTTCACTTAGCCTACAAAATCTTCAAGCAGGTTAGGTAGAAAGCTTGTAATAGCCTATGCTGCAGACTCCGAAACATCTACATATGGCTAACTCTTATTCTCCAAAACGAATGGTTAAGTAGAGTATTAATAACTAAAATAATTTGGTATGTCATCACTCAGTAACGGCGGCTTCTGGTGCAGCAGCTTCCTCACCTTCGGTTGCTGTAGGAGTCTCTAGCTTTGGTGGGTCAGAAGCAGCATCTTTAGCGGGTGATGCAGGAACATTTCCAGCTGCATCTGCCTCTTTGGCAGGTGAAGCAGGCACATCTCCAGCTGTGGCTGCTTCTTTAGCAGGTGAAGCAGGCACATTTCCTGCTGCAGTTGGTGTCGCGCCTTTCTCAGTCTTACCGTCCTTCTCTTCCTTTGCATCCTTTCCATCTTTTCCATTCTTGGCATCCTTTCCGTCCTTTCCATCCTTGCCATCTTTTGCAGGTGCGGGTGGAGGAGGCATCATATGCGCCGGTGGTTTCTGTTTCAGCTTGAAAAACAGTTGTCTCATTCTTGTAAGATCGGTTGGTTTCCCAGGCTTTGGACCCTGAATTATCGTGATCGAAGGCTTCTGGTCAGGATCTCTTCTCCCTCTTTTCTTCTCAATATTAGCAACCTCGTGAGGAATGAGCTCCGCAATTGCTTTCCAGAAATGTTTGTCAGCTTCTTTGTGGAATTTTTCTTGGTTTGCCAAGCATAGCTACGCAATTACAAACATACATACGTACATATATTCAATCATCCAAGGTAAATATGAGAAGCCACATAGAGATAGTATAAGAGTGCAAATTGACTTCTTGGAATTTCCTATACCTTCTCTCTTTCTCTGTTGTTAGCTTTGTTAGTTTCCATATTCTTCCCCCTTTTCTCGTAAAAGGATCGTATGTACTCTTCAGCTTCATCGATGATCTGATTGCGCATCTCCTTCTCCCTTTTCTCCTTTTCCTCTAAATGGATGGCGTTTTGACTGCACCATTGCAAATCAAACGTTTGACATTCTACACATTTGATGCCTTTACGGCCACAATGTACTGTGAAGAAAAGTGAAACATGATTTCTGAGTTACGATTTTCTTCTTTCCAATTAAGTATATAAGATCATAAATCAACAGCTTCAACTTTATTTTATTGATTTTATATCAATAATGCACCCGATCAATATAAATTTACAGTGCCTTGTTTATCAGTAGTGCACTAGTGCCTAACAAGCCATCAAAATTAAGGTTTCACTAATTTTAAAAGCCAATTGCATTTATAATATTTTACTGTGGATAGAAATCACCATTTTCAGCTGGGTTTGGCATGCAATCACAAATCAAGATCTAAACTTGTAAACATTAAAAAAAAAAGAGACTAACCGGCGCCATTCGCGGAAAGCGACGCCTTCCTCAGGCAACATCTCGCTAGGTGGAGGCAGAACGGGCTCATCCATCATGACGCTAGGAGAAGGCAAGACAGGCTCATCCGAAAGAAAAATGTTGTTTTGGTCAGAGTCGGTAAAGATATTATCAACACCATCGCCAGCAGCATCGTTTCCGGCGGTGTCAAACGGCGAGCCGTAGTCGACGGAAACCGGAGGAGGCGGAGAGTGAGTGAATGATGACTCGTAGGTGTCGTTGTCGACACCCATGGGTAGTTGGTGTTCATGGCCGTCGTTGCTAAGTGCGTCGAACGCGTCCATTCCAGAACAAAACAAAAACAAAAACAAAACAAAACAAAAGAGTGTTTATGATTTCTGGGTTTTTTTTTATGTTCGTGTCTCTGTATCTGTTTCTCTGGTTCTATGTGTGTGCGTGTGTGGAGAGATAGAGTTTCTAGAGGCAGTTAGAGAGAGATCTATTTGTTCGGATCGACAAGGACCAGCTTGTGGATAAAGTCTTTGTCTAGGGCCACGCAATTATTACATAGATTTTCAATTAACCAACGTGCGAAATTTACTCAACAAACACAGATACGGTGTCGTTTAATGCCTGAGAAAATAATGAAGAATTTGAAGTTAATGCTTTATATTTGATCTAGGCTAATTCCAATATTTTTTTAAAAAAATATTTGTCTGAATTTTCATATAAAAAGTTAATAAATTTTAATAATCATTTTAATTAAATTTTACACCAATCAGACCATAATTCTGTTGAGAACCAGTGAGGTCAACTTCTATAAGTCTATAACCATACATGTGGAGGGGCTTCTATGTTTATTTTTATTTATTTATTTATTTTTTAAATTATTACAAATAATTTAGAATTTAAGAACCTCATAGTCACGTAGGTGTGAAAGACTTGTCTCAATGTTTATTTTATTTAATTTTTTGTTATATATTATAAGATATGATTTTATATATCCACATGTTCTTCTTAAATTTGTAATTCAGATCGTGTTGCGAGAATCATTCACTAATAAATATAACAAATACGAAAAGTCAACAAGCATTTGTGGTGTAACATACTAACATGAAAGTTCTGATTACAGCAGAAAAATTGAAGAAGACAGGACTGCATTTTTCACATGTCATGTTTTAGGCTTATCTACTCTGTCAACGTGAGACAAGTCATTTACGGTTGGGTTGCTGCTGCGCTTGAAATTTGTTCACACTTGTACAGATTGTGTTGTTGGAACGGAACCAAAAACTTCAAATTGTTTTTTTTTTCTTTTTTTTTACCATTGGTTGTTTTTTTTAATGATTAAAAAAAAAAGAATGCTCATGTAATGGAAATAATAAGAGCAGAGCACTAAATTTTAAAACAAATTGGTATAAAAATATCTTCTTTTGAAAATATTCTTATACCAAGTTTTTTTCCATTCCAATGACCAAACTTTACATCAACAAAAAAATATCTTTAAAGAATATTTTTTCAATAAATCTTAGAATTATTATAAAAATTTAATATTAATTAAATATATAATTAATAAGTAAATTAAACAAATTAAATATGTATATAGTATTGGTGTTATTTTAAAGATTTTAACAAAAAAATTTAACGATATTTAAAAAAAAATACATATTATTATAATTAAGTATGAAATGATATTTAATGAAAAAAATATATTAAAATACATATATATATATATATATATATATATATATATATATATATATAAAACATTCACCGACACTAATTTTTTTTTCTTGAAAATTGGATTTTTGGTATTAAAATATGGGCCAATTACACTAAACCCCTTAAGGTTTGGACAAGTTATACTTAGATGGAAAAGTCTCTTTATTATACACCAACACCCCCAAAACTTAAATTTGACTTTGAAAATATCTAAAATCCCCCTAGTTATATTATTTTGTACTTTATTTTTTTTTTATCCTTTAACCAAAAACTTTATAAACTTTAATAAAAATAAAAAATTAAATAAAAAATATGATTCATTAAATAAATAAATAGTTTTAAAAATTAAATAAATAAATAGTTTTAAAAAAAGTAAATAGTTTAAAAAATTAAATAAATAAATAATTTAAAAAATTAAATAAAAATAGTTTTAAAAAATCAAATAAATAAATAGTTTAAAAAATTAAATAAATATATAGTTTTAAAAATTAAATAAATAAATGAAACAAATTTAAAACATTAATTTTTTAAGGACATCTATTAATAGGAACAAGAAAAGCTTTAAATATCCAAACTTATTGATTTATATTTTTTTAAACAATTTTCTTAGAATATTTTTTTTTAATTTTTTAAAGCTATTAATTATTTATTTAATTTTAAAATTATTTATTTATTTAATTTTTTAAACTATTTATTTATTTAATTTTTTAAAACTATTTATTTATTTAATTTTTTAAAAAACTATTTATTTATTTATTTATTTTAAAACTATTTTTTTATTTAATTTATGTAAACTATTTATTTATTTAATAAATCTTATTTTTTATTTATTTTATTAAAGTTTATAAAGTTTTTGGTTAAAAGATAAAATAATAAAATATAAAATAATATAACTAGAGACATTTTAGGTATTTTCAAAGTCAAATTTAAGTTTTTGGGATGTTAGTATATAATAAAGAAACTTTTCTATCTAAATATAAATTGCCCAAACCTCAAGGAGTTTAGTGCAATTTGCCCTTACAATATTAACCGGCACCGAATTTTTGTTTTAGAAATTGGATTTTGGTGTTACATTAGAGCATAACTTTGCACCAATTGTATTTGTGCATTACCGCAGGAGAAAATCTTTGATGGACAGTTGTTGATGGTGATTTTTTGTCGTCACTATCAACGAACTTGTATCAAACGAAAATAAGAACAGATAAGTGTAATACCGCAAGAAAATAATAAATCAAGAGATACAAATACGTGGTAAAAACTCCTTTTAACTAGAGAAAAATCCACGGGTTGTTGCTTGAGCAACAAAGTCAAATCCACTATGAAAAACTCAATTACAAAGTATTTCTCTCTGACTTCTCCTGCTAATTCTCACCTCCCCCTGTTATGTTTCTTACAGGGGTGTTTATACATGTTATTGCTAGGGTTTATGGTACTGCTAGGGTTTGGTGTTGTGATACCCGTATTTTGTGTGATTTCCTAGTTCTAATTGAAGTCTGTCTCTTTCTGGAGTTTATCCTGTTTCCTGTTTTGACTGAGTCCGAATCTGCGTCGGATTCCTCGCCCTTTATCTACGGGAAATCTGTTTGCCTTTCAGTTAAACTCTGATAGTCATATCGTTACTTATTGTGGAGTTGCTTGCTGCTGATTCTGTCCATATGTTTGTGAAGTACTCGTCTTCATTATCTGATCCCGAGCATGACCGAGTATACCCGAGCCGATTTCTTCGTCTGTGGTCGGGTTGCTTTGCTCTTTGCCGAGAAAATTCCCTTGGGGAATTTCTGCCCTTTAACGCTTGACTTTTCTCGACTTTGCTTACGTGGCCCCTTACTGTAATGACGTGTCCTTAATGATGATTTTTACCTATAACAATACCCCCTTAAATATTTGAACCGAATGTATCCTGCTTACTCGGGATAAATATTTAACTCTTTCATGACTTGTTCTCGTTTATCGTCTTCTTCATCAATGTCGGATTTCAAATTCCTCGTTCGTTTCGAAACATTAATGGCGTGTTTTAATTACGCCTGCACGCGTTTGATTCTTTTCTTATTCGAAGATCTTTTGATGGTGACTGACTGTCTCTTCGACGGCTCGGTGCCTCTCTTTACTGCCACCTGTCTTCTTTTGTTTGGCCGTGGTACGTGGCATTTATGAGACGCGACCCTTCTGTTCGTGCCCGTACAGCTTACGTCATGATTCTTATCCCAATCTTTCCCGCTTCTCCTCACCTACCCTTTCTAGGGTTTCGTGTCTTGGGACCGGTTGCATACTTATATATAGAAGTATTGCTTCAAAGGGGAAAACCCCTATTCTCTTTCAAGTTTTTACCATTACTTCCCAGATTTCTGCCATCGCTTCCCTGCTTGTAATCTCGTCCTACGCAGATTTATTTCTTTCGGTTTCCAAACCTTTTCTCGACCTTCTCGAAGATCCTGCCGTACCTCACGTCTCTTCAATCCTTTAAGGTTAGTTCTCATGGATCCCTCTGCTAGACATCGTCTTTTTACTGTTGCTATGATTGCCATTGAGCAAGGTGATACTTGTACTGCTACGGCTGTCCACAGGTTGCTTGGTGATCCAATTCCCGATCAGCCCCGATTTACAGACGCTGACGTCTCCGGACTCAACTTGTCTGGACTGCATCGTGAAGTTCCACCAGCTTCTTCCAGTTCGTCACAGCCTGAATCCTATCAGCCTGAGACCGATTCCAGTTCTGCTTCTGCTGCTCGTGATAATTCTCGGCCGTGGAAAAGAATGAGGAAGAAACAAAGCAATCGTGACATCAACAAAGGTTCCTTTGTTCGGGAAAGCCGAGTCGGGCCCCAGAGGGTAGTCGAAAAAGACATTGAGGACGAGCATAGGGAGGCTCGTATCGTTTTCTCTCCCGAGAGAGTTTGCGCTTACGACGTTGAGCCAAATGTGGTCGGCCCCGAAGAAGTCACTAAATACACGAACCGTTTTGATCTGGACAGTAACACTATCTCATTAAACCCTGCTAACGGTCGGGCTGCGTGGAACCCCCCGCCCGGTCAAGTGGCGATTTACGGGGCGATGCTTTCTTGCGGGGTGACGCTTCCGCTTCAGTCCTTCATTACGTGGTTTTTGGCTGAAGCTCAGCTCGCCCCTGCTCAACTAACTCCGAACAGCTATCGGATCTTGATGTGCATGTGGCACATGTGGCATAGGATGGGACGACCACCCCCGACTCCTCGGGAAATTAGGCACTTCTATTCTTTGAGGCCTCTGGGAAAGACCGGGATTTAGTTCCTGCTTTCAACTCAGCCCGAGAGTTGGGTCCCCAAAGACGTGATCGTGAAGAACAAGGTGATGCCGACCGCTGATGAGAAGATAAAAGGGTTTGTTTGGGGCTTCCCCACCTCAAACAAGTTCTGGAAGAATAGTTGGTTCTTCGTGGGTGGAGACTGGGGACGGTCAATTTCTTTTGACATTGAGGGCTCTCAGATGACTCGCCGGGTGCCTCGGTACTTCTGCGCACCCCAGTGGAACCATATGACTTCTTCTTTTACGGATGAAGAACTCAAAACCATGACTCGGGCGGCCTTCCGTCCCGTGGAAAAGAAGGGCAGACCTTACCTCTTCAATGAGAAGAAGATGATAACAGCTCGCCTCTTCCCTCAACTTTCCGTACACCGGTGTCGCTGTAAGTTCTCTATTTCTGCCTTGCTATTTACCTGCTTTATCTATCTGGCTTTCAGCTTTCTAAATTTTTTTTTTAAGTGTACGACATAGATGTAGTGTGCGATGCCTAGGCCCGCCGGATGAAAGGCATTGTGGAGGCGAGCCGGAGGGAAGTTAAACGTCAACAGGATACGGGGATAGCCCCTCCTCAAGGTGACTCTGATGAGAGTTCTTCCGAGGACATTCCCGAGGGGGGTACAGGCAACGTGCCGGATTATATGCCTGAGGAAACTCAGAATCAAGAGTTGGCCGCCCATGCAGCTGATGAAGGCAATCAAGCAGATCCTTCGATAAAGGGGAAGGAGAAGGTTGGGGAGTCTTCCGAACCAGCTACCTTCTCCTGCGGAACTAGATCTCCTCGGCCTGCTGTAGTCGAGCCGAGTACCACTTCCCCGGATGCAGAAATTGCCAGGGAGCATCCGGACGTGACAGTTCCAGAGATTCTGATTTCTGCCGAACTGAACACTGCGCCGTCTGGAAGTGGTGCTGAAATGGGGCGTTCCGATCTAGATTTTGAGGACCCCACAGCAGACCTGAATACCCGTGGGAGGCAACCCAGAAAAAGAAAAGCCTCGTTCTCACTTGGCCGTCCAGCCCCCAAGATTCCTCGAATAGTTGCTTTCGTCGAGTCATCCTCAGATGAGGAGGGGGTAGCGGAGGCTGCTGAGAATGAGAGAACAATAGAGAACTCTCCTCCACGGGATCAGATGAGGGACGAACCTGGCATCCCCCTTAGTTCCCCTCAGGCAATACCTACTGTTAGGTTCCCCGAAGCTAATCTTGGCGATCCTGACCCTTCAACCCAGTCTAGTGTACCTACCCCCGAGACCATGTTGAAGGCTATGGCTTTGGGCCAAGCATATATAGGGGAGGATCATTGGAGCGATCTCAGGGTCGGTTCGTTATCTGATCGGCTCTGCCATTTCTTCAACAGCGCTTCTTATGTGAGTAACTCTTAGACTTTCATATTTATCTCTTTTATTGCTACTTCATTTTTGTCACTTGTTATTGGCTCGTTGCAGATGGTAGCCGAGATGACTGAAGTCTGCCAAACTAGTGATGGTCAGACGGAGAAAATAAGGAGGCTTGAAGCCCAGTTGAAGGAGAGTGAAGATCGCCGTGCTCGGGCCAAACTGGCTTGTCAGGAAGGGACCAGGTCGGGTCAGGTGCTTCTGGACCAGTGCTTAGCGCGTCAACTAGAGGTTGAACAGAAAGCATCTTTCGCTTCTGAAGAGGCCCAAACCTTAAAAGACCAGTTGTTATCTACTCAGTAGGCTCTACTCCAGGCCGAGCAGACAGCTGAAGATGAAAAATCCTCCTACGAGTGTCGGATTCAGGACTTGGAACGTCAAGCCTTGACGGTCAAGTCCCTGTCGAAGGAAGCTAGGCTGAAGTTGGAGATTCAGGGGGTCGATCGCTTCAAAAGATCTCCAGCCTATGATGCTTTACTTCTCCGGGAATTTCAGAGGGGAATGGTCTCGGTCGGAGAATTTTTCAAGAAGAAGAACAGAGCAACTGATCGGGCCAGGGCCAACTGGAACCTCTCGGTCAAAAAGCATGTGGATGCTTCTCTGGAATCCCTTCGGCTCCAGATGAAGACGTGGCGAGCATATTGCAGAAGTAAGGGAAAAGAGCCACATCCCATGCACCTGAAAGTTCCCACTGCTGATTCCTTCTCAACTTTCCATGTTTGTGAGAAAGTGGGGATCGACGGTGAGGCTTCTGACGTTGGGCCCGTTCCGGGGGTAGATTATAGCGCTTGGATAGATGACGACGCCCCGGAAAATGTGATTGTCTGGCCTTCTGATGACAGCCTCCTGAGTGAGTACGTGATGGAACCGGACCTAAGCATTGGTGGAAGTAGTTCTCAACCGCCGGCATCTTCTTGATTAATTTCTTTCTTTTTCTTTTTTGTAACAATTGTTTTTTGTAACAACCATTGTATATTCTTTCGCTCATATATAAGAAATCTATTCACTATTCTGCCTGTCCAGTTCCCTGCATGATAAACGTATAAACAAAAAACAAATGAAGCATAATCTGTTCGGTCACCTATACTCGGCTCATAGATCATAAGAATTTTTTGAAACTCTTAATTTCAACCAAGTACTTGGCGACCGCCAAAGTTAACCGAGTATCTTATTCAACTGGCAACTCATTTATTAAGCCGAGTATCTCATTAAACTGACCGTTGATTTATTGGACCAAGTATCTTATTTAACTGGCAATTTTTCTTTTAAAACCGAGTATCTTATTTAACTGGCAACTTTTTTAAGCCGAGTATCTTATTTAACTGGCAATTAATTTCTCCGATCTTGTGAAGATCGTTTTACCCTAACGTTTCGTCGAGGCTCACCACAACCATACGTCAAGGTCCTTACACAAGTCACCTAGGACGTCTCCCGGTTTTGTCTGTGCAAGGTTTCGTCGAATCGTTGGCGGTTATGTTGACCAGCCAACATGACTGCGCATCTTACCAGTCTTCCTAGCGGCGCTCCGAGCAGTTTTCCAGTTATCCTGGTGCCTCGGTTTTGCCTTTTGGTCAAGAAGTGCGTTTGCACTGCTTAAACCAGGCGGGCGTGCTATTTCAGCTTCTCAGCCCTTCAAGAACTACTTGTCCGCTCTCCCGCGGCCTCGTAGCGCATGATTATTTTTGAACGAGATTTACTCGGATCGGTTTGTTTTAGGTGACTAAATTTAGTCTGCTTGTTTTCGGACGAGGTGGCCACTGTTGTTTTTGCCTTATGTTGTACATTCTTTATCGTGGATTTCATCGTCTTCAATGAATAACCTCTTTATTAGCAAACGAACTTTATTAGATAACAATAAGAATTAGAAACCTCTTAACATGACTATAATTTAGTTAAAGCAAAGCTAAAATAACATTAAACATGAATGAGCTTGTCAAGGGTAGAAAATCTTGAGATACTGAGCGTTGTATGGTCGGGGTACTAAACTGCCTTCTGGGTGAGCTATCAGGTAGGCTCCGTGCCCTGCAACTCCCTTGATAATATACGGGCCTTCCCATTTGTCAGCGAGAGATCCTGCCGACTTGTTCTTAGTGTTCGGGGACACCCTTCTTAGCACTAAATCTCTGAGCTGGAATCTACGCACACGAACATGGGAATTATAGTACCTTGCAGCTCTCTGCTGATACGCTACATTTCTCACTTGAGCTGCGTCCCTGATTTCTTCAAGCTCGTCTAAGTTCCGCTGCAACATGTTGACGTTGTGCTCGGGGCTGTATAGTTGCACCCTAGGTGACGTAAAGGTTGTTTCCGTCGGGATAACAGCCTCTGTTCCGAATGCTAGTGCAAAAGGGGTCTCCCCTGTGGATGACCTGACAGTCGTTCGGTATGCCCATAGCACCTCTGGTAGTTTGTCTGCCCAACTGCCTTTCTTTGCTTCCAACTTTGCTTTCAGTGTGTGCTTGATCACTTTGTTCACAGCTTCAGTTTGGCCATTGGTTTGAGGATGTGCAGGTGACGCATAGTAGTTTGCAATCTTGTACTCCTCGCACATTTTCCTGAACTTGCTGTTGTCGAACTGAGTTCCGTTATCCGTTATAATGATGCTCGGGATTCCGAACCTATATATGATGTTCTTCCTGACAAAGCTAGTGGTGTTCGCCTCCGTGATGTGCACCAATGCCTCTGCTTCTGCCCACTTGGTAAAGTAGTCTACTGCCACAATTGCGTACTTTGCTCCTCCCCTTGTTCCTGTGGGCATTGGACCAATCAGGTCGAGGCCCCACATGGCAAAAGCCCAAGGGGAAGTTAAGCTTCTGAGTAACTCTGGGGGTTGCCGAATGTCGTTTGCTATTCTTTGACATGTCTTGCAACTTTCCGCTAATCGCTGTGCTTCAGCAAATAAAGTCGGCCAATAAAAACCTTACCGAAGTACCTTGTGTGCTAGACTCTTACCCCCAGTGTGGTTTCCACACACCCCACTGTGAACATCTTTCAGAATCTTGTAGGTTTCTTCTCCGGCAACACATCTTTGTAACACCTTTGAGAACCCTTTTCTGTATAACTCTCCCCTTAGAATTGTGTACCGAGTTGACCTGTACCTGATGCGTTTTGCCTCCACAGCATCCTCCGGTAATATGTTTCTCTCCAAATACTCTCTAAGCTGGGTCGTCCAATCACTTGGACCTGACCGGATTTCTAACACCATGACCTCTTCAGATTCTGCGGTACTTGGTTTTGTCAGGTGCGCCACTGGTATTGCTTTCGACCTAATACTCGTGGTGGCTGAGGCTAATTTCGACAAAGCATCTGCTTTTTCATTCTCCTCCCGAGGGATTTGAAGGATCTTGTACGCCTTAAACTTTTTAAGCAAGCTCTTTGCAATGTCTAAGTAAGCTATCATATGCTCCTCCCTCGCCTGGTATTCATCCAGCACCTGGTTAACCACAACCTGGGAATCGCTGTATACAGCCAACTCATCTGCCCCCAATGCTATGCAAACTCTCAAACCAGCCAACAAAGCTTCATACTCTGCTTGGTTATTAGTTGCTTTGAAGTCGAACCTCATGGCGCATTCCACATCATCCCCTTCTGGTGTTGTTATGACTATTTCGGCCCCACTGCCATGGGTGTTCGACGATCCATCCACATGCAACTTCCATTGGAACTTACTCACTTGTTCGCCTTCTATCATCCTTTGCACTTCCATATCTGGCTCCTTGAACTCTGCTATGAAATCGGACACCGCTTGTCCCTTAACTGCAGCTTTTGAGGTATATTTGATGTCAAATTCACTTAACTCAACCGCCCACTTAGTCAATCTTCCCGACAGTTCTGGCTTTTGCATGATGAGTTTCAACGGGCAGTCGGTGTACACCTCTATTGCATGCGCTTGGAAGTACGGCCTTAGTTTTCTGGCTGCCGCGACCAAGACGAGTGCAACCTTTTCGGCCGGTGAGTATCTAGTTTCTGCTGGCAGCAACGCCTTGCTGGTATAATATACCGGTTTTTGCACTCCTTCCTCCATCCGAATCAACACCGAACTTGTCGCTACCTCTGTGACTGAGAGGTACAAGTACAACGTCTCCCCGACCATCGGCTTTGAGAGGATGGGTGCTCGCCCTAAATACTCTTTCAATTTCTAAAAAGCAGCTTCGCATTCTTCACTCCATTCAAGGCCTTTTCCTTTCTTTATTGCTCTGAAGAATGGGGCGCATTTGTCTGTCGACTTCGCTATGAATCGATTAAGTGATGCAAGACATCCCGTTAGCCTCTGTACATCCCTCAGCGTCCTCGACGAAGCCATATCTTCCAACGCTTTGATCTTCTCGGGGTTCACCTCAATCCCTCTTTGATGTACCTAAAAACCAAGAAATCTCCATGATGGCACTCCGAACACACATTTGCTCGGGTTAAGCTTCATTTTATATCTCCTCAGCACTTCGAAGGTCTCCCTTAAGTCTTCTGAATGCCTCTCCGCTGTGACACTCTTGGTCAACATATCATCCACATAAACTTCCATGTTCCTCCCGATTTGCCGGGTAAAAATCTTGTTCACCAGTCTCTGGTAGGTTGCCCCAGCGTTTTTCAGCCCGAAAGGCATCACCTTATAGCAGTACAAACCCTAATCTGTGGTGAAGGCCGTCTTTTCTTCATCCGCTTTATTCATTCTGATCTGATTGTATCCTGAATAAGCATCCATGAAGCTCAACAATTCGTGCCCAGCTGTTGCATCCACCAGTTGGTCTATTCTCGGCAATGGGAAGCTATCTTTCGGGCAGGCCTTATTCAAATCGCTGAAGTCTACACACATTCTCCACTGATTATTCTTCTTCTTAACCAGCACCACATTGGCCACCCATTCTGGGTATTTGACCTCCCTTATCGATCCTGTAGAAAGCAACTTGCCTACTTCATCCTTAATGGCCATACTCCTCTCTGGATTGAACAGCCGTCTCTTTTACACTACCGGGCGGAACTCTGGATTGATAGAGAGGCAATGTGATATCACTTTTGGATCTATCCCGGGCATATCTTCGTGGCTCCAAGCAAAAATATCCTTGTAATCCCTTAGTAGTGAGACAAGTTGGGCTTTTATACATTCACTCAAATTTGCCCCGACTTTCACCGTCCTGCCTGGATCTTCTGGGTCCAATGCCACATCTTCGGTCGGCTCATCTTTCTTAGCTTCGGGCTCCTCTCTAGGATCCAACTCAAAATCCTTCGGTACTTTTGACTCTTCAGTCTCATCAATTATCAGCTTGGTTGTCACATTGTATACCTGGTTTACTTCCCTGTCCTTGTATACTGACAAATTTACCCTCCGAGCCATTTCTTGTGATCCTTTGACCATTCCAACCCCAAACTCCGTTGGGAACTTCATCATTAAGGCATAAGTCGCCGTCACCGCCTTAGCTTTATTCAAGAACGGTCGGCCCAATAGGGCGTTGTATGGCCAATTTTCTGTGTCGACGACTACAAAGTCGAGTAACACTGTCTTTTGGCAAGGAGCCTTCCCAATCTTCACCGGTAATTTCACTGTGCCGAGCGACCTTACCTCCACCCCGCCAAATCCTCTAAGAGGTGTAGGAAAAGGCTGCAGGTCTTTCCTGTCCAGCCTCAGCTGGTCATAAACTTCTGCACTCAAAATATCCACTGAGCTTCCATTGTCGATCAAAATCCGATGGACCTCCCTATGGCCAATACATGCGCTGATTACCAGTGCATCGTTCGGTCTTACATCTACTCCATGTGAGTCAGCCTCTGTGAATATGATGGGATCCCAGCCTCCCTTGATCCTTTTTGGGTCGGGTTCAATATAGTTGACACCTAGATCTCTTCTAGCCTCCATGGCTTCCCGAATTTCCTGGGTCCTCTCCCTATTACTTTTGCCCGTTGATGGTCCACCAAAAATCGTGTCGATCGCTCCTTCATCCTCAGCTTTCTTGGGGCTAGGTTTCTTGCCCGACCATCATGTCGGTTATCTCTCTGTCCGTCTACCTTGTCGGTTTTTCTCAGGACGATATCTTTCAAGTGTCCTTCCCTGATGAGGGTCTCTATGTGATCCCTAAGTTGAAAACACTTGGAAGTTTCATGGCCATTCTCCTTATGGAACCTGCAATACTTGGTGGTGTCCCTCCGGGCATAGGATGACTGCCTAGGAGGTTCTTTAGACATGTTCTTCTCCTCCAGAATTGCCAGAATTTCCTCTTGATCCTTCCTCAGTGGGGTATAGTTTGTATATCTGCCTTGGAACTTCTGCCGCGGCTGATCTGTCTTCGGATCATATGCCCGACGACCATCCCAACTATCCCGTGTCTTATTCTTTTGTTTATCACCTTTCGCATCGGGCGTCTTCGCTTGGTCCTTGGCTTTAGACCCTTCCGGGCGTCCGCCATGCACGAAGTATCCCCTCGTGGCAATTTCTTCTTCCTCCGCCAAGGCATAGCCCCCAGCCATATCCATCATGTCAGCGTAACTGGTTAGACAGGCTCTTCTCAGGTCAAATGACAGCTGACCATTCTAGAGGTTATTGATGAATGCTGCAATTATAGCCTCGTCGTTTGCACTTCCAATCTCAGACACTTCTTGACCGAATCTTCCCAAATACTTCTTAAGTGACTCATCCTTTCCTTGCTTAAGTTGAGACAAGTGGGCCACCGACTTCTTTCTGTGCACATTCCCGAGGAACTACCTTGAGAAAGCCTTACTCAGCTCGCTGAAGTTATTTATGCTGGCCGTTGGTAACCTGCCGAACCACCTAGAGCCCAGATCCCCAAGAGTTTGAGGGAAATTTAAGCATAGTAGGGCATCATTGTAAACATACTGGGTCATGGCACTCTTGTATCTTCTGACATGTTCCTTAGGGTCCGTGTCCTTTTTGAATTGCTCTACATGTGGCATTCTAAACCTCTCCGGGAATGGCGTCCTCAGGATCCTATTGGTGAAAGGGCTCCCGGACTCATCATCTGACAACTCGTTACGCCCATATCGCCTGACTAACGCATCCATTTGTCGGCGGTTATTCTCCACTTCCCGGGTCAAACTCTGTATGAGTATATCTCTGTCTCCCTCCGGCTCCCCCACAGCATTGAAATTCTGACTTATAGTCAGTTTTTGGCCTCTTTCTTCCGGATTCGATTCTCTTTGATCCCGATTTAAACCGTGCAGCCGAACTGTGCCCCTTTGGCGCTTGTGATGATAATTCTGCTCACTTTCTCCCGAGGACGAAGATCGATCTCTCCGATGAGTACGCCTCCTTGGACGGTCTCTATCCCTAGCCGTCTGGTCATGACCATACCTTCTGTCCGAGTCATTCTCCTCTCTACGTTCTCCGCTTCTCCTGGTTGGCCTTTCAGAAAAAATCACCGGCCTGTCAATCGGATCACGGCTTACCTTTATGGGTGCATCAGGCGTTGGTATCACCACTGTGGAGCGCAACCTCGTTGCTTGCTGATTTGAAGCAGAAAGATTGTGAGGTGACATCAAACCTTCCGTGGTGGAGAGATCAACCCCTTGCCTTGCAGCGTCTGATATAAGTTGCTGCAAGGAAGCGCGGAATCGTTGCGCAATCTCTTCGTTAGTTGGAGGAAAACGCTGAATGCCAGCCAGGGCAATTGACTGATCTGCCGTTGCCAAGGCTACCTCTGCAGTGTTAAGGGTGGCATCATCCTCCAATTCATTGATTGGCAATCCTTGACTATACCTAGAATCGCTACCATCTCCTTCGCCAGCCATTGTCACAAGTTTTGCTTGAAACCCCCTCCTTCTAGCGCCAATTGTTGATGGTGATTTTTCGTCGTCACTATCAACGAACTTGTATCAAGCGAAAATAAGAACAGATAAGTGTAATACCGCAAGAAAATAATAAATCAAGAGATACAAATACGTGGTAAAAACTCCTTTTAACTGGAGAAAAATCCACGGGTTGTTGCTTGAGCAATAAAGTCAAATCAACTATGACAAAGTATTTCTCTCTGACTTCTCCTGCTAATTCTCACCTCCCCCTGTTATGTTTCTTACAGGGGTATTTATACATGTTATTGCTAGGGTTTATGGTACTGCTAGGGTTTGGTGTTGTGATACCCGTATTTTGTGTGATTTCCTAGTTCTAATTGAAGTCTGTCTCTTTCTGGAGTTTATCCTGTTTCCTGTTTTGACTGAGTCCGAATCTGCGTCGGATTCATCGCCCTTTATCTGCGGGAAATCTGTTTGCCTTTCAGTTGAACTCTGATAGTCGTATCGTTGCTTATTGTGGAGTTGCTTGCTGCTGATTCTGTCCATATGTTTGTGAAGTACTCGTCTTCATTATCTGATCCCGAGCATGACCGAGTATGCCCGAGCCGATTTCTTCGTCTGTGGTCGGGTTGCTTTGCTCTTTGCCGAGAAAATTCCCTTGGGAATTTCTGCCCTTTAACGCTTGACTTTTCTCGACTTTGCTTACGTGGCCCCTTACTGTAATGACGTGTCCTTAATGATGATTTTTACCTATAACAACAGTTTTATTGTATTTGATACACCCGTCTAATAAAATTATATCAAATTATAATTTAATAATGGGTTTTTAGCAAAACTGCCCTATTTCAGGGGCTGAATTGCAAATCTACCCTAAAACCAAAAAGAATTGCAAAAATGCCCTCACTTTTAACTACACCCCATTTATTAATCTTATTTATTACATTTACCAACCATCAACTAACAATTTACCAACTAACTCATAAAACCCTTAACAAAACAACATCTAACCTTTTTTTTCTCTACATCACATTTCCTTTTTATATTTTAAGTTTTAAATATATTAGTGAATTTATATAAAGTTGTTTAAAAGGTAAGTATTACATTGTAAAATTATTTTTCCAACATCCTAATCCTTATTTTGAGGATGGTATTCATATATCTTTGCTTCTTCTTTTCATTTTTTTTTGAAAAAAATTCGAATGAGGTAAACCTTAGGAAAAAACCATCGGGTCAGGGTGACCCGATGTCGGGTCGCCCTGTCCCGAGGAAATATTCCATCGGGTCACCGTGACCCGATGGTTTTTTTCCTCGGGACAGGGCGACCTGATATCGGGTCACCCTGATCCGATGGAATTTTTCCTCGGGACAGGGCGACCCGACATAGGGTCACCCTGACCCGATGGAATATTTCCTCGGGACAAGGTGACCCGACATCTGGTCACCCTGACCCGATGGTTTTTTCCTTAGGTTAGAAAACCATCGGGTCGCCCTGTCCCGAGGAAAAAAACCATCGGGTCACGGTGACTCGATATCGGGTCACCATGACCCGATGGAATTTTTCCTCGGGATAGGGCAACCTGACCCGATGGTTTTTTCCTAAGGTTTACCTCATTCGAATTTTTTTCAAAAAAAAATGAAAGGAAGAAGCAAAGATATATGAATACCATCCTCAAAATAAGGATTAGGATGTTGGAAAAATAATCTTACAATGTAATACTTACCTTTTAAACAACTTTATATAAATTCACTAATATTTTTAAAACTTAAAATATAAAAATGAAATGTGATATAGAGAAAAAAAAGGTTAGATGTTGTTTTGTTAAGGGTTTTATGAGTTAGTTGATAAATTGTTAGTTGATGGTTGGTAAATGTAATAAATAAGATTAATAAATGGGGTGTAGTTAAAAGTGAGGGCATTTTGGGACTTTTAGGGTATTTTTACAATTCTTTTTGGTTTTAGGATAGATTTACAATTCAACCCCTGAAATAAGACAGTTTTACTAAAAACCCTTTAATAATATATATTTATATTCTCAAAATAAATAGTACAAACTTATCGAACAATATTACTTGATTGGAATGAAACTGTCCCATTGAAGATCGAAGATTTTATTCTGCGATAGTTTAAAGTCAGCTACAAAAACCCGTCATGTTGCCACGTACACTGCACACACAACATTTAGCTTCTCGTCTCTCTGGCCTCTGCTAGGTGCTATTCTCTTCTTCTTAAAATAGTATACATAATACAATTCAAGGTCAACCCTTGAAGAGTCCAGAGTCCAGACGAGTAAAAGAAATGGCGGATCGGTTTTTCCCAAATGTAATGCCAGACTTTGTTGAAGAAACAGCCCTGCACCAAGATGACGCCGCTGATTCTCTCTTGAATCTTCTCTCCATGCCCTACCCTTCTCTTTCTCAGAGTTTCAAACGCGCCGCTCTCGATCTTAAAGAAACCGTACTCTGTCTCTCTCACTCTCGTTTCTTTGTTGAATTGTCTTCTATGTTGAGTGCTGATTCTGTGATTGTGAAATTTCACTTTGTTCCAGGTTGTGTTGGAGACGTGGGGTTTCACTGGGCAACATGTGCAAGACTTTACTATCTATTCCGGGGCTCTTGGTACGGCTTTTTTGCTGTTCAAAGCCTATCAAGTCGCTCAAAACAAAAACGATCTTAATCTTTGCTTGGAGATTGTCAAAGCTTTTGACTCTTCTTCTTTAGCTTCCAAGTATTACTCCCTCTATCTCTCTGTTCACTGCATTATAAATTTTAGAGCAAAAAAATTCAATAAGTCTTGTTTCTATGTGTTTTTTGTTTTAATTAATAGGGATGTGACATTTCTATGTGGCCGGGCTGGTGTTTGTGCTCTTGGAGCTGTTGCGGCTAAATATGCTGGTGACCAAAATTCGCTTAACTACTATTTAGCCCAATTTACAGAGGTAATTTGATTGTGTTTGCTCTAGTCTTCATGTCATTGCTTCATTAACTTGATTGGTTTATTTATTTTAGCTGTTGATGTTAAGATTGTGGAAAAAATTGAACTGTGAAACAGATTAAGCTGCCGAAGAATCTCTCTGATGAGTTATTATATGGGAGAGTTGGGTATTTATGGGCTTGTTTGTTCTTGAACAAGAATGTTGGCCAGGGGACTATTCCTTCGACAAACACGGTAAAATCCCATTTTACCTTATCACGATTATATTATGGTTTTCGTAGTTTCTTGATGGAGGGTCAATCAATATTAGTAATATGATAAATTTTGCATAGCAGCGTGTAGTCGTAAAGGAAATTATTGAGAATGGAAGAAAATTGGCTAAGAAAGGAGGACCCCCATTGATGTTCGAATGGTATGGAGAAAAGTACTGGGGTGCTGCCCATGGATTGGCTGGGATTATGCATGTTTTGATGGACATGGAATTGAAACCAGATGAGGCTGAGGATGTCAAGGGCACGCTTAAATACATGATTGAGAATCGCTTTCCCGGTGGGAACTACCCTGTCAGTGAAGAAGATAGAAAGCGAGATGTTCTTGTGCACTGGTGTCATGGTGCTCCAGGGATTGGTCTCACACTTGCCAAGGCTGCTAAGGTAAAGTGTTGTGGTTATAAGCTTTGCTTTGCCAATTGCCATGAAGTTATGTTATTTTAACCACATGGTTGATTTCTTCTTCAACTTGAGCAACAATATACTTTTAACACAATTCGTTAGCTTATATATAGTTGGAATGTAAGACATTGCTTCTTGAAGTAGTTTCAGAACAAGCCCACATTGTCTTATTGAACCAACTAAGCCTAATAATTTTGAACTACAGTGAATTTTAATTTCAATTTCCTTTTCCTTTCTTTGGTAACTGGTTTCTCAAGATTTCCCCATAAACATGTCAAATTCTCAGGTCTTTGATGACAGAGAATTTCTGAAAGCTGCTGTTGATGCCGCAGAGGAGGTGTGGAACCGCGGGCTGCTTAAGCGAGTTGGGATATGCCATGGAATTAGTGGGAATGCATATCTGTTCCTCTCACTTTACCGCATAACAGGCAACTTAGAGTTCTTATACCGGGCAAAAGCATTTGCTAGCTTTCTTCTCGATAGAGCTCACAAGCTTATCTCGATTGGAGAGATGCATGGAGGTGATAACGCATATTCCCTGTTTGAAGGGATTGGAGGAATGGCCTATCTTTTTCTAGACATGTGCGAACCATCCAAGGCTAGGTTCCCAGCTTATGAACTCTGAAGTTTTGGAGGCCTTACATATGAGAAATAATGTTGCATGCTGTAGTGCATTCCTTTCAAGTATGTATAAGAATAATGTTCGGAGTTTTCATCCAACTTGAGATATGTTCGGATATAGTTGCTTATGCTTTTGCCTTTTGTGCATCTGTATCAAACTTTGTTTAGGCTGCAGTTGTTCCAGAATATGCCATTTCTTATTAGAAACTAATGAGCAATTGCGTGTTTCAGACTTGCAATTCAATAGGTTTTCAATTTGTTGGCTAGTGCAATAACAATTGCATCGAGTAAATATTGTTTACTGAATCATGACAATAGAAAACATAAATTTTGGTTACCAGATAGGAACTATTGTCCACATATATTATTTTAAACCAAATCCAGTAAATATAAATTGAGAAGCATTATTCTAGACAGAACCAGTTTTTAATAGTAATCTCACCATTACAGAGCCTAGTTCTGTAATCAATGATAATGGTGACAGTTACGGAGGAGAATAAGTAGCAACTTATTTATTCTTCTCAGTTGAAAACTATTGAACCACCTCAAATGCTGTGACTGTAAATTTTGTCAAGGAAGCTGATGATGAGTTGATTAACCTGCTCCGGAAGTTGTTCTTGAACAAAATGGTTCCCTTCTGCCATGAACTTCATTTCCATATTGGGGATAAAATCCTTCAGCTGATCGCTTCGAATGAAGTCCTCAATCCCTGGAAACTTTAGAACATAATCTTTCTCACCCAAGATCAACAATACTGGAGATGTAATTTGTGGATCAGTTATCCCACAATCAATTCCAAAAGCCCTGAAATGGAAGGGAGCAAGTAGTTTTACTTCGAGGACATATGCCTGTCTCTTGCAAGATTGGTGTTTGATAAATTTAGTTATCCGGTTACCTGTAGGGGACCTGTAATGCAGTGCGGAAACCTGAATTCTCAAATAAATCAGCATACACAAAGAGATCTTCCTCACTGAACCAAGGCGGCAGAGGAGTTGATGGATCAACCAAGTCCATGATCTCCTGATCATCATCGGCTACTGGCATCTCACTTCCTGAGAAGAGAATGAAGATTTTTCTCATCACCGTCTTCACATCAAATCGACCAAAATCCGCTTCAGCTCGTCCTGGTTCCTGAATTGAATCAGGCATGTTCTTATTATCTAATCTCTAGTTCCCAGCTAATTAAGCAATTGGATATATTAGTGTGAATTACAATAGATTACCTTCCACCTTACTCCATAGAACCCTTTGGGAAGGTCTTTGATAATTTGGAGGACAGATGGCCCTGGCAGCAGGAAAGGGATACCCATTGTTATGATGCCGGCCACTTTTTCAGGGCGGGCAGCGCCTAGCATGTGTGCTGGTACCACTCCGAAGTTTTTCCCCACCAAAACGGCCTGATCACATACAATATATATGATTTAGTTTGAATCAAATTAATGTCCAGATTGCTGAAGTCGTTAAGCTTGAACAGAGCTACCTTACTGATACTCAAAGAGTCAAGAAGGGCAACAACGTCGTCAGCAAGGTCGTTAAATGTTGTTTTCTCAGGCTCAGGTGAATGATCTGAGAGTCCATAGCCCCTAAAATCGATAGCAATTGCCCTGTAGCCAGCTTTAGCTACAGCAATCATTTGATGCCTCCATGAATACCATATTCCCGGAAAGCCATGCAAGAAAACCACCACCTTTGGACCTGCAGAGAAATCTCACTGGTTTATTCAGAAAATTAAGTTGAGCAATAAACTGAGATGATGTGAATGAAAAGTACTACTACTGGTATAAGTAAGTAAGACTGCTAAGATCTACCGTTCCCGATTTCAGCCACGTGAAGCTTCACTCCTCTTACTCGGACATGGCTGTGCTGAATCTCTTCCATGGAGAAGATAGAGAGACTAGTTGCAAGAGGATGTGATGCAGCCATAGGTGTACATGCCCTTTTGATTCTGAGAAGGGGAAACTATACTTTAATCCTTATGATTTGTTGAAATGTCACTTATTTATGCGACATATGAATATTAGATTTTTTTGGTTCTTAGTGGGTGTATTCAATCTAAAGGCTGGATTGATATTGCTATAACTTTAAAAATAATCATCATTATCTGTGCTGAATAAATAATCTACTGTGAAGTTAATTGTTGTTGAAATTGTTGTGGATTCAAAAACAGTATTCATGCGTTTGGTAAATTTTCCTAGTAATTGTTGTGATTTTACATAATGACTAAAACACACATGAAACAATAACAATGGATTATTCATGCTAGTAAAAATTCTTAATCTGAAATCTAATATTATTTTTTAGATTTTTTTTTAATTTAAAAAACATATACAATAAAGAAAAATAAATTACAAGAAAAGCGTTACCGATGATCGGTAGAGCAATCGTCGACAATGACCAGAACGATAACGACAATGATAATTAACGACTTATGTTGTTAACAAAGACAATCAATGATGAACATGCTAGCAATAAAATTTATTTATATGAAATTAAACCTAAGATATAATTGTCTTTATGTTAAATCAATAGGGATAATTTAGTCTTTAAAAATATTCATTAAATCTAACCCAAATTCTTTCGTAATCACTTTGCAAAAGCAACCTCCACCCGCTTCTTAAATTAGTGTCAAATCAATCCAGATTCTCAAATAATCACTTTTGAAAATTTTACTGATCATTATTTTATACCAAAATTATTAAATAATCAGATTTTAACTTCTCAAAAACAATATCAAACGGGGCCTAAATTTGATTGGAATTTATATAAGAGTAATGTTGTTTTATCTAAATTTGATGTCCAAATAATGTGTTATCACTGTAATACATTCATTTAATTCATTTAATACAATTTAAATAAATGAATTATAGTTATGTTACACCATTTGAGCATCAGATTTGAGTACCAAATTTGGACAAAATAGCATTATTGTTTATAGAATTTTAAAAGTTTGAGTGTATTCAATTCAGATTTTTAAAAAGTCCATAAAAATCTGGGGGTATTCAATCCAGATTTTGAAGGATTCCAATAAAATCCAGGTGTATTCAATCTAGACTTCTAAAAAATCCAAACAAATCTAGGATATTCAAAAAGTTATTAACTTTGCAGATTTTGGTTAAAGTGATAGAATTTGATATATTTTAAACTTAGATTTATAAACAAAAAGCCTATAACAAATCTTACCTGTACCGATAAATTTTGATGGATTTTACTTTTATAATATATTGAAATTAATAAAAAAAAATATCCAACAAATGACATTGATAGTTAAAATTAATAAAAAAATCAATTTTTTTATATAATCAAATTTTCATTAATGTGATTAATAATAGACAAAATTCTCATATAAATTTGTTGTTATGCACGATGACAACAATAACAATGAAGGAGAGTAATGGCATATGTGAAATAATTTCTTTTGGACTTTTATAATGCATATCACTTCAAAGTTATTATTTTTGAAGTTGGGATTGATTTGTTAAAATGTTCAATTTTATATAATGTTTTTTTAAAGCGACATTTTGTCTTTGGGTATGGGGATTCAAATATATTGAAATTAATTTATATATATATATATATATTGGTCTTGATAATTATAATTTAAAAAGTTAATTATTATAATATCAAAATTTCATTAATTTGACTAATATAAATAAAAGGCCCATATAAATTTGTTGTTGATTTATAATCTCAAACTATTATACGATGAATAATCAAATATTATTTTTTTCAAAATAAATTATTGCAAATCCATCCAACTCGGTATAAAAGTTCAACAAACTCTATATAAAATTCTAACAAAATATTTATGGAGTCTATGAAATTTGAGAATTCCACCAAAATCCATTCCTTAAAACAAATCCATCAAACACCAACGAATTCTATATTCAATACATCCCCTTAACTTGTTTGGAATGCATAAAAAATGTTCATCCGACTAAAAGGTTGACCGTCAAACTTAAAGGATTTAGTAAAAAGACTGTTTTGCTCGTTTTAAAAAAGCTCGAATGATATAATTGTTTTGTCCCTCTGCTTTGTACAAATTTACCATTGTGATAAAGACTAGTTGACTTAAACATGCAAACCCATTGATACAAATTTACAAACTCTTTTATTAACATGCAAACCTGGTAATTCATGCATCTCGTTGATTCAATAAAATACCTAGAAAGCAGAATAATGAAAAACAACTAAACTCTTAGGGGACGTTAAGTGGCGTTTTCGAAATAAATTTTTATTATAATTTTTTTGAAAAAAAAAAACAAATCAATATTTAATTACTTTAAAAATTGCTTTGGTCAATAATATATATATATATATAAATATATTCTTAAAATAATTTCATTCAATATATTTTTTTCATAAATCAATTTTTCAATATTATAAGATAAACTTATGGCATGAATTATGCCATTTTTCTTTAATAGACATATAACTATGAGTATATTTATAGTACATTTATCTTAGTTGACCCAATTTTCATGATGACACTTGCAAACTAAATAACAGTTCTCAAATATTTCACAATCTGTAACGAAAAAAATTCTATCAAAATTGAGGATTTAGGGTTCTTGACACCACGACGTCGTTCGACTCCCGGACATGTAAAATCATCTTGATTACTTAATTAATTACCCATACTAATCAATTTCAATCATGATCCGAAATCAATTAATTACCCACACTAATCAGTTATGCCGTGTAAGATAAGTTGTTTGGGAACATTAGGGCTCGTTTGGGAAAACTTTTACTTTTGGCTTTTGGCAGTAGAAGAAGAGAAGTAAAAGCCTAAACTTTTCAGTTACCGTTTGGATGGTATATTCCAAAATAACTTTTTTATCAGGAAGAGCTTTTGAGACTGTTTGGTTGGAACATTTTAAAATCTCTTCTAATTATGAAAGGACCGTTTTACCCTTCCAAATTGCTTGTCATTTCTTGTCATTTCTGAATTCTCTCTTTCTTACATTTTCTCAAACACAATCCAAATTTCTTTAACCAAATTCCAGCAACAAAACCCAAAAATCAATTCCACAGAAAAGCACAAAATCAATTCCACAAACCCAAATAAATTACTTCCAACTCAATTGTAATAATCCAAGTATTCTCCTTCAATCAAAAAATTAAAAACACATCAATTTTTGTAAAAAAAAAAATTAAAAAACAAAGTCACAGGCTAAAAATGGAGCGAATCCACATCTAGGGCAAAAGAATTTGGATCGGATTGCCCCCATCCTCCCTATCCACTGCATGTTCTCGTTCCTATCCTCCCTCTCCACCGCCATCGGTTCGCCGCGCACTTCCACGATCGATTTGATCCAAAATCGGACATCCATCATCTCACTGGAGCCGCTTGTGTAGCTGCGGTGTCCACACCAGCCGTGGCTGCTTCAACGCCCTCGCCGACGACGGGTCGTCGTTCAAGTTCTCCACCGTCCTCATCAAAATCGCCGTCGAGTCCGCCTCCTCCGACACTCTAGCTGCTTCATCGTCCTCCTCATCTTAGATCCCGACCCGTTCTCGTCCCCATCCTCCCTATCCATCGCTATCAGAAAGTCGCCGTGCACCTCCACGAACTACTTGATCCAAAATCTGACCTCCATCATCTGCCCATCTGCGTCAATCGGACCTCCATCATCACTAGAAGTCTGGAGCCGCTCAATCTGCAAAATAGATTTGGCACAATTGGTTGGGTGTTAAAAATGGCAAAATTGGAATTATGAAAATTTCATTAAAAGAATTTTTAGCTTCCCGGTCTTCTTAGAAGAGCTTCCAAGAGAAGCATGGTGATAGCTGCTTCTTGTAGAAGAGCTTTCAAATGGGATAAGCTCTTCTGTAAAATTATTCAAACACCTCCAAAAGCTGCTTTTAGGTTCCAAAAGAGCTTTTGATCCCTCCAAAAGCTTAGCCAAACAAGCCCTAGTGAAACATAAAACAAAAAAGTATGGCTTAATGTATTCTAAAAATTATATTTAAGTTTCTTTGAAACAACCTTTTTTGTGTCATTTTTAGTAGTTTTAGTAAAGAATAATTAAGAATACAATTGTGAAAAACCAAACATTACTCAGCCATTACTCAGCATAGTTCTGAACTAATGAATAACAGAGATTAATGGAGAGCAAATTATTCAACATGTATACTATAAAGTCTCCCATCTTGTAGAGTATACATCAACAATTTATTCTTCTCAATTTAAAAGTTGTGCACCACCTCAAACACTCAAGAGAGCAATCTCATCAGATACTAATTTTGTTAAGGAAGCTGATGATGAGATGATTCACCTGCTCTGGAAGTTGTTCTTGAACAAAATGGTTTCCTTCTGCCATGAACTCGATTTCCAGATTGGGCATAAAATCTTTCACCTGCCCGCTTCGAACAAAGTCCTCCATCCCTGGAAACTTTAGAACATAATCCTTCTCACCCATGATCAACAATGCTGGAGCTGTGATTTTTGGATTGGTAATCCCACAATCAATTTCCATAGACCTGAAATGGGAGAGGCAAGTAGTTTACTTCAGGAACATGTGTTTTGGTATATATGTGACAATTGCCTGCAACTTGAGGTTATGTGTTGCAGGCTTGCAGCAATTTCAATCTATATTGTATCTGTATGCAATGCTCAGAAATTACACAGACATTCTTTAGAAAAACAGGAAGAGTTCCTCTAATCTTCTATAAAGTATGGACTAGAAAGACAGATATCCTCAAAAAGGGCTGTTGTTTGATAAATGTTGTAAGCACTATGGAGCATTTTCCATTAAAGAAATTCCCTTCAATCTGGAAATTCTCTGGTAATTACCTGTAGGGGACCCTTAATGCAGTGCGGAAACCTGAGTTTTCGTATAAACCAGCATACACAGAGAGATCTTCCTCACTGAACCATGGTGGCAGAGGAGTTGATGGGTCAACCAAGTCCATGATCTCCTTATCGTCAGCAGCTATTTGCAGCTCACTTCCTGAGAAGAGAATGTAGATGTTTCTTATCACTGTCTTAACATCAAATCGACCAAAATCCGCCTCAGCTCGCCCTGGTTCCTGGAATATCGAATCAGGCATATTCTTATTAGTTAGTTATTACTAACAGGAAAGTGGACAATTCTCTTATCGAATCAGGCATATTCTTATTTTCAAAATTTTAGTATGAAATACAAGAGATTACCTTCCACCTCACTGTGTAGAATCCTTTGGGAAGGTTAGCAGTAATTATTTGGCTCATTGAGGGTCCTGGTAGCATGAAAGGCACACCCATTGTTATGATGCCGGCCACTTTTTCAGGGCAGCTAGCGCCTATCATGTATGCCGGAAAGACTCCAGCGTCTTTCCCTACCAAAAAGGCCTGATTTTTTGTTGTTGTCAAAGTTAATTTACTAGATTCCCATGTATGCAGCACAGATAAACAAGAAAAATAATGATAGATCCGAATTTGACAGAATTTGTATATCAGGAATCAGGATCACGTACAATATATATGTTTATTTTGAATTCGGTATTCAGATTACTAAAGTAATTAAGTAGCTAGAACAAATTTTACCTTATTGATGCTCAAAGAGTCAAGAAGGGCAACAACGTCATCAGAAAAGTGGTTAAATGTTGTTTTCTCAGGCTCAGGTGAATGATCTGAGAGTCCATATCCCCTGAAATCAATAGCGATGGCCCGGTATCCAGCTTTAGCTACAGCAATCATTTGGTGCCTCCATGAGTACCAAATTTCAGGGAAACCATGCAAGAAAACCACCACTTTAGGACCTGCAAAGAAATTCCATGGTTTTAGTAATGTGACATGAATGAACAATATAATTGCTGTAAGAATACTGAGTTTAGTTTTACCGGTTCCGATTTCAGCAACGTGAAGCTTCACTCCTCTTACTTGGACATGGCTGTGTTGAATCTCTTCCATGGAAGAGAGAAAGAGGGTAGGTGGGAGATTGATGTCTAGAGTGCTGATTTGTTTTTTGTTTTTTGTTTTTTTGCTTCGTCCCAATTGATTATTTTAGTTTAGCTCAATCAATCTGTTGATGAGCTACTAATAAACTGATGGAGAATCATTTAATATGAGACAATATATTAAAACAAACCACTATAGTACATTATAAATGCAGATTCTTATTTTTGAAATTTTAGTATGAAATACAAGAGATTACCTCCCACCTCACTGTGTAGAATCCTTTGGGAAGGTTATCAGTAATTATTTGGCTCATTGAGGGTCCTGGTAGCATGAAAGGGACACCCATTGTTATGATTCCGGCCACTTTTTCGGGGCAGCTAGCGCCTAGCTTGTATGCCGGAAAGATTCCAGCTTCTTTCCCTACCGAAAAATGCCTGATTTTTTGTTGTTGTCAAAGTTAATTTACTAGATTCCCATGTAGATAAACAATCAAGCATAACTTATAAGAGCATCTCCGATGCTTGATGCCGGAGGAAGGAGAAAGAAATGAAAGGCAAAGAAATTTGTAGAATTAATGCAACGTAGTCACTCACTTTATAATCGCGGAATTACTCAACACGGCCAAACACTACAAGAAAAAAAAGGGTTTTATGATGGCTAATAACCGTCATAAACATTGTTTTATGACTGTTTAAAACCGTCATAAAATCCAGCGTCAATAATGCTTTTTTGACGGTTTAAAATACGTCATTACTTCTTGATGCTTTTTAACCATCGTAAACCAATGACGGTGAATATCCATCAAAAAGAATGTCGATAAATATTGATGGTTAATAACCGTCATGAAATTTTGATAATATTTAACCATAAAAAATATTATTTAATTTTAAAACAATATAATTAATTTAATAGCAATTATTACATTAATTTTTTAGTAAATAAATATAATATATTAAAATTGAATCCCATATTATTAAAAGGATTATACAAAAAAATAAAAATTACTGTATCATAACAATTAAAATTTATATATAATACCAGTGAACGAATTTTTACACGATACATATTGAAATATATTTACAAATTTTACACACACTTTGGATGCCACTTGTGTACAAGGTAATTAGGCATACGAAACAAATAATTTGGATACAGGATTAGCAGTCAACTTGTATTCATCAATGATGTTCACATATTTCTTTTCCTTCTACAATCCATGTAGCAAAATTTCCCTGTGTACCTTGCCATCGTGAGAGAATTATTGTCGAGCTTTACTTGGAAAAAAAACAATAATTAATTTGGTGTCTCCAATTTCTAAAGAGAATTGACAATAAGTTGTCTTATATTTAAACCAGTTTTGACAAGAAAATTCTAGATCTCGGGGACAATTTTCACTCAAATCTTGATTAAACATGATTAAAAAAATGAACTTTAATAAAGAAAGAAAAACAAGATGTTCGATTCGATTAACTAACAGAGCCAGATCTATCTTGATATTTGATTCAAAGTATCTCCATGAGCAATCACACTATAAATCAATATCTTAAACGAAAAAAAAAAAAAAAATTCATAGATCGGAATCAAGAAAGTAAGAAAAAAATAATGCAAGAAAAATAAATGACTTTACGTTTTTCGCCATCAAGAACCTTATGGACAACCATGTCTCTTCCAAAAAGATGAAAAACTTGACTTATAATTATAGAGACGAAAAAGAAAATCACAGATCAAAATCAAGAAAGTGATGTTGACAATAGGAGACTTGAGAAGAGTTGAACGGTGGGTGTGAGACTTGAGAGAGGAGTTTGGTGGCTGATGGCGTTAAAATGCTTACTAGCAATGAGATCTGAGAACCATTTGGAGGCGGTAGGTTTAAAGAGAGTTAAAAAGATAAGTATTAGGTTTTTTAGTTTTATGTGAGGGAAACACTTGTATGTAGTGTGTATAGAGGGCTATTGTAAATATTATAACAACTAGTAGAGATATTAATTCTTTTTGATGGTTTTTAAACATCAATACTTCTTGACGGTTTTCAAATGTCAACGGTTCTCGATGGTTTTTAAACGTTAACACTTCTTGATAGATTTTAAAAACCATCAACATTTAATGACAAAATCTGGAAGCGTCATCAAGACTTGACACTTTATAAAACCCATCAAGTTATAAAAACCATCACACATGATTGATGGTTAAAAAAATCATCATAAATAAGTGTCGTAAAACATCTTTTTTCTTGTAGTGAAACCAAGTGATTGATTTACAAGAGGAATCACTCAACTCCAAAAGATTATAAAACGTAATCAAATTAAACTCAACTCTACCCTGCCTCATCAGATTTTTCATTATAAATAAATAGGAATTACATCACCCCTTTGATTATAAAACATAATCAAATTAAACTCAAATCTACTTTGCCTCATTAGATCTATTTCCACTTATAAATAAATACGAATTACTTCACTCCTTTCAGAATAATTAACTATTCTAGTCAAAGACTTGTATTTTTCTAGCTAATTGCAGGTTACAAGACCATTGAATGAAACTCAAATTACAAGACACTTGAATGAAATAATTGCACGTTACTGGACACTTTAAAACAAGCAACAATTGAAGAGAACATCAGAAAAAAGTGCCTTTAATTAACAGCATCAATGCTATTATACATTTTGAGTAAATTTAATGCCATATATGATTGATAAATAATGAGGTTGAAAAAAACTCTCAAATGCAATTATCTATAGAGGTGTTGTAGTAAACTTTTTTTTTAGAGAATGTCTGAATTTGGTTATTAAAATAATTTCACCATTCAAATGTCTATTTTCCATCTGTTCAAATACAAAGCAATTTTAAAATTTAGTTTATCAAATATCTATCAACTTCTTGGTTAAGTTGATTATTTTTTAAGTTAAACTATAAATAAATCATTTTTTAAACAAAACAATCTTAAACATATCTTAAGTTTTGTTGGTTTGGAATAACACATACCAACTTTCATGTTTTTAATACGGGATCCCAATTTACAGGATGCATAGTAGACAAAGAGAGTTTGACATGCACCTATGCAAATCGAGACCGCCCAAAGTAGTTCCTTTTTAGAATAATACATGTGCAAAGTAGTTCCTTTTTTGTAACCCAAGCTTTCTACTTGCGAAATATGAGTGTGAATCTCAGGACCATTCAGGTATATATCATATTTATATGGCCAGAGATTATGAATAACAAAAACAGAGGCAAATGCATTAAAAGTGAAAATATATTGTCAATAATTCTGAATCCCATCTGAACTTCTAGAAAATATCTGCATTAAGTTTATCATTTTCATATTGTGATTCTCGAACGCTTTTTTCACTTCAATTTGAAAAGATCGACAAGATCCTTTGGAAAATTCGAAGACTCAACAAAAATGTTTATGATTCACAAACAAGTACAACAAATCAAAAAAGAGATATCAAAGCATTCCTGTGTAAATTTTTTTTTTCTTTTGTGTTATTTGATTATTTCTTAAGTCATAGAAAGTTGGAAAAAAAGAAAGAAAAGATGATGCTTATCTCATACCGGTGAAGAGAAATGTCCACTTTCCTGTTAGTAATAAGAATATGCCTAAATTTGGTTATTAACTTAATCACACTCACTTGCAAGTAGAAAGCTTGAATTTGGTTACAAAAAAGGAACTATTTTGTACATGTATTATTCGGAAAATTATAAAGGGCGGTCCTGATTTGCACCGGTGCATATCAAACTGTGTGTCCATTATGCACCTGTGTAAATTGGGATTCTTCATAAAAAACATGAAAGTTACCATGTGCTATTCCAAACCAGCAAAATTTAGTAGGTACAATTGAGAAGCATTAATATAATCATATAAAACATGAAAGTTACCATGTGCTATTCCAAACCAGCAAAATTTAGTAGGTACAATTGAGAAGCATTAATATAATCATATAGCTAGGACCAGATTTCACTAGGTAATGTCACTAATCACCATTACTCAACCTTGTTATGTAAAAGAAAGAGAATGGTGGTGACAATTGGGGGGGATAAAATATGAAGAGAGCAATTTACTACTTAACATGTTTACACAATCAAGTCTCTCAGTTTGTGAAGTAAACATCAACCGTTTATTCTTCTCAATTAAAAAGTTGTGCACCAGTACTTCAAATACTCAGAGAGCAATCACATCACTCAGATATTAATTTTGTTAAAGAAGCTGATGATGAGCTGATTCACCTCCTCCGGAAGTTGTTCTTGAACAAAATGGTTTCCTTCTACCATGAACTTGATTTCCAAATTGGGCATAAAATTTTTCACCTCCCCGCTTCGAATGAAATCCTCCATCCCCCGGAAACTTTAGAACATAATCCTTCTCACCCATGATCAACAATGCTGGAGCTGTGATTTTTGGATCGGTTATCTCAAAATCATTTCCAAATGACCTGAAATGGGAGGGGTAAATTAGTTAACTTCAGGGACAACGTATTTTCCTTTCCTATTTTTAGATATTTACATCACAAGAACTCCAATTCTAGTATCTGTATGCAATGCTCGGATGTAGATAATAATTGTTCAAATTACACTCATTTTACATAGGAAGAATTTCTACGGTTACCTGTAGGGGACCTGTAATGCAGTACAGAAACCTGAGTTCTCGTATAAACCAGCATACACAGAGAGATCTTCCTCACTGAACCATGGTGGCAGAGGAGTTGATGGATCAACCAAGTCCATGATCTCCTGATCATCACTAGCTATTTGCAGCTCACTTGCTGAGAAGAGAATGTAGATTTTTCTTATCACTGTCTTCACATCAAATCGGCCAAAATCTGCTTCAGCTCGCCCAGGTTCCTGGATTCAAACAGGGAATATTAACAATTTCTCATTAACTACGATTAAAAAAAAAGTGAACATTGCTTTTATATATCTTCCAATTCACCTATTAAACCAAAACTATTGAACACAATAGATTACCTGCCACCTTAATATGCAGAATCCTTTGGGAAGTTTATCAGTGAATTGGAGTAACATTGGCCCTGGTATCAAGAAAGGGACACCCATTGTTATGATGCCGGCCACTTTTTCAGGGTGGGCGGCTGCTATCATGTATGCTGGTATGACTCCAGCGTTTTTGCCAACTAAAAAAGCCTGGTTTTTGATTGTCAAAAAGTACTCAAAATTAATGTACCAGAATTTCTATGTACACATAAACTTAAGATTACAAATGATACTCTTAACAGTGAACACAAGCAATTAATCAAGCCAAACGTAGATTGAAGAACAGCTTCTGCAACTTTTAGAGGACTCAAATAATTAACGATTTCAGCAACGACCCACTAGAAAAAATCGAATACTTTATTGTAAATACAATTGTTATACAAATTTTACTTTGAATCAAGTATTAATTCAAATCAGCAGAGTAATTTATAATCTAGAAGACGAAATTAAGGTACCTTACTGATACTCAAAGAGTCAAGAAGGGCAACAACGTCATCGGTAAAGTCGTTAAATGTGGTTTTGTGAGGCTCCGGTGAATGATCTGAGAGTCCATATCCCCTGCAATCGATAGCGATCGCTCGGTATCCAGCTGTAGCTACAGCAATCATTTGGTTTCTCCATGAATACCATATTTCTGGGAATCCATGCAAGAAAACCACAACCTTAGGACCTGCATGCACAGAAATTTGACGGGTTTATTCAGAAAATTAAATTGAAAAAAAATACGGAGATGATATGACACTAGTAGAATAAGACTGATAAATTGTACCGGTTCCGATTTCAGCTACGTGAAGCTTTACTCCTCTTACTTGGACATGGCTGTGCTTAATCTGTTCCATGGAGAGAGAGAGACTTGAAGAATGTTGTTTTCAGTTGGAGTGTCATGACTCAGATGCAGAGAGCCAGAGAATCAATTGACTAAATAAGACACAGTCCAATACGACAAGTTGATAACATAGGTCACATCTAAGGTCCCGTCACACTTACCAAATCCTAAAGGGAAATAATCATTTTTGTCCCTGTAATTTGTCTTATTCTCCACTTCTCCCTGATCCATCGTAAATTATTATAATATTTTTTTTAAATTGAAGACATCATGCTTCTGACTTTGAGTATATTATTTCTTGATTTTTTTTCCTAAATTCTTCAATCATCTTGATTTACTCAATTTATTTTTGCTTAATAACCCAGAACAAACAAATAAAGGAAATTTAATGCAAAGCTTTGCCGAGATAGCATTATTAAGATGTGAAAAATAAATAAAATTTATTTTTATTTATTTTTATTTTTTAAAAGAAACATGAAGTATGTTGAAAAAATGTTTTAAAATTAATTTTAAGATATGTAATATGTAAAAAGGATTTTTTATATTTATGTAATTGCAAATCCAACAATATATTAAGCTTTTATATAATTGCCGATTCCACCTGTTGTTACTACAAAATGCAACAGGGCCGCCCATTTGGTTGATTCAAGCTATAATATATTAATGATGTTTTTTGAGAGTGGGATAAACTGATGACTATAAAAATATGAAACTTTCAAACAGAAGAATTCAATCTGCGTTTTCGAGGTAAAACATAATACAAGAAGATGAAGGAAATACATACTCCCAAGAATGTTATATCTGCATCAGTATATGGAACCCAAATATCAAGAATGATGATTTTGAAATCATTTTTTCCCACCATCCATGGAACTAACAATCCTTTAAAATAGTTGCAAACCTGGAGATTGCACAGGTATATACATGTTTCTGACTAACATTTTCAAATTTTAGCTGCAAAAAGTTTCTCCAAATCCATCCCTTGGGGCGGTAAATTTTATTAAGATAATATCAAAACATCTTATAAACTCAGAATCAGAGTATTAATTCAAATGCAAATACACCTATTCCATGGATTTCTATGTAACAAAACCTGTAAGGACAGATGTACTACTTTGAATAAGTGAAGACATTGGATCAGATCTTCTATTATGGCAAATCCAATGGACCCGATCTGCCGCACATCTCTATTTAAAGGTGTCAAACGGTCAGCTCTTCAAAAAAAATTGTCCAGGACGGCTTGAAGGCCGGACAAAGCCCGTCCCATAATATTAAGGCATTGATTTAATGCCCAACAGGTGTACAAATTTGTGAGCCATGTCAGGTCAGGCATAAGGCCCAAGCCTTTTTGAGGCCTGGTTCTCTACGGGCCTTAGGGGTTGGTCCGTAAAAAAATATTATTTCATAAAAATAAAATTTTATAGTTCGAAATGAATAATATTTTTAGAGTGGTTTTCCTATAAGGGATCTTTTATTTTAATTTCAGTAAAAACCTTGATAAAATCACGTCGATTTCTATAATTTTTTATCTGAATTTTTGTGTGGATAATAAGTTCAATGAAATCTATCAATCAAAAAACTTTAAGAATTTTTCAAACACTACAACTATATTTATCCCGATTTTGTTAAATATGAAAGCATCGGAAAATAAGCGAAATTTAGGAAAATTCAAGAAAAATAGTTGTAGTACTTGAGAAATTCTAAAAGTTTATTCATAGTTAGATTTCATTGAACATATCATACACACACAAAAATTCAAATCAAAATTCATAAAAATAGATGTGATTCCATCAAAATCTTTACCGAAATTAAAATAAGGGATTCATAATGAGAGAGTCATTCAATATTTCTATAGAATACAAAAGTTAAATAAATAAAATCACTCGTCAAAAGAAATAAATCAGTATTGTTTTTTAATTAACAAATATAGTACAAACATTCATAAATAAATTACATGAATATTTTATAAACTAGAAATAAGGTGTGAATTGCACCAATGTAATCATAAGTAGGTTGGAACCCATCAAAACTACTTATTTTTTGCATTATCCAACCCATTAATGTCTAAATTAGTAAAATTTTATATGAGATCATCATCCTAGTTTTGTGCTCTTTCTATTGCATCATCTTAATCTTTCAAACATATAAGACATGAAGGAAAAAATATGCACTAGATACTTAATTTATTTGTAAATTTGCGCTCCATTTTTAGGGCCAGTATGATATTGTTGTAGCTTTTATAATAATCACGGTTAGCTGTGCTGAATGAATAATTAGCTGTTAAGTTAATCAGCAGATGTTTGGTTAATTGTATTTTTAAAACTAATGTGTAGCTCAAAAACAGTATACATAAGTTTGGTAATTTTATTGTAAAAGTACTGAATCAGTTATGGTAACTAAAATATATAAGATTTTAGAACTTACTTCATTTTTTTCATTACTTATATATATATTAAATCAATATTTAAGTAGAATATTTAAATTAGAAAAAAAATTCCATAAGAACAATAAAAATATTTTTAAAAGGTTTTATAAATCAAATCAATATTTAAGTAGAATATTTAATTTTGAAATGAAATAAGGTATATAAATGATTTTAACTTGATTTCATAATCATAATAATGATATTTTAAAATGCTGAAATAGATTATTCTATAATCAATTTCAAAAAGTAAACTCAACCTACTTCTTAAAATCGCCATCAAAACTTACTAGATTATCAATTAATCACTTTTGAAAGTTTTACCAAACATCATTTACATCAAAATTATAAAATAAGTTGATTTTAACTTTTCAAGAGCAATGTCAAACTGACCCCTAGCTTGATTACTTAATACATATTTAATATATATATATATATATAATATAATTAATTAACTTCATTTTCTGGAGGGCTTGACGAGCTTCAGACTATAAGCTCGGTCCGGCCCTCAGTGCCAACGGGTCTAAAATATATGTCCAAACCCGCTCTCTCAACCAGGCTCAAGTCAATCCAAGTGGGCTTATATGGAAACAGGTAAAGCCCGCAACGGGTACGGGCTGGTTCGCGACCTTTTTGACACCTATAAACACGTTCAATTAATGTTGATGAGCTACCATTAAACATAAATGGAGTCATTTAATATGAGACAACATACTAAAACAAAGGGTTCAAAAATTTTATAGCACCATTTACTCTCTTACTTTTAAGATTATCACAAAATTAATAACTTAAGTTTTAATAGCACATAAAGTGTTGTTCTGACAAAAATACCCTTAAAACACACTTACAGAAATAGGTCTCGCATTTTTTTTCCGAGATTTATTTTGGTGCTCACAAGACTTATTTTGATGTTTTCGAGACTTCTTTTGGTATTTCTAAGATTTCTTTTATGTTTATAAAACTTTTTGGGTATTTCTGGGACTTATTTTGGTATTTCCAAGACTTATTTTGTATTTTCGAGATTTATTGAATATTTTTACAATTTTCAAGACTTATTAAACAGATAAGAAATTTCTCAAATTTTTTTTATTATCTTCTTCATCGACCTCATTTACTTTGGTGCTATATAAACTTAACTTATTAACATACTGATATTCACGAAAGTCCAATTGAATATGTTACCATTTAGGCCCATTTCTTCTAAACCGTTATAGTACATTATCTTTTTTTTTTTTTGAAGGGATATTAAGATTTTAGCCCCTTTAGTTAGTGTTTATCTGAGTTTGGTCTATTATTTTTTAGAATTACTAATTTTAGTCCACAAGTTCTCTGACAATACCTAATACAGTCCCTACCGTCCAATTCCGTTAGATTTTCGTTGACTTCTGTTAGGTCAACAAGGGCATAATAGGAAATTTGATAAAAGCTTCTAGAAACTAGTCTGGAAGAAGGGTAAATCTGAAATTTAATAATGCAAAAGTTAAATAAATATTATTTACAAATTAATGTTAAAAAAATATTATTAAATTAAATAAGAAAATTAAAATAACAATAATAAACAAATAAAATTAAATTAAAACAATTCTAACCTAATTTCTTTCTCTCTCCTCGACACTCTCTCTCTCTCCTCGTTTCTCTTCTCTCTTCCTCTCCCACCGGCCACAGTCTTGTCTTCTCTTTCTCTTTCCCTGACGCGCTCTCTCTCTCCCCGTTTCTTTTCTTTCTCTTCCTATCCCACTGGCCACCAGTCTCGTCTTCTCTTTCTCTCTCCTTGACGCGCGCTCTCTCTCTCTCTCTCTCCGTTTCTCTTCTCTCTCCCCGGTGGTGGGTATAGGTGATTGGTAAGGGGTTTGGTTTCTAGGATTGGATTGGAGGGGGGGTAGTTGTGGTCGATCTCAATTGGTGGTGGTGGATGTGGTTAGGTGATTTCGAATTAGGGTGTGGGTTGTGGTTGGTTGATTTCGATTTAGGATAGTGGTTTTGGTTGATTTCAATTTAGGGATTTCGATTGGGGAGGGTGGCTCGATTGGGATTTCAATTTAGGGAGGTGATTTCAAATTAGGGTGTGGGTTGTGGTTGGTTGATTTCGATTTATTATAGTAGTTTTGGTTTATTTCAATTTAGGGATTTCAATTGGGGGTGGTGGCGGTGTGATGCGGTCTGGATTCAAATTTGATTGATCCAAATTTTTTTTTTTTCAATTTTTGTTGATGATGATGGAAAAAATTGAAAGTTTTGGGTTATGGCTGATGATGAATGGTTGAATTTTTGTTGTTGATGATGATGCGGCACTATTGATGATGATGATGATTAATGGAAGTTATGGGTTCGGTGGGTTCTGGATTCTGGGTTCAATTTTTGTTGATGATGATGAATGGTGGTGGTGGTGGTGGTGGTGTAGATGATGAAGGATGGTGGTGAATCTGGTGATTGAGAGAGAGAGAGAGAGAGAGAGAGAGAGACCTGGTATGAAAGAGAGAGATTTTAATTTTTTGTAAATCAATTTTTTAATTATTTTTTTATTTTTCAATTATTATTTTTTTATTTAATTAAATACAAAATTACCAAACTGCCCTTCATCAGAAACCTTCAAAGGTTATTTTAGTCATTATAACATCTGACAATGCCTTTCTGTGTATTTTCACGAAATTTTGAACGGAAGGACTAAAGTTAGTAATTTCGAAATCTAGTGGATCAAATCTAGATAAACTCAAACTAGAGGGACTAAAATCTTAATATCCCTTATTTCAAATCTGACATCCAACATATTAATGGTTTAAGTATACTTTGATCTCCTTTTTTTGTCTTTTCAAAATGAAGTGAAAAGAGCATTAGTGAAACACACTGTGAAAATGACAAACTTATGAGTTATGATAAACACATTGTCTTTTCAAAATGCAGATATTTTCACTTATAATGCATTTGCCTCTGTTTTTTGTTATTCATTATCTCTGACATTTTCAGCCTACTCTTGATATATATACATCCCAGAATGGTCTAGAGATTCACACTCACTTGCAAGTAGAAAGCTTGAATTTGGTTACAAAAAAGAAACTACTTTGTACATGTAAATTTACTTTCAAAGAAACTAAAAAAAAGAAAGAAAAAATAATGCTATAATTAAAAGCAAAACTCTCTCTTTTTATATAACTAATAGAAATTAACAAATATAATATAAACATTCGTAAATAAATTATATGAAAATTTTATAAACTAGAAATAAAGTGAGAATTGCACCAATGTAATTTCAATACATCCTAAATAGGTCGACATCCATCAAAACTACATATCTTTTGCATTATCCAACCCACCGATGTCTAAATTAGTACAATATTATATGATAATCTTTTGCATTATCCAACCCACTAATGTCTAAATTAGTAAAATATTATATGATAATCTTTTGCATTACCCAACCCATTAATGTTCGGATTCAAATCATCTGTTAAAAAATGGTATCTCAATTCAATTTGCGTCAAACCAACTAAATTGGGACATGTGCATACATTTTAAAACATAATAATAATTAAATGTAAATAATTGTGTACATATAACCTAATTTGATTGGTTATACACAAATTGAGACACCATTTTTAGACAAATGATTTAAATAAAATCTTATATGAAATCATCATCATAGTTTTGTACTCTTTCTATTGCATCATCTTAATCTTTCAGACATATAAGACAGAGAGAGAAAAAAAAGCACCAGATACTTGATTTATTTGTAAATTTGCGCTTAATGTAGATATTTTCACTTTTAAGGCATTTGCCTCTGTTTTTGTTATTCATTATCTCTGGCATTTTCATCCTACTCTTGATATATATATATCCCAGAATGGTCTAGAGACTAGAGGTTCACACTCACTTGCAAGTAGAAAGCTTGAATTTGTTTTTTTTTTTTAAAGGAACCACTTTATACGTGTATTATTCGGAAAATTATCAAGGGCGGTCTAGATTTACACCGGTGCATATCGAACTCTGTGTCTATTATGCACCTGTGTAAATTGGGATTCTTCATAAAAAAAACATGAAAGTTACTATGTGCTATTACAAACCAGTAAAAATTAGTAGGTAAAATTGAGAAGCATTAATATAATAATATAGCTAGGACCAGATTTCACTAGGTAATGTCACCAATCACCATTACTCAACCCTGTTATGTAAAAGAAAGAGAATGGTGGTGACAATTGGGGGGATAAAATATGCAGAGAGCAATTTATTACTTAACAAGTTTTCACACTCAAGTCTCGCGGCTTGTAGAGTAAACATCAACAATTTATTCTTCTCAATTTAAAAGTAGTACACCAGTACTTAAAATACCCAGAGAGCAATCTCATCACTCAGATACTAATTTTGTTAAAGAAGCTGATGATGAGCTGATTCACCTCCTCCGGAAGTTGTTCTTGAACAAAATGGTTTCCTTCTGCCATGAACTTGATTTCCAAATTGGGCATAAAATTTTTCACCTCCTCGCTTCGAATGAAATCCTCCATCCCTGGAAACTTCAGAACATAATCCTTCTCACCCATGATCAACAATGCTGGAGCTGTGATTTTTGGATCGGTTATCTCAAAATCATTTCCAAATGACCTGAAATGGGTGGGGTAAAGTAGTTAACTTCAGGAACAACGCAATTTCCTTTCCTATTTTTAGATATTTACATCACAAGTACTCCAATTCTAGTATATCTGTATGCAAAGCTTGGATGTTGATAATAATTGTTCAAATTACATTCATTTTATATAGGAAGAATTTCTACGGTTACCTATAGGGGACCTGTAATGCAGTACGGAAACCTGAGTTCTCGTATAAACCAGCATACACAGAGAGATCTTCCTCACTGAACCATGGCGGCAGAGGAGTTGATGGATCAACCAAATCCATGATCTCCTGATCATCACCAGCTATTTGCAGCTCACTTCCTGAGAAGAGAATGTAGATTTTTCTTATCACTGTCTTCACATCAAATCGGCCAAAATCTGCTTCAGCTCGCCCTGGTTCCTGGATTCAATCAGGGAATATTATCAATTTCCCATTAACTAAGATTTAAAAAAAAGTGAACATTGCTC
Source organism: Dipteronia sinensis (assembly GCA_033220585.1). Classification (NCBI taxonomy): domain Eukaryota; kingdom Viridiplantae; phylum Streptophyta; class Magnoliopsida; order Sapindales; family Sapindaceae; genus Dipteronia; species Dipteronia sinensis. The sequence continues at coordinate 39,972,304 of CM065645.1, forward strand.
TTATATATATATATATATATCTCCCAACCTATTAAACCAAAACTATTGAACACAATAGATTACCTGCCACCTTAATATGTAGAATCCTTTGGGAAGTTTATCAGTGAATTGGAGTGACATTGGCCCTGGTACCATGAAAGGGACACCCATTGTTATGATGCCGGCCACTTTTTCAGGGTGGGCAGCTGCTATCATATATGCCGGTATGACTCCAGCGTCTTTGCCAACTAAAAAAGCCTGGTTTTTGATTGTCAAAGAGTACTCAAAATTAATGTAACAGAATTTCCATGTACACATAAACCTAAGATTACAAATGATATTATTAACACAAGCAATTAATCAAGCCAAACGTAGATTGAAGAACTGCTTCTGCAACTTTTAGAGGACTCAATTAATTAACAATTTCAGCATTGACCCACTAGAAAAAATCGAATATTTTATTGTCAATACAATTGTTATACAAATTTTACTTAGAATCAAGTATTAATTCAAATCAGCAGAGTAATGTATCAGCTTGAAGAAGAAATTAAGGTACCTTACTGATACTCAAAGAGTCAAGAAGGGCAACAACGTCATCAGCAAAATCGTTGAATGTGGTTTTGTGAGGCTCCGGTGAATGATCTGAGAGTCCATATCCCCTGCAATCGATAGCGATCGCTCGGTATCCAGCTGTAGCTACAGCAATCATTTGGTACCTCCATGAATACCAAATTTCCGGGAAACCATGCAAGAAAACCACTACCTTGGGACCTGCATGCACAGATACTTGATGGGTTTGTTCAGAAAATTAAGTTGAAAAAAAATATACGGAAATGATATGATAGTAGTGGAATAAGATCGATAAATTGTACCGGTTCCGATTTCAGCTACGTGAAGCTTCACTCCTCTTACTTGGACATGGCTGTGCTTAATCTGTTCCATGGAGAGAGAGAGAGAGAGAGAGAGAGAGAGAGACTTGAAGAACGATGTTTGATGTTTGCAGTTTGTGTAAGGATTGAATTGATATTCTGTTCTAGAACTAAGAAACACAACAGAGGAGAAAAATAATTAGAGGCTCATGCTTTTCTCTTTCATTTTCATGCCTTTTAAGATTACAATCACACACATTAATTGCAAAATATATAGCATTAAAGATGACACATTGAAATAATCGAAGGACATTTAGAGCCCTCCGATGAAAAAATTGTTTGCATATGAATAATTTTTGATATGGTAACAATGTCAAGAGATTTACTGCTATATGGTATAAATATAGATTTGATAGACAACCAATTTAAAATTTGATCTCCAATGCTTCCATTTATAACACATTTAGTTTTAATGACGTGTCCAATTTTATTTTCTATTTTATTTTATTTTATTTTCTTACTAAAAATAGATGAAAAATTAATGTCAATTTTAAATGTTTGCTGAGTCAACCTAAAAAAAGGGTTGTGCAATAGGTCCTTTGAAAGTGGACGGTCATGTTGACAATGTCTATTATTTTTTTTGTCACGTCAGCTTGAGGTTGGATATGCACGGTTGTATTGGAGACACAATTATTTACGGAATGTCTCTTTATCCTACGTGACATCTTTTTTTTTTCACAAACCACGCTTGCATTAGAGATGCTCTTAGCGGCTGTTTGTGTTTTTTATCTAAAGTCTTATAAAACCTTAATTTTTTTAAATATATAGATAAGTCTTATAAATTAAGATACTATAATTTGTTTTTTTTTTTTTCATTTTGGATGACTTATTAGAAATATAAAAAGTAGTGTCAACCGAAAAAAGAACCGTACTTGAATACGATAAGTCAGTACCTATTAAGGGGTCAAAAAATAAATAGCACTATTTGTGGTGGGTGTTGTGCAAATATCACCACATTACTAATTCATGTTTAAAAGGCACCAATATAGGTGTCCAGACAAAAATACCCCTTCCAAGTGAGTTTTTGTCGTTTTCAAACCTAGTGAGAAAAACCAGAGAGAGAAAACATCTCTTGGAAAAAGAACCGGCGTTGGAAGATCAGTGGTTTTCCGTCTGAAAAAGACGTCGAAGTAACCGGCGGTAGGACAACAGTGTTTATCGGGTGTTCAGACGAGAGCATCTTCAATCGACGGTAAGTTGAGTCAGATTATGTTGTTGATTTTGTTTGTAATAAGTTCATGTTTGATGTTGGTTGGTTGTTGATTAAACTTGTAGATTATGTTTGTTTGTTGATCTGAGAATGGTTGTGGGTTAGGTTAGGGTTTGTAAATCCGTTGAAGATCTGGGTTCCCGAGCTTTTTCAAGGTGATTCCGAGCTTTTTTCAAGCTTATTCGAGCTTTTTAAGAGTTTTTTCCGAGCTTTTTAAAACGTTTTCCGAGCTTTTTCAGGGTTTTCGAGCTTTTTCTGGGTTTTCGAGCTTTTTCAAACTAGTTCCGAGCTTTTTGAAAATGGCCGAGCTTTTTGAAACTATTGTCGAGCTATTTTAAAATGTGGCCGAGCTTTTTAAAACAATTTCCAAGCTTTTTGAAACAGTGCCCGAGATTTTTTAAAAAGCCCGAGCTTTTTTAAACAGTGTCCGAGCTTTTTGAAACTGAGTCCGAGCTTTTTCAAACAGTTGCCGAGCTTTTTTAGACAGTTCGAGCTTGTTAAAACTGAGTCCGAGCTTTTTGAACAGTCCGAACATTTTCAACACGTGTTCGAGCTTTTTGAAAAAATTTCGAGCTTTTTTAAACTGAGTCCGAGCTTGTTAAAACTGAGTCCGAGCTTTTTGAACAGTCCGAGCATTTTCAACACGTGTCCGAGCTTTTTGAAAAATTTTCCGAGCTTTTTTAAACTGAGTCCGAGCTTGTTAAAACCGAGTCCGAGCTTTTTCAACAGTCCGAGCATTTTCAACACGTGTTCGAGCTTTTTGAAACAGTTTCCGAGCTTTTTGAAAAAAGTTCGAGCTTTTTTAAACTGAGTCCGAGCGTTTTTAAACTGAGTCCGAGCTTTTTGAACAGTCCGAGCATTTTCAACACGTGTTCGAGCTTTTTGAAACAGTTTCCGAGCTTTTTGAAAAAAGTTCGAGCTTTTTTAAACTGAGTCCGAGCTTGTTAAAACCGAGTCCGAGCTTTTTAAACAGTCCGAGCATTTTCAACACGTGTCCGAGCTTTTTGAAACAGTGTCCGAGCTTTTTCAACAGTCCGAGCGTTTTCAAACTGGTCCCGAGCTTTTTCAAACTGGTCCCGAGCTTTTTCAAACTGTGCCCGAGCTTTTTTTATATGAGTCCGAGCATTTTCCAACTGTGTCCGAGCTTTTTTCACACTGTCCGAGCGTTTTCAATATGAGTCCGAGCTTTTTGAAACTGCTTCTCTGCTATTTTATATTATTATGTCCTAGCCTTTTACAGTTTACTGATGCATTCTTTCTATGAAAATGCAGATGAGTAGTGAACTAAAGGATTTGCTTAAAACTCCAGAGGATGAATGGTACGATGGAAAAATAACTCGGCATGACCATTTCAGCGACCTTAAAGATATCGACGTCGCACTAGACAGTGTACCAGAACAATTCAAGGTCGAAGACCGACGTCGGTATACAGAGTCTTGTTTTGGTCATTTCCTGAGGATGGATCGGGGGATGAAGTTTTCGGGTAGCGTAGTCCATCGACTGCTATTGCGCGAGCTACATCACGATGGGCCGCAGGATGAGATGAGATTTTTGTTAGGTACTCGTTCGGTCCGGTTCTCCAAGGTTGAATTCTGTCTGATCACCGGATTGAAGTTTGGAGTGATTCCCGACACGACGAGGTATGAGATGGTTCAGAACGGGATACAACAACGGTATTTCAATGGTGCAGCTGATGTGGATTATGAACAGCTGAAAGCTGTTCTACGGATGGGTGTATTTGAGGAGCAGTACGATGCTGTGAAGCTGTGCCTCCTTTATATGCTAAACTGGATATTGATGGGGTTGGACGAGAGACAGAAAGTTCCATTATGGCAGATCCGGCTAGTCGAGGACTTGGACGCTTTTGATGCATTCCCGTGGGGTGCCCACGTGTATAGGCAGTCCATTATTGGATTCAAGAATGCCTTAAACGGTCGACGTGTGCGGTATGAGAGACGACAGCATGAAAAGGGCGTTGACGTTCACACGGTGGAGACGTACAACATTTACGGTCTAGCTCACGCACTGTTGGTGAGAATTTAGAATTTGTATCGTTTGAAAACCTGAAATTTTTTTTCCATGAGTTACGGAATAAATGATTGGATTCTGAATAACTTGTTCTTTTACATAGGTATTTGCGTATGAGGTTATCCCCGAGCTTGGGACCCGATTTGGGACACGTAGGGAGATTGAGTTGTCCCCCCGTATTCTGAAATGGCAGTTGCAAACTCAACCAAGGTCGGACAAGCTGGACAGAAAAATTTTCTTAGCCAGGGTAAGGATCTATTGTGTTAAAGTGTTTACATATTACGATTATACAAATAGAATGGTCTAACCACGATTTCAGATGTTTGCGAGGACTGCACTGGTGCCGACAGCAGCTGAGAGGGTTGCACGGTACTACGAGGGCATAAATGAGGGAGGCAGTCTATATATGGCTGCCGATGGACACGACGGCTCGGTACCGGATCCCTTACATCATACGACTGCCGGACCCAGTCATACGGAGGGTTCCGACCATGAGTTTGGCGGTGGGAGTCCCCTCAGGCACAGGCCGGATACGGAGGGTTCGGTCCCGGAGTTTGTCGCTGGGAGTCCTCTTAGGCGCAGACAGGTTCGCTTTGCGATGCCCAGTGGAGTACATTCACGAGAAGACGTTGGAGGGCATCGCCAGGTATGTAAAAAATGGTGTAATGCATTATTTATGTTGAAACAAGTGTTGGGTTTTAGTACTGATAATAATGATTTTGTTTCAGGATCGTTTGGAACAAAAAATCCAAGATGTGATGGATGCAGTCGCTGCGTTACGGGAGGATATCCGGAAGAGTGATCGGGAACGGGATAGGCAGCATAGAGAGGTGATGGACTTTCTCCGGGGGCGGTGGGGTTCGACATCACAGTCTGGCAGGGATGGTCCACCCTCCCATGATCAAGACTCTCCCCGTACAGACAGAGACGGAGGGACAGACCCAGCCACCGGACCTACGACGGAGGCTGATGGACCTCAGACACAGGGTCCAACAGCTGGAGATACAGTACGAGACCAGCAGATGCAAGTCCCTGGTGGCACGGATACAGGAGTATTTGGGGAGACAGTTACCCAGGCGATATTAGAGTATCCGCTGCTTATGGAGGTACAGGATGTGGATCCTCCTGTTTATATCCAGGACCACACAGCGGACCCGTTCAGTCCACTGGGTCAGAGTCCCTCCTCCCGTACAGTCCACACTCCTGACCTGACCAGGCGATCCATAGGGAGCACCCCTGCGGTCCATCCGACACCGCTCCCCTCTACTCTATCCAGTCACACCTCACCCCCTAGTGACACTGGCGGTCCATCCCACCGGAGCCCTCGACGTGATCAGCCATTTCAGAGTTCCTCCTCCCAACACCCCCCAATCCACAGTCAGCATAGGCAGCAGCGGATGCGCAAACGAGGCTGGCAGTTGATGAGCCCATACACTGACCCCTGTCGGCCGAAGAGGCCAAGGACACTGCCCATGTCATCAGCACATACATTCAGGCCCGATGGATTGGTAGACGCTGACCAGCTTGCGGCTTACAAAGCCTACAAGAGGAACGTGACGGGGGAATTGTAAGTATTAAAATATTGTGAATTTATTTTGAAACACCTAAGTTAAATTAGTTGTATTCCTAAATAATTGAAAATTACACAGACGTGATGTGGATCTGATGACCCCCGTGCCTGTGACTTGGTTCCACCGGTTGCAAACCAACTTTATGGAGTTGGAGGACACGGTACTTTCCTTACTTTGATTGTCTTTTAAGTTTGTTTAACTTATGGAAGAATACTAACAATGTATAATGTTTATATTGTCAGCATATTGACGCGTACCTGCATATTTTACGGAAGCGTCAACGAGCATTCCCCACTGTCTACATTCAGAGGATGAATCTACTAGATTCTCAGTTCTATGTAAGTGTTTCAAATGTACTGTTTTCACCCGTCTGTTTGTTGTGTTTCATCCTGTTTCTAACGTTTCAGTTCGTTGTCTATTTTCAGTCAATGCTGGAGTTTCAGTCAATGCTGGAGTTTATGCACTCTGCAACATTTGTTGTCATCACCCTGAACCTTCGTTGGGGACAGTGTACACGAGACCATTTGTGTGGACCGGCAGATTCAACATAATCGAACGCATTCTTGTGCAGGTTACGTAACTCACCCATGTACCGGTTATATTTGAATTCAGTGTACGCTCTAGCGGCTTTGCCCATTAAGCTGGCAACATCTTTTCTGTGAAATCGCTTCTTCACATTTTCACCAAAGTGCCAACAACATATGGTATGGGTTGCATAAGGGAACACTTTAGAAATCCCTGCTTCAATGCTTGCATGTCGATCGGAAATAAAAACCAGATCATCTATATGACCAAGGGCACCCTTCAAGCAATCCAAAAACCATTCCCATGAAAGGTTGTTTTCGGAGTCGCCGTACCCAAAAGCAATTGGATACACCTGTTCGTTTCCATCTTGGGCAGTTGCAACAAACATTGTACCCCCGAATCTTCCCTTCAAATGGGTACCATCAACTGCAATAACCGGACGCATGCACCTCTGAAAACCTCTAACTGAGGCCCCTAATGACATGAAAAAGTAAAGGAATTTACCGTCGTCAGCGCACTGTAAGTCAGTGATTGTGCCGGGATTTTGTTGTTCCAGCACGTAACCAAAAGACGGCAGTAGTTGGAAGGTTTCTTCATGTGTCCCATAGGTCAGTGACAATGCATAATGCAAGGCTTGATATGCCTTACTGTACATGATTTGGATGCCATACATTGTTTTCATATCGGCGATTATATCCTTGGGACGCATGAGACGACCATCTTGTTGTTGAAGTCTAGGTGCAACCACTTCTCCAATTATAACTGCACTAGCTTGTCGGTGGCGACGGTGAATCTCCTCCAATGGACAACTGTGTTCATTGACAAAACTTCTTACTTGGAAGTACATCCCTTCATCTCTTCTCACCGCTCTTAATTTCCATGTACAGTTGTCAATCAAACAAACAAAATGTAACGTTGTCTTATTGGACCTTTTCACCTTCCATTCGAAGTTTCGCCGCATTGCGAAAAGGCCAACTAGTCTCTTCAGATCCTTTTTTGTCGGAAAGAACTGACCTTTATAAATCATGGATGTAGGTTCTTCTGCTACCAAGGTTGTGCTTCTACCAATCCCAAACGAGTATGAATCTGCTCCGGGAATAACCCACGTTGTGGTATTATCAGAATCATCTGTAGATACATTATGCCGGACCTCGGAAGTACCAGGCATATCTGCTCCGGTGCAACTAACTCCTTCTACACGTCTTCCACGTCTTTCAATTTGGACATGATCTTCATCAGTGTTCTCTACAGGATCTACCAGATCAATATTTGCCTCATTATCCACCTCCTGGTTAGGCCCAAGGTTCGGTTCAGTGTTCTCCTCATTGTACATCTCATTGTATTGCTCATTGTACCGCTCATCATTCATCTCAAATCGACAACCAAACACATCGTCGAATTGAGGTTCACAAACATCTGCATGGTCGACCACTACCGGTTGGACAGCACATATGTTTTCCCCACCTTCAGTGGCACTCCTTTGTGTGAACACTTGGTTGCTACCGCTAGCGGATCCAAATGGTTGGGTATTTTCAGGAGCAGGAATATCATTCCGTATCACATCTCCAGTTGCCCTCTCAATTAGACTAACACATACTTGAGGGATCACCCGATCTTCCCCTAGCATAAACTGAACATCATCGTCATTTCTTACAAATGTGCGACATGTAGCGCCAGGAACGATTGATATTGACTGTAGATCAACATTGTATTTGTTTACATCATACTTCACAACGGTATGCACGATCGACACCAATTCTTCGTAACTCATATTCTTTGACACATACATTCCTTGGTTGTCGGATCCAACAAACCTCTGACTTCCGTCGGGTAACTGCTCCCATCGACCGTTGTAAGATATTACTATTCTCACCCGATTCATTATCCTGTAACATTCATCACCACAAACCATTATAACAAACATAAAAGCTATGGAAAAGGCTCAGAGCCTTTTAAAATAGTTGCCGAGGTTTTTACGAACTTTTTTACAAAGTACATAGCTTTTTTATAAAGTCCGAGCTTTTTTACAAATTCCAGAGATTTTTTACAAATTCCAGAGATTTTTTACAAAAGTCCAGAGCTTTTTTACAAAAGTCCCGAGCTTTTTTACAAAAGTCCCGAGCTTTTTCACAAAGTCCCGAGCTTTTTCAGAAAGTCCCGAGCTTTTTTACAAAAGTCTCGAGCTTTTTCACAAAGTCCCGAGCTTTTTTACAAAAATCTCGAGCTTTTTCACAAAGTCCCGAGCTTTTTTACAAAAGTCCCGAGCTTTTTCACAAAAGTCCCGAGCTTTTTCAGAAAGTCCCGAGCTTTTTTACAAAGTCCCGAGCTTTTTCACAAAGTCCCGAGCTTTTTTACAAAAGTCCCGAGCTTTTTCACAAAGTCCCGAGCTTTTTTACAAAAGTCTCGAGCTTTTTCACAAAGTCCCGAGCTTTTTTACAAAGTCTCGAGCTTTTTTCATGTCTCCGAGCTTGTTTTCTAAAGGCTCGAGCCTTTTGTCCAAAGGCTCGAGCTTTTTCAAACATGCTCCGAGTTTTTTCAAACAGTGTCCGAGCTTTTTAAAACAGGGTCCGAGCATTTTCAAACAGGCTCCGAGCTTTTTATTAACAGGTTCGGAGATTCAAATTTCACAGATTCAATATTCACAAAACCAGTTTCATGTTTACAAAAGGAACGTTTAAAAAAAATGAAGGATCAAAAACAGTATTTCAGTCAAACATATTACCTTGTTGTGCTTACTGAAGAACGTTGAGTAGAGTAGTTTTGAAATTTATTGTAGACAGAGAAAGAGAGGAGTTCCTGCCTTCAGCGTTTCAAGTGTGGAGATGGAAGTAAAGACACAATTATAAATTCATTATTTAAGGGCAATTTTGGTAGTTCACCAAAATAGGTGCCTTTTAAACATAAGTTATTAAACCGGTGACGTTGGTGCAACAGCGAGACAAAAAGGTGACATTTCTCACCATTTCCACTACCTATTAATGAGAGTGCAGAACGTGATCTTTTTTCTTTTTCTTTTTATATTTATCTCATAAATTGAACCACATACTTACACACTCTCATAGATGAGGTTAATATTTTGGATACACTCTCATAGATGAGGTTAATATTTTGGATATTGTTCCGGAAAAATTATCCAAAAAAATATATAAATTACATCTATTGTTTTAATCAATACAGTAAATATATATTTATAATAAATATTTTTCCTATTTAATAAATTTTTAGTGGATAACATATACCCTTACAACACATATATTAACTTATCGACACATGTTTATACTATCCAAAAAAAAATTAACTTTTAAACTTTGCAGATATATTGATGCAGAACTTTAAACTCCCAAAGTTCATTAAAAAAAAGTTCAACTTTCCATGGTTCATTAATCTTGGAATATGCAGAGTTCATTTACCTTTCCAACAGTTCGGAGTGTTTTTATATAGTCACGAGGTTTTCATGAGATACCATTTAAGATGCAGAGAATCATTCGACTGTAACAGGACGAAGAGGACTTTGAGGATATTATTTCTTAATTTTTTTTTTCTAAATTCTTCAAAAAAAAAAAATTGAAGGTAATTCTTCAATTTTCTTGATCTACCCAATTGATTTTTTTTTTAATAACCCAGAAGTCCAGAACCAAAAGAAAAAACAAATAAAGAAAATTTATTGCAAAGCTCTGCCGAGTTAGCATTACGGTATTAAGAATTTAAGATGTGAAAAATAAATTAAAATTTGTGTTTATTTTTCTTTAAAAGAAATATGAAGTTGTATATTGTTATGGTTAAAAAATAAATATTAATTATAAGAAGTTTTTTTAAGTATAACAATTTATAATAGGATTGCTGAGACTTACAAAGATCAAAAAATTCCACTGGATATCTATTGGGAAAGAATCATTCCCCTTATATTATGTTATATTGGTAAATAATTGAACCTTTGACATTATGTTTAAGAGCCACACGTTCTAACCAATTGAGCTACCCCAACTCGCTGCTGAAAGTTTGTTGATTTAAATGGGTGTATATATATGTATATTCATATAATATAATTATTTTAAACATATTATATATCAATTGACTGTTCGATTCGTATTCGAATAATTAATTATATAATAATAAGAGTGCAGTTTCAGTTTTTTAGTGGAATAAATCTAGAATTAAAAAATCTAATATTTAATTAAATAGTTTAATTAATTATTAAAGATGATACATCGGGAAATTCAATGTGAACAACAATCGATAGATAGAATGGATAACCGATTCGGATCCGTTGATTCGTGCACGAATACTGGAAGCGAACTCTACTATTAATCTGTTGATCCGAGCACGGATACCAGAATAATAGGTTTCAAATTCGTTGACTCTCGCAAAGGTACCGAAAATGGATAAAAAAAAATACGCTCTCTCTCAAATTTTTATTAATCATCAAAAACTGAAAACCCTGTTAGGGTACATCGTCTTTAAATAGAAAAATAAAATCTTAAAATAAACCTAAAATAACTAGTAAAACAATAAATTACCAATTTCTCTATAAAGAGGATAATTGAGATAACAATGGAAATTAAAAATACAAAAATCCTAAAACATTAAAAACCCATTTAATACGGAAATAAGATTTGATTTAATAAAATCAAATCATAAAATAATTAACTCCCTAATTAGATACATAATAAATGGAAATAAAATAATATCTATTAACTATAGAAATATTTTTGAAATCTAAAATCTTCAAGAATATCTTCAATAATATCTCATGCATCATTCTCTCCAGGTTGGAGAAAATTCGACCTCGAATTTTGAATGCCTTCATCTCACAAGCCTGCACAAGATTTTTGAGTGATAATAGTCGAGATCGCATACGAGGAACTTTAAATTTTCGATTCCTGTCATGATGTCCATCCAACCATTCCAATAGATGGAAGCAAATTCATGAATGATCAAATCCTGTAGCAAAAGATAAACTGAAGTATTTTTATGGTGAGGAACGTATGACTCGTAAAAACAATCCACAAAATATGAATTACTCTCATATGGTACTTTCTCAAAAACATTTTCATCATATATCGGTGGTTTATCAAAATCGACCAAAACCTCCGCCGATACATATGTATCATCGAAAAACATTAAATGATAGGTAGCTAATTGTGTTTGAGGGTTCATGGGATTTATATATATATATATATATATATATATATATATATATATATAAGTGGTCTGTGATGCAGAGTCTAGTACAACAGTAGACTCGGTGGCTCTGATACCAAACTGATGCAGCGGGAAATTCAATGCAAACAACAATCGATAGATAGAATGGATAACTGATGTAGCGGAAGCGTCTACGAGAAAAACTCACACGAACAATTCGAAAAGCAACCTACTAATATTCTGTTGATCCGTGCACGAATACCAGAATATCAGGCTTCAAGATCGTTGACCCGCGCAGGGTGCCGAAATTGGGAGATAATTAGAGAAAACTCTAAAAAAAAATTATTAATCAAAAGCTGTCTCTTCAAACACTACTACAATATATTTAAAGGAAACAAATTCGAAATCTCCTAAACTCCTAAAGATCCTAAACGAAATCGGGAAATAATCCCGAAAAAAAAAGCTAAAAACAAATTCTAATCAAAAAAGGGAAAAAAACACCTAATTAAATATAAAATAAATGGAAATAAAATAATTTGTATTAATTACAATAATATTTTTAAAATCTAAAATCTACAACAACACCTTTGATAATCTCTCCTGCATCATTAATGATGCGGGAGATATTATTGAAGATTTTAGATTTTAAAAATATTTCTATAGTTAATAGATATTATTTTATTTCCATTTATTATTTATCTAATTAGGTAGTTAATTATTTTATGATTTGATTTTATCAAATCAAATCTTATTTCCTTATTAAATGAGTTTTTTAATGTTTTAGGATTCTAGTATTTTTAATTTCCATTATTATCTTAATTATCCTTTTTATAGGGAAATTGATAATTTTATTGTTTTACTAGTTATTTTAGGATTTTATTTTCCTATTTAAAGATGATGTACCCTAACAAGGTTTTCAGTTTTTGATGATCAATAAAAATTTGAATGAGCATCTCATTTTTATCTATTTTCGGTACCTTTACGAGGGTCAACAGATTTGAAACTTATCATTCTGGTATCCGTGCACGGATCAACGGATTGATAGTATGGTTCGTTTTCGGTATTCGTGCACGAATCAAATGATCTAAATCGGTTATCCATTCTATATATCGATTGTTGTTTACGTTGAATTTCCTGCTGCATCAAAAGATTTATTGGAGCTTGAAATTATAGGTTCATGTGTTCCCATACCATCTCCATAACTGTAGTGATTATTTGGAATTAATCATCAATTCATAAAGAAGTTTATGTATTGTTTTATTTATTTAATTAATTATGAATTAAATAATAATTAAATTATTAATTGCCACCCATATCCTTAATTGTAATTGTTTTATTTTGTTAATGATTACAAATGGGTATATAACTAAAAAACTGAAACTGCACTCTTATTATTATAGAATTAATTACTCGAATAGGAATCGAACAGTCCATTGATATATAATATATTTAAAATAATAATATTATATAAATATATACATATATATATATATATATATATATATATATATATATATATATACACACATTTAAATCAACAATCCTTCAATAGTGAGCTAGAGTAGTTTAGTTGGTTAGAGCGTGTGTGGCTCTTAAGGACAAGGTCAAAGGTTCAATTTTAACGGAAAAAGTAACGGTAGGGTGGTATTTAAGAATACTTTTGTTTTGAGGGGTGAAAATAGCCAATAAGCAAAATACAAGGGCGGAATTTGCCAATATGGCATAATATAAGGGGCAAAGTGATTCTTTTCCGATATTTATTTCCACAAACCGGAAGAAAACTCCCTACAAAATGCACAGGAATCGAACCCCTCACCAGTCATCGCTCACCACCAATATATTAAGCTTTTATATAATTGCCGATTCACTTGTTACTTGTTCCTACAAAATGCAACAGATCCGCCCATTTAGTTGATTCAAGCTATAATAATGTTTTTTGAGAGTGGGATAAACCGATGAATACAAAACTATGAAACTTCCAAACAGAACAATTCAATCTGAGTTTTCGAGGTAAAACATAATACAAGCAGATGAAGGAAATACATACTCCCTAAAATGTTATACCTGCATCAGTACATGGAACCCAAACATCATGAATGATGATTATGAAATCATTTCCCACCATCCATGGAACCAACAAGCCTTTAAAATAGTTGCAAACCTGGAGATTGCACAGGTATATACATGTTTGACAATAACATTTTCAAATTTTAGCTACAAAAAGTTTCTCCAAATCCATCCCTTGGGGAGGTAAATTTTATTAAGATAATATCAAAACATCTTATAAACTAACAATCCGAGTATTAATTCGAATGCAAATACAACTATTCCATGGATTTCTATGTAACAAAACTCTGTACGGACAGATGTACTACTTAGAATAAGTGAAGGCATGCCTGCACAGCCCCCACTCTCACCCTCCTTTAACCTCTCCTTTGCCAAATCTTCTGGTCATAGACAATATCAGCATGAGGAGGGGTTAGTCAAAGATATGCAAGTTCATACTAACAGTAGTTCTCTAAGGGGTGTGGATTCAACTCAGTAAGCGTGGAAATGTGGAATGATTTGATTTCCCATCTTTGTAATCCTGTCAAGTCATCAGAATTGTTACGATTTGGCTCATTAAGTGACCCCTTCATTGTTTCTCCACAAGTCGCTCGCCATCTCCCAGCTCAATTTCACTTTCTTGCCAATCAAATTCATTCTTAAATAGCAATTCAATCTGTTCCAATGATTTTCCTTTCGTCTCTGGAACAAACTTGTAAACAAAAAGAACAGCAAAAGCAGAAATGAACGAAAAGATAAAGAATGTTCCACCCACAGTAATTTTACGGGAGACGGAGAGGAAAGTCATGGCGACCAAGCCACTGCTCACCCTATTACCGACAGCCCCTAGTGCTGCCGCTTGTGCACGTAGCCTTAAAGGGAAGATTTCAGATGTCAAAACCCAGCAAACTGGGCCAAGTCCCATGGAAAAGAAAGCTACATTTCCACAAACAGACAGGATTGTTAAAGCAATACCAAGTTCTCCCTTACCCAGTAAAGTTTGACCAAGAGCCAAACTGAATAAACAAACAGTCATTCCAATCGTGCTCACATAGAGCAAGGGCTTCCTCCCAAGTTTGTCAATAAGAAATATAGCAAACAATATAAAGATAGTCTTGGTAATGCCCACGGCAACTGTTGCTGCAAGAAGCTTTGAATTATTCTCAATCCCAGCTTGTTTGAAAATTTCAGGGCTGTAATAAACAGTTGCATCAATTCCTGTGATCATTTGAAAACACTGGATTCCAAACCCAGTGACTAGCATACGGCGAAGTGATGGAGAAGGGCTCAACAGTTCGCGCCACACAGCTTTTTCTTCATACTTCTCCCCATTACTAATTCCGGCAGCAACTAGTATTTCTTCAAGTCGTTCCTCTACCTCTTTCTCATTCTCATTTGTTTTCAGCAGCACTAATCTTGCTTCTTCAACTCGGTTCTGCATTACCAACCACCTTGGTGACTCAGGGATTATGAATAGCGCAAACCCAACAATGACTGAGGGCAGAATTCCCACAGCCAGCATCACCCTCCAGCTTATGTGTACCGACAGACCTGAAAACGCATAGTTGGAGACATAACCGAGTAATATTCCTAAATTTATAAAAATCTCCGGAAAGGAAGTAAGGGAGCCTCTGGAAATAGTAGGCGATATCTCGGCAATATAGACAGGGGCAATCATGATTCCTAGGCCAATTCCAACTCCTGCCAAGACTCTTCCTATCATTAGTATTTCAAATGAAGGAGCTATTGTCATCACAGCTGCACCTATCTGAAAGACAAGAGCGGCTAAAGCCATCGTCCATTTTCTACCGAGAACATCAGATGTTTTCCCACCAGCTAAACTACCCAAAAGTGAGATGATGCTCAGGATTCCAATAAGAACTTCCACCTGTACATCAGTTATCTTTAAATCTTCCTGAATGAATATGACTGCTCCGCTCATGACACCCACATCTGCAGAATGTACGCCTTAATTTCTTAATTGCAATGTCATTTGTACTCGAACAAAAAGAAAACATGAGGTTGATTTCAAACAATCCTAACAGTTTAGTGATACAGAAGTTCAGTTTCAATGAATATTACCCAATTGTGACATTAAAGATACAGTAAATAGGAAAATTATCACAAGCTCACAAGAAAGCCAATGTCAAAGAATGAATCAATAAAACTCTTAAATACTTCGCCCAATAACATTTTCTTATCATCAGCCACTCAGATTATCATCTGTAGCAGTTTTAATGAAAGAAACTAAGATTTGTTTGAAGAGAAGCTTGCCATGTTCGATTCGTGATAAGCATCTTACAGCAAAATCAGGTTGCCATGCCGATATGACAATAAGCAATGTTGAAATAATGAGAACTTGTCAAATTAAAATTCTATGTGATTGTAGATCTCAGCAAACAGTTTGACAGTGTAATACCGAAAATGTGGCAATTCACAATGACCCGGATTGAATTGTGTCTAGTACTCTACTTCCATCATAAAGAATGAATTGAAAACTGCTAAATTTTTAGGTATTAATTTGCACCATCCCTGTTCTTTGAAAATACAATTAAAATGCCAAAATTTCTATAACTTGACTGCCAAAAAGATAATTCTTTCTTTTGCAACTAAATTTAGATATCAAATAGAGAAAAATCACTGCTATCAATTTCAACAACATCATCATCATCAACAACAACAGAGGCAATTACTAATACTGTCACAATAGGGTAGCTTACCATAGCCAAGAAGAACATTATTGAGAGATGCAAAAACAGCACAAACAAGAACATATTTTCTGATGGTGCTCTTCCTCTCCTCGCGAAGATAATCATCATCATCCTCTGTGAGCTCAGAATCCATTCTCCTGTACTTGTTCTTGCTTCCCAGAGCCAGAGAGACACCCGTTTCTCCATTCCCATTTTCTGGGACACCCAACAAACCCATCTTCTCACCTCCTCTGTCTGTGTGTGTTTTCAGACAAATTACCCGGATGTTGTTTTGGTTTGCTTTTTGACGCATTAATACCAATTACCAACAATAAAGCCATGGAATTGGGGACTTTAGATCTAAAATGGAAAGAAGACAAGTCTTCAGCAAGTGGGTCATTTTCTTTCTGTCAGAATGTCAGACAACCAATCACTTGCAATTTGATCAGGTTTTTACATGTATAAAATGTTAGCATCACAACATGTTGACCGCTTACTTTAAATAAGGTAAACAAGGTTTAATGGTGTTTTCAAGGCGACATCACATGCACAAGCACAACTGTGAACTTGTGTATAAATAAATTATGCAAAGTGTTACTGCTATTTATATAGTTTTGTATTCTTATATTGATTTTTGGCCAGGCAAAAAGTAGACTCCAGGAATAATACCAGAGTTCCTTGTATGGAAAAATGCCTGACAACTTATTTTAATACTTTCAGTTTTTGAATTTTGATGGAGAAACTGTTATTACTGTAATCCACTTAATTGTTGAATGTGAAATTAATTGAAATAAATCAAAGAAATAAATGAACTTTTATTGTAATATTCCAATTCCAAAGTTTTAAATCTTTTAACTTTCTACTTGGAGGACTCTTTTTCTCCAATTCTAGTATATCTGTATGCAAATCTTGGATGGTGATAATAATTGTTCAAATTACATTCATTTTACATAGGAAGAATTTCTACGGTTACCTGTAGGGGACCTGTAATGCAGTACAGAAACCTGAGTTCTCGTATAAACCAGCATACACAGAGAGATCTTCCTCACTGAACCATGGTGGCAGAGGAGTTGATGGATCAACCAAGTCCATGATCTCCTGATCATCACTAGCTACTTGCAGCTCACTTGCTGAGAAGAGAATGTAGATTTTTCTTATCACTGTCTTCACATCAAATCGGCCAAAATCTGCTTCAGCTCGCCCAGGTTCCTGGATTCAAACAGGGAATATTAACAATTTCTCATTAACTACGATTAAAAAAAAAAGTGAACATTGCTTTTATATATCTTCCAATTCACCTATTAAACCAAAACTATTGAACACAATAGATTGCCTGCCACCTTAATATGCAGAATCCTTTGGGAAGTTTATCAGTGAATTGGAGTAACATTGGCCCTGGTATCAAGAAAGGGACACCCATTGTTATGATGCCGGCCACTTTTTCAGGGTGGGCAGCTGCTATCATGTATGCCGGTATGACTCCAGCGTCTTTGCCAACTAAAAAAGCCTGGTTTTGGATTGTCAAAAAGTACTCAAAATTAATGTACCAGAATTTCCATGTACACATAAACTTAAGATTACAAATGATACTCTTAACAGTTAACACAAGCAATTAATCAAGCCAAACGTAGATTGAAGAACAGCTTCTGCAACTTTTAGAGGACTCAAAGAATTAACGATTTCAGCATTGACCCACTAGAAAAAATCGAATACTTTATTGTAAATACAATTGTTATACAAATTTTACTTTGAATCAAGTACTAATTCAAATCAGCAGAGTAATTTATAAGCTAGAAGACGAAATTAAGGTACCTTACTGATACTCAAAGAGTCAAGAAGGGCAACAACGTCATCGGTAAAGTCGTTAAATGTGGTTTTGTGAGGCTCCGGTGGATGATCTGATAGTCCATATCCCCTGCAACCGATAGCGATCGCTCGGTATCCAGCTGTAGCTACAGCAATCATTTGGTATCTCCATGAATACCATATTTCTGGGAATCCATGCAAGAAAACCACAACCTTAGGACCTGCATGCACAGAAAATTTGACGGGTTTGTTCAGAAAATTAAATTGAAAAAAAAAATACGGAGATGATATGACACTAGTAGAATAAGACTGATAAATTGAACCGGTTCCGATTTCAGCTACGTGAAGCTTCACTCCTCTTACTTGGACATGGCTGTGCTTAATCTGTTCCATGGAGAGAGAGAGACTTGAAGTATGTTGTTTGCAGTTTGGAGTGTATTTATAATTTTATATAGTCACGAGGTTGTCATGAGTTGCCATTTAAGATGCAGAGAATCATATGACTATAAACAGGACGAAGAGTCGAAGATAAGAGAAAATCTTAAGTGAACGGGCCACTAAAAAATTGACAAATGGAAACTTTAAAAAAAATTCACTCTCTTTCCGGTTTCCACAATTCCACTAACGTTTCCTATATATATTTTTTTAGAGCAATGATAGTAACCGGTCCGTAGACCGGAATACAGTATGCAGTTGAATTTATGTTATAAATATAAAAAGTAAAAGTAGAAAAAATCATGTAATATAATTTTATTTGTTGGAGTAGTATTTTAAATACTAACCGATCGGATCGGTACTGAATATTGTTTATTTTTTTTAATCTAAAAACTCATTTTACGTATCTTAAATAGCTCGGCATACCAATCAGCCGTTATCGGTGTACAGGTGCATTGACGTTTTTCTCTGAAGATAACATGCTTTTGACTCTGGATATTATTTCTTGATTATTTTTTTCTAAATTCTTCGATTTTCTTGATCTACAATTGATTTTTGAAGAAAATTTAATGCAAAGCCTTGCCGAGTTAGCATTATTAATAAATTAAGATGTGAAAAATAAATTAAAATTTGTTGTTTATTTTTCTTTAAAAAGAAATATGAAGCTGTATATTGGTATGTTGAAAAAATAAATATTAATTTTAAGAAATTTTTTTTGTTTTTAAGTATTACGGTTTATAACAGGATTGTTGAAACATATTAAAATCAGAAAATACATATATAAGCACGAATATCTAATTACACAAATTATGAGAAAACTCTCTACAAATACTTTAAAATACACACAAGAACCACTCACCGGTCACCACCAATATATTAAGCTTTTATATAAGAACAATGGTTGAGTAATGATCGGTCAATATCCAAATTACTGACACCACCAATAAGAGTATAGCATGTGACCTTTTTTCTTTTGTTTTTTATATTTATCTCACAAATTGGACATTGTAATACATTCATTGTTGGGGTCAGTATTTTGGATCCCAGCATTGTTCTTTATATAATTTTGCCGATTCACTTGTTGTTACTTGTCCTAAAAAATGCAGCAGATCCGCCCATTTGGTGGATTCAAGCTATAATAATGTTTTTAAGAGTGGGATAAACTGATGACAACAAAAATATAAAACTTCCAAACAGAATATTTCATATGAGTTTCCGAGGTAAAACATAATACAAGAAGTTGAAGGAAATACATACTCCCAAGAATCCAAGAATGTTATACCTGCATCGGTACATGGAACCTAAATATCATGAATGCTGATTTTGAAATCATTTCCCACCATCATGAACCAACAAGCCTTTAAAATAGTTGCAAACCTGGAGATTGCACAGGTATATACATGTTTCTGACAATAAAATTTTCAAATTTTAGCTGCAAAAAGTTTCTCCAAATCCACCCCTTGGGGCGGTAAATTATATTAAGATAATATCAGATTTCAGAACATCTTATAAACTAATAATCCGAGTATTAATTTGAATGCAAATACAACTACTCCATGGATTTCTATGTACCAAAATCTGTAAGGACAGATGTACTACTTTGAATAAGTGAAGGCATGAACCTCTCCTTTGCCGAATCTTCTGGTCATAGACAATATCAGCATGAGGAGGCGTTAGTCACAAATATGCAAGTTCATACTAACAGTAGTTCTGTCAGGGGTGTGAATTCAACCCAGTAAATGTGGAATGATTTGAATTCCCATCTTTGTGATCCTGCCGAGCCATCAGAATTGTTACAATTAGGCGCATTAAGTGGCCCCTTCATTGTTTATCCACAAGTTGCTCGGCATCTCCCAGCTCAATTTCACTTTCTTGCCAATCAAGTTCATTCTTAAATAGCAATTCAATCTGTTCTAATGATTTCCCTTTTGTCTCTGGAACAAACTTGTAAACAAAAAGAACAGCAAAAGCCGAAATGAATGAAAAGATAAAGAATGTTCCACCCACAGTAATTTTATGGGAGACGGAGAGGAAAGACATGGCAACCAAGCCACTGCACACCCTATTACCGACAGCCCCTAGTGCTGCCGCTTGAGCACGTAGCCTTAAAGGGAAGATTTCAGATGTCAAAACCCAGCAAACTGGGCCAAGTCCCACAGAAAAGAAAGCTACATTTCCGCAAACAGACAGGATTGTTAATGCAATATTAAGTTCTCCCTTACCCAGTAAAGTTTGACCAAGAGCCAAACTGAATAAACAAACAGTCATTCCAATCGTGCTCACGTATAGCAAGGGCTTCCTCCCAAGTTTGTCAATAAGAAATATAGCAAACAATATAAAGACAGTCTTGGTAATGCCCACGGCAACTGTTGCTGCAAGAAGCTTTGAGTTATTCTCAATCCCAGCTTGTTTGAAAATTTCAGGGCTGTAATAAACAGTTGCATCAATTCCTGTGATCTGTTGGAAACACTGGATTCCAAACCCAGTGACTAGCATACGGAGAAGTGGTGGAGAAGGGCTCAACAGTTCGCGCCACACAGGTTTTTCGTCATACTTCTCCCCATTACTCATTCCAGCAGCAACTAGTATTTCTTTAAGCCTTTCCTCCACCTCTTTCTCATCCTCATTTGTTTTCAGTAGCACTAATCTCGCTTCTTCAACTCGGTTCTGCATTACCAACCACCTTGGTGATTCAGGGATTATGAATAGCGCAAACCCAACAATGACTGAGGGCAGAATTCCCACAGCCAGCATCACCCTCCAGCTTATGTGTACTGACAGACCTGAAAACGCATAGTTGGAGACATAACCAAGTAATATTCCTACATTTATAAAAATCTCCGGAAAGGAAGTAAGGGAGCCTCTAGCAATAGTAGGCGATATCTCGGCAATATAGACAGGGGCAATCATGACTCCTAGGCCAATTCCAACTCCTGCCAAGATTCTTCCTATCATTAGTATTTCAAATGAAGGAGCTATTGTCATCACAGCTGCACCTATCTGAAAGACAAGAGCGGCTAAAGCCATCGTCCATTTTCTACCGAGAACATCAGATGTTTTCCCACCAGCTAAACTACCCAAAAGTGAGATGATGCTCAGGATTCCAATAAGAACTTCCACCTGTACATCAGTTATCTTTAAATCTTCCTGAATGAATATGACTGCTCCGCTCATGACACCCACATCTGCAGAATGTACGCCTTAATTTCTTAATTGCAATGTCATTTGTACTCGAACAAAAAGAAAACATGAGGTTGATTTCAAACAATCCTAAGAGTTTAAGTGATATAGAAGTTCAGTTTCAATGAATATTAACCAATTGTGACATTAAAGATACAGTAAATAGGAAAATTATCACAAGCTCACAAGAAAGCCAATGTCAAAGAATGAATCAATAAAACTCTTAAATACTTCCCCCAATAACATTTTCTTATCATCAGCCACACAGATTATCATCTGTAGCAGTTTTAATGAAAGAAACTAAGATTTGTTTGAAGAGAAACTTGCCATGTTCGATTCGTGATAAGCATCTTACAGCAAAATCAGTTTGCCATGCTGATATGACAATAAGCAATGTTGAAAAACTGAGAACTTGACAAATTAAAATTCTAAGTGATTATAGATCTCAGCATACAGTTTGACAGCGTAATACCGAAAATTTGGTAATTCACAATGACCCGGATTGAATTTTGTATAGTACTATACTTCCATCATAAAGAATGAATTGAAAACTGCTAAATTTTTTGGTATTAATTTGCACCACCCCTGTTCTTTGAAAATACAATTAAAATGCCAAAATTTCTATAACTTGACTGCCAAAAAGATTAATTCTTTTCTTTTGCGACTAAATTTAGATATCACATAGAGAAAAACCACTGCTAATAATTTCAACAACAGAGGCAATTACTAATACTATCACTATAGATTATAGAATAGCTTACCATAGCCAAGAAGAACATTATTGAGAGATGCAAAAACAGCACAAGCAAGAACATATTTTCTGGTGGTGCTCTTCCTCTTCTCGCGAAGATAATCGTCATCATCCTCTGTGAGCTCAGAATCCATTCTCCTGTACTTGTTCTTGCTTCCCAGAGCCAGAGAGATACCCGTTTCTCCATTCCCATTTTCTGGGACACCCACCAACCCCATCTTCTCACCTCCTCTGTCTGTGTGTGTTTTCAGACAAATTAACCCAGATGTTGTTTTGGTTTGCTTTTTGACGCGTTAATACCAATTACCAACAATCAAGCCATGGAATTGGGGACTTTAGATCTAAAAATGGAAAGAAGAGAAGTCTTCAGCAAGTGGGTCATTTTATTTCTGTCAGACAAGCAATCAATCAACTCGCTATTTGATCAGGCTTTTACCAGTATAAAATGTTTAGCATCACAACGTGTTGACCGCTTACTTAAAATAAGGTAAACAGGGTTTAATGATGTTTTCAAGGTGACATCACATGCACAAGCTGACAAGCACAACTGTGAATTTGTGTATAAATACATTATGAAAAGTATTACTGCTATTTATATAGTTTTTTGTATTTTTATATTGATTTTTGGCCAGGCAAAAAGTAGACTCCAGGACCAGAAATAATACCAGAGTTCCTTCAATGGAAACATGCCGGACAATTTATTTTAATACTTTCAGTTTTTGAATTTTGATGGAGAAACTATTATTAATGAAATCCACTTAATTGGTGAATGTAAAATTAATTGAAATAAATCAAGTAAATAAATGAACTTTTGCTGTAACATCCCAATTCCAAATTTTTAAATCATTCAAATTTCAACTTGGGGGAGGGGGGGACCTTCGATGGGACAGTCATTATCATATAGTGATACCGTCCCAATGAGATTTCACTATTTATCTTAAATATATAAATATATATTATTAAATTATAATTTACTATAATTTTATTAAATGGTCTCACCAAGTTGAATGAAACCGTTCCATTGAAGATTTTCTCACACTTTTTTTCTTTCTTTTCTTTCATTTGAGAGTCAAGTCTTTAATCTTTCTAGCCTATAGTAGTACATTAATG
This sequence comes from Dipteronia sinensis, assembly GCA_033220585.1. Lineage (NCBI taxonomy): Eukaryota > Viridiplantae > Streptophyta > Magnoliopsida > Sapindales > Sapindaceae > Dipteronia > Dipteronia sinensis. Next base: position 39,995,706 of record CM065645.1, read on the forward strand.
TTAGATGGAATATGGAATTTGGGATTTGACATTTTCAACCTAATTCTTTAAGGTCACCCTTATCAGGTCAAACTTGTCAGCAAAAAAGTTTCCGTGTCAATTCAGGTATCATATTCGGTAAAAAAAAAAAATCATTGTTGTTAATTAATCAAACTGTTAATTTAGCAAAACAATAAAAATAAAAATAAAAAAAAACCTCTCAATACATTAAATTTTGTAACAACCATGTAAATTTATTTATTATTATTACTATTATTATTATTATTATTATTATTATTATTATACCACTTTTATGTAGCTACTCCAAGCTCAAACATCTCCAATAATAAAGTATATATCCGAGATTCAAACTATATCGGTTTGATATTGATTGGACCTTACAACTCTTTGATCTCTAAATTATTGTAATACCTTAGGAAAAAAAAATGTAATTCCATTGAATTTACTGCATATATAAGTTTAATTGTAGATTTTACGAGTTAAGGACAGAAGAGTTAAATTGTATGTTATTTATTTATTTGCAGGTAAAACGTATTAATATGTATGCTAGCTTACTTAACAGTTTGCACCGACAATATGTGGTAACTGCGCATGTTGCGGTGGAGGTGGCCTTTTACATCCATACCTTTTGATGTGATATACTCAATTTCTATACTTGAACTGGACAACAACTACACGTCCCAACATAAAGTATTTCTATACGTACATACCCATACATTTCTTTTTGGTTTCCTTATCGATTGCTGTTTCGTACTCCATCCTCGGTCTCCAATATCTATACAACTTAGGGTTGGGAAAAGTTTGACTCGGAAGCGCATTGTCATGGCCCACTAAGTCCAAAGCCCAAATTCCAGTCGAGGAGCCCAATAAACCCACAACAAGGCCAAATTTTTAAAAGATTCTAGAGATTTCTACACACTTTAAACATTGGTTTATTTCTAGAAGTATCTAGCTGAAGAATCACTCTAGACCATTATTGAGTATCCTTGTACATACCTAGATACATATAGATAGATATAGGAAAGATCTAGATACATGTAGGTTTATGTAGGAATAATCTAGAAACTTGTACATAGTTATAGATTATTCTAGAGGACAAATCTCCACCATTAGATCAAATTGATCTTAGCAATTCATTGAGGATGTGGCTCACTATAAATAGCTAACCCCTCTCGTTTGTAAGGCATTCAAGCCAACACAAAACATTTGTACTCAAAGCCTTGTAAAGCTCTCTTATTGGCAATATAGGTGTGCTGCGCAAACTCTAAGCTCGTGACAACATGCCTAATATACACCGTAAATAAACAATGTCTCAAAATATATAAAATAAGATGAAGAGAAATATACAATCACACAATACAAGTTTTTTACATGGAAACTCAAAATAGGGAAAAACCATAGCCGTTAAGACGACGAAAGAAAAATATCCACTATGTAGTAAATTGTTGCAACTACATAGTACACACTCAATATTCTCTCTCAAACCCTAAACCCCAATTATAACCGAGATCTCAACTGAGCTCTCAACTCACAGCTCTTTCCAGGTCCCCTTGAGGGTTTCCCGAACATCCCTTGGGCGTTAGGATCTTTCCCCGGATATCATTAGATTTCTCTCTAGATATTAACTGGATCTCCACCAGGATATTCTCTGGATCTCCCATTAGGTCTCCCCTAGGTCTTCTACCTATGAATATCCCCTAGGTTTCCCTCCGGATCTCCTCGGCATCTCACCCATCGGATTCACCCACTCTAAGTGTCTCTGCCCCTAGTGTTCTAGGGACAAGACACCCATATTTATAGATTGCAATTAATTGGAGCCAAAGCATATTCTTGGAGCCAAAGTTATCACATGCTTGGAGCCAAAGCACACTTGTAGCCAAAGTACTTTTCAAGACTTTTCTAGTAAGAAAACCAATGTATACATGCTCCCACGCGTCTTCCATAAGCTTCACACGTCCTGAATGTGTATTTCAGACCTTACCCAAACCAATCTGATTATGGTTGACCACTTTCGCTCAGTTGAATTCCGTCTAGATCACATGTGAATACGAGCCTATTTCCAACAAATTGCACTGCCTGTCACTCAAATTTGAGATTATTCCCTTAAAAAAATTGAAGATATTATTAAACTGAATGAGTGTCTTTTTCCAGCAACCCAGACCAAGCACTATAATTACTCATTCTCTTCCTTATAAAAAGATCTAAATTATTGGAGTGGTATTTCCTAAAAACAATTTACTTGGTCATAAAGACAACTATACATGTGCAGATATTGTCACACATAAAACTAATTAGTACACTCATTTTTTATAAGTACACCCATATCTAAATTTAAAAAATAAATAATACTATAAGCACCCATCATAATGTCAATTGTATCCTTATTGAAATAAATATATTCTTTTTAATACATTTTATTTATAAACCTTCTTAAATTATCTTAAATTATTAGTACATCCAATTTATATAAAAAATCATATATTTTTTAAAAAATCAAAACCTCTTTTACCGATGGTCCAATTTACTTTCTCCCAATATGGGCTGAAATTAATAATCGGGAAGTGGGCCAAAGCCCACAGCCTAGTATGGGCCAATCAAATCGTCATTCCCAATTCGCCGACCTCTAGGCTCTAGCCAATTGAGTCAGTTTTTGGCGCGTAATTAACGGCAGGCAATCTGAGTTTTAAAACGGTTAGGATTCTCAACGTGATAACTCCCTATAAATTGAATTCAAATCCAGAGACATTAATCAATCAATCAATCGAAGTCATGGTATTCGTTTCATCGCCCAACTCCGGAACCCTATTTTTCAACCTAAACCCCAACAACACGACTCTCCATTACCTGAAACAGACCCTCCATCAACACACCACCATCCCGACTTCTCTCCAGCACCTTCTAATCCCATCCCACAATTCTCGTAATGACGATTCTGCCCTTCTCTCCCAACTCGGCATCACTCGTTACTCAACCCTAACCCTCCACGTCCCCCTCCTCGGCGGCATGGCCGTCGACGCTCCTCCTCCTCCCCCGCCCAGCAAGCCCCGCATCGATTTCCTTAACTCCAAGCCTCCGGCCAACTATGTTGCCGGCCTGGGACGTGGGGCCACCGGCTTCACCACACGGTCTGATATCGGACCGGCTCGCGCTACTCCCGACCTCCCCGATCGATCCGCCACCACAATCGGCGGCGCGGCTAGTTCGGGTGCGGTGGGAAGAGGCCGGGGAAAACCCGAAGACGATGACGACGAAGACGAAGGAGATGAAAAAGGTTACGATGAGAATCAAACGTTTGATGAGTTCGAAGGTAACGATGTTGGGTTGTTTGCGAACTCAGAGTACGACGAAGACGACAAAGAAGCTGATGCTATTTGGGAAGATATCGACAAAAGAATGGATTCGAGAAGAAAGGATCGAAGAGAAGCCAGGTTGAAGCAAGAAATCGAGAAGTATAGAGCTTCGAACCCCAAAATCACGGAGCAATTCGCAGATCTGAAGAGAAAGATGCACACAATATCGGCCCAAGAGTGGGATAGCATCCCAGAAATCGGAGATTATTCATCGAGGAACAAGAAAAAGAGGTTCGAAAGTTTCGTCCCGGTTCCAGATACTTTGTTGGAGAAAGCCAGACAAGAGAAAGAACATGTGACCGCATTAGACCCCAAGTGCAGAGCCGCTGGTGGCACGGAGACTCCTTGGGGTCAAACTCCTGTTACTGACTTGACTGCGGTGGGTGAAGGGAGAGGAACTGTTTTGTCGCTGAAATTGGATCGTTTGTCTGATTCTGTTTCGGGATTGACTGTGGTGGATCCCAAAGGTTACTTGACTGATTTGAAGAGTATGAAGATAACTAGTGATGCCGAGATTTCGTATATTAAGAAGGCGAGGTTGTTGTTGAAGAGTGTGATTCAAACAAACCCGAAACATCCTCCGGGTTGGATTGCAGCTGCCAGGTTGGAGGAATTGGCTGGTAAGATTACGGCAGCCAGGCAGTTGATGCGAAGAGGTTGTGAGAAGTGTCCGAAAAATGAGGGCGTCTGGATAGAAGCTTGTAGGCTTGCTAGTCCTGATGAGGCTAAAGCTGTTATTGCTACTGGTGTGAAAATGATACCTAATTCTGTGAAGTTGTGGTTACAGGCAGCCAAATTGGAACATGATGTTGTGAATAAAAGTAGAGTGTTGAGGAAAGGGTTGGAAAATATACCTGATTCGGTTAGGTTGTGGATAGCTGTTGTGGAGTTGGCTGATACTGAAGATGCTAGGTTGTTGTTACACAGAGCAGTTGAGTGTTGTCCTTTACATGTGGAGTTGTGGTTGGACTTAGCTAGGTTAGAGACTTACGATATGGCCAAGAAAGTGCTTAATAGGGCTAGGATGAAGTTAACTAAAGAGCCAGCAATTTGGATAGTTGCTGCCAAGTTAGAGGAAGCCAGTGGAAATACATCGATGGTGGGAAAAATTATTGAGAAAGGTATAAGGGCATTGCAGAGAGAAGAAGTAGTTATTGATAGAGAAGCATGGATGAAAGAGGCTGAGGCTGCTGAGAAAGGAAAGTCTGTGGTGACTTGTCAAACCATCATTGCAAATACAATTGGCATTGGTGTGGAAGAAGATGATAGGAAAAGGACTTGGGTGGCAGATGCTGAAGAGTGTAAAAAGAGAAAATCTATTGAGACAGCAAGAGCTATTTATGCACATGCCCTTACTGTGTTCTTGACTAAGAAAAGCATTTGGCTTAAAGCCGCTCATCTTGAAAAGAGTGATGGGACTAGGGAGAGTCTTGATGCTTTATTGAGAAGAGCAGTTACTTATTGCCCACAAGCTGATGTTCTTTGGCTTATGGGAGCCAAAGAGAAGTGGCTTGCTGGGGATGTGCCTGCAGCCCGAGCAATTCTTCAAGAAGCCTATGCTGCTATACCTAACTCAGAGGAGATTTGTCTTGCAGCATTCAAGCTTGAATTTGAGAATCATGAGCCTGAGAGAGCGAGAATGCTTCTTGCTAAGGCAAGAGATAGGGGTGGCATGGAAAGAGTTTGGATGAAATCTGCAACTGTGGAGAGAGAATTGGGGAACACTGCAGAGGAGAGGAGGTTGCTTGATGAAGGGTTGAAGCAATTCCCATCGTTCTTCAAGTTGTGGTTGATGCTTGGGCAGCAAGAGGAGCGGCTTGGTCGCATGGAACAAGCTATGGAAGCTTATGAGTCGGGTCTTAAGCACTGTCCTAACTGTATTCCACTTTGGCTTTCACTTGCTAATTTGGAGGAGAAAATGAGTGGGTTGAGTAAAGCTCGGGCATTGCTCACTATAGGTAGGAAGAAGAATCCCCGGAACCCTGAACTCTGGCTTGCTTCAGTTCGAGCTGAATTGAGGCATGGAAACAAAAAGGAATCTGATATTTTGATGGCAAAGGCATTGCAAGTGTGTCCCAATAGTGGAATATTGTGGGCTGCATCAATTGAGATGGTTCCTCACTACCAACACAAAACTAATAGTGCGGACGCTCTCAAGAAGTGTGATCAAGATCCCCATGTTATTGCTGCCATTGCGAAGTTATTCTGGCATGATAGGAAGGTTGTTCAAGCTAGGAACTGGCGTATCAAGGCAGTGACCCTTGCTCCAGATATTGGAGACTTCTGGGCGTTGTACTACAAGTTTGAACTGAAGCATGGTAGTGAGGACGACCAGAAGGATGTGTTAAAGAAATGCATTGCTGCCGAACCAAAACATGGTGAGAGGTGGCAAGCAATTTCCAAGGCTGTCCAGAACTCTCACCAGCCAACTGAAGCAATCCTGAAGAAAGTCGTGGTTGCACTTGGGAAGGAAGAGAGTTCTGCTGAATATATCTGACACTAGTTGCTCAAGCACACTTCCCCAAATGTTGGAGATTCCTGGGCATTGTGCTATAAGTTTTAATTGCATCATGAAGTGACGAGTACCAGAAAAATGTTTTGAAGAGATCCATTGCTGCTGAACAAATGCACGGTGAGATGTGGCAGGCATTTTCCAAGGGTGTGGAGAATTATCATTAGTCAACCGAAGCATCTTGAAGTAAGTAGTCTTTGCACTTCAGTTCTGCTGAAAGTACTATTATAGTTGCTTTGAACTGTTTAAGCGTATAGTTTTGCAATACCTTTGTAGTTGAAAATAGTTTTTTTTTTATTCCTTTTGGCATGAAAACATTTGGTTTTCTCGTAATTTTAGGTGTTGGATGAAATGAATATATTCTGGAGTCATCAATTGTCCTAGTTCATATAACCTATTTATTAACTTGAGCAGATATTTGTGACTGTTTTCAGGTCTTTAGTATGTTACTTATACAGCTGGTCCGGAATTTATCACATTCTGGATATCTATATTCTATCCTGGGGGCTGGGGCATTCAGTTTGTTACTGGTCTGAGAATTTATCAGATATTCTGGTTATCTATATTCTATCCTGGGATTAGATGTCTGGAATTTATCACATTCTGGTTATATATATTCTATCCTGTGATGTGTACGAGGGATGTTATGAATATATGAATCCAAACTAGTTTGTGCTATCGGGCCAGAAATGTGAAAAGACTTGTCATTGATGATATGCTTATAATCAATAATTTGAATATAGGATGTTGGTTCATTTTGAATCAGCCTGAGCAACATAGCTATTTGCTTGGATTTGATGACAATAAGACACTATTTGAAGATCCATTCCTGGAATATTGTACAGGCAAATCTAATACCGACTCTTAAATAACTATTTCACATTTATGTTTTTATTTTTAGTTCAGTTGCGAGCACTATTATACTTACCCTGCTTATTGTGATTGTGCTAACCAGTCAGATGGATATTTGCATTGTCTTGAAACTGAAAGAAAAAAAAAAATTGTAATCTACAAGAGAAAGTAAATTGTGTGGAGTTTTACTGTTTGATTACAAGATTAAAGTATAATCCTTTTGAAAAAGATAAGTTGCTGGGTTTTAGTCTCTTTTGATGTTCATTTATGCTAACCCAACAAGCTTCTCACTGATCTCCCACAGCTTACGTGCCTTCTCTGCATCACTGGCTTCTTTAGATAGTTGGTTTTCAAATGAAGACGAGTTCTTGTTCCAGCTCCAGTAGACGCCAGACTTTGTCAGGTTTGGATCACTCACCACCTATATTACTACAGTGTTAGTAGCGTGGTAGGAAAATTTTCAATTCGGTCTTGTGTGCACAAGTTCCTATTGATGCATACATATTACTAAAGAATTTTTAACTGACCTGAGCCAGTCTTTGTCCAGCTTCCTCTTCTGAAACATAGCCTTTGGTGATGTACTTTTGGAAGGGTGGGAAAAGCAGCCTGAACAAGGGTATGTGCTCCCTAAACAGGCCTGTTGTAGCAATGCAACCAGGGTACAGTGAGGCAAAGGTGATTTCTGTCTCCTCGTGGAAGCGTCTATGGAACTCTTGCATTGTAAGCATGTTGCAGACTTTGCTGTCTTTGTAGGCCTTGGCACCATCAAATTCTCCACCATCTATCATAGGTGAGCTGTTTAGTCCATTCAAGCCTCCTGAAAGACCTCTCAGATCCCCAAGGTTGGCCTTTGGAGGTACATTTCCAGCCAAGGTGTTTGTGTTTCCTAAAATCCAATCAGTAGAAACTCCCATTTAGAATATTCTTCTTTTGAATGTTTTTGAACTGTACTTGCATATAGATTCACAAGACCATATTTTTAAGCTTATACTTCCAACATAATTGAGTATATTGTTGTTAGTTCACAAGTTAATTAGAAAAGTTGCAAATCATTCTTGTTTTCCTTCAACGTACTAGAAAAATTTTAGTATCATCACTCATCAGTAGTTCAGTACTATGAATTTTTTGTTTCTAAACATGAATTGTGCTTTTGCACTCTGATATGTAAGGAACTTATTTCTAAAATGTCCAAGTGTTTGATTATATTGCATTTCAAATTGATAGTATTTGGAAATTTGGATTCTGGGATACAAGTCAGTACCTGTAATGGAGCCAACAATAATGAGACGCTTTGATGGATAGTCTGATTGCTTCAAGTCCTCAAGCAGAAGCCTTGAGAGGAGAAAGTGACCTAGATGGTTGGTCCCAACACTCAGTTCAAATCCGTCAGCAGTGAAAGTTGGCTCCTTAGCAGTGGGTAAGTAGACAGCAGCATTGCAAACCAGCACATCAAGCGGCCTACCTGAAAGTTTGAAGTTATCAACAAATTGCCTGACACTGTCAAATGAAGCAAGGTCAAGATGCATGACAGTATAATTCTCCTTGGGAATGCCGATTGATTTAGCTGCCTTCTGGGCCTTGAGAAAATTTCTGCATGCCATAATAACATGCCATTTTCCTGTTTCAGCCAGTGCCTTGGCTGTGGCCAGACCCAATCCAGAGGAGGCTCCAGTGACTATAACATTGCCCTTTCTCAAAGTTTTCTTTTCTTCTGGTGCAGCCTGTTTGATTGCAGGAGATGTAGTAGCTGTTTGGGCTTTAATGGTTACAAGAGGTAGTTCCTTTTTTCTTAAATTCTGCATATGTAGCAAAAGCTTATGTTTAGACAGATAAAATAGCAAGACCAGAGAGCTCATTTCACATTTCATAATCGTGTCACTTCTCATGTTGATGATCATTTTTGGATACTGTTAAAAGACCCCAGTTTCATATTTTTACTATCAGTGATGGATGTACCGAAAACACACTTGCACATCATATTGGGATGAACTATTACTTTGGTGTGGATCTATTACATATTTACATAATATCATTTGCAGTTATTTGGTTATAATCTCCAATGCATTTGCATTTAACTAATTTCGGGAAACCGGCGTATATGGTGTTGACATACAATTCAATAAGGTGAGCCATGCTATTACACCTCTTACTGAAAACTTACTGTTTCTTTCTGGCAACATTGAATTGAAGCATCTAAATGGGATTAAACGTAAAGAGAAAGAATTGTTGTATCAGTAACAATTACCTTTCTGCTGATCAATGAAGAACTGAACTCAGCATTGAGGTTGGATGAGAGTGAAACTCCAAAGAAACCTGTCTCTTTAAGAGAAGAATTGGACTTCCCCTGTTTTGAACAACATCATAGACTCATAGTGAGAATAACTGTTGCTAGTAAAAGCAGAAATGAAACAACAACCATAATTTAGTTTTACTAAACTATAAACTAAGAAAAACCCCATTTTAGAAAAACCATTACAGCTAGTAGTTTACCTCACTGTAGATGGAGACAGTAGAAGGAAGTATAGAGGCAGTGTGCAGAGCCATGAGATTGAGAGAACAAGCAGAGCTTTCTTTGGTACTATTTTTAATGGAGTTTTTGGAAGTTAAATGATAGAAAGAGATATTCAAGAGAGAGAGAGACAGATAAGAGATAGTTATTGGTTGCTGACTAGTTTGCCACATCGGATTTTGTTAGCCAATAAGAATTTGATATTTGGATTTCTTTGATCTATGTATGTGTCGACCTGTATCCTGCAAATTGTGCGAATTTTGTGGCCATTCCAGAATTCCAGAGTCTTCTAGCACAACTGGTTGAACTGGGCCTGTGTAATAGTTGGGCCTGCACATGATTTTCAACTAGAATACATTACTTGGGCTTGGTCTACAACTGACCCAGGTATATTTGGGAAGACATAGTGACAGAGAGAACTTTCTTGTAAGTGTTGGGCAATTTTGATATCAATTAGTCCAATCAGTTTACTTTTGTTGAAGTGGCTGTCAATTTTTGAGCCATAACTTTCCTTCTGCCTGAATATATCACTCAAAGTCTCAAACTCATGATTCATGATGAACCTTAAAAATCATCTAATTCCGGAGAAAATATTGTGTGGGACCGTCCAATCACGTCGTCTAATTTTTCTACAATTTTAACATTTTAAATTTTATTTTTACATTTCCAATACAAAATAGACAATATGATTAGACGGTCTGTCTGACACAAGATTTTCTCCTGGTCCGTGGCATTTCAACTAGCAAGTTAACTGAATTATAGCTCTCAGAAGTTCCTGAACCATAAACCTCAATCATGACAGCGTTTCTTTCGTAACCAGAATTACTCTTCGAATTTTGCAGCTCAGGTGATATATAAAAAAATAAATTAAAAAATATCAACATTTTCCAATTTGACTTCCTAGTTATATTGTATTTTTTTTTTCTGGGTTCACAGTTCAGTACTATAATTTATATAAAAGAATTTGATTTATTTCTAGTCAAATATTACTTGGAGATTACTTCAAAAAAATGACTTGGAGATTGGTTCATGCAACTGTACCATATCTAGTTTTGTCCTTAACTTATACGTCATTTTCATGTTCCAGCATCCATCCAAGAAAATAATATATAATTAATTAAAATTAAACAATCCTTTTTAAGCAGAAACAGATTGTAGTAGCTACCGCACCATGACATCAGATGCTGGGTTTTGTTTATAGAAAATAACAGCAAATTTGTACTAGAATGGCAGATATTTTCATTTTTTATTAACAGCATCATTTTCTTATCTCTTATTCATCATTCTCGTGCCGTTACAAATAAGAAATTTGGATGATCTCATGGGCCGGTGGCAGGGCCCACCACCTTTCACCGTCATCTAGTCAATTTCCAATCTTAAATTGTTTTAGATTTAGATACAATAATTAATTAAACGTGTAAATATGTTTATTAAAGACTAATCCTGAATTGGGTTGATTCCCAGACAAGAAGTATTCATACAAATAAGATAAAAAGATAATCCGAATTTCAGGATTTGAAGATTCCCAGAACAATTTGCAGAGCCTGCAATGCATTTCTCAAATTGGTATCGCAAAAAGCAGATGATTAAAGATTTTCACAAACATGATCATTGATCAGCCCATTAATATGTTAAGTAACACAAATCCTGGACAAGAAGAGGACTTGCATGGCTCCCACTCCCAAACTTGCTTTTTTCAGCTTAATAATTGATCATCATACAAGTGATAAGCTGATTTTGTGGGAAAATCATCACAAGCAAGCATGATATAGTGCACGTAATTAAGGTAATTATCACAAGCAGTAAAGTTTGACAAGAACAGTAAGAATTTATGATTTACGAACAGGGTGGCTCTACTCTATTGCTACCCACAAAATTTCTACTTCCGCCCACGTACTTTTTGCACCCATCTTTTAAATTTAAAAATTAATAATTCAGTCTTTACGCTCTTCACAATGTCAAAACTAACTTTAAATTTTAATTATCATTAAATTAGATTATCTTCACCCTAAACTAGGGATGTCAAAATTACCCATTGATAAGGGGATCCGACCCATTAGTGGCTGTTTTAACTGTACCATTTAATTTGTGGTATGAGGCAGGTATTTTTTTCAATACCCAATTTAATTTCGGTACTGTTACGGGATTTTAAGTCTCCGCCTCGCCCTGTACCCGTACCCGCTATATATATATATATATATATATATATATATATATATATAAACATACATTCCCTTTATATTTTTCCCTCCCACTAACATAGTTTTCCCTCTATTTTTTTTTCATTTTTTCCCTCCATTGAAATACTATTCCATTTAAAATCATTATATATAATAATATAATATGCCTCTCACACTATTATTTTCATATTACTCAATAATATTTATATGATTTTTATCAAAAAAAATCATTAAAAAAATACATTAATGGGATGGGGATAGTATAAGGCAAAAAACTGATCCCCAATGGGGAATCCCCGAACCCGCACCGTTTATTTTAAGACGGGTATTCATCGGGGATGTTATTTCTCATACAAATTGGTATTGGGGATGGTAATGGAAAACCTGTACCGAACCCGTACCATTGACATCCCTACCCTAAACCCATTCTGTTATTTTTGGAACCCATGCAAAATTATGTAAATAACTATTTAAACCTAATTCAAATAAATCAAACAAACCAACTTATACAAATTGATTGTCTGCCACAATTGTTTTGTAAAATTATTGAATTGATTTACTATAAGATCTCCAATGAATTATTTAGTATTTTTGATTTTCTGTTTCACTAATTGTGCTACCTTGTTTGTTTTTCTGGGGTAAGAGTTCTGTTTTTTTTTTGTTTTTTTTTTTTTAAAGAAGAAGAGTTTTGAATTAAGTGTTGCACAAATGTTTGTTCATGTTTTCAAGTGGGAGAGTTTTGATAAAAGTTCTTAATGGATGGATGTTTTAGCGTTTGAACTTAATGGGGTGAAAAATAACTTTAAATTATTTGCTGAAAATACTGTCTATATAAGTAATTTTCTTTAAGAGTATTTTAGTAAAATTTAGGTGCGGTGAAAACTATTTTGGGTGCTAGCAAATGACTTGATTAATGATTACAACTACTAATGATTACACTAGATATTACAATGATAAAATAAAAATAAACTTTAACAATGTACAGAAACTACATCAAATGTATCCTCCGAGCAGAAAAATAGAGCCCGTGAAGGATGGACCGATTGAGGAGATCTTAAAACTGTCTTCCTCTTTGCTGGTCCTGATCTAAAATTAATACAGATTCACCCCATAACCTTATTACATCAACAGTGAAGACACGATCAAAACTAAAAAAAACTTGAATGAAAATGTCAAGTGAGAGCTAGAGACAGATGGTGATACTACTGGCACTAAGAACAAAATGCTTATCCTATGATGAAGCATCTACTAATCAATTGCCACTGCTAAAAGGCCTCAAATAAGCAGCCTTTTGAGAGCAAATGTGGTGGAGGAAGAATTTTAAAAACCGAAGAATTTGAAAGGAAAAAAAAAAACATTTATCACAGGTTGTTTTGTGAAAAATCAGCAACCCGAGTGATTTGGGGATTTTTTTTAAAACAAAAAAAAAGAAAAAAAAAAGTGAAGGAACTTGAAAGCTACAGGATGATTTCGTAAAAAATCTGAAACCAGTGAGAAAAATCAAGGTGGGGTGGTCCAAAAACCTGCTCTAGGAAGGAAAGAGAAACCACTTTTTGCAAAGAAGAATCTTGTGGATCAATCAATCAATCTTGATCCTTCCAGAAAAATGGTTTCATGTGACAGGAAGATGAAGAAGAAGCAGAAGCAGAATAGTCATGCTGCTTGTGACGATCCGCTTCGTTGAAAACTTGCTGATTTGGATTGGCAAAAGGATGGTTTGAAGGCATCAGAAGATTGTTACTGGTGTCCAAATCATCCCACACAGGACTTCCTGGACCCCAACCTGCTGGAATTGCATTGAACCAAGCATCTGCCATATCTCCCCACGCCAATTCTTCTGAACCCGAAACGCCTTCCCCTGAACCCGAACCTGAAGCAACCATCTGCACATCATCACTTGCAGTAGCCTCGCTCGCTCCAAAACCTGAATCACTGTCAGGATTTTCTCCTTGAGGCTGCGCTGGTGGTGGTGGTGGTGGCATTGGTTCTGTGCTCGTAGCCTGCACATTTAAGGCTTCTTGAGCTTGTTTAATCCGGTTTTGAGATCGACCCGGCTTCAAACTTGAACTTTGGCGAGGAGTTGACGGAGAAGAAACATCGGAAGCAGGATCTGTGGACGCTTCTTTGTCCTTATTGAGAAACAATTCAGGGAAATTAAGCCTAGCATTCTCTCCTCTCAATTTGAAGGCCTCGCGATCATAGGCTAAGGCGGCATCTTCAGCCGTGTCAAATGTTCCTAGCCAAAGGCGAGTCCTGTTTCGAGGGAGACGAATCTCGGCTACCCATTTTCCCCAATGTCTCTGTCTCACTCCCCTGTATAGCTTTGTAGTGTTATAAGGTTGAACTTGAGGCCTAAAAATTGGCCTCCCATCTGGTCCCAATCGATTCATCATCATCATTCTTCCTCTCGGACTCAAATTCAATGCATGAAGAAGTTGCTGCTGCTGATATTGCTGATGTAACAGCGCAGTTTCCCCAGCAAAAAACTGAGGATAGTTGAAGCTTTGCTGCTGTTGCTGCTGCTGCTGCTGCTGCTGCTGAGGACTAAAAGAGATCATTTGTTGCTGATGCTGTATCGGAGGGCGGAAAATAGGCATAGGAGATGGTGATGTTGCAAACTGTTGTGGAAATTGAACAGGTTGTTGCTGCTGAGATGTTGTGTCGAAAGCGAAAGGAAAAACAAGTCTTGAAGAAGGCAGAGGACCACCGAGAGTGGCAGAGGAAGCTGAACTAGAAGAAGGTGATTGATAAGTTAAAGAAGATGAAGATTGAACTCTTTCAGGGCTACGAATCTTCTTGAGAGGTCTTTGTGACAAGGAAGCTCCATCAAAAACTGGCCTCCATTGCTGTCCTCCTCTCTCAAAGCTACTGATATCGACATCTTTGCCTTTGTCAATCTCCCAATCTTCTTCTCCTCTTATTTCATCAACACCCTTTCTGGATTTACCACTACTGTTCTTTGCTGCAGCCATTGACAAACTCAAAAATAAATCTGTATACTCGCTCGCTCTCTTGATAAATAAAAACACCTGGTGAGATTCTTCAATTTACAACAAAGATTGATACGAATCTGAGATGGGACACCAAAGCAAATCTATCCTCGCTAACAAATATTCGAATCAAATGTATATCAAAAACTCAATACAAGTGAACGAAGAAAAAAAAAATCCCAACACCCAGATCCAAAGTTGGTCAAAAGATTATATTATAAATTCTGGGTTGACAATTTAATATCTAATCCGATGGAACCAAAAACAGAATCGGATTCTAAAACAGAGAAATACTTAGCAGCCCATACAAAACTTGAAGCACCGATTCATAATATAGCATTAACAGAGATAGAGAGCGAGCGGCAGATACGCGTGAAAGGAAATCCAGAAGGGTGTGTTTTGAATTGGAAATTAGAGAGAAAAAAATCGGAGATGTTGAATTGAGAAACAGGGGAGCGTTGCTATGTTTTTGTGAGTTGAGAGATGGAAGAAAAACAGGGGCAGTGAGGGTATTTATATGAATACGAATACTAAGAGAAAAAGATTTTGCACAAGTGTTCTGGTTGGTTGGGATGGGCCCCACACGGCTTTGTTTTGTGTTTCTAATTTCGTTGCTTACACTCCAATTTCTCTCTCTCCAGTCTCCACTAACCTTTTTGTATTGACATTATTGTATTTGTAATTTTGTATTTTGTATTTTGTATTTTTGCTGTACATACAAAATTCAATATTATCTTCTCTGCCTCTCTCTCTCTCTCTCTCTCTCTCTCTCTGCTCACAGTTCATTAACATTACTTTCAGGTTTGGCGAATCAGAGGGAGGCTTATTGGAAAAAAGTACGGAGGAGTATTTTTTTTTAAAGAGCTTGAAGAATAGATAATGTATAGTTAGATAAGATAACTGTTCTGTCTTTGTCCGTACAGCGTGACGTGTCGTGTAGTGGGCTGGCGATGGGAGGGAGGCTGTGATTCTTCTTCTTCTAAGGTTGATTGATCAACCAACACGTACTGTATCGTCTGATGATCAGACTCATACTCTGTTTGCAATTGCAGATTTGCGGATTTGGAATTTTGGATAAAATTAATATTCCTTATAAAGAGAGAATAACCCTTGTTTAAAAGCTAATTAATAACAATTAAAACATAGAAAAGGAACACCAGAAAAATTATATTAAGAGACTGTTGAGATATTCATTAGATCAAATATTCTGGTTTCTCTTTCTTCTAATATGGCACAGGCTATACTGTAGACTAGAGGTGGCCACGGTTCGGTTTCGGGGCGGTTTCGGTTTCGAAACCGCCGGTTTCGGTTCCGTGGCCACCCAAACCGTAACCGTAACCGAGAAAACCGGTTTGGTTTTCGGTTTCGGTTCCGCCGGTTTCGGTGCCGGTTTCGGTTTCGGTTTATTTCGGTTTCGGTTTCGGTTTATTTCGGTTTCGGTTTCGGTTTTATTTATTTTTTCCAAACAAAACCTAATTACAATAATTACTAAACGTAATTAAAATAATGGGAAAAATAATGTTCCAGAATTGTTTTTTGACAAATGAATAAAATTTAAAATATAATATGAAATTGAAACATTTGTAATAAAATGAAATTGAAACATTGTAATAAAATGAAACATTTGTAATAAAATGAAATTAATATAAAATATTCAATACAATTATATAAATATATAATATACAATTGAAGCATTTAGGTATTTAATAATGTTGAAAATAAAAGAAATTGACATTGATAAATTGATACAAAATTACAATTGCAGATGTATTAAAAAATAATTAAATGGATATTGAATTCAAATATACAATGTAACAAAGTTGAATTAAAAATTAAAAATTAAAAAATCGGCCTTGCACTTAATTTGACCTCAATTAAGTTGCCTACGTATCCTCCATAAATGTAGAGCAGTAGAGGAATCAAAGGCCACGTAGTTCTTTTACCTTTAATTAGATGTTCGGTGTTGAAGGTTGGAAGTTGGAATGGAATCTAATCGCTGCCTTCTGTTCCCGTGGTTTGGTCATCTTCGAAAAAATCATTCACTATCTCCGCCTCGATTTCTTGTTGTCTGTATTTTGCCTTTGTCCAATCATCAAGACACGCCTGAGCTTGAACACACAAATTTAAAATATGGCATGCACATATTTGATGAAATAATTTACCCCCAAAATAGGGATTGCACAAATCCTGCAACATAGGAATAGATGCGGTATTGCTTGCAGCATTATCAAAACCGATCGCAAAAATTTTGTTTTGGATATGAAACTCTTCAAAAATAATTTTAAGGAGTCGAAAAATATTTTGAGCCGTGTGTGAGTCATCGAAAACACGAAATGCAATAATTCTTTTTTGCATGACCCAGTCATTATCCATATAATGACATGTCACACCCATATAATGGTGACTACCAAAATTATCGGTCCATATGTCGGCACATGCGGAAACGCGACCTTCAAATTGATAAAAAAATGATTTCAATTTGTTTTTTTGTTTTTTGTAAATGGAAAACATTGTACGTGTGAGAGTGGATCTAAGAACACGTTATATTGCAGGATTTAATGCATTTTGACAATAATTAACAAAACCTACTTTCTCACCAAAACTAAAAGGTAAATGTTCAACTGCAACCATTACTGCTAATTCTTCCTTGTTTTTTTCAGACGTATAATGAAATAGTTGATTAGTAGGGGTTCCGTACCTGGAGATTTGGGATTGGTTACTAGTCTTTACCAATTCAGAAGGGTGATTTTTCCTAATATGGTTCCAGTACGTGCCATATCCGAATGATTTGTTGGTCCTGTATATTTTGGAGCAGTAGTTGCACTTGATTTGGATCATCCCGTCATCTAACTGAATTTTCTTCATATGCAATTTGAAGAGATCGGACTTCATCGGCTTTTCTTCTTCACCTGCAACAAATTCATTTGAAGGGGGTTGGGGGGTAGATAGATTTTCATTACTATCAAGGTCATAGAGATTGGGGTCGGGTTCATCGGAAATTATTAGAGGGGGATTAGGACTACGAGGGAGATCGGATCCAAATTGAGATTGAAGGAACTCGTGGTAAAGTTGGTCGTTATAACTGACATCATCACCTTGGTGTTCCAACAAATCTTGCAATGGACCCTTTCCCTTGTTCAAATTTCTTGAACCTTCTCCCCCACTTGCCATTGAATAATTAATTATAAATAATAATAGTAAAAAATATATATAGATATGTGAGGCACTCAAAATATTGTTGGAATAATAGTGGTAACACTAAGAAAAATAGATAATTGTAAATAAATAATAGATGATTGTAAAAAATAGAATATGTAAATAGATATTAATTTCTATAATAAATAAGAATTAAAGAAAATTGTAAATAGATGATTGTAAAAAATTGAAGAAAAAAATAGATATTAATTTTTATGAAAAATGAAAAATAAAGAAAATTGTATAATGTAGAGAGAATTGAGAATTTGAGATTGAGAGAGATTGAGAGAAGTTGAGAGTGGTGTGAAGAATATTGAAATGAGGGGGGTATTTATAGGATTATAGTGGAGGGGCGAATTTGCAATTTTAAGAAATTAAGGGGAAAAAATAATATATATATATGGCCGTTGGCCATAGGCAAGATGACCGTTGGTCACCCAACGGTCATCAGTTCAAATTTTATTTTTTTTTTTGAATTATGTGGTCCACGTGGCGATTTGTGATTCGTTAGAATTTTTTTTTTTTTTTATTACAAACGGTCGAAACCGCCGGTTAAACCGTCGGTTTAACCGACGGTTTAACCGTCGGTTTTGGGTGAAAACCGACCAAACCGCCGGTTAAACCGTCGGTTAAACCGGTTTTCACCCAAAACCGACGGTTAAACCGTCGATTTTGACCGGTTTTCAACTTCCCGTAACCGTAACCGAACCGATTCGGAACCGGTTTCCAACCGGTTCCGTAACCGACGGTTTCGATTGCGGTTTCGGTTTCGGTTTTTCCCACCCGGTTTCGGTTTGGTGCCCACGGTTTAACCGAACCGTGGGCACCTCTACTGTAGACTACCGGGTTGAATGAGTATAAAAGGATTGATATGCACCAAGCTATATAGTTCTTTAATATAAATTGACGTGTGTATATCAACCACACTGATTGTTATTATTATAATAATAATAATAATACTATATTAAATTTTATCTATCGCGCAGACGGAAGAAAAGACATGTTGATTTTGATATCAAATGGTTAAAATATTATACCAATTATTCATTCATCGTTATATATATATATATATATATATATATATATATATATTTTAATACAACTATAACCCAGACTCTTTTCCTCCCTAATACGAACAGTCTAAATAATTGATTCATTGCTATTAATATCTAATTTATATATATATATATATATACATATAACTTTAAAATAGTAATTTTGTGATTCTAATCTATCTAATTTCCCTACAAGTAATACATTATCAATAACAATAATTGGATAAAAAAAATATATATAAATAAACAAACTGAATTAATCTCATCTTGTCTATTAGATTAGTTCTTAATTAGCAAGTATTTGTAAAAAAAATTCTTCAAATGGATGAATTGTTCAATAAAAGGTCTTCCAAAATAACTAAAAACAACTAGATAGTTTTTTTTTGAAAAGAATAAAAAAAACTAGATAAAATTGAGACTTCATTGATGTATTAAAAGCAATATTTAAAATGTATAATAGTTACATACATCATACGTCCAACTTCCAAATTCTTACTATTTATAATCTCAAATTCTCAATTTAACAAAGTTGTTAGTTGTTTGACCTTTTTTTCTTTTTCAAGTATAAAAGTCTAATGTAATGACAATTGTATTAATTCTAGGAGTTAATTAGTACAAAACTGGGTTAATAAAACTAATTCGTGACCGGGTATTATTACAATAGGGTTCGGGTTAAAGTTTAGCAGCTAAATAGCTGACGTGGCAAGGTCAGTCGTTGTGGCACAGAAGTGATCCACGTTTGGGGGTTGTAACTTTCGGTGGGCGAGTTCAAAAAATTGTCAGATGGATGGATTTTTTTTTTCAAAGTCAACCACCATAACGGTGTTTTGTAAAAGTCGGTGCTAAATCGGCACGTGTCGGTGGTCCACCCTATCACTTCAATCATTTTTTTTCTTTCCTCGAGTCCAACGCATTATTAATGTTTTTAATATTTTAATAAACTATTCAATTTTGTTTTCTCGCAAATACTACCGTTTTTGTTGCAATGATGTAATGGTATGCATTTTCCTTTTATTTCACGTTAATATTGAAAAGTTCGAATCCTAATATATATATTTCATAAATATATATGAGAAGTTTGCATCCCGTTATCTTGGAAGTAGATATACGATTAGTTCTATATTTTTATGTAATTTTATTTCCTTAAATTTTAATATCTTATATTGAGTTGTTAATGTGTAATTATAATGGGTTGCTCTTATACATGTCTGATTTTTTAAAAAATATATTACAATATTTAAGTATTTAAAAAAAGTGATATAATTTAAACTCATAATCTCATATTATAATCGTATAGATTATAATGAACATACCACATCAATACTGTATCAATATCATCTCATTGTGATACCGAGTTTTCAGTCTAGCAACTATAGCTAAACCCTTTATGGTGTATATAATATGTAGTTAATGCTGGGAATGAAAAAAGTTGGCTATAGTGTTTGACTGTGTTTCCCTATAAAATATTGTTTGAAACGGCAAACAACAACAGACCCACCATTGAAACACCGCAAAATCATGGTAGGACTTTTTCTATTGGAGTTGGTGGCTGATCAGTTGGAGGACACATGTGATCCATTCCTCAATCGTGGTTGGATCAATATCTATCTATCTTTAGAAATGCAAAATATCTCGAGTCTCTCTCTAGTCTCTCTCTCTCTCTCTCTCCACTCTCTCTGTTTTCAGATTTTTGCACCATTAATCAAGTGCATGAAGACAAAGATGGGACTTGGGAGGAAGTGGTTTTTGTGTCTTTGTCTTCGACCCCCAACACACACAACATGCAATCCACCAACTTCATAAAAAATGAAGGGACATATGCATGAATATGTCACTTTTTTTTTCACCTTCTCTATTTATAAAGTTAAAGTGGAAATTAACATGAATTAATAGTGTCACAAATTGTACTACTACACAGTACACACTCACTTTTCCACGTTGCAATATTAATAATGTTTGCTTTCTTTGACAATGAAACAAAATTGTTTGATGAAATCATGAAAATTATTTGGTTTTGGACATTATAATTCAGACTGTTCCTAAATTTTGTTTTGTTCGAATTACTTTTTGGTTTTAAAAGTTGGTAGAGATCAATATCGCAGAGAGATTTGATAATATTTCTTTGAAGTAGGCTTTTCTTTATGTTTTTTTAAAGGAATTTTATGATAATTTTAAAAAAAATTAAGGGAATTTTTTAATGAATTATTTCAAAAGCAACGGAATAATCTATTAATATCTTAAGTTTTAAACAAACCTTAATAAAATTTCCTTTCAAGTTAATTAATCAATAAAGTTTTATAAAACATCAATGTTTCAAATTATCTTTTTTTATATATACTATAGATGGTATGGCGACTAGAATCCAGGATATTATTAATTGAATGAGTGATTATCATCAAATGTTGAAAGGATAAATCATAACATATTTTATTGAAAAGGTAAACTTCATTGTTAAAAAAAAAATCTAGTGAGATCAATCTCTAAAGCATGAACCCGATATGTAAAGTTAAAATTACAATAAAATAAGCAATTAAAATTAAGAATGATTTTAAATTTATAAATAAAAAAGTAGATCTTGAAAATTATACCAGACCTTTCATTTCATGGTTAGGTGTCACTCGAAAACCATGAAATATATATAACTCCAAGATATTTTGTCTTTCAAAGAAAGGGATCTGAATAACATACTGGTACGTAATTATTATTCTAGTTTTTTTAAACTTATAACCTTTAAAATATCATGTTACTCAACACTAGATTTTTAAAATATAAAATTAATTACGAGACGAAGTTAGTACCCCTCACACCTACACTATAATATTATGGATTCGGGTTATTTTCTTTCTCTGAAAAATCTCAAATTTATGTAATAATAAAATACTTAATATATATATATATATATATATATATATATATATATAAAGAGTGGTTCTATTGGCACACCCCCTACTGATCTATTAATGCCCCACTTTTTAAATTATAGAATATTCTTTTTTTTTTTCTTTTATCAAAATTACTTAAAGAGACATACAGTTTAAGAAAGAAATCTTCTACAAAGTAAATCTATTAAAATTTCATATTCTTTTTCAAAAAAAAAACCCAATAATCTGTTTCTTCTTCAAAAAAAAAATTAATTCTTAAACCCGTAATTTGTTTCTTCTTCTTCAAAAAAAAAATTAATTCTTAAACCCTAAAATCTGCTTCTTACATACATCTAAAATATTATGAAAGAGTTTGAGAACGATATCAAAAATATGGAAGAATTGTTTAAGAACGATATCAAACATCTTGAAGAATTGTCTGAGAATGACATAAAGTAAGAATTGTCTGACAATGATAGTAAGCATCTGGAAACAATTCATTCTCTGGAAATAAGTTTGAATTTTTTTTTTAGAATGATATCAAGCTGTCATTGTGTTGAAGTACCCTGTTATTTTTTATTTTTTCGTTTCCATCATGAAATAAGAAGAAAAAAAAAACTAAAAATAAAAAATAAATAAGAAGAAAAAAATAAATCAATCAATGAAGGTGAGAGAGATGTTTACAGATACAGAGATAAGAGATAGATAGATTATATATAGTATGTATTAAGTTTGAAAAATAAGTAAAATGGATAGTTTTGGAAATAAACCAAAAAATTTAATAAAAACATTTAATTTTATTTAATTAAATCAAAATTTTAAAAAGTGGGGCATGAATAGATCAGTAGGGGGTGTGCCAATAGCACTACTCATATATAAATTAGTTATTTTTTCCACCGCATGTTTTTATAAAGGTTTTTAGTAAAAATACCATATTTTAGAGACTTAATAGCAAATCTACCGTAAAATCGAATTCAATCGTAAAACTATCCTATTTTTCCTAAAATACCCTCACTCATCACTCACCGTATTTATTATCCTTATTTATTACTTTTACCAACCATTTAACAACCATTGACCAACCAACTTAATAAACAAATAAACTAAACACTATCTAACAAATTTCCTACACTAAAAAGCTTTATTTCCCACACATTTGTTTTTAAATTTTAAAATTTAAAAACATCGAAGAAGATTATATAAAGTAATATGAAGGTATTAGTTTTGAAATATCCACGATTTTTTTTTCATTCCATTTTATGAAGATTAAATCCCCTTATAGTTTTCAAGGCTTGAAAAAAGGTTGGGATATGATAACCCGACATCAGGTCACCCTGTCCTGAGGATTTAAAGCTTCGGGATAGGGTGACCCGATATTGCGGATTCGAATATTTTTTCCTTCTAAAAAATTTCAAATTTATATAATAATATAATATTTAAAAAAGTATATAAAATTAATTATTTTTTTGCGCAGCATGTTATTGTAATATTTTTAGAAAGCATTATCAAACTAATCCTAATTTTTTTTAAATGAATCACTATCACGCAACAAGAGAAGCAGTAAGGGATCACTACTGCAGAAATTTTAATTAAATTGGTCAACAATTGATTGATCGACATGACAAGTTAGCAAAAACTCATTGATCAAGAACAACAATTTATTAAAAGTTAATGCCTATCGAGAGAATTTTTTCAAACTTTTTATCATATAGAAATACAGAGTGAAGCATGACATGGTATGGAGTATGGACATAAAAAAATATATAAATATTTAATTCATGGTCAATTACTTGTTTTATATATCATCAATCAAACAAAAACTCTAATAATAATAGAAATAATATGGGCATAAAAATGAAGTGGTGAGCACGCGGAAAATGTTTGATATTATATTATTATGGGCAGAAAATGGAGTAGTGGAAGAGTAGTATTGGCCAGAAACCTAGAACAAAGTCCCACCAAAATGGTGAGCATTATCTTATATTTTACTAGTTTTTTTTGGCTTATAGCTACCTCAAATCTCAATTTTATATAACTGATTTCATCCAATTAAAATTCAACGTTTATTCAAACCGCATGAGTATGAAGGAAAGTGCATGTTACAAGTGACTTGACTGGGTTTGGCTATGGTATTTAGAAAAAAGTGTTGGGATGATATTGCAACCACTTTTTAGGAACAATTGCATGATTCATTTCAATGTGAAAGTGATTTCCAGATATCAAAGTTGGTTTCAAAATTAACTCAAAACTAATATTGAATTGTTCCCTAGAACAATTGATATCATATTCATGTGGGTTTAGTAGTCAAGTCTAACTTGACTATGAATATAGTATAGTTAGATACTAAGATGTCGTGTCAACTATTGCCTAGGAATAAAGATCAAGATGGATGATGTCAGTTTAGTATTAAAATTTTTCGTTGTTCAATGTTGGATTTTTTTTAAAACTAATATGAAATCTTTTGAGTGAAAATTAATGTTAAAACCAGGAAAACATGTAACTTCAATTAGAGTGAAGAATTGATGTAGATTGAAAATTGGCACAAACGCCGATCGTTAAAGATAGGGATAAGTGAATCGCGAATGATGCGGATCAGCCCCAAGGCAAAAGGGTAATTGGTGAGATGGCCCGTGATAACACATAAGCAAATTTCGTGGGCCTTTTCGTAGGGTAAACGGACTCGAAATTGATATTATAATATGTTTCCGGAAAACCCAAGACGAGCCCTACAAATGTTATGAAGACCCCATCTTCAATTATAGGTTGCATCATGCCCAAAGTTGGCCGTCAAGTTTCGTTCGCACCAAGACAACTATTTCCTTTTTTATATTTCCAATTATCGTCATGATTCGATACGAATATTTTATTTCCTTTTATTTTATATGTAATTAGGTTATTGATTATTTTATGATTTGATTTTATTAAATCAAATCCAATTTCCTTATTAGATAGGTTTTTAATGTTTTAGAATTCTTTGAGGAGATTTGATATATTTTTTTTCATTTTGGATTCTTTTCCCGATTAGATTTAGAAGTTTTAGAATTCTTTTCTTATTTAGGAATTTTAGTTGATATCGAATCCTAAGAGATCGGGTTGTTTTTATTATTTAAGTAGCTTGTATTAGGTTTTGAGAATTAGTTGTTGAATTAATAAAAAAAAATTAGAGATTTTTCTCTTTATCTTCTATTTACGACATCTTATGAAGATCAACGTATTTGAAACCTATTATCCTGGTATCCGTGCGCGGATCAACAGCGTAATAGTACGATTCCGATCCGTTGATTCGCGCACGAATACCAGAAGATAATCCTACTATTACATTGTTGATCCGCGCATAAATACCAGGATAATAGACTTCAAATACGTTGATATTCACAAGATGTCATAAATGGAAGATAAAGAGAAAAATCTTTAATTTTTTTTAGAGAAAATAGCACTAGACACCATTAATTGGTGGGTCAAGTCCCAAAAAGGGCATTCACTGTTTAAAATGTTTCAAAATCACCATTTTGACAAAACCTTGTTTCAAAATCACCATTTTGATAAAACATTATTCACTTGGTAGCCATTCTGTTAAAATCTAACAGAAAGATACTGTTATGTATGATATGACACACATAAAGAATTTTATAGGCAATATTTTATGTAGTTTGATTATTTAATTATATATAAAAATTAATGATTTGATTAATTTATTATTTTTATGGACAATACTTCCTGTTTATGGGTGACATAAAACTTATTATTATTCCCTGATTAATTTGAGGTGACATCAAACTTATTTCATGATTAATTTATTATTTAATTATGTATAAAAAGTAATGATTTGTTTATAAGAATTTATGGGCAATATTTTCTATTTTATAAAATAATCATGGTCAAAAAATAGTCAAAATACAGGTAAAAAACCAGTTTAAAACTTGTTAAAAACAATTTCAAAAATTGGTGCAAAACATGTTTTACTATTTTGACTCGTATTCTAATCATTTATGATATAAGTAAAAGGACTTCAAACAATTAATGGCCAAAGTGGCAATAATTGATACTTTTTTTTTTCTATAAAATGGCTAATTTGAGCCATTTAAAAAAATTAATGGTTATTTTGGGACTGCCTCACCAAATCAGTGGCTTTAGATATCACTGAACCTTTTTTTCATTCATTCAACAACTGATTCTCAAAAGCTAATACAAGATACTTAAATAATAAAAGCAACCCGGATCTTTTAGGATTCGATATCAACTAAAATTCCTAAACAAGAAAAGAATTTTAAAGCTTCTAAACCTAATCGGGAAAAGAATACCAATGAAAAAGATATCAAATCTTTTAAAAGAATTTTAAAACATTAACAACCTATTTAATAAAGAAATTGGATTTGATTTAATAAAATCAAATCATAAAATAATTAATAACCTAATTACATATAAAATAAAAGGAAATAAAATATTCGTATCGAATCATGACGATAATTTGAAACAATAAAAAAGGAAACAGTTGTCTTAGTGAGAACGAAACTTGACGGCCAAATTCGGACATGATGCAGCCGGTAATTGAAGATGGAGTCTTCATAACATTTGTAGGGCTTGTCTTGGGCTTTTCAGAAACATATTATAATGCTGATTTCGAGTCCGTTTACCCAATGAAAAATGCCACGAAATTTGCTCATGTGTTACCACGGGCAATCTCGCCAATTGCCCTTTTGCCTTGGGCTGATCCGCATCATTCTACCCGGTTGGATGGAATTCGTCATCGAATTCGAAGGTTCGTCATCCCTACACGATGATGAAATGATGCCAATTCCTAGGAGCTGCACTCGCCAGACACCGCGTTCTCGCCGCTATCCGAGTCATCATCGGATTCCTCTTTATCAAAAATTGGTGGCAAATCAAAATCGACAAACACCTCCGCCGATACATATTTATCATCCAAAAACATCGAAGGATTGGAGACTAATTGTGTTTGTGGGTTCATGGAACTTTTTTTTGTTTTTTTGTTTTGGATATAAGTTGTTCGTGGACACTGAGCCTAGCACAACGGTAGACTCGGTGACTCTGATACCAACTAATGTAGATTGAAAATTGGCACAAACGCCGATCGATAAAAATAGGGTTAAGTGAATCGGATCCGTTGATTCGCGCAAGAATACCAGAAGCGTATCCTACTATTACGATGTTGATCCGCACACGGATACCAAGTTAATAAGCTTCAAATACGTTGATCTTCACAGGATGTCGTAAATAGAAGATAAAGAGAAAAATCTCAAATTTTATTTATTTATTTATTTAACAACTGATTCTCAAAACCTAATACAAGATACTTAAATAATAAAAACAGCACGAATCTCTTAGGATTCAATATCACCTAAAATTCTTAAACAAGAAAATAATTTTAGAACTTCTAAACCTAATTAGGAAAAGAATCTCAAATGAAAAAGATATAAAATCTCCTAAAAGAATTCTAAAATATTAAAAACCTATCTAATAAGGAAACTGGATTTAATTTAATAAAATCAAATCATAAAATAATTAATAGCCTAATTACATATAAAATATAATGAAATAAAATATTCGTATCGAATCATAACGGTAATTGGAAACAATAAAAAGGAAGCAATTGTCTTGGTGCATACGAAATTTGACGGCCAAATTCGGACATGATACAGTTCGGAATTGAAGATGGAGTCTTCATAACATTTATAGGGCTCGTCTTGGACTTTCCGGAAACATATTATAATGCTGATTTCGAATCCGTTTACCCTACGAAAAGGCCACAAAATTTGCTCTTGTATTACCATGGGCCATCTCGCTAATTGCCCTTTTGTCTTGGGCTGATCCGCATCAAGAATGTAATTTAGCATTATAATGAAATTTTAATTAGAATTTTTTTTTTGACGACTTGAAATTTTAATTAGTTCAAAACAAGTAATCTATACCCATGACCTAACTCACTTTATATTATCGACAAAGTTGTGTGGTTTTTTGATCCCACATCAATGTTATCATTGTCACATACTCACATTGCTAGGTTGTAGGAGTTGCAAGTCAACGCCAATTGGGTTTATAAAAGTGTGTGTAATAAACTGCAAAAAAACATTATCAGTTATCACAATCTTTCACATTATTGGTCCATGTCGGGAATTGCTCCAACGAGTAATCATTAATTCGCAGACTGGAGAGAGCAGTCCACGCGCTATCTTAAAATAGTTGCATATACCCAATAATTTATTGGAATACTCATGCTTTTCTCTCCATACGTTTATATATATAAATATAAATATATATTTATACATAAATTTTCAAGTCAGTACGTACTGATACAACTTCGTCAGTGCGTTGAATGTGGACCATTAGATTTACATAGTTTGACTCAAAGTATATGCAACTTGTCAAAACTTCTTCATAATCAGTGGCCCACATGCAATGTACTGATATAAGTTATATCAGTACGCACTGAGGAGAAAATGATTATATATATATATATATATATAGTGGTTCTCTAGTCAGGACGTCATGACTTTATAATTTCAAAACGTCCGACCACAGCCACATATTCACATTGGGCTCACAGCTCTATATTAATAAATACCCATACCTAATCATTAACTTATAATTTCAACGCCCTTACTAGAGAACCACCATATATATATATATATATATATATATATATATATATATATATTATTTATAAGCTTGAACTTAGGACAATACGGAATGAAAACTCTGGATATTGTAAGGTTGAATAAGTAACCGTGGTTACCACTGCATTTTACATATATACATAACTTACATTCACACAAAATAGATGAGAAAGAGAAGACTATTTGGGCCTTATTTTTCAAGGAAAACAAATGAAGGCCCAAGTCCAGGCCCGGACTCTGGACTTTAAAGAAAAACCCTGTATTTTTCAAGTGATTTATTTATGAATTGGTGCTCTTATAAACAACTTTTCTTCAAAACTGGATAAAATGTTGTCTCTAATACAATTGCTTAAAATCCTGAGCGAAGCAAATGTCTTATTATTGTAACCCACAATTTTCAAAAAATTGATTTGGAGCTCTTTCCAACTTGTTTCTACATTTCATGCAAGGCCTGATCTAATCATCTAATGTCTGTATTTAGAGAACAAAAGAATTGTTCATATCATGTCACAGAAGGAGAAAAAATCACTAGAAAAGAAACTAGTCCTATACATTAATACATTGGAGGATGTTGCTTTAATCAGCGCTTATTCTGCAGAAGCTCTTTCTTGAGGGCCATGAACTTAGCCGCGATATCATCATAATCTGGCAATTTAGGATGAACATGATCAGGATGCTGAAGGGGTAATGAATTGCAGCGCAGGATGTTGTCCGGCCGAGTTTCTTTAGGCCGCTCTGGAGGCATTGTCTTCGCTGTCAAGTAAGGCGGCGTTGTTCGTTTTCCTGTCAAAGAATTAGTCTCTTTTGGGTTTACTTTTTCAGGAATAGCACATTTAGTTTTCTGAATCTGTTCATTTGGCCAGGGATCTATGTAGGTGAAAACATTGTACTCAGAAGCTCTACTGTCGTAGCTTGTTCTTCGCGGTCTCTGAACAAGAGTAGGCCTTCCCGTTTCTTCTTCCCATTCTGTGTTCAGGAAACAGTGGCAACATACAAGATGATCACATAAATTTTCACATTTTAGATCACCTATACAACAACAGGAATGTTCCAAGTTGCAATCATGCATTTCCAGGTTGAAATTACGTGACTGAAAGATAGTTCCTGAATCTTCACAGCAAACCTGCTTAAGTTTCTTCTTTGCATAAGATGATTGCTTACCTTCTTCTAATGGAGCCTTCTTCTGATATTTTCTGTGATGATGAGAACTATGCTTGTTAGTTTTTGAACTCTTACAAGGCTTATCATAATAAATTTCACATTCTATATCCTTTATGCTTGAATTTTCCCGCGAAATCGATCTCCTCCTTGATCGTTTCCCAGATGCCTTCACACTCTTTGAGCTTGATTTTTCACTCCTTGATTCATCTGCAGTTTCTGTCTTGGGCAAGACAGATGGTTTGAACTTGAATACTCTTTGGTCCTTGTCCTGGAAGTCTCCATTTTCTGCAATGGAAGACTGAAACTCTTCTACATCATCAAGATAGACCACCTTATCCTCAGGAAACTGAGGCAAACTTTCTGAAGAGGATGCTCCTATCATTATTCTCTCTTCCCTTTGTTCTGGAGTGGCAGCATAAATCCTGACACTGCTCCGCCTTACTTTAGTATGATCACCGACAAATCCAGATTCATACAGATCACAACGTCCAAAATCTTTCACTCTCCCTGCTTCTTTAGGAATTGGCAACTCCAATATTTCCGGTGAAGATTGCTGAATCATGGAAGAACTAATGGAAGTACTAACTGCATCAGAATTTCGGAGAGAGTGTGTGGTCTCTCTCATCACAGATGAATCAACATATAGGTCTTGAACCTGCAGATACATACCAAATAAGGATGTTAAAAATTCTGATTAGAAAACATCAATTATTTGTTTTAATGCAATGATAAAAGTACAATTGTCTACCTGTTGCAGTTCAGTAGCATATTCAATAGCCAAAATCTCAGGTCGGAGGGAGTAATCTTTTGCTATTTCGTCGACCAATTGTTGCTTCATGTCATCAGGTACTGACTTCAGGTTGAGCTTCTCTTTGATCTGTATCGACAATATTATGTATTAGCATTTGTAAATCAACAAAAAAAAGAAGGGACTTAAAATAGGCTACAGTGTACAACCTGATGGTTCACTAGATTCCCTGGAAACAATTCAGCAGCAACCATTACGAATTTCTGACCATAGCGATCTTCGAAGAGCTTTCGTATCCCACGAAGCTCAGGAAGATCACCACATCTAGAAGAGGCAAATATAAGACTTGAAACTGCTTCATTAATATCATTGGGACAGTCCCTGTTGAAACACCGAGTTGTAGAAAGCATTGTCAATTTTAAACCCCTAAAAACAGGAAATGAAATAGCCAGAGGAAGCAACCATTTTGATATTTATCTAGGAATCAATACAACTTACTTGCGTTTGCGAATATAGGACAGGTTCATACGAATGAATTCACAGAAATTTTCCAACAATTCATACACTGCCATTGTGTTTTCATCTTTGAAAAGGTGCTCAGCCTGATATAGCAGAGAACATAACATATATAAGCTAGTAAATTGAATTCAATGTATATAAAAGAAATCAAAACAATAACAAGAAGAAAACAGGGGAAAAAAAGCAGGGTAGAGGTTAGATTGATTCCAAGCATTGAATTTAATCACAGGATTGTAAAATTTAACGTACCCGATTAAAGGCAATTTCTTCATTGCCAATTTTGATGAGCTCAGCCATATCCTCGCGTAGTAGTCTCACAATTGAACATCTCTTGTTCTTCAACAGCTTGAGACGGCACTGAATTTGCTTTATCAGCTTTTTACTGCAAGAAGAATCACACCCAAACAACATAAAACGAAAACAGTAAGAAAAAATCCAACCTGCAAAAAAAAATTCTGATCAACTCATATTAACTCACCATTTCGAAGCCTTTCGCCACCCGAACAAGAGGCCAAACATGGTGCAACTTCTGAGGGCCTTTTGAATTTTGAGTAGCTGAAAAGAAGATGATAAGAAACCAAACTTTTATAGCTAAAGCTGGTTTAAGAATTTTACAGGTTCCTTGGACTAGAATAGAAGAGAGAAGTAAAGAAGGGCAATAGAAACTGAAAGAAGAAGAAGAAGAAGAAGAAGAAGAAGAGAGTTGGTTTTTGGTGGTGGAATTTGGTGGGTAATAATTTTAGGAGAAGTGGGTTTGACAAATAGGGAAGATTGAAAGGGAGTGTAGAATGAGACAGTTTTGGGTTTTCCTGAAAAAACTGCTCCACGAGAGACCACTACACAGTAATTATCAGGACACTTGTCAACAACTCAACAGTGTTGACATCGTGTCAGTTACTTGTTTTCTTGTTTTACATACTCAAGTTAAGCTTCAGGTATACTCAAAATCCCTAGGGTTATTAATAAAAATGATCATTTAGAGCAAATTTTTGCTGTGGATTGAACTAACCTAACACTAAAATTTGCTCCAAAAAAAAAAAAGCTTTTTATAATACGACTAAAATACAACATTTTTAAAAATAAAAACAACCTAAACAATCTTTCCTAAAAATAAAAACATCATATAATTGAAATAGAAATCAAATCTCAAAAACTAATAAAAAAAATTAAATCCGAAACACCAGTTCTCCTAAATTGTCCTACATCAATTTGTATTAATTTTAATGATGGTTTAATTTTCTTAATATTGTTTCAGTAGGTAAGATCAATAAGGTGATCCAAACAAAAATACTTTTCATAATCTAATATTCTAAATATAAATAACGTGCCATAACAAGAAAACAACAATAGAAAATATGTTTAAAAAAAAGGATCCCTAGAAAAGGGTAAGGATAAGCCAATTAAATTTAGTTATAATTGTAAATGTATGCAGTTAAACCAATTTTGGTCAATAGATCCATTGTCAGATTTGTCAACATGACTGAACCTTAATTCACACGCACCGACTCAATGAGACCACCTGCTCTCATCATTCGTTCCTGTTGGATAAAATCGAATTACATCAAACAATAAAACAAGGGATAACAGAGAGCAAGTGCTTGAAGAAACTATTAAAAGACTGCGTGGTTGTTAGCACCTGCCACTCCGGTCATAGAAACTGGTAATCAAACCCACATATCTCTCTCTCTCTTACTCATTTTTTATTGTATATTCATTGGCTGCCGGGCTGGTGACCAACTGATGTTGATGGAGGCATGCTATAATGCCGCAAAGTTCATCATGACTTCACTGACTCACACATCATTTTACATTAATTGTTGCTTAATTAATTAGTTTCTTTAGCAAAACAATTGGAAAATGTGTAATGATCAAGTTCACTATGTTGTATGCATGCCAACCATAACTCATTTATGTAAGGAATTTCATTTATCCAAATCGGTATAGATCTTGATATAGATTTTGTAATACGGTGTAATAAATAATTGAGATTTATTTATTTATTTATTTTATTTTTATTATTTATAAATGAGTGGTGCTGGTGGCATATCCCCTATTGATCTATTCATGTCTTATTTTTTAATTATATAATATTCTTTTTTTTATCAAAATTACTGAAAGATACATATAATTTAGGAAAGAAATCTTCTACAAAGTAAATCTATTAAAATCTTCCAAAAAAAAACTCAGTAATCTGTTTCTTCAAAAAAAAAAAATAACTCTTAAACCCTAAAATCTGCTTCTTACATACATCTAAAATATTAGAAAAGAGTTTGAGAACGATATCTAGAAAATTGAAGAATTGTCTAAGAACAATATCAAACATCTTGAAAAATTATCTGAGAATGACATAAAGTAAGAATTGTCTGACAATGATAGTAAGTATCTAGAAACAATTCATTCTTTGAGAATAAGTTTGAAGTTTATTTTTTCTTTAGAATTATCAAGTTGTCGTTGTGTTAAAGTACCTTGTTATTTTTTATTTTTTTCGTTTCTGAAAAAAAAAGAAAAAAAAACTAAAAATAAAAAAATAAGAAGAAAAAAAATAAATTAATCAATGGAGGTGAGAGAGATATATACAGATACAGAGATAAGAGATAGAGAGATCATATATGATATGTATTAAGTTTAAAAAATAAGTAAAATGGATAGTTTTGGAAATAAACAAAAAAAGTTAATAAAAATATTTAATTTTATTTAATTAAATCAAAATTTTAAAAAGTGGGGCATGAATAGATCAGTAAAATATACCACCCTTTATAAATATATAGAGTATTATCTTTAAATATTTTAGATTAGAAAAAGATCAGATGAATACAGAATCTCAATACGTTATATAAATATGTTTGTGACGTGATTGTAACATATATTTGTTGTTGCAATATCATTTGTGTATATCAAGACCTGATCACCTCCTCTTTAATGGAAATTCCAAGGCCCCCGGGTCCCATGCTAGAACTCCTAACACACCCCGGGCCACGAGCCCCCTCCTAAATTCCCAATTTACTTGCCTTTATAAGGAAAATCATGAACATGTGGCCTAATACAACTTAAAGAAGATTTGTATCAATAAAAATTCTGAAGTGGTAATATATGGATATAACACTTTTTTCAACCGATTTTTTTGGATTAAAACTGAGTTAATAACTTGATTTTTAATAGTATATCATGATGTTATCTTATCATGTAAGTGATTAAAGCAATTTGAAGCACAAAAATGAGATGAACAAGGGGAATCGATGAGAAAAGGAAACAAAAAATAATCACAAGAGGACATAAATCTGGAGAAAAAAACGGCCAGAGGAAATAAGCCAGAAACACGAAATAATCACAAGTGGACATAAAGGCTTGAAAAAAAAAACAGACTTATTTTATGTTTGTTTCTGAATGGTTTTTTCATCATAAACACTTTTTTTATTCAATTAAAACTCAAATTATTAAATTATGCTAATCTCACATAATCAGCACCAAAATGAGTTATAAATTCAAGAACTCAATCCTGAATAATAAAAATAAAATTAAGACAAATTGCAATAAAATACCTTGACGTTTGCTCAAATTTCAACTAGATCGTACTTTTACCTAAATTATAGATAAATACCTTTGACCTAACGGTTGTCCGGAAGATTGAGTTAATTGCACAAAATGATTTCCAAAAACAAAAATTTGTAAAACAAAATCCAATGGTTGGATTTTTTTTTGAAGTACAATTACAATCAGGACCTAGCGAGATAAAACTCTACAAACACAGTCTGGAATACTACTCCCATTATCGGGGAGAGGTTACAACTGGACTACAACTCTCACAATCAACTGGAGAGAGGGCTCTCTATACTTTGAGATTTAATAGCCAAATATGGGATAATAATTCTATACATACCAAGGCTTGAACCTTGGTGGTGGAACAATACTAATCCAATGGTTGGATTCATCCGAATATTTATAGATATAAAATCTTTGGTGCATCATTCACACCACCGACAAAACTTTAATAACATGTTTAATTATTTAACCAGACAATTTTATTTCTAAATTAGTTTAAATATGTGATTTAATTTTTTGACTTTAAACATTTCAAACATCTCAATTATATATGTGTTTTTAATGTAATACGAGTTATTGAGATGTTGAAGTCCAAAAATTAAGTCACAAATTTAAATTAATTTTTATATCTATTTTAAATACCGGATTAGCCTTTTAATAGTATTTATGATTTTGTTTGGACTCAAATCGTCTGTCCAAAATTGATGTTCAAATTTGTATCTAGCATACCAAATTGGTATATGTGTCTATATTTATATTTATATATTAAGTTGAAAAAAAATAATTAATGTCGGCACATATCCCAATTTTATTGATTAGACACAAATTGAGACATTAATTTTAGATAGATGATTTAAGAATTTTTTTTTTTCTATTAGGTTTCAAATTGAATAGCAATGATTATATCAGAGACACGAACGTGTCTCATAGAACAAAAAAAGCATGTATATAATCTTTGTTGCCATCCTATCCGTAATATTATTAGAAACTCCATGGCAGCAACAAACACCAACTCCCAAATTGATCCAAACAGCGGTTTCTGCTCAGAAACCAAAATATTCCACAGTCTACGACCAAGCATTACCCTCCCACCACCATCTCAGCCGCTGTCTGTTACACAATTCGCTCTCTCTCTCCTCTGCTCCTACACCACCAGCATCTCAGAAACCCCATTTCTCATCAACACCGGCAACGGCCACCGTGTCACCTTCTCTGAATTCCTCCACCAGACCAAATTCCTCGCCTTCTCCCTCCAAGAAAAATACTCTCTATCAAAAGGCGACGTGGCTTTCATCCTCTCTCATAACTCCCTCTAAATTCCAAGCTTCTATTTCTCTCTTTTAATCTTTAGGTGTTATTATTGCAACAGCCAACCCGGATGGTTCTATCTCGGAGTTAACTCACCAAATCCAACTCACTAGACCCACCATCGCATTTGCTACTTCACAAACCTCCCACAAGCTTCCACCTAATCTCCGTACGGTCGTGATTGATTCACCGGAGTTTTCCTCTTTGTTGAATAGCAATATTAGCATTAGTATCGAGAACAGATCATCAGATATTGCTGTGGTGATCAATCAGTCTGATGTTGCAGCAATCTTATTCTCGTCAGGAACAACAGGTCGAAACAAGGGTGTCTTGTTGTCCCACAGAAATTTCATAGCGGTGATGGCTTCGCACAATGCAGTTTATCCATTTCGTGACATACCAGTAGTGTCAATGGCTACGCGTGCTTTGTTTGGTGTGTTTGGGTTAACATCCCTGATGAGGGCGGTTATAATGGGGGAGACTCTGCTTTTTCTGGAGACGTTTGAGTTGGAGGCAACGCTTGAAGCTGTGGACAAGTATAAGGCCAATTGTATCCCAGTTTCGCCTTCTTTTATAGTGGCATTGGTGAAATCGGATTTGACAAACTACCATCTCAGCTCGCTGAGGATTCTCATTTGCGGTGGTGAGCCGCTGGGCAACAAGGTTTCAGATAATTTCAGAGAGAAATTTCCCAATATTGGGATCGTTAACGTAACTAAACATAATATTTATTTCTTTATGTGATTTTCAACATGAAGATGAGCCTAGAGATTGATTTTTTTTTTTTTTTCCTTTTCTTCTCTCAATTAGGGATACGGTTTTACGGTTTCAAACAGAATCCCTAATTGAGAGAAGAAAAAGCAAAAAAAAAAAAAAAAATTCAATCTCCAGGCTCATCTTCATGTTGAAAATCACATAAAGAAATAAATATAATGTTTAGTTACGTTAACGATCCCAATATTGGGAAATTTCTCCCTGAAATTATTATGTTTGTCGGTTTGACAGAGACTACATCAACTGGGGCGATGAAGATATGTCGTCAGCTTGGTTCTGTAGGTGGCTTGCGACTATCTGCACTTCTAGAGGCGAAGATAGTTGATCATCTAACCGGAGAAACATTGTCACCTGGACAGAGAGGAGAGCTGTGGTTGCGTGGCCCAACCGTCATGAAAGGTAATTCAACCGTAATGAGGTTGGCCAGTACAGATATACCCCTCACATCTACGAGAAAATCTTCCATGGGTCCGTCTCATATCTGACGGGGTGGTGAGACGGATCCAATGAAATAATGCCACATAGCAAAAAGTTGAAATAATTTTGTTTACAAATTGTTTTCCAATAATATTACGACAATACAACACATGGCAAAACTTTGAATCAAAACCCTAAATCTATGTCTTCTTTTCTCTTTCTCACGCCACACAACCACCTCTTCCACACTTCATTTTGTTTTAAGAAATTTGATTTCTTCTCAAATTTCAGATTTTTCCTCTGGCTTCCAAATCTGCACTTCTAAATCATATTTCAGAAGAAATAGAAACTTCATCTAAATGGAGAATGAGAAAATAAAAAGATTTATTTTTTTATTTTTCAAAATAAATAATTTTGAGATTGTTGAGAATGAGTTTGTGTTTGTAAATTCCAGATTTGATGCTTGGTTGTCCATGTGAACTAATTACTTACATAAATTACAAAAATATTAAAACTTATTACTGCAATCTTTTTAATCTTCAAAAGGGTGATACAAAAGATAAAATAAAAAGACCCATGGAAGATTTATATAGAAGTGTGAAAGAAATGATATGTTAGGGTGCAGGAGATGAAACTGCATATTTTTCTTTTTGTTGTTTTGAAAAGAAGATGAAACTGCAATCAGAGGAAGAGGATCGGAAGAGGAAAGTCGTACTATTGTGGAGAGAGAAAAATAAAATAAAAGAGAAAGCAAAGAAAAGGCTTTGTTTTAGTTAATGTGCCACATGGCACTGTACTATTGGGGAGATAACATGTAAAATTCTTGTTTTGATAACAATATAACACATGGTATTATTTCATTCGGTCCGTCTCACAACCATCACTTATTAGACAGACCCATAGAAGATTTTCTCCACATCTACACTATTGCAGGCTTGAGTTTTTTTGCCCTTCCCAAAACCCTAAACTATTGTTATATTTTAAATTATTTTTTTTTTGATTTCTGGGTACGTACATTTATGCATGGCTTCTTGTTGGATTTAATAACTGAACATGTGTTGTTGATTACAGGTTACGTGGGAGATGAAAAGGCAACTGCCGAAGCTTTAGATTCAAACGGATGGTTGAAGACTGGAGACCTATGTTATTTTGACTTTGATGGTTTTCTCTTCATTCTTGATAGGTTAAAGGAAATGATCAAATGCAATGGTTATCAGGTTACAGTTGTTTTGTCCCTTAAAACTTCTTGATTTTTATTCAACCTCAAATATATATAATTGTACATATTATTAAATTCAAATGTATGTGCAGGTTGTCCCATCAGAGTTGGAACATTTACTACTGTCGAATTCTGACATTGTTGATGCGGCTGTTGTTCCGTAGGTGCTACATATCCATTAGGTCTTCATCTTTACATTCATTATTCATAAAAGCATTAATTGATCGATGTCTTAACCTCGTTAACCCTGTAATTTACTAATTTCAATACAGCCATACATGCAGGTACCCGGATGAAGATGCAGGGCAGATTCCCATGGCCTTTGTGGTGCGTAAACATGGAACCACCATCAATGAAACACAAGTCATGGATTTCATAGCAAAACAGGCATGATTATTTCTACACCAATAACTACACTTAGATCTTTTTTTTTTATATAAAAAAAATACAGAACAAAATTAAATCTTATTTGATGTGGGAAAAATGAAAAATCACATGCAATTATTTGATGATTTGGGTTTACTGTATGATATTTATTTTGCTGAAGTTTTAGAATATAGTTCATTTCTTACTCTAAATTTTGCTACATTTCTTCTCTAGGTTGGACCGTATAAGAGAATTCATCGTGTTGCTTTTATTGATTTTATTCTGAAGTCTGTTACGGGAAAGATCTTAAGGAGGGAGCTGGTCAATTATACTCTCTTCGACACTGCTACTGACTTATGATTGATTTATTGGAAGAGGTGCTTCGCAATAGGAAAGTTCAGATCCATAATTTTTTATTTTTTTTATTTATAGTTATAAATGATGTTTTTAAGGTGCGTTTGATACGTGAGATATGATTTGACTCTTTTATAAGAGATGTGATTGAATTAGATTAATTATAGTGTTTCCGCAACATGAGATTGTAATAAAAATAATCCAATACTTTGTTTGGGTAAGTAATGTGATTGGACAAAATAAAAAATTTACCTAAAAAAAGAAAAAAAAAACCCAGCCCGCATCCACCCATCGCCATCAACGATCTCTCTCCTTCCTTCTCTCATCTTCCTTCTCTTTCTCTGCTTTCTCTTTCTCTGCTCTCTTTCTTTGTTCTTTATACCTTCACACAACAGATATCTGATCCAATCAAACACACAGCTGCTCTCTTTCTTTTCTTCTTCCTTCACACACAACATTGCCACTTTATCAGATCCACCAAAAAAACAAAAAACAAAAAAACAAATAATCCCATTAGTTTCTAGGTAGAAGTAAACCCAAAAACCAAATTACCAAAATCAAAATTTACAAACTCAGCTCTAAAATAAACCATCACCCTCCTCTTCGACCGCATCTTCAACATCTTAAAAACCCACAACAATGTGGCGACGCCGACACCAGGAATACTTCCGACATCGACGCCACCTCAACCTCCACCTCTCTGAGTCCTTCGTCTTTCAGGTCCTCAAGTACAGCCGCTGCAACAGCGCCGACCTCCTCTGCTACCTCAAGTTCTTCGATGGGATAATTTTATCCCATCGATTCTCCAACGGGATAAAATTGAATACTAGATAAAAAAAAGTCCAGTTCTCTGGACTCATCAAACACGAGATTGGATTAAAAATAATCAAATCCCAGTTCCATCCTGTCAAACAAACGCACCCTTGTTCGATTGAGATTTCCTGCCCATCTTATTTTTGCTCATCTTCAAAGCATCTGTTGACATGTACAAGCAAAACAAGGGTTGATATCAGTTTTCTTTATATTTTTCTCTCTATTTCAGCTGATTGTTTATTTTTCATTATTTTTTTCTTCCTCTTTCTACTGATTGATTAGTTTTCTTTATTTTTTTCTTTCTCCCTCTTCTCACCTAACTAACACGTTACAACTTAATCATTTTCCCTCTTTCTCTCTTTCTTTTATCATCTCTGTTTAAGCTGGTTCTAGGATTTTATTTTCTCTCTTTCTCCTGATTGATCCGTTTCCTTCTTTTTTTTCGTCTCTTTCTCGTAATTGATTTTATCGTCTCTTTCCTTCAAATCCATCTTCAATGCTTCTTGTTTTAATATTTATTAGACATTAATTGTACATCTAAAAACTGAAAACGTCCTGCCAATCTCAATCAAATCTACATCTAAAAAATTGGTTTTGGGCAATAAAATGTCACCAGGCCACACCTCAACTTCCGTCAAGGATGATCACCAACATCTTTTTATGTCCGATAAAAACAAACTTTAGTCATGTATACAAAACAGGTGCAATGTTGCATTCTTACAATTCTGAATAAAATAATACTAAAAATCATTCCAATAAAGAAGAGCTATTTGAAGTCTGAGACTCTTGAAATATAAGTGTGAAATTCTGCATATTTTGTTGATGCAATGCTTGAAAATTTTGGCTGTTGAGATCGCTCCCATTGGCTTGGATGCACTTCAACTTTGCAACTGTGTCTCTTCTAATACTGAACCCCATTATTCGTCCATATGAATTATAAAACTCATATGCATATTCATCTGAGTCAAATTCCATTCCAAATCTAGGCTTTCAATCAAAATCATTGGTATCCATTTTAAAACAAGAATATTATCCAAAAGTTTAAAACATCTGTACCAAAAACATACAATCAGTTGCCTCAGTTGCCAATGTTGAATATCAGTTGCTATCCAAAACATACAATCACCCACAAAAATGTACTGTTAACTATTTCTAATCAATAAAAAAAATTCAGTCAACTATTGAAGCAAAAGAAAACAACAAGGATCCAATTGGAAATGGAAATAAAAAAAACCTTAATATATACCAAATCCTAGCGTGAGCATGAGGATGCAAGAGAAACGCAACAATAATAGAAAAATAGCCTTAACACATTTGGAAACTATCATAGAATTATTCAATTGGATGCTTTTAGATTTCTTCACTATCGTACGGGGAATATTGGATGCTTATAAAACTTCTTCTTAGAAACCTTTGGTAAAGCTAATACAGTAAGACTTCATCTTCCATTCAAAATTCTAAATGTTCTCTATACATTACTCAAATGCTCTGCTTCTAGCAAATCATTACTTTTCAATTACATGAACTTAAATGAGCTTAAATCAATCACAAAATAGTTCAAAATATTTGGACCAGAGAAAGAAACATTAAATGAGCTTCTAGTCGAAACAATCAAGAAGTAAAGGTTTTAAGATGAGACCCTTTCCCCATCTAAACCAGATTCAGTGAACTATTAAAGCAAGAAAACAACAAGGAAAAAATTGTAGGGAGCAAAGAGAATATGATGAAAATAATTAGAAGATAGATGAAAAATTACAAGATTGGTATCCTAATTCAATCGTCACCGGAGCTAGGGATTGTGACTGGAGTTAGGGATTTGTTTCGTTGTAAGGTGAGAATGGGGGGAAATTTTAGACGAAGGAAAAGAAATCAGGAGAAAGATTGAAAAAAAATTGTTTCATTGTAAAAAAAACTAACCGATCAGTAGAAAGAGGGAGAAAAAAATAATGAAAAATAAGCAATCGGTGGAAAGAGAGAGAAAAAATATAAAGAAAACTGATCTCAGCCCTTCTTTTGCTTGGTTGTCACATGTCAACAGATGCTTGAAAGATGAGCAAAAATAAGATGGGTAGGGGATCAGTGTTCGAAAATACGTGCTTAGACGGCCACCGACGGTCCCGATTGGGACAAAATCGACAGTATTAGGCGGAAGGTAAAAAAACGGGCGATTTGGGCAATTTGTCCGCCAATTTTGCCGATTAATCGGTCTATGCAAAGTCAATATCGTTTTTATATCCTATTGACACTGTTTAAAATTTGAATATTGAATTTTTTTTGAAGAGATTGAATATTGGTTTTGTATGTAGAACAAATCATTAAAAATAAATAAATTCCTGGCCACCTAGGCACCGTCTAATTGCCGCTTA
Source organism: Dipteronia sinensis (assembly GCA_033220585.1). Classification (NCBI taxonomy): domain Eukaryota; kingdom Viridiplantae; phylum Streptophyta; class Magnoliopsida; order Sapindales; family Sapindaceae; genus Dipteronia; species Dipteronia sinensis. The sequence goes on from CM065645.1 coordinate 40,037,430, forward strand.
GGCGTTACGTGCTAGGCTGCCACCCGACTAGCGCCTAGCGTTTACTAGAACACTGGTTCAAATAAGTCATTTGTATTTCAATTTATCTTTATTTAACTCAAATAATTTTATTTTCCATACGTTGATTTATTAAGATTTTGGGTATATGCATTAAGGAAAGCTCAGCTGCTACTCATCTACTCACCGGTCAGCCCATCAGTTAATGTATATTTGAACAACCCATCAGTTAATATTATTAGTTAATTACAAAGTCTATTATAATACGTGTCTTAAATTTATTTGCAAAGATCAAACAAAATGAGGTCAATCAAGTGCTATGCCCTCGCATTGAGTACGAAAATTAAATGACATCTTTTTAAGGTTGCATTTTAAGACTTCACTCTTTTAATAAGTTGAGTTTAAATGACACATAAAATTGGTTTTTTCCAAAAATATCCCTCACAGTAACCTTCTTCATTATCTTGTTTTGTTTTTTTTTCTTTAAAATCCTCCATCAATAAAGGTGAAACCTCCATCGGAGGTCGAATCGGCCTCCAATAGAGGTCGATTGAGGTTTCAAGGAAGAAGATGAAAAAAAAAAATTAGAAAATTTCATTTTGTCCAAAAAGTTTCGGAAATTACCAAAAGTCTCGGAAATAACCAAACTTCTCTAAAAATTCCATTTTTACCCAGAAAGTCCCGAAAGTTACCTGAAAAGTCTTGAAAATAAATGGAAAGTCTTAGAAAAAAAAATGAAAAGTCTCGGAAAATAATTGAAAAGTCTCGTAAATTACCTGAAAAGTCTCAGAAATACCTGAAAAATCTTGAAAATTGGAGGTCGATTTCGACCTCCAATACGATTCCGACCCCCATTGGAGGTCGAAATCAACCTCCAATGGATGTCTGTTTGATGAAGAAGATGAAAAAATAAAATCAAAAAATGAAAAACTGAAAAGTAAATAAAAAATATATATGTAAAGTAAGGGCATTTTTGAAAGTTTGCTTATTTTGGTGCCTTTAAAACTTAAGTTATTAATGTGGCGCTACTCATGCAACACCAAATCAAAAGAGTGCTAAAACCCCCTATTTCCACCCTCACACCCACACCATGAATTGTGGGTTCGAGTCTCTCATCTCTCTCTAAATCTTAAGGATGTCAATAGGGTGGGTGAGGGGTGGGCATATAACTAGGATTCCCGTCCCGGCCCCATTCCCCACTTAGGGCGGGGACAAGGAATCCACATTTGGGGAGACGGCTCCTGGTACGCACCCCATTTGATTAAGACAATATTGGCAATTATACACCTTATATTGTAAGCCACAATCACAGGTGTCAATCAGTTTTTAAAAATATTAAATGATTGAAGAAAAAAATTAGTTAAAAAAATAAATAAACTCTAATAAAAATGAACTAAAGAAGGATCAAGAAAGTAGAAAAGAAAATGTACGCTGCAACAATTCTCATTCTCTTTTTACATGTAATACATTGATAGAATACAATTGACAGATTAGGGTGTGAGTCATGCATCAGTTCAAGCTAGGTACATCATGTATCCGATGAAATATACATGGCATTAGTCATGCCTTGGTTGAAAGAATAAGATATTTTAAATGATGAAGTAATTGTTGGTTACAATTAAGAATAACATCTGTGTAAGTGTGATAATATCGTAAAATACACCTTTTGAGGTCCCCATTTCCTATCGTTTGCTTTCGTTTTCGAACGTATTTTGTATATAAGGTCTTTTGTGAGCCTTGTGTAGGTTATATCCTTTAAAATAAGGTGTTGAGCTTAATTGAAGAGTTTTGGAATTATAAGGACTTAAATTGGAATTGCTCGTGCAGTACAATCAACTTTCAGGGGCCATATCTCCCTCATCCGATCGAACTACATTGCCCATTACCTATTTTCGGAAAGCCTCGGATGTCTTCTTTCCAACGGTTTTCACAGATCGCGATTCCAAGGATTATGGAGGACATTATGGCCGTTTTCGTAACGGTGCGTGCAGTAGAAAACTGACCTGTGAAATTTGGGGCAGAATGTGTCGTTTTTGCACTGTCGCGGGTGAGCTGGACTACACCACCCGCGACAGTGCTGTTTTCAGCCAATTTTTGCCAATCTTTGAAGGGCAATTTTGTCCTTTCACCCCATTTTCATGACCTTACCTCCGAACTCTATAAATACCCTCATTTTCTCTTCTCTCTAAAGATTTCTACAGACCTCTCTCCCTTTCTCACGTTTTCTCTCTTCTCTCTTTATTTTCTTTCATTTTCTCCACCAATAAGTGAGAGAAATAGTTCCAATGGAGGTTTTTCCTCCATGGGAGCTTACCATATACCTCCACAACACCATTTTACCTTTCATCTATCCATATTAGAGCAGCTTGTAAGAAATTATGAGTCAAATTTGAGTTAGGAAGGATTTTGAGCATCTTTTGAGGGTTTGTCTCCAAGGGTTTGCTCTTTTTTACTCATTTCTTTGTATTTCTTGCTTCTTTAATGTGTAACCCCAATTTGGGGAATATTGTAAACATTCACTTGTGCAATATATGTATGTTTGTTCTTAAATTCGGTTGGTTTTTGTTTTACTCTTTGCTTTATGTATGAATTAAACTCTTATTGTGAAATCCATGTGTGTGGAATGTCAAAATTGATGTGTATGCATGATTGGGATTAGGAGTAGAGTAATTTAATGTAGGAGTAGAGTAATTTAGCTTCCCATGAGTGTTTGTATGTTAATGAATGACCAAAATACCATGTATTGAGTAATTTGAGTATTAGAGATTTGAGCTCCAAAGAGTAAAAAATGTTTCAATTCAGGCATTTAGTTGCTAAATTAGTCTTAGTTCAAATCCTTGTGCTTAATGGGTCTTATTAAGACACAATTATCCATCATTGGCCGGATTGGGTGATGAATTGATTTTGAATAATTCCTAAGTCAAGAGGATAAGCCCCTACCTTAATTTGAATGGTCTTAATGTTAATCAACCAACTTATTGCACATTATTTTATGGTGAACTTGTTTTCCATGTCTAGCCATCCTAGGGAGTTCACTAAACCGAATCCGTATCTAGAGCAAAGATAAACTGAATTCCTCTTGTGCTCGTGTAGTTATAAGGGTATTTCATTGCTTAATACTTTCATTTGGTTAGCCACCTTGTGAATGATATTTAGGCTGTGTGTTATATATCGCGTGGTTCGCATTAATATGCTCATCGTGGTATCTTCTACATTTGACCAGTAAGTTGAGATCACTAGGCTGGCGTGTAGAGCTCGTGTGTGTCCCACCATCCTTAATGGATTCAATCTTATGCATGGATGCAATCTCTATGCACTCGAGAGATGGTAGAGATTAATTAAAGGGACACGAGCATATAACATATGTGTTGTATGAGTATCTCGTATTCTTAATGCTTTCACTTGGTTGCCATCCCGTCTTTGGTTAGCCTCATGGATGAATTATTGGCTGTATGATGGCCCACGCGGTTGCGCATTACATGCCCAACGAAATAACATGTGTATATGATCAGAAAGTGAGAGTATCACTACACTGTCGTACATGGCTCTTTTATGTGTGCCACGACACCTAATGAATCCATGCCTTGTGTGGATGCGATCTCTAAGACTTTGAGAGAGATTAGAGATCAATTAAGGGGACACGAGCCTATAACACATACTTGCATATTTGAGGGACTAGGTGAGTCTAGTGCTTAATTAGGAGGATTGTCACGGTTGAGTCATTTCCCTGACGTATCCACATTTCATGCATATTTCCATTCCATCCTATCATTGTAAATATTATATTTATGTAATTTATTTATTTATACTATTATTTATTTTTCTGCAACACACAAGTCCGCTCTGCATGTTGTATAGCTAGAACTAGAGACGGTCGATGAATCCCACCTCCTCGTGGAACAATACCCTCGCTTGCCGCTTTGCTAGTTTTCATAACTATAGAGCACATTACGTAGGATTTTTTATAAATATTTTTTTGGCATCCGCAATTCCCTAACGAAAGAATAAGCGGGTATTAAAAGTGTCAAAATTAAAATGGGGTAAATAGGGCGGGGACCAAAATACCATTCACTGCCCCAAAATTAATTGGGTTTTAAAAACAAATCTCATCCCCATCACATACCCCAATTAACATGTATTAAACCTGCCCCAAACGGGGTGAGTCCCCGTACTCATATGGATTTTTGACATCCCTACTAAATCTTGGATTATTGTAATATTAAAAAAAAATTATATGAATTGTCATAGAAGAAAACAAAAACTTATATTTAACATCCACAAACTATTTAGTTTTTAAGCAGTATAGAAGTTTGTTTTATAAATATCTTAATATATAGTTAAATATATTTGTCTAATCAAATAAATAACAAATCAAAAAGCATGATATGATAAAGTGGGACAAGTAAGATCGGAAGAGAGTGAGAAAAACATTTGAATGAGTGTATAGTATTAGTTAAGATAAAATATAGTAAATATAATTTTGATAAAATAAGGAAAAGAAGAAATTACAAGCGATTTAGCAAAACATATAATTTTTATATAAGATGAGGTTAATTGGTCTAACGGTTTACCTTTCATACCTACAATAAAAAATTGTAAATTCGAGTTTACTATCTCCTTAAATCCCAAATTATTTGTAATATTAAAAAAAAACATAAAATTTATGATTTGATTTTCATTTATAGTGGGTGCCCAGTTTGGTTGGAATAGTTATTGCAATTTTTTTGACAATACCGGCCATTCGGCCAACAAGCGATAATTATTAATTAATGCAAGGCATGACTAGTAGGTGGTAGTAGTAATTTTTCCTGCAAAATCAAATGGATGGATTGATGGAAACTGTACTATTTTCTTTTTGTAGGTGATGGAAACTTTACTTAGACACAGTTTGGGAATGCTTTCTGAACTATTTTTAGGGTCAAAAGTGATTCCAAATTAAACTTAAGCCCAGTTTAGCATTGCTGTGCTGTGGGGGGAATTGCTTTTGGATCTGCTGTGGGGGGAATTGATTTTGGAATTGCTGTGGATAGAATCAGCTGAGTGTTTGGTAAACTGATTTTCAAAAGTGTTGTGAGAACCAAAATCAATTTCAATGTGTTTGGTAAACTAGAAGTAAAAAGTACTGTGATTGTGTAAAATTACTAAAAGGACATCATTGTAATTACAAATAATTAAAAAACAAAAACATTTTAAAATTAAACTTTAAATGAAATAATATTATATATATATTAAATGCATTTAAATTAATAAATTTAATTCAATAAAATAATAAAAACAACTAAAAAAACAAAATCAATAAAAACGAACTCTAACTCTAATCTCTTTCTCTCCCACACTCTCACAACCTCTCTCTCTCTCTTTCTCTCTCCCCCTTATTTCATTCACAACTAAGATCCAACCTCATCTTCATCTTCAATTTTAAATCCAACACAATACAAAATCACAATCATCACCCAACCTCATCTTCATCATATCCACCAAAATAAAATAAAAAGTAATTTTTTTTTGTGATTCAACTTCTGGGATGTTCTTCATCACCATCATAAATTTTTTTTTAAAAATTGATGATGGTTGGATACTTGGATGGTATTTGATGGTTGTTGGATTTTTATGGTTGTGGGATTTTTTTATTGTATTTAATGAAAAATAAAAATAAATGCAAAGAAAAAAACAATTCGGGGTAGAAATACCCAGCTTTCCTTTTTAAATTTTTTTTGTTGTTGTTGAGTTTTTTTGTGGCTTGAAAGAGAAAGAAGTGATGATGATAATGGATGGCGATGGCATAATTTTTTTTAAACAATTTATTTATTATCTCCATATTGTCGATTTAAGAAAAACAATCTTTCTCTGATGGGTTTGACTGATAATGATAATGATGAACTGGGAATGGATTTTTGTGTTTGATAATGATTTATAAAAAAAAAATATTAGGGTTGATGATAATGATTTCTGGGTGGTTGTTGATAATAATGATTTCTGGAAAAAAAAATTGATTATGATAATGATTGTTGTGAGAGAGAGGAGAAATCGAAGCTTGAAGGAATCAATCTGATTGGTAAATGATTTTGTTAAATGTCATGAAACTCTAAGGGAAAAATAGGATAGTTGGGTAAAAATTCATTAAAAAACACTGTAGCGCATTTTCAAAAGCAGAAGCTGATTTCCAAAAGCATGTATGTGTAGCTTCTCAAAAACTCAGTTGGGAGAAGCTAAAAGTGGCCAAAAGCACTTCCCTACAATTTTACCAAACACCATATCATTGGTCAGGAATCACTTTTGGCCCCAAAAGCAGCTGGGGAAGCAATGCCAAACTGAGTTTTTGAGAAGCTACAAATACATGCTTTTGGAAATCAGCTTCTGCTTTTGAAAATCAGCTACAGTGTTTTTTAATGAATTTTTACCCAACTATCCTATTTTGCCCTTAGCGTTTCATGACATTTAACAAAATCATTTACCAATCAGATTGATTCCTTTAAGCTTCGATTTCTCCTCTCTCTCGCAACAATCATTATCATAATCAATTTTTTTTTTCCAGAAATCATTATTATCAACAACAATCAACAACCACCCAGAAATCATTATCATCAACCATAATATTTTTTTTTAGAAATTGTTATCAAACACAAAAATCCATCTCCAGTTCATCATTATCATTATCAGTCAAACCCACCAGAGAAGGATTTTTTTTCTTAAATCGACAATATGGAGATAATAAATAAATTGTTTTAAAAAAATTATGCCATCGCCATCCATTATCATCATTACTTCTTTCTCTTTCAAACCACAAAAAACTCAATAACAATAAAAAAATTTTAAAAAGGAAAACTGAGTATTTCTACCCATAATTGTTTTTTTCTTTGCATTTATTTTTGTTTTTCATTAAATACGATAAAAAAAATCCCACAACCATAAAAATCCCATATCCATCAAATACCATCCAAGTATCCAACCATCATCAATTTAAAAAAAAAAAAATTATGATGGTGATGAAGAACAGCCCAGAAGTTGAATCACAAAAAAAATTACTTTTTATTTTATTTTGGTGGATATGATGAAGATGAGGTTGGGTGATGATTGTGATTTTGTATTGTGTTGGATTTAAAATTGAAGATGAAGATGAGGTTGGATCTTAGTTGTGAATGAAAGAAGGGAGAGAGAGAAAGAGGGAGAGAGAGGCGGTGAGAGTGAGGTGAGACTTGAGAGTGATGTGAGACTTGAGAGTGAGGGAGAGAGAAAGAGATTAGAGTTAGAGTTTGTTTTTATTAATTTTGTTTTTTTAGTTGTTTTTATTATTTAATTTAATTAAATTTATTAATTTAAATGCATTTAATATATATAATATTATTTCATTTAAAGTTTAATTTTAAAATGTTTTTGTTTTTTAATTATTTGTAATTACAATGATGTTCTTTTAGTAATTTTACACAATCACAGTACTTTTTACTTCTAGTTTACCAAACACATTGAAATTGTTTTTGGTTCTCAGAGCACTTTTGAAAATCAGTTTACCAAACACTCAGCTGATTCTATCCACAGCAATTCCAAAAGCAATTCCCCCCACAGTAGATCCAAAAGCAATTCCCCCCCACAGCACAACAATGCCAAACTGGGCCTTAGGGTGTTTAGTAAAATTCTAAGGTGGTGCTTTTATTCACTTTTAGCTTCATTAACAGCAGTTTTGAGAGGCTATTTTTTGTAGCTTTTAGAAAACTGCTTCCTAAGAAGCAGTAATGAAAAAGCAGATCACTTAGCATTTATTTGGGATCTTTTGTTGTTCATTTCAATTTTGTAATCTCATGACTCATTGAAATATATTTTACTATTTAGAAAAAAATTATAGAAGAAATCAAAAGAGTTTTCTTGATATATACGCAATATATATGAATATATGATAATAGAAAAAAAAGTAATAATATTTTAAGGTCACATTAAAATAAAACAGATTATTAATTTATTTTATAACATGTTTATGGTCACATAAAAATAAAACAAATTATTTATTTTATAATATGTTTATGGTCATATAAAAATAAAACAAATTATTTATTTTTAAAAACAAATTATTTATTTTCAAAATATTGAAATTGTTTTTGGTTCTCACAGTACTTTTTAAAATCAGTTTATCAAACACTCAGTTGATTCTTTTTAAAGTAAATCCAAAAGCAATTCTTCCCATAATAAAACTAAAAGCAATTCCCTACATAGTACAACAATGTCAAACTAAGCCTTAATTCACTGTTGGTACAATTTTTTGCATTTCCAAATTTTATTTATTTATTTTAATTTTAATTAATATTAAATTAATAAATTCAAATTATCGGTCCTTATTTCTGAGAAGGAACTGATTTTTTGTTCCGAATTTCCGATAATGACCGGAACATTATATTTGTTATCCTTATTGAATTTGACTCCCCATTTATCAAAGAAAAACTTTGTTATCAGATGATTGAATAACTCGGAACAATTTACCTACGATACTTAGATGATATACATAAAAAGTATTTATTGAATTATGACTTCAATTTATCTCGTTTAGTATAAAGATGGATATTCTTTTACTCATAATCAGACAATCACTTATTTATACTATTGGCACCTTAATGTCTCTGTAGTATGAAAGGGTTGGGTATGATACAATTAAAATTTAAAGTAAGAAATGGATGACATCGTCTTTCCAATATATTTCTATCTCTCGCTATATTTTATGCATAAAATATCTTTGCTTTTCGTTATATAACAAGCTGCTATGATTGGTGGAACTTTCTTAGTGTGGGTTCTCAAATTCTCATGTCTCATGCATTTTGGATGGCATATTAACCAACGAGTTTCTATTTCATTCGTCTTCATCAGGTTATGTCCACGGGTCTGCGGGGTGGGTCTGGGCCTCTCAAGACCCATGGGTCCTGACCCGGACCTGAAGCCGTGAACATACATTCGAGTCTGGATTCCAAAATATTTTGCAGGTTTGGGTCTGAGTCTAGTAAGACCCCGATCTAGACCCGATTTGCCATCCCTAGAGCCACCCATAAAAAATACATTCTGAAATCAGAGAGAAATATAGTACTGTAGTTATAAAAACTCAACTGATTGATTTTCATTGATTACAACAAATGGTACAATAAAAGGTGCATTCTAGTGATTCACCATTAGAAGCCCTTATTATTCAAAAAAATAAATGCTAAACAAATAATAGATAACATAGAGATGAGTTCAGTTATTCTTCATAAATAGATTTATGAACCAACCATATGATTGGATATCGATGAGGTGATTAATAGTGATATGGAGGTGGTGGTGGAGACGTGTAGTAGTATGGTGGAGGAGGTGACTTCTTAGGCGGTGGTGGAGAGTGCTTTGGTGGTGGAGGTGAGTCGTAGTAGTATGGTGGAGGAGGAGACTTCTTAGGTGGTGGTGGAGACTTGTAGTAGTAAGGAGGTGGTGGAGAGTGCTTTGGTGGTGGAGGTGAGTCGTAGTAGTATGGTGGAGGAGGAGACTTCTTAGGCGGTGGTGGAGACTTGTAGTAGTAAGGTGGTGGTGGAGAGTGCTTTGGTGGTGGAGGTGAGTCGTAGTAGTATGGTGGAGGAGGAGACTTCTTAGGTGGTGGTGGAGACTTGTAGTAGTAAGGAGGTGGTGGAGAGTGCTTTGGTGGTGGAGGTGAGTCGTAGTAGTATGGTGGAGGAGGAGACTTCTTAGGCGGTGGTGGAGACTTGTAGTAGTAAGGTGGTGGTGGAGAGTGCTTTGGTGGTGGAGGTGAGTCGTAGTAGTATGGTGGAGGAGGAGACTTCTTAGGCGGTGGTGGAGATTTGTAGTAGTATGGTGGAGGAGGAGACTTCTTAGGCGGTGGTGGAGACTTGTAGTAGTAAGGTGGTGGTGGAGAGTGCTTTGGTGGTGGAGGTGAGTCGTAGTAGTATGGTGGAGGAGGAGACTTCTTAGGCGGTGGCGGAGATTTGTAGTAGTAAGGTGGTGGTGGAGAGTGCTTTGGTGGTGGTGGTGAGTCGTAGTAGTATGGTGGAGGAGGAGACTTCTTAGGCGGTGGCGGAGACTTGTAGTAGTAAGGTGGCGGTGGAGAGTGCTTTGGTGGTGGAGGTGAGTCGTAGTAGTATGGTGGAGGAGGAGACTTCTTAGGCGGTGGTGGAGACTTGTAGTAGTAAGGTGGCGGTGGAGAGTGCTTTGGTGGTGGAGGTGAGTCGTAGTAGTATGGTGGTGGAGGAGACTTCTTTGGTGGTGGGGGAGACTTGTAATAGTAGTAAGGTGGAGGAGGAGACTTTTCTGGTGGTGGCGGAGACTTATAGTCATAAGGTGGTGGAGATTCATATGTGGGCTCGTAGTAGGTGGCTGCAGCGGTGGCTATGAGTAAAAACGCCATAGCAGAAACCAGAAGAGGCCATTGCCTCGGGTGTGTTGGGGTTCCCATAATTGGAGCTAATATTTGTTGTGTGTGTTTCATTGCAAACATTGTTGGATCCCTTTATATAGTAATTTAGTGGTTGATGACATACATTCTCTTCGTTTAATAATCCACAAAAGAGCCTGGTTGGATTAAGGCTATAAAATATTAGTTATTCAAACTCTCACATCCTTTCTTCTATCAACAAGGGATTAGGTGCCCACTAAGTATGACCTTGTCTTTCATGAAAGCACCCTGCAGGAGAATTTGTGAGGAAAATGTCAATTAATGATCAAAAGTAAACTTGATCGTTTAGAAAATATAGATATATTATCAATTAACTTTTCATAGATTTAAGTGTATGACTAAGTCTTTTCTCGCAAATTGGTTATATTTTACTAGTTCAAAGATCATGTTTGGTGCTAATTCTTCATTTCATTTTCAGTTAACTGATCTTATTTTTTGTTTTTTCCATGTATCAACATCGGATATGTGGAATATATGCAAATATTCATATTTTATATTCGATTTATATTTTATCAATTTATATTATGAATTTGTCAATCTCAAATCTTGATTACTTTATGAAACAAAAGAAAAAAAAGTCTAAATAGAGCTTTTGACAGAGTTGGATTTTGTTGTTGCTGATTATATGATCATTGTGGCTATCGTCACGTAAACTTGAATGTATATTTTCGTAAAGAATACGGATTCTATATTACAAATACAAAGATCAGCTCAATAAATAATCCAAATTCAATTTAATTTGATGCTTGTGATAATTAAGGGTGTATTTAATATATTCTAGGACTTGATGTTGAAAAAATAAAATAAAAAATAGTGCAGTTATTGGTGTAAAAATAATCAAGCCTTTTTTGCTATGAAATGAGTCATAGGGCTTGTTTGTTTTTCCATATGCAAACTTAAAGTTCCTTACAATGTTTTCAGTGAGATATTTCTGTTTGTTTTTTTTTAAGTGAAATGAGATTTGAAAAACCATTGAAAACATCTGAGAAAAAAAAAACTAGAATTTCCAATTTTATCTGAAGAAAGGAAAGCTAGATATGTTTTAACACCTTTTTTCCAGAAATGCCCTCAGAAAAAAATTACAACTACCTCAATGTTTTATTTCAAAAAAACAAATCTGGACACCTGCTTCACCAAGGAGGTTGCCGACAACTTTGATGTTGGAGGAGAGTAGAGGTGGATCCACATGGAAACAGGCCCTACCTCAAATTTAAAAGGAAAATGATTATATATATATATATATATATATATATATATGCATATGGAGACAGGCCCTATCTCAATAAATAATCCAAATTCAATTTAATTTGATGCTTGTGATAATTAAGGGAGTATTTAATATATTCTAGGATTTGATGTTGAAAAAATAAAATAAAAAATAGTACAGTTATTGGTGTAAAAATAATCAAGTCTTTTTTGCTATGAAATGAGTCATACGGCTTGTTTGTTTTTCCATATGAAAACTTAAAGTTCCTTATAATGTTTTCAGTGAGATATTTCTGTTTGTTTTTTAAAGTGAAATGAGATTTGAAAAACCATTGAAAACATCTGAGAAAAAAAAACTAAATTTCCAATTTTACCTGAAGAAAGGAAAGCTATATATGTTTTAACACCTTTTTTTTTTCCAGAAATGCCGAGGAAAAAATTTACAATTACCTCAATGTTTTATTTCAAAAAACAAATCTGGACACCTGCTTGACCAAGGAGGTTGCCACAACTTTGATGTTGGAGGAGAGTAGGGGTGGATCCATATAGAGACAGACCCCACCTCAAATTTAAAAGGAAAATGATTATATATATATATATATATATAGTCCTTTTCTTCTCAGTGCGTACTGATATAATTTATATCAGTGCGTTGTATATGGACCACTGATTACGGAGAAGTTTTAACAAATGCATACACTTTGAGTCAAAATATGTAAATCTAATGGTCCACATCCAACGCACTGATGAAGTTATATCAGTACGTACTAACTTGAATTTTTTTGTATATATATTACAAATAATCTCTAAGGCATGTCAATACTCACCATAGTTAGTATATTTTCTCAATTTCACCAAATAGTCACCGGTTCAATTCTCATAGCAAGCAAAACAAATCTTCTTTTTAATATCTATTTTTATTTTACACTTTTTTCTGATTTCTTTCTCAAAATTCCGTCTTCTATTACAATAAAATAATCTATTTTCTCTTTTTCGTTATTATTAAATTCTTAACTACCTTTAATTTGTAGTTTACTTAATTCAATTTTATTATATAGTAAATTATTTATTATTATTTTGATTTTTTTTCTTCATATTTCTAATATTTTTAGTTTGACGTATCTAACACATCTAATCAATAAACCCTAAAATCTCAAATTTTAATTTATTTTATTAAACTAGTTCATATATTATTATGATTCATTTTATTTTATTATTTATATTTTTCTTTATTTTATTATTCTAATTTATTTAGAATCAATAATTAGAAGAATAAAAAAATTCAAAAACATATCTAGTAATATTTATTAATCAATTATTTTTATTTCAATTTAAAGTAAATTCATTATAAATACAAAACAAAATTTTTTATTATAAAATTATATTTTAATTTTTTTAAGAATAAATAATATATTTTTTCATTGTTCATGTTGTTTTTCTTCTTATAATTTATTTTTTTAATATTGTGTTTCTTGTTTTTAGTTCTTTTAAGTGAAAGATTATTTACTTCATTTCGAGTAAGTGTTCTATTGTTTTTAATAAAATTCATTATACCATCAATTTTTTTATATAAAAAAACTCATTTTATTATGATTTTAAATTTTCAATAATTTTTTTTATATAATTGTTATTTTGTTCAAATGTCCTACATCGTTAAAATTTTTGGATCCGTCACTGGAGGAGAGGAGGTCGGCGGCCTCTTTGATGTCAAGTAGTCGTCGACTTTCGCAAGTGACCTTCGCTAAGGGGGCTTGTGACCTTTTCTTTACCTCTGAAGGAGGAGTTCGATGGTTTTAGGGTTGTATTGTTGCTGAAGACTTGAAGAAAGAAAAAGAGATATGAGAGTTTGAGAAAGAAGAAGATCTGGAGAAAAGTGTGAGAGAGAAAAAGCGAAGAAGAAGAAGTATTTCCAGAGAATTCTAACTAATTGTATATATATAATATTAAATCTAATCATCAATTTATATTTATAAATATTCATTTATTTTTTTGGTTTTCACTGACACCCGCTATTCTTTCGTTAGGGAATTACAGATCCAAAAAGATATTTATAAAAATCCTACGCAGTGTGCTTTATAGTTATGAAAACTAGCAAAGTGGCAAGCGAGGGTATCGTTCCACAGGGAGGTGAGATTCATCGACCGTATTTAGCTCTAGTTATACAACATGCCGAGCGGACTCATGTGTTGCAGAAAAGTAAATGATAGTATAAATAAATAAATTACATAAATATAATATTTAGATGATATGGTGGAATGGAGAGATAACATGAAATGTGGATACGCTAGGGAAATAACTCAACCGTAACAATCCTCATAATTAAACACTATACTCACCTAGTCCCTCAAATGTGTAAGTATATCATAGGTTCGTGTCCCCTTAATTGATCTATAATCTCTCTCGATGTCTTAGAGATCACATTCACACAAAACATGGATTCATTAAGTGTCGTGGCACACACAAAAGAGCCATGTACGCCAGCCTTGTGATACTCTTACTTTCTGATCATATACATAAGACGTTTAGTTAGGCATGTAATGCTCAACCGCGTGGGTCATACTACAGCCAATAATTCACCCACGAGGCTAACCAAATACGGGATGACAACCAAGTGAAAGCATTAAGAATACGAGATGCACATACAACACATATATTATATGCTCGTGTCATCTTAATTAATCTCTACCCTCTCTCGAGCCCATAGAGATTACATCCATGCATAAATGCTTGGATTTATTAAGGACTGTGAAACACACACACGAGCTCTACATGCCAACCTAGTGATCTCTCAACTTTCTGGTCAAATGTAGAGGATACCACGCTGAGCATGTTAATGTGAACCACGCGATATATAACACGCAGCCTAAATGTCATTCACAAGGTGGCTAACCGAGTGAAAGCATTAAGCACACTAAATATCCATATTACTACACAAGCCCAAGAGGAATTCAGTGGTCTTTACTACTAAGTCAAGAATTTGGTTTTATCAATATACCTAGGATGGCCAAAAATGGAAATAAGTTCACCCAACACTAATGTGCAAATAAGTTGATTGTTATACATTAAGACCATTCAATTTAGTTAGGGGTCCATCCCCTTGATTAAGGAATTCTCCAAAATCAGTTCATTACCCAATCCGGCCAAGGATAGACAATTGTGTCTTAAACAGACCCATTAAGCACAAGAATATTGAACCAAGCCTAATTTAGCATATAAATGCATCAACCAAGCTTCTCTCACTCTCTAGAGCTAAAACTTAATTTCTCTAATCATTCAAACATGGTATTTTGAGTCATCCATCAATCAATCAACAATCATGAGAAACTAAATTACACTACTCCTAATCTCATTCATGGACACATATCAATTTAGACTCTCCATACACATGAATATCACGATAAGAGAATTAATTCATGCATAAACAAAGAGTAGAACAAAACCCAAACAAATTTAAGAACAATCATATATATATTTCATAAGTGTTGGTTTACAAAATTCCCAAATTGGTGATTACATCAAAGAAGGCAAGTTATACAAAAAGAAATGAGTTTAAAGGAGACAACCCTTGAAGACAACTCGTCCAAGCTCTTCTTGATTTCCTAGCTAGAAATTGGTCCTAAGACCACTTCTTTCTCCTTGTAAACTACTCTAAGATGGTGGTAGATGTCTAAAATGAGGTGGTGGAGGTGTATGGTGAGCTCCCATGGAGGAAAATCCTCCATGGGAGCTATATCTCTCACTTATTTTTGTGAAGAAGATGGAGAGGAAAGAGATGGAGAGAAGGGTGAGATGGGGTGAGGGATTCTGAAGGGAGGAGAGCAAATGAGGGTATTTATAGTGCTTGGAAGTTAGGGTATGAAATTGGGGTGAACAAATAATGTTTATTGAATGATTTTGATGTACAGTTGAAAAATATATATAAATTTAAACATAAACTACTGATAAATATTAAAATTTAAAAGTTCAGCATAAATTTAAAATTCATGTATAAATTTAAATTTAATATAATATAAAATTTAAATTATATCAACCTTAAATTCAAACATAAAATACAATCAGATAGAAATGTAAAAAGATTATATTTTTAATTTTACTTTTAACATTTAAAAAAATAATTATACAAATATGGTCTTAATAACGACATAATATATTGGTTACATACCAAATCAACAACGATTAACCTCCACTCAACTTGAGCACTGTTTAAGTTCTCCAAATCCGTTCCAAACGAATCAAATCCCCACCGATTTAGGGTGGGTACAGAATTTTTACCATCCCTGGTTCAAGGCTTAAGCATTACAATATGTCAGTAACTTTCAAGTGAGTAATTCTTTACTTTAATTTCGGTCTACACCTTGATGAAATCACATTGATTTGTATGATTTTTGATATGATTTTTTTGTGTGAGTGATAAGTTCATTGAAATCTACCTATAAATAAAATTTGAAAATTTTTCAAGCACTATAACTATTTTTTGAATTTCCCTATATATCTCTCATTTTTGGATGCTTTTATATTTAACAAAATCGGGAAAAATAGTTCCAATGTTTGAAAATTTCTCAAATTTTAGATATATGTAGATTTCAATGAACTTACCATTCACAAACAAATTCATATCAAAATTCATACAAATCAATGTAATTTCATTAAAGTATTGACCAAAATTAAAGTAAAGGATCCCTTATTTACAAGTTACTCTACGATCTATAATGGACAAATTACAAATCGGTAGATTCACTTTGTTTATGTAAAATAATATATAAAATCTTGTTCCGAAACACAAATCACAAATCTCCTTTTTCAATGAGAGAAAAATAAATATAAATTTTTTATTTATAATCTTTACGGTCCATTAAAAACAATTATGGATTTGATTATTGTATTCTATTTCAACCACCACTAACTCTCTAAGTTTATATTTTGGGAAAATATTAAAAACGTCCCTCTAGTTTAGGTAATTCCTCGGTTGGTCCACCATTTTCCTATATTATTAAAAATGGTCATTCTGTTAACTTTTCCGTCAAAAGTATAATTACTGACATGCACAAAGGATAAGATGACCTTAATGCCTTTTATTATTTAGAATGTTGATAAAATGACCCTAATGCCCTTATTTTTGTCTTACATGCCCTTACCAACATCATCTTCAACACCATCACCATTATCAATATCAACCCCAAACACCCAACCCAGAACACCACCGTCAACATCAAACCCAAACCCAAACCCAGAACACCATCATCAACAACTCCAATATCATATACAATCTCCAGAACTCAAAATCAAATCAAAAACCAAAACTCAAAATCAAGACAAAATCGAAACAAAAACCCACACCAAAAATCGAAAAAAAAAGAGTTAAAAATTAAAATTTGGATTTGGTGGAGATCCAGATTGGATCTCTATCTGGATCTCCAGCGGATCTATCTTTTGGATCCATCAAACCCAAACCCAGCCACAAACACAAACACCACTATCAAACAATCGACCCAAACTCCACTTTAAACCATCTTTAACACTCTTCCATCTCTGGTTTACAGACCACCATCACTACATTATTCATCTTCCCAACAACCAAACACCACTCCAAACCAACACCCAAACACGACTTCAAAGAACAAATTTAAAAAAAGCAAAAAAAAAAATATTGTCTCTGGATCTTGATCGAAATAGGAGATACGATCGGCCTCCCCTTGTACGCAGCGGTTCCGCCGCTTGAAAAATCCAGACGTCCTAACCTTCACCAACGCTGCAACCCTACTCCATTCTCATCTTCTTTGACGCCTAGCAGCTCCGTGACAAATCAGAGCTCCATCTCCAAGAGATCAGCGCCTAATGCTCACTCGTCGCCTCCAAGAGAAAAGATGAATCAAGGAGAAAGAAAGAGAGAGAGAGAGAGAGAGATTTAGGGTTTGATTGAATTAAACCCTAAATAATAATAATAATAATATATTTAAACTATTATTATTATATATATATTAATTTTGTTCTGTAAGCGTCATATTACCGTTATGTGATAACATCGCCACATACACCTTTGAGGTCCACATTTCCTATCATTTGCTTTCGTTTTCGAGCGTATTTTTATATATAATGTGTTTTGTGAGCCTTGTGCAGGTTCATTTTGGTTTGGGGAAGTTATCGTGCAGAAACGGGGTGTTTTCGGGCCGAAACGCATCTTGGAGGACAAGATGAGTGATTTCTGCGGTACGTCTCGTCAAAGCGTACCGCAGACGTGCAAAATGTGAACCGCGGAAATCGAGCTGTGTATACACTGCCAACTTCAGCGGGTGGCTCCGTCCAAGCGAACCACGAGACGAACCATGAAAAACAAGGGCGTATACACTGCCAACTTCCGCGGTACGCGTCGTCAAAGCGTACCGCGGAAGACCTAATGACGAACCGCGGAAACCGATCTGGAGCAAACCCGCGGTTCAGTTCGTCTATCTGAATCGCGGAACGTACCGCGGAACGCACCAGACTCACGTTTTTAGGGCATTTTCTGTAGGGCAAACTTGTCCTTTCACCCCCAATTTGTACCCTAACCTCCCCTACTATAAATATCCCATATTCTTTCATTCATTCACAGACTCTCTTCCCCTTCTCACGCCTCTTCTCATCTCTTTTCCCTTTTCTTCTCTTTTCTTCATCTTCTTCACTAAGAAGTGAGAGACCCAGCTCCCATGGAGGTTTTTCCTCCATGGGAGCTCACCACACACCTCCACCACACAATTTCACACATTCTCCATCCATCTTAGAGTAGATTGCAAGGAATTAGGAGCCAATTTCGAGCTAGGATGGCTAGGAGCATCTTTTGAGGCTTGTCTTCAAGGGTTTGCTCTTATTTGCTCATTTCTTTGTATTTCTTATTGTCTTTGATGTGTAACCCCGATTTGGGGAATATTGTAAACCTTCACATGTGCAATATATGTATGTTTGTATTTAAATTCATGTGGGTTATGTTTTACTCTTTGCTAATTTCATGAATTAAACTCTTATTGTGAAATCCATGTGTGTGGAGGGTCAAAATTGATGTGTATGCATGATTGGGTTTAAGAGTAGAGTAATTTAATGTAGGAGTAGTGTAATTTGGCTTCCCATGAGTGTTGGTATGTTAATGAATGGCCAAAATATCATGTATTAAGTAATTTGAGTATTAGGGATTTTAGCCCCAAAGAGTAGAAAAGGTTTCAGTTCAGGCATTTAGTTGCTAAATTGGCCTTGGTTCAATCCTTATGCTTAATGGGTCTTTTTAAGACACATTTGCCCATCCTTGGCCGGATTGGGTGATGAATTGATTTGGGATGATTCCTAAGTCAAAAGGATGGACCCTTAATTTATATTGAATGGTCTTAATGTAAATCAACCAACTTATTGCACATTGTTGTTTGGTGAACTTGTTTTCCATGTCTAGCCATCCTAGGGAGTTGACTAAACCGAATCAGTATCTAGAGTAAAGATAAACCGAATTCCTCTTGTGCTCGTGTAGTTATAGGGGTATTTCATTGCTTAATGCTTTCACTTGGTTAGCCACCCTGTGAATGATATTTAGGTTGTGTGTTATATATCGTGTGGTTCGCATTAACATGCTCATCGTGGTATCCTCTACATTTGACCAGTAAGTTGAGAGATCACTAGGCTGGCGTGTAGAGCTCGTGTGTGTCCCACAGTTCTTAATGGATTCATGTTTTTGCATGGATGCAATCTCTATGCACTCGAGAGAGGGTAGAGATTAATTAAAGGGACATGAGCATATAACATACGTGTTGTATGGGTATCTCGTATTCTTAATGATTTCACTTGGTTGCCATCTCGTATTTGGTTAGCCTCGTGGATAAATTATTGGCTGTAGTATGGCCCACGCGGTTGCGCATTACATGCCCAACGAAATAACCTATGTATATGATCAGAAAGTGAGAGTATCACTAGGCTGGCGTACATGGCTCTTTTATATGTGCCACAACACTTAATGAATCCATACAATTGTGTGGGTGTGATCTCTAAGATATCGAGAGAGATTAGAGATCAATTAAGGGGACACGAGCCTATGATATACTTGCACATTTGAGGGACTAGGTGAGTCTAGTGCTTAATTAGGAGGATTGTTACGGTTGAGTCATTTCCCTAGCGTATCCACATTTCATGCATCTCTCCATTTCATCCTATCCATGTATATATTATTTATGTAATTTATTTAGTTATATCATTATTTACTTTTCCGCACACACAACACACGAGTTCGCTCGGCGTGTTGTACAGCTAGAACTAGAGACGGTCGATGAATCCCACCTCCCTGTGGAACGATACCCTCGCTTGCCTCTTTACTAGTTTTCATAACTATAGAGCACATTGCGTATGACTTTTTAGAAATATCTTTTTGGGATCCGCAATTCCCTAACGACAGAATAACGGGTTATCATTATGCCTTTGCAAGATTAACGAAAAACTCAGAAACCCTAAGAGAATTGGACAGTAAAGACTGAAAACCTAAATAACAGTAATGGTGTGGACTAAAAAAATAATATGAGAAAACAGTGAACCAAACGAAGAATTACCTCAAACTAGAGGGACGTTTTTGGTATTTTTCCTAATATTATTATATATTCCCTTTATTGTTGTAGAACCAGAAAATCCTACGGTTAAAATTGTATAGTTCGGGACACCGGCAATCTATGAATAGTTCTTTGTCAAATGCTTTTGATACCTTGTAGAACAAAACTAAAGGAAGTGGTGTCTTGTAGGAGTCTACTCAACACCCAAGTTAGGTAATTTATGAACAAATTCGATAATTCAAATTAAGGAATAAACAATGTAGATTCTAAAGCAAATCGTAGATAAGGCTTGTCGAGCCCTGGGCGGTGTCGTTCGAAGAACCTTATGTTGGCTTGGGCTGGGCGTTTAGCAAATTAAATTGCTGGGAGGGGTCGAGACAATGTCGTCGTCGATCCGTTTAGAAGAAAATGAATTAGAATTGTTAAACGTGACTTAAAATAAAGCAAAGAGAAAAAAACTCTCCCTAAAATGAAAGGGGTGTTAGATATTTATAGTGAAGGAGAAGTGTTCCCCAAGTGATATGGTTGTAGGATCCTGAAATCGTGGGATGAGGTTGTGATTTTTATCCTCCGAGATCTTTGGGATCTCAATCTATTTCAACTATATTGACTTGGGCAATTCTTTGAATTGCACAACTGACTTAGTCTTTTACGGACTTGGTCAATGTTTGAATTCTTTCAGATTGGGCCAGTGTTGGGCCGACTCAATGTTTTGGGCCTTAGTATTTGTGCTATTTTTGGCTACCACAATTGCCACCTTCTCTGTACTGCAACAACTCCAGTCTATACTTACGTCAAAGCTCTGTTTGTGCTCTAAAAGTTCATTAATGGCAGAAACAAACACCAACACAAGCTTGCAATTGGATCCAAACAGCGGCTTCTGCTCGCAAACCAAAATATTTCACAGTATAAGACCAAGCATTTCTCTCCCACGACCATCTCAACCTCTCTCTGCTACACAATTCGTTCTCTCTCTCATCCACTCCAACACCACCACTACCAATTTCTTAGAAACCCCATTTCTCATCAACGCCGGCAACGGCCACCGTGTCACCTACTCCGACTTCCTCCAACAGACAAAATCCCTCACTTTCTCCCTTCAAAAAACAATACTCTCTGTCCAAAGGCGACATTGCTTTCATCCTCTGTCCTAACTCCCTCTAAATTCCAAGCTTCTATTTCTCTCTTTTATCTTTAGGTGTTATTATTGCAACCGCCAACCCGGAAGATTCCATCTCGGAGTTAACTCACCAAATCCAACTTAGTAGACCCACCATCGTCTTTGATACTTCGCTCACCTCCCACAAGCTTCCATCTAGTCTCTGTACCATCTTGATTGATTCGCCGGAGTTTTCCAAGTATAGTAATATCAACAGCAATCTGGATAGTATTGGATCAGATGTGGTGGTGTGGCGAAGATCAAGTTATGGTAGCATTGCATAAATCATGGTGTTGACAACAACTTGATTTATGCAATTTCATCAATCACCTATGATGAAGGAAATCGCTTAATTTATATGATTTGACCAATTATAGAGACGATGGAGGCATATTGTTTGGTGATTGAAATTGTGATTTTATTTGTTTCCTTTTATGTTATTTTCCTACTCCTATATATTGGAGCTTTGTAGTCATTTGATGGGAGAGTTGGGTTGATTAATATAATTTCGGTTATGAAATTTCTTTTGTTTATTCTTTTGGTATTCATGTGAATCAACGAGTTAGCAATGTGTTCATAATCCTGGGTATTCCCGGAATCAACAGGGCTTGATCACCCATCACTTAGTCTAATATAATAGCAATTGTATACTCATCAAGAACAACATGTCATAACAAGGGTGTCTTATTGAGTCATGGAAACTTGATAGCCCGGATCGCTGTGTTCTATGCTATCGATCCATTTGAAACTGGAGAAAAAGTACTAAGAGTGTAAATGATCAGGCGACCTTTGTTTGGTTATTTTCGTATAATAAACATGATAAAGGCAGCTTCAATGGGGGAGACTCTAGTTTTAATGGAAACGTCTGATTTGGAGGCAGAGCTTAAAGCTGCACAGAACTATAAGTTGAATTATTGCGTAGGTCCGCCCTCATTTATCGTAGCTATGGTGAAATCAGAATTAACAAAGTACGATCTTGGTTCGCTGAGGTTCCTCCTAAGCCGTGGTGCTCCGCTTGGTAAGGAGGTTTCGGCAAATTTCAAAGTGAAATTCCCCAATATTGAGATTCTGGACGTAAGTACTACAAATACACTTATTTTCTGATGTAGTAGGAAGCTAGATAAGTGCCAAATCCATGGCAAACAAGGGGAAACCCCCAAATTGGAGAGAAAACTCTCTGTATTTTAATTCTCAATATCAATGGTCTGCCTATTACAATAACAAAAATGGGTATTTTTAGCCCACTCATAAAACAACACAAAATATAAAAAAAAATGATTACCAATATGCTAAATCCTCCTACATCAGTTCACCCATTCTTTGAAAAGAACTCGACCTCGAGTTTGGTTGAAGCATATGGAAATGAAGTAGTAGAATGACAATGGAGCCAAGTCCCCTATTTGGCTAATGGGAGTGGTAGACCCCGACGGAAAAGTCTCTTCGAAGCACGTTCCAAAGCCACAATGGCACCAAAGTAATAGCCAAACGAAATGTCATGAAAGTCCAAGCTATCCACCGTTGGCGCCGCCTTGCCTCTTTGGTCTCGAAGCCATCTATGCCAACTATCATCAAACTAGGGAGTTTGCCTACAAAATAAGTATGGAATGGATCAAGAGTGCGAATGAAATCGACAAGGTCTTTCTTCACCAAAATCCATCTTCTTGGTGACCAACCCATCGACCTAACACCACAGATCCACAACTATCGAAAACCTCCTCACTGTGACCAACACCCAGACCCAATCTCCGATTCACCCCATAACCTCTACCGATTCGTAAACACCCATGAAAACCAAATCGAGATCACCAAGATCAATTCCCATTTCAGCACACCAAATCGATTTCATGACCACCATAATTCAGTCACCAAAACAGAGTCTCGTTCCACCAAAACCTATCATCACATATAAAGCATGGCTTCAACCAATTCCGAGATCAAACGGCGGCCGAATCGAAAATAGAGGCAATTGTGATTCTCAATTTTCAACCGCTGCATCAAGTGAGGTAAACAATAACAAACAAATTACTTCTTTGTTGTTTGATTTTGCTGAGAACATATCTAGTTGCTCTGCACCCAATGAAAATCTTAAAACTCAAATGGGTGAAACCTACAAGAATTTGGTAGGGACCAATCCCAATTCTAAACCTAGACCCACTTTGCACAGAAACCGACCCACAACAATTGTAGATATGATGCAATTTGTGGCTGAGTGGTTTGATTTTGAGGAAATGAAAAATGCTTCTTGTGATGCATCGGTTGTTTATTGTGGGAATAGTGTTTGAGAGAAGATTGTTGAGTGCTTTGATGTGGTTAAAAATGAAGAACAAAATGATAAAAGGGCCCCTTGCAAATCTAGCCTTTCTCAATGTTAAGAGTTTAGGAAATAGCCCATTGGTGAAAAAATTGCAAATCTAGTATTTCTTAATGTTTAATTTCTAGGAAATAGCCTTTGTAAGACAATAATACCCTCTACAACTTAACCCTGCAAAATATCTAAATTACCCTCTTACAAAGTGTAAGGACGAAACTACTCTTGTCTTCTTCTCCTTCAGTTCCCTTGTTTTCTTCTTTTTCAGTCGACTGAAGAAAACCAAAACATTCAGACTTGGGTTAACCTTCTCCATTGTTTCCGAGCAACAAATCCATCCAATCGGTCACTCATTCTTTCCATTTCAAACCCCATCGTCCTCACTCTCGATCGGAATTGACTGTTGTTCAAATCCCATTGAGCTCTCCGCTGGAAACCTGCTTCGGAACTGAATCTTGCCGGCGACAGGAATCTTGACAGTGCCGCCACCTTCTTCAATCGAGCTTGACAGTGACGCCACCTCCTTCATTCGAGCTTACACTGTCAAGTTTGAAATCGAGCATACACAATCAATGTAAGTCCCAAAATGACACTGAAGTTCGAAATGTAATCGTCCTCTCGGTCTTTAATGTTGTTTAAGTTTGAAATGTTTTGGATAGAATAAGGGATTGAGAGTTTTGGATTCGTTGACCATGAATTGGTGTTTGTGTATGTAATATTGTTGGGTGTAGTTAATGTGTTTGATGGAATGCCTGTTACACCAAGCTTTTCTCTATTTTAGACTGTTCTCAGGCCTTAAAGTGAAGCATTGTTCCATGAAGCTTTAAACTATCACATGAATAACTGGAAATGGAACTAAATCAGAGGTTAAGAGGCAGCAGTAGATTGAAATGATAAATTAAAAAAGGAAACACATTACTAGTGACCATAGAACTAAAATGTGTAGTAGAGAAAACTTAAATAATTTGCTAGTGCCTAACTAGGAAATACGTTTATGAAGAAACAGAATGCCCCAATGGGTTAAACTATATGAAATATGTTACTATCTGGTATTACTGATTTTGAAAACAGAAGATGAACTAAGCCCGGGAGGAATGTTCTAGGCCTGGGAATTGGGACATTAAGCCTAAAAATAATGCCTAATTTCATGTAAGGAAAACTCAGTGACCGGGGAACCATACCTAGGCCTAACATAATTGTACCTAGGCCTAACATCATTGTACCTAGGCCTAACATCATTGTACTATATACACAAACCCCATTTCCAGTTAATTATTGTTTGATACTGTAATTGTTGTATAGAAACACATGTCTTGAGCCAGGGTAAGAACTTCGCGAGCCCTGGAAATAAGATGAACTGAGCCTAGCATAAATGTTTAAAGCCCAGGTTTAATACCGTTATTGACTGTTTTTAATATTTTTTTTTAGGGTCTAAGGATACCATGACTTGGCTGTTAGTTCAGTGCGGTGAGCATTAGAAGGGTAACCGGTTTATTGGACCTCTATCGTTTTCAGTACCCCTAACAAAAAAATACAACGGAGCCTACGCTGAATTAATGGAAACGATATACCAGCGGACATGAGTTAGTAGAGACAAAGCTGAGTTAAAGATAACTTCGCATGTGAAAACGGAGGATGATACAGTTACATTGTCTATTATGAGTGACGACGATGTAGAGTTTGTGATTATTCATAAGGAAAAAGTTTGGGCCACAATTGATGTTGAATTTGTCAACAAACATGAATTTCGACCTCCAGCAAATCCAATCCAGTCGGCATGTACAGTCTCTCCTGTTAAACCGATCGAGAATCCACGGTCTCCGTCGTGTACTCCAAACTATAAATCAGTTAGTGGCAGCAATAATCCATTTGCATCCCATGCTTCACCCGGATTTACATCAGCAACCAATGATCAGGCTACTCCAGTATCTACTACCACGCATGCAGTTGTGGATGACAATGATAGTTCCGAAAGCAGTGATACAGAAGATGAGAGTGCTGATGATGATGGTGGGCAAGGGGCAACAAAAGATGGAACAGAAGAACAAGGGGTGAGTGGAACACCCAACAGTTCTTCACCTTCCATGAACACACGGTGGACAGTATCAGGGTCAGAGCTTTACTCAATTAAAGCCGTTCGATCAGTGGATGTGTTTGAAAAACCAGCCGACCAAGGTCCATTATACAAAGGACAGATGTTCAAGGACAAGCCAACATTGAAGCGAGCTATAGGGTCGTATGCATTTGCAGAGAGGTTTGAGTACAGGGTTTCACGATCTTCTAATACACGATTCACTGCAGAATGTACACAGAGAAGTTGTGGATGGATTCTTCGGGCATAGAAGTCGAATATGGGGACTTACTGGCATTTGAAGTCGTTCGTTAATGAGCACACATGTGACAGAAATGACAACTACAACATTGAATTTAAACGTGTAAGCGCATGTGTGATAAGGGTTTTATTTGCAAGTAAATTCGGCGATCCTGGATGTATCATCCGTCTTAAAGATATAGTTTCTGAGATGAGGGAGCAGCACGGCATTCACCTCTCGTACAATAAAGCCTACAGGTCGAAGGAGCACGCTTTGAATCAGGTATTTGGCGATCCGTGAGAATCCTTTCAGAGGCTGCCAGCTTATTTTTATGTTTTGGAACAATCTAACCCCGGGACAGTGACAAAAATCAAGACCGACTCGAAAAACCGGTTTAAATATGGATTCATGGCAATTGGAGCCTCTATAGAGGGGTTCAATTTTGTTATTAGGCCGGTTATCTGCATTGATGCTATCCACTTGAAGGCTAGGACCAGAGGTGTTTTGTTAGTTGCTGTGTGTAAAGACGGGAACGAGATGATATACCCATTGGCATTTGGGTTTGCAAACTCTAAATGCACAGAGTCATGGACTTGGTTTTTGCAGAAACTCCGTAAAGTGATCCAATATCCCGACCGTGTGATGTTAGTTTCGGATCGGCACAATGGTATATTTAATGCAATGGAAGCCATATTCCCAAATGCAGCACATGGGATTTGTGCCTACCACTTAGCATAAAATCTTAAAAGATTTTGCAAGCAGAGGGATGATGTGATTTGGCTATACTACCATGCCACGTATGCATACTGTATCGATGAGTTTGACCATGTAATGAGTGAGTTGAAAGAAACCTACTGTAAGGTTTATGATGAGCTCTTGGCCGCTGGGGTAAAGAAGTTTTCACGTGTACATAGCCCCAGAAAGAGGTATTTTTTAATGACCACCAACATTGCTGAGTCAATGAATTCTTGTCTACTTGCAGTCCGAAAATTGCCTATAACAGCAATGGCGGAATTTATCAGAGATTTGTTGCAAAGGTGGTTCTACGATCGTCGGACAAATGCACGTGAAATGTCTACATACTTGACAACGTTTGCAGACGAACACATCAAAGATAGGACAGAAACCGCCCATCGGTGTGAGATTCACCCCATTCACTTCAATTCATTTAAGGTAGACGACAAATGGAAGGAAACAACCGTCGACCTTGACGAACGTTCTTGCTCATGCCGTCAATGAGATTTAGATGAGTTGCCGTGTTCGCATGCAATGGCGGTCGCTAGGTATGCTTCTCGGTCTTTTAACTCTCGACATTTATCTATTGTGGTTGATTTTACAAACTTTAATTTCTGTTTGTTGGTGTCTTATGGCCTAGGTTCAAAGGTGTGTCAATCAACGCACTGGCTTCTGACCTTTATACGACAGGATTTCTTAAACATGCTTATGAAATGGGTGTCAACCCTGTTCCGGATCCCCGAAGTTTGGGACATTCCTGATGCAATTCGGAATCGTATTGTACTGCCATGGAAGAAAAAGAATTTGCCAGGAAGACCAAAGAGGTTGAGATACCATCTGCTGGGGAGAAAAGAAAGTTACAATCGTGTTCAAAGTGTGGAAAAAAAGGACACAATAAAATAACTTGCCCGGAACCATTATCTAGAACATGCACACCAGTAAAAAAAAGCCCGAACATGTAGCATTTGTAAGAAAGAAGGACACAATAGACTAAAGTGCCCAGACAAGCCACCTGAACCTACCTTGATTGACACAGACGGAGAGAATGCCGCTGGAGAACCTGTGCTCAACTCTGGTGATTAGTGTTGCATTCTGTGTTTGCAGTTTGGATATTTATGTGTTTTTATTGAGTGTTAAACATTGCTACACCTTAACAACTTTATGTACCATTTTTGTTCACCGGAAAAGTTATTTTGTATGTGTTTTGTTGTGATGGTTTATGGTGTATGTATATTTGGTTGTGTTGATGGCTGCTGAACTAAAACAGGTGGTGGGTGTTGTGGTGGTTGTATTTTGATTTCCAAAAAAGGTGTTTCTTGTTTGAGGAGCTGTTACCAGCTGCTGGCCCCATAATTGCATTGAAAATAGAAGATGATCTAAGCCTGGGAACCATACCTAGGCCTGAACGGAACGAAACGAACCGTACCTAGGCCTGTATATTGTTTACCGGGCTCAAGGGCTTTTGCTATATTCGCTCGCCACGTCAGCAATTATGATGGATTACAGGAAGATGAAGTAAGCCTGGGAAGTTGTAGGCCTGGGAAACGGCACATTAAGCCTAGGAATACCTGTTAGGCCCAAGGTTGATTAAATCTCGAATTAAACATATGTTTTTATAATTTTTTTTTGGACTACACGAGATGTTTCCTAAACGCGTTGTGCACCCATCGGAGTATAATTCGGGACCGTGTAGATAATACGGGAGACCGAGTCACATTAACCCCAGCAAGTTACAAGTTTATGAAACAACCGTTAGGTATGAAGTGGTTTAGTGATTTAAGGGTATGGTTACTAACCCTAGTGCAATTGGTAGTGACATACATGTCGGACCGTTCTATGATCCCAAAACTTTACGTACAGATTGCCAGTGGTACCCCTTTATCGGTGGACGGTTCCGATCAGTTATATTTTTGTGGGGCCCCCATAATTGCATTAAAAAAGAAGATGATCTAAGCCTGGGAACCGTACCTAGGCATGAACGAACCGTACCTAGCCTTGTATATTGTTTACCGGGCTCAAGGGCTTTTGTCATATTCTCTCGCCACGTCAGCAATTGTGATGGATTACAGATGGATCACACTGAAGGGAAATCTTCTACTTTTCATTTTAGCCTGATCCCATGAAATCTTCATCTCCTTCCTTAGTCAAACGCTCAAACGTTTCACTTTCATTTCAATTTTCTTCTTCACGTGTTCACAAACAGAGAACCAAAAAAATTGTGAATCTTTTTCACTTTGTATACCCCAACTTTTCCTGTCGTCCACATCTGCAGGTAAACAATCTTCTTCCCACTTCCCACTTCCCACTGTTTTGCTTTGTTTAAAGGTTCTCAGATCTGGCTACGCTTGTAGTTATTTAGCAGACAACAAGTCATTTAGCATCTGAGTACTTTAAGAATTTGTATACTCCTTCTAACATCTGACATCTCCTACTCCCATTTAATCTTCAAATTTTTTCTTTGTTTCAATGATTGACCGAATTTGTCAGGTTAGTTTGCAATATAAGCCTCGTATACTATAACATTCATTACTAAAATGAAATTTTTTCGATTTACAGATATTTGTCAAGTGTTTTGTATGAAATGGGAAGGAAATATGTTTATGTTGTTTTCAAAGGAAGGAGAACCGGTGTGTTTAATTCTTGGCCGGAGTGTCATGAACATGTAGATGGTTTTCCAGGAGCATCTTACCAAAAGTTTAACTCAACTGATGAAGCATATAAAGCGATATGTAGCCGTTCCGGACATTCAAGCGATTCCTGGCTTGAATCTTCGGTGAATGTTGAAGAGAAGGAATCTTCCGTGAATGTTGAAAAGAAAGTATCTGAGAAGAGTCAAAGCACTGGTGTGATGTTGTTTTCATTTCTATTTGTTTTTATTTTTGGAGTCATAGTAGGCAAGATTGTTTGAAAGATTTGTTGTTTATGATTAAGTTGTAGTGTTGTTGAATATGAAACAAGAACGCATAAGAAACTCGTTCTGTTCTGTTCTGTTGGTAAACACTTATAGTTGTACTGAAGAAATATATATATATATATATATATTTATATAAATAGCAGCAACATGTGAAAACAAAACCAATTACTTCACTTTTATTAAGAAGTTAGACGGTACAGTATGTGTATAAAAGGTATAACATAACATAACATATAATTCTGTGGAAGGCAGATTGGGTGTGTTTTTCTTCAGGTTGATGGTAGAATATTGAAGTCCATTAACTTCTTCTGCATTTGTTCAACAAGTTGGTAGAGTCCATGACATAATGTTTTTCTCTTAGTGTCGTTTTAAAAAGATCAATCCGTCAACAATATTTGATAAAACCTCACAAGCCTAAATTAGTTTGAAAACATAGACATAGTGGCAAGTGGGGTGTCGTCCACAGGGAGCGGAGCTAGCTAAATTAGTTATTGCTAAAGTAATGATATGTATATATAATAGCTAAACATGAGTTGGTGAAAATGTAGGTGGTGAATTACACTAAAATAACACTAAATTAATTATGCAAATTAATGAAGGGGGAAATGGAATGAGGGATATATAGAGATGATGGAAACTAAGGAGTTAATGGATACGAAAGTAAATACTGGGCAATGCATCAAACTTGTCAATAGCACGGCTATTCAAGGTAACCGACCTAGGATATATAGAGTCGGTTATTTATCCCTAGAAGGTGGCCAACCTAGGATGTATAGTGCGGACCACCTATTAGGGATTAATCCGTAGTAAACTACCAACCTAGGATGTATAGAGTTGGTTGCTTATCGGATTCTAGAAATGAAGCTCGTCTACCTAACAATGACTCAATCGATTACAAATAGTCACCCTAGGATGTATAGTGATGACTTCTAACTCTCTCACGGGTTCCGACCTAGGATGTATAGTGCCGGAAACTCGATTGAGGTTAGATTAAAACAGCGGTTTAAGAGTCGGAATTCATGACTTTCTGTCCATTCTTTAGAGCATTAAATAACTAAATATGATGTATATCTAGATGCAATACTCATACATAATACAAAGACATCTTGAAAAGAGGATGTATCTAAACAAGAAATCAATGATAAACATTCACAATAAGAATAGATCAATGGAAGATAGACATGAATATCAATATAATATCAAGTTTATGTACAAGCCCAATATTTAACTAACTACTCCATCAACCCCTTAGAGGGGATTTAGCTACTCATTACAACTAGGAGACTAAGAGAGAGGAAATAGAAATAACCCTTGGAGAATATCTCTTTCCTTGAAGTGGTTCCAATCTCCTAACTTCCTTGAAGTTGAGTAGAGAATATAAGGATGAGAGAGAGAGAGAGATTCTAGATCTAAAAGTGTTTGACCTCTGCAAAACGGAGTCAAAGGCTGCCTATAACGTTTCTAAACTTTTCTATTTATACAAGATACAAAAGTAGGTCACTTAAGCTTTGAAAATCAAACTGGCGCGCTCGGAGTGCGGGTGGAGTGCGGGTGAATTACCTGTACTGTACCTGCACTGTATGGGTTGTCTGCAACTTCAGTTCTCGGATCAGGGCATTTGTGCGGGTGGAGTGCGGTTGAATCACCCGCACTTGACCCGTACTTGGAATCGCACTGTGATCGCACTTGAATCGCACTTCCCTGTCAGGTGCAAAATCTACCTTCTGTTCTTGGTGCAAGTGCGGGTGGAGTGCGGTTTGATGACCCGCACAGTACCCGCACTCTAATGTCAGGTACAATTCTGCTCTTCTTTCTTTGGTGCAAGTGCGGGGGAGTGCGGTTTGATGACCCGCACAGTACCCGCACTATAACGTCAGGTGCAATTCTGCTCTTCTGTTCTTGGTGCAAGTGCGGGTGGAGTGCGGTTTGATGACTCACACTGTACCCGCACTTTAATGTCAGGTGCATCTTCAACTTCTCTGGTTTGGCATTAGTGCGGGTAGAGTGCGGTTGGATGACCCGTACAGTACCCGCACTTTATCGTCAGGTGCAACATCAGCTTCTCTGGTTTGGCAACGGTGCGGGTGGAGTGCGGTTGGATGACCCGCACTGTACCCGCACTTTATCTCTTTACTTGCATCATGCCACGGCTATGAACATGAGTGCGGCTGGAGTGCGGTCGGAGTGCGGTTGCACCCTCACTGGACCCGCACTGTACAGTTGTTTTCACTCTTTTGCCTTTTCTTTCACCCTTTTTCTGCCGGAATCACCACAATATGCTTCCAAACCTGTCTCTGTATCATTTCCCACAAATAAGCACAAAACAACCCATAAGAGATACAAAAACGCACGAAAACAGAACATAAGGTAAGGATCTGAGGGCCTAAATATACAACATATTTGGCCCGATCAGTCCATTGAGTTCGTTGTCCCTTGATTCGATCTGAACATATAAATTGATAATTTCAGCTTCCAGATTCTGATATTTCCCTATCAAAACAGAATAATCAACACTCAAGCGTTTTGCATTTTCACTCTCATTGATAACGGTCTCCTCAGCCTTTGCAATCCGTTCATGCCAACATTCGAAAATGGCATTTAACCTGTTACTACTACCGTTTGCTTCCATTTTCAAATGTATAAATTTAGTGAGGAAAATATGTAACAGAAATGGGGTATTTATAGTGGAACAAGATGACCCATATCGGTGAACCATTGTAACCTTTAGATTTCAAATGAACCATTGTAGCCTTTGGATTTGAATTCAACAAGTGTAACCTTTGGATTTTAAATGAACCATTGTAATTTATGAACATCCATTTTCGTTGTGCACTGCACAGTGGGTACACTAACCTGGTATAAGTTCAGCTAAAGTATATTTCTCAGGCCTAAGTGAAGTGATTCCCAGGCCTACGTGAAGTGATTCCCAGGCCAAACTGAATTGATTCCCAAACTTAACTGAATTGATTCCCAGACCTAACTGAATTGATTCCCAGGCCTAAGTGAAGTGATTCCTAGGCCTAAGTGAAGTGATTCTCAGGCCTATCTGAATCGATTCCCATGCCTCAGTGAAGTGATTCCCAGGCCTCAGTGAAGTGATTCTTAGGCCTACGTGAAGTGATTCTCAGGCCTAAGTGAAGTGATTCCCAGGCCTAAGTGAAGTGATTCCCAGGCCTAAGTGAATTGTTCTCAGGCCTAAGTGAAATGATTTGCAGATTTGACAAAATACCTCATAAACATTTAAATCTGTCACAAAATATTTAGCGTGCATTGTAGGAAAGGACAATATTTAACATGATTTGCAGATTTGCAGATATTTAAATCTGTCACAAAAAATTCCCATGCTGAACATGAAAAAATACCTCATAAACATTCCAAGCCTAAGAGTACTATACCAAATATTCTCAACGTAAATATTGATTAAGAAGCTGTACACATGCCCAGGCAGAAAACACAAACCTAAATCAGAATTTTCTACGGGGAATTGCAAGGTTGACCATTGGTGTAAATGTCAATTGCAATTGCCTTACGAATGCCTTTGATATCCTTTTGTCCAAAAACTGAATTCCATGGAGTTTTTACTCCAGCAAGAATCAACTCAGCATACTTCATCAAGAAAACACCACAACTGTATCTGTAAAATGGTACCGATAAGTCAAACATAAGTTTCTGTAAGAAAGTAAATAAAGTAAATAAATATGTCTCACATACCCATCATCTTGTTGAGGAATCAATTCAGATCTCATGCTTTGAACTGTGAAAGGGCTGGCATGAGGATCCATCTTCATTTCTTCATAGTAACCAGCATGCTTTAGTAAAGATGGCAATAGGTAGAGTAAGGCACAAACGTCCTTTAGCCGATGACTGGTTCCGTCCCTTTCATTCAAAGAGTCAAATAACAACATTTTTCCTTCCTTGAAAAGTACATGACATAAAACCCAATGGCCGGGTAGGTGGCACGGGATGAGCACCTGCATATACAAAATATTGTAAGCAATTAGATAACCAATATATTAACAAAATAGATAATGACATGTAAACGTCATTTCCAAAAACTTACCGAATCCATTTCCCACCAAGGTTGAGGGTACAGAAAGTCATGGCCGGTAACATGTCTGAGGATGTCTGGACTTGGCTGGTAATTCAAAGGAATGAATTCTGGGTAGTCTTCCCAGACATTTACACCATGAAGAGGAGAATCGCTGATTTTTTTGCTCTTTTTTTTTGCGATCTTTTTTCTGTTGTGGAGAAGGAGGAGAACCAGTTTCTGTTTGCTGACGTCTTTCCTTCTCAGCCTGCTCAAATTTTTCTATCTTCCTCATGGCTTCCAATGTATCCATTTCAATTGCCCACTTAATGTTCAGGTTAGTCTGCATATACAACCATTAATTTCCATTACCAGGCTTATATAAATCAAAAGCATAAATATAAAAATTCTCAGCTGATATCTCTCCTAGGCTCATGGCATCCATTCCTAGGCTCATGGTTTCCATTCCTAGGCTCATGGTATCCATTCTTAGGCTCCTAGTATCCATTCCTAGGTTCATGGTATCCATTTATAGGCTCAAAAGCATACTTGCATTAAAACACATTTCATTTTCAGAAACATGCATATAATAAACGGATTTTCATATACCACATCATATAACTAGAGAGATACTTACGAAGAAAGATGTGTTAACCAATCCAATATTTTGCACGTAGTTAAGCTCACTGCTCGATCGTCTCCTCCATAGGATATCAAAGTAACTGTGAATATGCTGTATAAATGTAGTGATGTACATTAAGGAATAAGTAACATAAAGCCTTAAAACAACAAACAGGGAGAAATGAAATAAATAGTTAATTATGTTACCAAATCTGATATCCACTTTTCGATGTTGACCAGGTCTACAAAATCTTGACGCCTCATGGGAAGGATTTGACCGGTGTAAAAACTATTCAAGTCCAGTGTTACATTACATTAAAAACCGTAAAAATGAATACATTATAACTCTGCCTAAATAACAGATAATCGAAATGGAATATTACCTAAGTTGGTCTTCGTTCTTCAGGAAAGACTTGAACTCAACTAAGTTTATTTCTTCCTCGTTTGTTTTTGGTTTCCTTTTCTTCTTAGGCATGGGATCTGTCCATGGGCTTTTGAGCCACCTGGACCGCTTTCGGCCCCTCTGCTTATCGAAGTCTCTGTATTCAACATCAGGGTCGGCCGCATCAAGCGCTACCATACTACTAGGATTGTTCTGGGCAATAAAGCATACAGAGGGGGATGGATATTCATCAAGGTCAAGGATAGATTTTTTCACCAACTCCTATAAAAATTAGATATTCAGTCTAGCAGAAACCATTGAATAATTTGTAGACAAAAACAGTATTATATAATGTACCTCAAGCATATCACCCTCAACTGTAGCATCCCCAACAACCACACTGTCACTGCCAACACCTTGATCACAACCCGTTCCAATTTCACCAACAGCAGCATCCTCTTGATCATCACCCTTACCACCATCAAATGCAGCATCCGTAACAACCACACAATCACTGCCAACACCTTCCTTAGAACCCTTACCAATTTCACCAACATCATCCTCTTGCTCATCACCTTTACAACCCTCAAATGCAGCATTCACATCACTAACTTCATCATCTTTCTCTTCACCCTTACCACCCTGAAATGTAGCATCCATATCACCAACATCATCATCTTTCTCTTCACCCTTACCACCCTGAAATGCAGAATCCACATCACCAAAAGCATCATCTTCCTTACCACCCTTACCACCCTGAAATGCAGCATCCACATCACCAAAAGCATCATCTTCCTCACCACCCTTCCCAACTTCAGCAACAGCATCTTGCTGGACATCCTTACCAAGTTCACCAACTTCACCAACTTCACCAACTGAATTTAGTTCTTCAACATCCTTAACATTATTTCCAGCACCCTTATCATCAACAACATCATCAGCTTGCTCAACACCATTATAAACATCAAAATCAATAAATTAGTGGAAATTATGAAGGACTAAACTATTATATATAACTATAAATAATAATATAAATTTCAACAACTTCATATCCAACCTTCATCTCCTTTCTAATCTTCGAAAATTCTTCTCTACAGAATGCAATGATATGTTGCTCACTTTCAAGCATAGCATCATATAGTTCTGGGATAGTGGAAGGCACCTGAATTTTGCAAAAATTAATACAATGCTTACAACAATAGCATACTAAAACCAATCAGTGTAGATGCAATCATACTTTAGGATTTCTATCGGAGAATAGTCGCTTCTTAGAATTGGGGGAATATTGGTTAGAAAATGTGCTTCTAGTTCTCCCGACAGAACCTCCTATCTCCTCCTTCTGAACAGAACAGTCAATCCTATCATTGTCATTGCCTGTCTGATTATCATCACCTTAATGGTCGGAACCAAGATCTTCTTCCTCTTCACTTCGAGGTAGAGCCAACTTCTCCCTCTTTTTATCAATTAATGGGCCACACACATATTCAATGTTGAGGGATTTGAAGTAATCTGTACCCTTCTCAAAAGTTTCAACCTCCCATTCAAATAAAGTCGTCTGCATATCGGGAACAAACAATTGTTAGGGAATTTCTACAAATAATTATCCCTATATAAGTAAAAAGAAAGGGTAATTAAGTACATACCAATGTATTGAATTTGGATTCAATATTTGTAACCTTTGCACTGAATTCCCATCTACTGAACCGTGGATACCCTGTGGCAACTTTTTTACCAACGAGATTTTCTAAAGAAATTACTCTCTCCACGGCCCATACCTATACAACGAAGATGTGAAATGGAAGACATATTTTTAGAAAATGGACAGGGAATTTGCTGTTAAAAAATTCTGGACATCACCAATCCATCACCAAAATAACTAGCTTTCTAGCAATATTTTTCTTAATTTTAACATAACAATCTAAACATGCTCAACTTTTATAAAACTTACTTGAAGTGCTAGAGGGAACCCGGACAAGTTGTAGGTATAATACTTGGATTTCTTTTCCTTCTTCTCTTCCACACCCTGCATTTTTCCTTTCTCTTTCCCTTTGCCTTTCCCTTTCACTTCTTGTTCTTCTACTGACTTCTTGTTCTTGTTCTTATTCTTTTTCTTCTTATCTTCTTCCAACACTTCTTCTTCTTCTACTGTCTTCTTATTCTTCTTCATGTTCCCCTTCTTATCTTCCTTCTCTTCTTCACCTCTCAGTTTGGGGAGGCGCTTGTTAAGTACATCCTTAAGAAAAAATAGCGTAAAACTGAAGATGTAAGAACCCCATGGAAATTTTTTGAATTCATCTTCGTTTTCAACTAATGAAAACAACCACCCCGAGATAGCTGTCATCCGTCCGTCATCCATGCCAAAGAATTGGCTCACCATATAGATATTCAACATCTTGTACACATCTTCACTCTCTTCGGACGACATTCTCTTCAACGTAGCATACAATACCTCAGCAGTAGGCTTTCTTCCTTTGAATATTCTTCTAAGCATTGAATCTTCTTCTACTTCATTATTGTTGGCAAAACCTTCAGGCAGCTGTCCCATTTTTAATCCGCTGCATAGACAAAACTCTTCTTAACCAAAACGAGCTTTCGACTTCTACCCAAACCACATCTCATCTGGTCTTTGTCCATTTTGGTGAATAATCTCTCTTTTCAAAAGATTATGAATTAGGTGTCCGTAAACTATCAATGGTTGTTTCAAATCCAAATACTGGCCGAAAGAGCCTTGCTTGAATTTTTCCACCAACCCAAATTTTTGGAGGACCACCATCAAGTCTCTAATCATAAACATCTTGCTTCGACTGTTTACTCTGACTGGAATCCATTTCTCATGCCCTGGGAACTGCCACAACTTTTCATTTGAATTTTTCGGCATCTGGAAAATAAAAAAATATCAAATAAAACTTAGGTTCAAAATGAAATACATGTATCGGCATTATGCGTGTACCATTATGTGTGTATCGGCATTGTAAATGAATATAATTAGGCTCAAAATCAGCATCATACATGTATCAGCATTATAGTATGTGGAAATTATACATGTATCGGCACTGCATTAGAATTGAAATTAAGTCCTAGGCTTATAATCAGTACTAGGCTTCTGAAAATCGTTCATAACCTCCTAGGCTCAAAATATTACATGCAGCATCCATCTATTGGCCCTAGGCTTATGACAATCATTCATGGGCTAAACATATACATTCACCATAAAACCAAACCTAGGCTCATCAAATTACAAGCTTAATCCATTGGTACTAGGTCTATTACAATGATTACTAGGCTTAAAAAAAATAATACATGCATGCAAAATAAGTCATTCTAGTCTGCAAACGTTATTCTGAACATTGAATTGCATCCCACTAAAGATTTTTCCAGTGTAGTTCACAGCAATAGCTGAATGCTTGCCCTCCTTCAAACAGAACACACACTCTCCCAATACACATACAACGGAACACAAACATGCCAAAAACACAAACAACAAAACAATCTCTCATCGAAAACAAAAACAACAACAATCTCCCATAAATTGTAGTTGTTTGAAGAAATTAATACCTTGAAATTGTCTCACTCTCTTTGCGTTTCGTCTAGGGTTTGGGGTGCTTCGATCAATGCCCACCGTCGGCCTTGTGCTTTAAACGGCGACCAGCGACTTGGCTTCTATTTCTGGGTTCTTGCTTGGGTTTGAGTTTAATCGTCGTTTGTGTACACAGACGAAGACCACGATTGAAGGGCCACGACGACCTTGCTTCTCCGACGACCACCTTGCTTCTCCTTCCTCTCTCTGAGTCTCTGAATTTCTGGGTTGTTGATTGAGTTTCAGTTTTGCGCACACAGAACAAAACAAAAGCAACGTTTGGTTGATTTGAAATGTATTGTTCATCAGTAACTTTTGTGGGAAATGACATTGGAGGGGTATTGTAGTAAACTTCAACAAGTTATAATAAATTAAATATTTAAAGAGGCTATTGTGGGAAATTCCAGTGGAGGGCCTTTAAAGGTCAATGTTGTAAATGTGGTTGGGGAAAAGGCTAAAAGGGAAATATTTTCACCAATGGGCTATTTCCTAGAAACTAAACGTTGAGAAAGGTCCTTTCCTACAATTTCCACATGATAAAATTGAGTCTTCAATTTCTGGAAATTTTACCCAACTAGAGGCGGAAGCACTTGATGTTGGAGTAGTCATGAAAGTTCACGTTGAACCTACAAATCAAGTTGATGAGGAAACTAAAACAGCTAAATTACAACTTGAAGAACCAACAATTGAGACCATTGTTCTTGAAAATTTTGTATCGATGTCGCATGTTCTTGTTGACCAAATTGTTAGTACACTGGGCGTTGGATTTGAGAATTTCAAGACCAAAGGGGCAAGGCGACGCCAATGGCGAATAGCTTGGTCATTTCCCACATTCCGTTGGACGATTGTTTTGGTGCCATTTTGGATATGGGACGAGCTATGAAGAGACTTTTCGGTTGGGGTCTACCATTCCCACAAAACGATTAATAGAGATGAACAATCATCAATGGCATCAATCAGTCATAGGAGTCAGAAAAAATGCTCTGTTCTAGG
This sequence comes from Dipteronia sinensis, assembly GCA_033220585.1. Classification (NCBI taxonomy): domain Eukaryota; kingdom Viridiplantae; phylum Streptophyta; class Magnoliopsida; order Sapindales; family Sapindaceae; genus Dipteronia; species Dipteronia sinensis. The sequence continues at coordinate 40,076,627 of CM065645.1, forward strand.
CATTATGTACAACACAAATACGTTGGAAAGTTTCTATGCCATTGATAAACAAAGCTTGTTAAAAAAAAAAAAAGCAATGCCGATTTGGGAGGACATTCACTCTGGTTAGTATTGCAACAGATTCAAGTGCTACTTGTGTATTAGGCATCTAAAGGACTGGGAAGCCTGCCAAGCTTTAATTACAGTTCCACAAGGATGGCAAGAACATCAACGTGCACCAGATACAGATATGAGTTCCTTTTTTTGCATGCTTCGACCGAACTCGAGGTTGAGTTCTTTTCAAAGAATAGATGAACTGATGTAGGAAGATTTAATAGTACTTTTAGTTTTTTTTTTATTTGTTGGGTTTGGACTTATATTGGGCTTTATATTGGGTTTGTAAGATTACTATATATACCACTCCATAACTATTGTAAAAAGGAATTGAATATTTTGATATTTTGTTGATGAAAATTGTTATTAGAGGATTTATTCCGGTAGCCATGGATTTGGGTTGAACTTCCAATTTCCGCTAATTTTAGTTTTTTTTTTTTCTATTTGTTGGGTTTGGGCTTATATTGAGCTTTATATTAGGTTTTTGAGATGACTATATATACCACTCCATAGCTATTGTAAAAAGTTGAATATTTTGATATTTTGTTGATAAAAATTGTTATCAGATGATTTATTCCAGTAGCCATGGATTTGGTTTGAACTTCCAATTTTCGCCGCACCAAAGTGCGCGGTAGGAAACTAGATAAGAGCCAAATTCATGGCAAACAAAGAGAAACCCTCAAAATAGAGAGAAAACTCCTTGTATTTTAATTCTCAAATTACAATAACAAAATAGGGGAATTTATAACCCACTTATAAAACAATACAAAATATAAAAAAGGATTACCAAAATGCTAAATCCTCCAACACCATTTTCTTTCCTTCAATTCTGATTACTCAGAAAACAAAAGCAATTGGAGGTTGATATTTCTTCTTCTCGGAACTAGGCATATGGGTGGACAGAGGCAGGACCGGTGGCGGCGCAATTAGAATTTCTAACGAGATAAATCAGTTTGGTTCAGTGGGTCGCCTAGTTGAAATTATGGAGGCCAAAGTAGTTGATCCTTTAACCGGAGAACTATTGTCACCTGACCAAAGAGGAGAGCTGTGGGTGCGTGGCCCAACCACCATGAAAGTTAATACTTTTGTGATTACAATGAAGATTTTCTGGCAAGTAAGGTTTATGGTTAGAATTTAATTTCAGGTTACGTAGAAGATGAAAAGGCAACTGCTGGAACTATAGATTCAGATGGATGGTTAAAAACAGGGAACCTCTGTTTTTTCGACTCTGATGGTTTCCTCTCATTGTTGATAGGTTAAAGGATATGATTAAATATCATGGACATCAGGTTGTTCATTTTAAACTGGAATCAAAAGTCTTCATTAATAACAAATAATTCAACTTATGTTATTCATTATTAGAAACTGATTGCAGGTTCCCCCAGCTGAGTTGGAACATTTACTTGTCTAATTCCGACGATGCTGACGCGGCTGTTGTTCCGTAGTCTCTACATGTCCATTGTCTTCAATGTTTTTCCCATTTTTAAAAGCATTCGTGTATTGTTTAACATTGTTTACATTGTCATCCATCTAAATACAGGTTTCCTGATGAAGAAGCAGGGCAGATCCCCGTGGCGTTTGTGGTGTGGAAACCTGGAAGCACAATTACTGAGGCACAAATTGTGGATTATATAGCAAAACAGGCATGATTATATATATATATATATATATATATATATATTTCCCAATATTTCTACATCAAATCATAGAATTATAAGGAACATTTGCCTCACTCTCTGATATATAATCAAGACTAGGTAGTTTATATTGTTTTCTGAAATTTAATAATATAGGCTAAATTTGCTACGTTTTTTCTTTCAGATTGAACCAAATAGGAAAATGCAACGTGTTGCTTTCATTGATTATATTCCAAAATCAGCTACCAGAAAGACCTTACGAAGAGAACTGGTCGATCGTGATATCTCCAATCCTTTAAGTATGATATATCTAGTGGCAAAAAGGGCCTTCATCTTAATGTTTAGATTGATAATTCAAAGTACTTTTCTTTCTTTTTAGTTACAAATTAATAATGATGATCGAATTGGTCAAATAAGTCATGTATTTTTCGATTTGTCTTTAATCTTTATAAATTAGTAAAGATCGATAGTGTGAAGGAAATGATCAAATGAAATGATGAAATGGGTATCAGGTTACACAATTGTTTTGGGATTATACAGTCTTCATTATAATAACAAACTATTCAAACATATAGGTACCCAGATGAAAATGCAGGGCAAATTCTCATGGCCTTTCTGGTGCGTAAACCTGAAACCACCATTACTGAGACTCAAGTTCTGGATTTCATTCCAAAACAGGCATGATTATTTTTACGCCATAATGCTAATAACTACAGGTGGCAGCTGATGTGTCGCTTGGTGAGTGAGCATTAGAGCATTTTAGCATTTTTTTCTATTGTAACACATGGGGAAACAAGTTTTGGATTTGTGTATTTGTTTTGGTTAGTAATCGATAAAATAAACCATCTCCCATTACAAGCAATCCCTGACTTGATTTTATTAAGAGAATTATAATATAAAAAAATGCTACATCATTCCACATTAATGTTATACCACATGTTAAGTAATGAATACAATTTTTATTCATTTTTTCAAGACATGCAGTTTATGAAGGGATTCAAATTGTTTTAATTATTTTTTTTTTAAAGTATTTATATTTAATACATGATAGTGGTTGACATGATTGAATTTGGTTATTCAGATATAAATTGAAACACTATTTTTTAACAGACGATTTGAATCATTTACAAAGAAGTTTACCTAAAAAAAAGCCACCTATGATGCGACCTAAGAAACATTTCTTCCAGCATATTCTATTACTTTTTTTTAAAACTATATTCTATTACAGTCTTACTAGAAGTACTACTTCAAGCATATTCTTTCATTATTACTAAAACTAAGCCACATGTGATATGATAAGATGCACCTTTTAGGTTGGCGAGGAGCCAAGAAGGTTGAGATTTTTTAAGCTGATTTTGTCATGTGGTACTTGGCAAATTGTGATTTGATTTGATTATGATATTGGGGTTGTTAGGTAGCTTTAATTTTGTTACTTTAAAATTTTTAATTTCTAGAAATCCATTTCCTTCTCTCTGTAAGCTCTGACGTTACCATGTTCTACCAATGCACTATAATTTCAGTCTTAATTTAATTTCTTTCAATGTTCCATTTTATCTCTTTTTACTTCCACATTCACAATTTATACAAATTTGTGTTGAGCAAGTTGAACCTAAATAATGGTCAGTGGAATTACAAATAACGCTATTGCTAAAAGTTTAAAAATCAACTCCTAGTCTCCAACCAGTAGCTACTGAATTTGAGGTTCTTTAACTTTAAATAAACAATTGGAAAAAGGAGACTTGCAAAAAAAAAAAATTAATAATAATTTGCTTTGAAGAGATGCAAATTAATAGTTGTTAATAGTTTTAAATTGAAAGAGTTCGAAGATGGCTGATGGAGATAGAGAAAGAAGGAGACAGCTATTGCAGATTTGCAGTTGCAGATAAACACTCTGCAGTCGGCACAGCACAGCCAGCACAGCCAGCACAGCCGCACAGGTGATCATATCTTTGTCCTTTTATTAATTTTTAATTTATTTGTTAAGTTTTCTTTTTCAAGAAGAAATTAATTGTTAAGTTTCATGTGAACCGTTAGATTGATCTAATGGTTCACATGACACCCGGACAAAAAAAGGTGATAGGTTTAGTTTTCTTTCAAAAAAAAAGTATTTACAAATAAGTATAAATAAGTATAATAGTTAAAATAAACCATTTATATTTTTAGGGTCTAGACAAAAACATCACAACTATCCATGTGATCTTAATCCAAGATTTATAAATACATTCAAATCTCAATTATTGAATTAAGAACACATTAGTGGGTTAGATTTTGAAGTCAAAATTTTAAATCATAAGTTTAAGTTGATTTAGTTTTATCCATATTTTTAGGCACCATATTTTTAGGCACCATTTCAGGTAAATCTCACTTTTTTACGATTTATCACATTTATAAATGTTTTTACAATATTCATCACTTTAGTTCCTTTTTTTTTTCCAAGATCCATTAGTCCATATGACCAAATATTTGAAAGTCGACTTTTTTAAAACCTGTGAAAATATATTTTTGCCCTTATTACTATTTAATTTAGTTAAAATGATTATCTTAACTTTAAATTAAAATGAAAAACAAAAAAATTCTCAATAATAAAATCTTAAATAAATAGATTACAAAAAATATCTTAAATAAATAATAATAATAAAATCCATTAATTTTTTCTTATTTTGTGTTTTTTTTCATAATGAATTTTATTTAGCTAAAATGTTTATCTTATCTTTAAATTAAAATGAAAAATAATGAAATTGTCAATAATAAAATCTTAAATAGATAGATTACAAAAACATTATGAAAAATAATCATTTAAAGCTAAGATAATCCTTTTAGCTAAATAAAAATCCATTATAAAAAAATAAAATAAAATAAAAAATTAATGGATTTTATTATTATTATTTATATAAGATTTTTTTTGTAATATATTTATTTATAATTTTATTATTGAGAATTTTGTTGTTTTTCATTTTAATTTAAAACTAATATAATCATTTTCGCTAAATGAAATAGTAATAAGGGTAAAAGTGTACTTTCGTAAGTTTTTAAATAACTGACTTTCAAATATTTGGTCAAATGGATTAAAGTAATGAGTTTTGAAAAAAAATAGGAACTAAAGTGATAAATATTGTAAACACATTTGTAAAGGTGATAAATCGTAAAAAAAAGTGAGACTTATGTGAAATTCCATCATATTTTTATGATAAAAAAAACCCCACACACACACACATATTATATATATATATATATATATATATATATATATATATATATGTATATATAATATTTACTTGGTTTACTCAATTCAATTTAATTTCTGGTAAATCAAAAAAATTTATGACTCATATAAAATGGGTTTTCATTTTTTTTTATCGGATCCACTTATCTTAATAGATTAACTCAACTTAAATCCGTATTTTAAATTCGGTTCAATTCTTTTTTTCACTTCAAAGCACTTTTTCACTTTTCATATATTATCATCGTACTTTTTTTTTACAACATGAACAGATCTCCATTCTCCATATGGATGGTTAGGGTATCTCCAATCCAACGGTAATATAGAGCAAATCATCAAATTGGAGCAAAAAGTTCTCTCCAACCGGGCGTCATTTCTTGCGCCATTTTGTGTTCCTTAAACACTGTTTATTTAAAAGCAAAATTTTCAGTTTTTTTTTCATCACTAAAATTTTACTTAATAACAATTTGATCTATATTTAATAAAATATATTTTTATTGTATCCCTTATTTAAAAGTTTTGTTTAATCACAGTTTTATCCTTGATCAATTATATTTATTCCAGTTTTATCATTTTTATTATTTTATGACTTTGTTTAATTTATATTTGTTTTAATTTAATTATTATCTATATTAACATTTATCTAATAAACTAAAATTAAGGGTATAATACAATTTTTTTTAAAAACATTTAAACATAAATCACTGAATTGAAAACATAAAAATGTTAACTAAATGTACTAATTTAATTTCTTAACATACTAATTTCATAATTTCTTAACTTATTGCAATATTATGTTAATTATGGAGTGAAATGTTAATTGTTGAGAAATAATAAAAAAGGGAAAAAAAGAGAATATTTTTTTTAGTGTAACATTTGGTGCAATGAGTTGGAGATGAAAAAAATAAATATTGTGAAAGTTGTACCATTTTAGTGCAAAAGTTGCACCAAATTAGAATTTTGAGTTGGAAATGGCTTTAATTGATGAGTTGTGTTACCAAACAAAGGCATCAATTTACACACGACAATAAATTACCAAAAATCTTACCAAAGCTATTATCATTAGGATATATTATTAAGTCAATCTTATCATGTTTTAAAAAAATAGTTAAAAATGATAAAAATATTTTTAAAATATTTATGTTTATGAAAGTTTAAGTTTTTATAATTTAATTACAAACTTGGACTTCCAGTTCCACCCCTATCGTCATAGCTTGTTTTGTAGTCGGACCGTAAGAGCCATATTATTTTGAGAATTACTTTTTGGAGCTCCTCAGGCAACCCGATCTAGATTTATGCAAAAGCATCTAACAATATTATATCGTAAATGATATAGTAAATAAAAATAATATATTTTTATCAAAAAAAATAATATAAAAATTACAAATCATCTATATATATGGTTACACGACCCTTTGGAATAGCTTTTTTATTGACTAAAAGAGTTTTTCTAATTACATAACTCATTTTCAATATTAATTTTTGGGGTAATTTCACTAAATCCTTACTTTTTATCGAAATGTCATCTATTTAAACGTCTTTAACATATTAGCAACTTTAGTCCCTTATTTTTCCAAAATGCATCACTTTAGTCATTTGACCCAAAATCTAACTGACAATTGACTATAGTAAAAAATATGAATATGCCCTTGTTAATATATAATACAAGTCTAAAATATCAAATTTTCCCTTGAAAGGTTTTGTTATTACACCTTTACTTTTCAAAAAAAAAAATCAAAAATATTTCAAGATTTTAACATTAAAATGATTAATTCAAAAATAAATAATATTTATCTATCAAAAATAAACAAATAATATTTAAATGGCTTATAAATTAAATTAACACATTTTTTTAAAAGATACACAAAATTATTAAGATCTTAAAAAAAACAAAAAAATATGGATAATTGAAAAAATATAAAAAAAAACAATTAATGGATAATAGTAAAATAAAAAAAATAGTTACCCTTTTAAAAAACAGAAAAAAATAGATAATAGACAAATATAAAAAAATAGTTAAAATAAATAATAATAATAAGAAATCACGCAGCGACATAAATTGTCTGGATCTCCACTCGCTCGCCATGGCCATCAATTTTTCACAGGAGAACTCTAGAACAAGGATCTCCTCCCTCAGAACGATCTCATCTAGTTTCCTTTCTGTTTCCATTAATTTTAACATCCAATAATAACACAAACGAAATTCGAATCCAACCAACATAACCAAACTCCAACTGTCAACAATTCAAGATTTTTACAGAGAATTATAGAGAGATAACATATCGAGAAGGTAGAGAAAGATTTCATTATTTATTTTTACTTAAATTAACTAATTAAAACACACATCTTTTAGATGTAAAATCCACTAAAGATTTAAAAAAAATCTAAGATGGATAGGGTTTCTGGTTTCTCACAGAGAGAGAGAGAGAGAGAGAGATGAAGATAAAAAATTATTTTCTTTTTAAAAAAAATTATTATTATCTAATAATATATAATATCTTATTTTGTTTTTTAAACTAATTTTGTTGTTATTTATGAAAAAGACTAAAATAACTCTAGTTCTATTAAGTTTGACTAACCTTTGACTAACGGAAAGACAAAAGTGGTGTATTTTAGAAAAACAAAGGACTAAAATCATTAATATGACAAAACATTTAAATAGATGACATTTCACTAAAAAATAAAGATTTTAGTGAAATTACCCCTTATTTTTTTGGTTTGGTTGTCACTCTATAGTCTATAGAGTTTTTGAATGTTTAAAAAAACTATTATGATAAACTCTAATTTAAAGCTTTTCCAAGTATTTTTTTTAGTTGCATTAAAAATATTAAAATGTTTAAAATAACCTTAGTCATTTAATTATTTTGGTGATCTTATCGGAGCTTTTTTAATTGACTTCTATACGAATAACATCTTTCTTTCAAAAACTCACATAAAGCTTTCTAAAAAAAGATATACCCGAAGAAGCTCTTCCAAATCGATACACATAAAGCTCAACTATCTTAATTTAAGTTTATGTTATATATATATATATATATATATATATAACTCAACATCTTCGAGATTGATTGTATGTTTCTCAAATCAAATATACTTTTAGGCTACGAATATTGACACCCATAAAAGTTATTAGTAGACCAATATCTAAAACTTTAAAAATAAATATTACTATAATCACTCATCCTAATGTCAATAGTAGAATCATTAAAATAAATATATTCATTTTAATACATATTATATATTTATAAACACTCTTAAATTATTATCACACCCAATTTATAAAAATAATCATATTATTTTTGGAATCAAATCATATTTTAATGATGATCCAATTTACTTTTGAAAATATCTTGAATGTAGGAGCCTTATAAAATGGAATATGTATAACCATATATGGGGTTAAGAGATTTTCAATATCGAATTCTCTTAAATTTTGTTTATTGATAGAGCTCATAACTATACATAAAAGAAAGATAAAAACAATATGATAATCAAGTGATGATGAGAAAGTTTGATACTTGAAATAAAATTAGAGTTTAATTAGAGTTTATCATAAAACTTATGGTTTATCATAAGTTTTTTTTTTGAAAGGAAAGTTTTTTTTAATAAAGGAATATAGTTAAAGATATAAGTGTAATTAATTAGTGTATATAGTATTTGGTTCATTTTTAATTAAAGTAATTTGTCATTATTGGTAAATTTATATTGGGATATTTTTGCAATTAAATTTTTTAATAAAATATGGGTGTACTAATAAGTTTTATGGGTATTATCAGCATCCATACTTTTATTCTTTACAGAATTTCATATAAGTCCTATCTTTTTGGTGATTTGTCACCTTAATAAATGTATTTCCATATTCATCACTTTAGTCCTTACTTTTTCCAAAACTCATCACTTTAGTCAATTTGATCAATTATGTGAAATTCAATTATTTTAAAACTTATGAAAGTACAATTTTGCCATTATTACTATTTAATTTAGCTAAAATTATTATATTAGCTTTAAATTAAAACGAAAAATAAGAAAATTCTCAATAATAAAATCTTAAATAAATATATTACAAAAAATCTTAAATAAATAATAATAATAAATCCATTAATTTTTTTTTGTATTTTTGTCATAATGGATATTTATTTAGCTAAAATGATTATCTTAGTTTTGAATTTTTTTTTCATAATTTTTTTTTGTAATCTATTTATTTAAGATTTTACTATTGGAATTTTTTTTTTCATTTTAATTTAAAGCTAAGATAATCATTTTAGCTAAATAAAAATCCATTATGAACAAAATACAAAATAAGAAAAAATTAATGGATTTTTTAATTATTAATTTAAGTTTTTTTATAATATATTTATTTAAGATTTTATTATTGAAAATTTTACTGTTTTTTATTTTAATTTAAAGATAAGATAATCATTTTAACTAAATTAAATAGTAATAATGACAAATGTGTACTTTCATAGGTTTTAAAATAGTTGACTTTCACATATTTGGTCAAATGGACTAAAGTGATGAGTTTTGGAAAAAGTAAAGATTAAAGTGATGAATTTAGAAAGACATTTATAAATGTGACAAATAACAAAAAATGTAGGACTTACGTGAAATTCTTCATTTATTCTTTAACTTTTTTTGTGTGAGTTGTATTCTTGTGAGTTGTATTCTTTAATTTATATATATAAATATATATATATTAATATAATATAACTATTTTTTAAATTGTGAGTTACAATATTTTACTTTTTAATTTAAAAAATTGTTATTAGCACGTGAAATATTTGACCTTAAAAAAAAAATACAACTTCCATCCCGTAAGTTCAAATATTCTTCACCTTCTGCTGCCAGAACTGCAACAACTCCAGTCTATACTTGAATCAATGTTCAGTTTGTGCTCTGGAAGTTCATTAATGGCAGCAGCAAAAACCAGCTTGCAAATCGATCCGAAGAGCGGTTTCTGCTCTCACACCAAAATATTTCGTAGTCTAAGACCCAGCATTACTCTCCCACCACCATCTCAACCTCTCTCTGCTGCACAATTTACTCTCTCTCTTCTCCACTCCACCACCACCAATTTCTCAGAAACCCCATTTCTCATTAACCACGTCACTGGTCACAATATCTCCTACTCCGACTTCCTCCACCAGATCAAATCTCTCGCTTTCTCCCTCCAAAAACAATACTCTCTATCCAAAGGCGACGTGGCTTTCATCCTTTCTCCCAACTCTCACAAAATTCCAAGCCTCTACTTGTCTCTTTTATCTTTAGGTGTTATTATTGCACCAGCCAACCCGGATGATTCTATCTCGGAGTTAACTCACCAAATCCAACTCAGTAAACCCAGCATCGTCTTTGCTACTTCGCACACCTCCCACAAGCTTCCACCTAATGTCCGTACCATCTTGATTGATTCACCGGAGTTTTCCTCTTTGTTCACTCAACATAGTAATATTAATAGCAATGTTGATTGCATTGGATCTAATGTGGTGGTGAATCAGTCTGATATAGCAGCAATTGTATACTCATCAGGAACAACAGGTCGTAACAAGGGTGTCTTATTGAGCCATGGAAACTTGATAGCGCGGATCGCTATGTTCCGTGCTATTGATCCATTTGAAATTGGAGTCACACAAAGAGTGTCATTGATTAGGCAACCTTTGTTTGGTTCTTTTCGTATAATATACATGATGAAGGCAATTTCAATGGGGGAGACTCTGGTTTTAGCAGAGACGTCTGATTTGGAGGCTGTGCTTCAAGTTGTGCATGACTATAAGTTGAATTACTGCTCAGTTCCACCCTCATTTATTGTATCTATGGTGAAATCTGATTTGACAAAGTACGATCTTAGTTCGCTGAGGTTCCTGGTGAGTGGTGGAGCTCCGCTTGGCAAGGAGTTTTTGGCAAATTTCAAAGAGAAATTCCCAAATCTTGAGATTCTGGACGTAAGCACACGCAAACACACTTACCATCTCCTTCATTTCTGATTACACACACAAAAACAATTGGAGATTGATAAGTCTTTCTTCTCAGGAATACGGTTTGACAGAGACAGGAGAGTTGGCTGCAATGAGATTTCCTGACGAGATAAATCAGCTTGGTTCCGTGGGTCGTCTAGTTGAACTTATGGAGGCCAAAATAGTTGATCCTTTAACTGGAGAGTTATTATCACCTGGCCAGAGAGGAGAGCTGTGGGTGCGGGGTCCAACCACCATGAAAGGTAACTGTGATTACAGTGAAGCTTTTCTTGCAAGTAAGGTTTATTGTTAGAATTTATTCATGAAAAGTGCTGTTAATTTCAGGTTACATTGGAGATGAAAAGGCAACTGCTGAAACTGTAGATTCAGAGGGATGGTTAAAAACTGGGGACCTCTGTTTTTTCGACTCTAATGGTTTCCTCTTCATTGTTGATAGGTTAAAGGATGTGATTAAATATAATGGTTTTCAGGTTGTTCATGTTAATCTGGAATCAATAGTTTTCATTAATAACAAAAAATTCAACATATTATATATTATTAATTAGAAACTGATTGCAGGTGCTCCCAACTGAGTTGGAACACTTACTTCTGTCTAATACTGATATTGCTGATGCTGCTGTTGTTTCGTACGCACTACTTGTCCATTGTCTTCAATATTTTTCTATTTTAAAAAGCATTAGTGTATGGTTTAACCTTGTTTACATTGTTATATCTAAACACAGGTATCCTGATGAAGAATTTGGGCATATTCCCATGGCCTTTGTGGTGCGGAAACCTGGAAGCACAATTAATGAAGCACAAATTATGGATTATATAGCAAAACAGGCATGATTATATAATTTTTATTCCAATATTTGAACATCAAATCATAGAATTACATATAAGGAACATTTGCCTCACTCTCTGATTTATAATCAAGATTGAGGTAGTTCCTATTGTTTTGTAAAATTTCATAATGTAGAATTAGATTATGTTTTAACACTAAAATTTGCTACATTACTTCTTTTAGGTTGAATCAAATAAGAAAATACACCGAGTTGCTTTCATTGATTTTATTCCAAAGTCTGCTGCCGGAAAGATCTTACGAAGAGAATTGGTTGATCCAAAGGCAAAGGGGCTTTCTAAATGTTGAGGTTAATAATTCCAAATCTTTTTCTTTCTTCTAGTTATGAATTAATGATGATGGAATTGTTCAAATAAGTTATGTATTTTTCAATTTGTCTTCATTTCTCATGAATAAATTAGTGTCTTATGGACATGTTTGGTACACCGTACTGAATTGGATTGTATTGTATAAGATTATATTTAACTGTGTTAGATTATATAGGATTATATTGAATTAAATTTAATACTCTACATTGTTTGGTATTAAATAATATTGGAATGTACTTTGTTGACTAATATAATTTTTTTATTTTTTATATTTAAATTGACATTTATAGATATATTTAAATATTAAATTAAAAATATTAACATGTAAAAATTTCTAAATTCTTTTTCCATTTCAAAAAAAAATCTACATTTTTTAAAAATTGCATCTCCACTGTCCATCTCAGTGTGATGGATGGTGGAGATATGATTAAAAAAATTTTAAAAAATAATGGGGTGGAGACTACCGGATTTCCATAGAGATCAAGTGGCTGGATCTCCAGGCGGCGGCGGCGGCGGGGGAGATCTCCATCCATGATATTGCCACCTCTCTTGGAGATCACCAGCCTTCATTCTTGGAGGAGATCAGACGGCGGCCTTGACGACGAGGTCTCTGGCCGGTCTCCTCCACGAACGGAGGCCAGCGGCACCCTCCTTGAAGATGAGGCCAGGCAGCCTCCACGATGGAGGCTTCTTTGCGTCACGAAATTTTCAATTTTTTTTTTTTAAAATCTAATCCGGTTATGAAACACTTTTCCCCTACAGTATAGTTTAATACGGTTTAGACCGTATTAAAATGAGTACGACTGGAAAATATTACCAAACGCAGTACAATACTATATTAGTACCGTACGGTGTGCTAGTGCTGTCCAATACGTCGCATCAAATGAAGCCTATGTTTCTTACAGCAATACTATTGTCCATGACACACTCAAATATGAGCTCATTATCAAAAGACCGGTGGGGATTACCTAATTTTCGTTTTACATCTTGAATTTTCTTCCTATGGTTTTAACATTTTGTTAACAAGTGCTGTGCATTGAATGTTTAATTTTTTATCACCCTCCTGAGCTATGTTTCCTCTTTCTTTCATCTTTTAATTTCTTGCTCCAATATCAGACCCGTTGACATCTTATGTCAACGGAAATCTAAAAGAACTCTTCATAATAAACGTGAGGTGTTTCGTGGAACCAAAACACGAGAGAAATCTATTGAATCTAACATGGAATGCAATCCGGAAAAAAGAAAAAAAAAAGAATACTAAAGTTTCTATAACAGATAGAACCAACAAAACAAATAAAGCTAGTAAAAATCCAGCCAAAACGTTGTGTTTCTAAGCAGAGGCTAGTCAGGATTTTGACTTTGGAAGAGCCAATATAAAAATTAATATTCAAGGTCATGACAATTCGACAAATATATTAATATTTTTAAAAAATAGTTATTAAATACAAAATGTGATACCATTAAAGGTAATGTCATAAATAAAATAAATAAATAAACTGTTGAATCGACTGCATTTTTGTTTAAAGATAATGACTTAAAGGTAATGTTACGGATAAATAATGTTGAATGGCTGCATTTTTGTTGATGTTTCAATCTTCTCCACTCGTAAAATTTGTATGTGATGTGTGTGCATAGTAGGGATGAACATTTATCCTCGGATATTTAAATATTTAAATCCCTAAATTGAAATGGGGATAGGGATGGGGGAGATCCCCTCATCCCTATTTCCCCATTTTCCTAACAGATGTATTGAAATGGGGATGAGGATGGGGAAGGTTCTCCTATCCCAATTTTCCCCAAACCTTATATATATATATATATATATATATATATATATATATCTTAATATTTTTTAACCTCAACTTACTAAGTGTATATATATTCTTAATATTTTTTTATTATTTATATTCTTAATATTTTTGTATTTGAATTTGTAATGGATTGTTTTTTTTAAAGTATGTAATTTTTAGTAAAAAAGGGAAACGGGAAAAACAAGAAAATAAGGATGGAGATGGGGGGAGGTCCCCTCATCCCTATTTCCTCATTTTCCCAACAAATGTATTGAAATGGGAATGGGGATGGGGGAGGTTCCTCTATCCCCATTTTCTACAAACCTTTATATATATATCTTAATATATTTTTTTATTTTTCTAATTTTTTAACCTCAACTTACTAAGTGTATATATATTCTTAATATTTTTATTATTATTTATATTTTTCATATTTTTGTATTTGAATTTGTAATGGATTGTTTTTTTTTAGTATATAATTTTTAGTAAAACGGGAGAGTAGGAAAAACGGGAAAATAAAGATGGGGATGGGGATGGGGATACCTCCCCCATCCCCATTTTCCCCAAATGCTTAAATGGGGAGAGATGGGGAAGGGTTTTGGAAATGATGATGGATGGTGATAGAGGAACCTATATCCATTCTCATTCTCCGATACCCATCCCTAATGCATAGTAAATTATATATATATATATATATATATATATATATATATAAATTGAGTGGGTGTTATTTGTTAAAATGTATGGTACATGGGTGACTAGATTGTCTATAAAAAAAAGTTTGATAAAATACCTAAGTTTAATATATGATAAATTGCTTGATAAAAAAACAGAAAAATAATTGACCATTGGGCTATTGTGAATTGTGAATTGTGATTAATGATCATGAACTTGCAGACCTAGTAATTTATTTATTAGAAAGAAAATTGGCAAATACGAGAGAAAGAGAGTTTAATTGCATTGTTTCACTACATATGAAAATGAATATTAACATTTGTATTTTGTAATGTCTTCAACTTCTCTTGGAAATATATATTTTCCAGACCATGAAATTTTGTATGAATGAATGAATTTAATAATATGATTTCAAACCCAAGTCTAAAAGGATGTTACCTCCTTCATCATAGAATAGAAAAGGTGGAGGAGGCATTAGATGCCTCCATCAAAAGCAAGGAAAGAAAGGAGAAAGCACCGTCTCCTCACAGCCTCACAGGTAGTGGCTCCTCCCAATTTTCTTTTTAATATTTTAATTATTTATATATATTTTTTTTTAAATTAAAAGAATGGGCATTAAAAAAAATGGAATGGACATATTCCTTAAAAAAAAGAGTGGACATACTCTATGATGTACTTATAAAATATAAGTATTTTATAGTTTTTAATTAAATATTTATAAAAAGGTATACAAACAGTTTTTAAAGGTATAAATATAGATAATCCAACCCATTGGCCAATACAGCATGTCAAACCAGTCAACCACCTCTATTATTTCTGGCCATTGTGTGATTCCATAAGTTTATATATTCCCTTCCTTGCCAGCTTCTCTTCACTGCAACAACTCTAGTCTATACTTAAATCGAAGCTCTGTTTGTGCTCTGAAACTTGATTAATGGCAGCAACAAACACCAACTCAAGCTCGCAAATGGATCCAAACAGCGGCTTCTGCACTCACACCAAAATATTTCATAGTCTAAGACCAAGCATTTCTCTCCCACCACCATCTCAACCTCTCTCTGCTACACAATTCACTCTCTCTCTCCTCCACTCCACCACCACCACCAATTTCTCAGAAACCCCATTTCTCATCAACGCCAGCAACGGCCACCGTGTTACCTACTCAGACTTCCTCCACCAGACCAAATCCCTGGCTTTTTCCCTCCAAAAACAATGCTCTCTGTCCAAAGGCGACGTGGCTTTCATCCTCTCTCCTAACTCCCTCCAAATTCCAAGCCTCTATTTCTCTCTTTTATCTTTAGGTGTTGTTATTGCACCAGCCAACCCGGATGATTCCATCTCGGAGTTAACTCACCAAATCCAACTGAGTAGACCCACCATCGTCTTTGCTACTTCGGACACCTCCCACAAGCTTCCACCTAAAGTCCGTACCATCTTGATTGATTCGCCGGAGTTTTCCTCTTTGTTGACTCAGCATTGTAATATTGATAGTATCGGATCAGATGTTGTGGTGAATCAGTCCGATATAGCAGCAATCATACACTCATCAGGAACAACAGGTCGAAATAAGGGCGTCTTATTGAGTCATGGAAACTTCATTTCCCGGATCGCTGCGTACCGTGCTATTGATCCATTTGAAACGGGAATCGAACAAAGAGTGTCATTGATTAGGCGCCCATTGTTCGATTCTTATTGTACAGTAAACATGATGAAGGCGGCTTCAATGGGGGCGACTCTGGTTCTAGCAGTGACGTCTGATTTTGAGTCAGTGATTGAAACTGCACACAACTTTAATTTAAATTATTGCCCAGTTCCGCCCTCTTTTATTTTGGCCATGGTGAAATCGGAATTAACAAAGCACGATCTTGGTTCAATGAGGTTCCTCTTGACTTGTGGTGCTCCGCTTGGTAAACAAGTTTTGGCAAATTTCAAAGAGAAATTCTCCAATATTGAGGTTTTGGACGTAAGCACGCAAACACACTTACCATCTTCATCAATTCTGATTACACAAAAAAAAAAAAACAATCGGAGGTTGATATTTCTTTTTCTCTGAATTAGGCATATGGTTTGACAGAGGGAGGACCGGTGGCTTCAATGAGATTTCCTGACGAGATAAATCAGCTTGGTTCCGTGGGTCGCCTAGTTGAAGTTCTGGAGGCCAAAATAGTTGATCCTTTCACTGGAGAATTATTGTCACCTGGCCAGAGAGGAGAGCTGTGGGTGCGTGGCTCAACCACCATGAAAGGTAATTGTGATTACAGTGAAGATTTATTTGCAAGTAAGGTTTACTGTTATAATTTATTCGTGAAAAGTTTTGTTAATTCCAGGTTACGTTGGAGATGAGAAGGCAACTGCTGAAGCTATAGATTCAGAGGGATGGTTAAAAACAGGGGACCTCTGTTTTTTTGACTCTGATGGTTTCCTCTTCATTGTTGATAGGTTAAAGGATATGATTAAATACGATGGATTTCAGGTTGTTCATCCTAATCTGGAATCAAAAGTCTTCATTAATGACAAACAATTTAACATATTATTTTTTATTAATTAGAAACTGATTGCAGGTGCCCCCAGCTGAGTTGGAATATTTACTGATGTCCAGTACATCCATTGCTGATGCAGCTGTTGTTCCGTATGCATTACATATCCATTGTCTTCAATATTTTTCCATTTTTAAGGGCATCAGTGTATGGATTTACCCTTGATTACATTGTTATCTAAACACAGGTATCCTGATGAAGAAGCAGGGCAGATTCCCATGGCCTTTGTGGTGCGGAAACCTGGAAGTACAATTACTGACGTACAAATTATGGATTATATAGCAAAACAGGCATGATTTTATAATTTTTATATCAATATTTTATCATCAAATCATAAAATTTTAAGGACAATTTGCCTTGCTCTCTTATATATAATCAAGATTGAGGTAGTTTATATTTGTTTTGTGAAATTTCATAATATGCAATTAGTTTATTTTTAACACTAAAATTCACTCCATTTCTTCTTTTAGGTTGAACCAAATAAGAAAATACAACGTGTTGCTTTCGTTGATTTTATTCCAAAGTCTGCTACCGGAAAAATTTTACGACGTGAACTGGTCAATCGTGCGATCTCCAATCCTTGAATTATGATCTATCTAATGGGAAAGGGGCGTTCATCTAAATGTTAAGATTGGTAATTCAAAATCTTTTTCTTTTTTCAAGTTACAAATTAATAATGATTGAATTGTTCAAATAAGTCATGTATTTTCAATTTGTTTTTGTATCTCCCGAATAAATTACTGTCTATGTTTCTTAGTGAAATACAATTGATTGTGTAAATAAGCACAAAATTCTTACAGTAATTTAATTTTTAGTTTTTCATTGATTCCATATACGTTTGGTAATTTCTGAGAAAATGGGGGAAGAATAAAGTGAAAACAATTGATATACTTTCATAAGTCTATATTGAGCATTTCTAATTGCACAAACTATACAAAGCTGGACTCTATCAAATATCTACATCATTTCTACATGTATTTTCCATGCATTGATTAATTAAGATTTTGTGTATGTGCTTCTGGGAAAGCTCAGCTCTAATGATGATGATTGGGGCACAAAGGTCTTGCCATATCATTTATGGGAAAGATTGTGCTCTCTCTTTGGTTCCTAAATTAAGATAGATCATCTAATGAAAATGGGGTCTTGAATTTTTAGCTCTTTGCCAGGGGCCTTTATTTAGCAAAACAACATGGTTTTAAGGGTTGCTATAGTCAATATGGTAATTGCTGTGAATGACCGTAAGCCTGCAAATGTTGTTGATGGGTTTATGATCGATGATGTGAAGGCTTTGTGTGCTTATGTTCAGATTTTTATATGCCAAGCTATTCCTAGAAATGGGAGTTTGTTGGCCCACAACTTGGCTTCGGTGACTGTTTCTTCCAAAAGGGATCAGATGCGGCAAGACATCTACTCTGAGGATCTTCTTGCTGCTCTGTATAAGTGGATTACTTGCAGGAGCAAAACAGTACCTTATATATGTTTCTTCTGGTTACAAATAAGTGATGATCCAGCTGTTCAAATCCGTCACGTATTGTTCCATTTGTCTGGGATTGCTCTCAAATAAATTAATGTCCATGTGTTGATTATTAGTTAAAATTAATAAATTAATGTCCCATGTGTTGATTTATTAATTAAAATTATGATCCAGTAATTGGTAATTCGGTATCCCTTTTGAAATGGATTTTCCTTTTCAATGTAAATGTTATCTTTAAAAATTAAAAAATAAAAGCTGTCTCTGTTATCGCAAAAGAGGTTCCATCAATACAATCTACAAGACAAATATTTTCACAAATTGAGAGATTCGTTTTGACTTTTAAAATCTTATATATAAAAGCGTTACTCTTAAAAACTCCCCCTAGCTTAAGATAATAGCCATGTTACACCTCTTAGTTTCAAAAATGGTTATTTTACACCTTCTGTTAATTTTTTTTCTGACAGAATTACTATTTTATCATTCTATTAAATATTAAAAAAAATTGAAGTTTAAAAAATTAATTAAAAATCAGGATTTTTTTTTTTAAAAAAAAGAGAGACGGATCTCTACCATCCATCTTAGAGATGGATCATGGACGTGGAGATCCATATATATTGTTTTAATTTTTTTAAAAGATAAAAAAAAAACTACAAAAAACTTTTTATAAAAAAACTAGAGATTCATATTGGATTTCCACCGAATCCAAAGAACAGAAAAACTTATAAATAAACAATATGAATCTCCAAAAGATACAAAGAACAAAAAAAAGGGTGGAGAGCTATATTGGATCTCTATCGAATCCAAACAACCATGTAACCTCCCAGCACAGAAAATCAAACCCAGTAACCCCTCCAACCTTGAAATCAAACCCAGCAACCCTCCGCTGCTGAGTCGGAACCCAGCCAGGGGAGGAGATAGGTGGGGGCCGACAGGGGCCATTGTCCCCCTAACCAAAATATTTTCAACAAATTTTTTATTCATAAAATTGTCATAATGTGTTATATAGACAAAGATATCTCTGACTCATCACATTATTTTTCAATTATAAACATAATTATTACCCTTTAAAGTCTGGTCCAACCAATATATCTGAGAAAGTTTGATGTGAGGCAGCATCAGCAGCTATGAGCCTGTGATTATAACCGTTTTAAGAAGAAATTATTCATATGTTCCTAGTTAATAATGTATCTAACTAATAGGTATCATGAAGATTATTAACTATAATTACTAAGAAATGCCGGATGTGATAGATTATTTACTAAAGTAGTAAGTTCATTTTGTGAGACATACAACATAAATGTTCCCGTTATTAATGCTTGTTATATCGCAATACGAGGTGTTGCGTGTCTCACAAAATGAACTTACTACTTTAGTAAATGCTTGTTACATTGCAATATGAGGTCGAACTTAACATCAACAAGATAATTTTACAATTAAACAGTACTATTGTGTATGTATATATTTTATGTTGCAATTGTTTCTCAATTACAATAATTAAATATGAATATAGATTCGATTATAAATGGTTTTTTAGATTACAATAATTAAAAACAGTACCCAAATCATATTTAGTTTTTATTTTTTTTATTTTTTATTATTAGTTAAAATATTTTGTTTAGTAACACAAGTAATGGCTGTAATGCAATTGGCTTGAGACCCTGTTTTGCAGAACAAAGAAAAAAATATTAAGACAATAGGAGCAAGTGTGCAAGTTAATAATGATAGTTTGCAGGTTGCTTTTCTATTTATTATTATTTTCCTTTTCTTTTAGTCAACTATAAATAGAGCTGTAATTCAGATGAAATCGAGAAGTTGAATTATAAAAATATCAGTCTTGTTGCAAGTTTTCAGATGAAATCTTGTTGTTTTCATATCAGTCTGCTACAACTGTATCTAGCACATCACAGCTGTAAGAGATTTTCAGAGCAAGTTTCCTTTCCCCGGAAATCCTTCCCGCATCGGGTCTTCATCTAAATGTTGAGACTGATAAATTAAAACCTTATATATGTTTCTTCTAGTTACAAATTAATGATGATCCAGCTGTTCAAATAGGTCATGTATTGTTCCATTTGTCTGGGATTGCTCTCGAATAAATTAATGTCCATGTGTTGATTAATAGTTAAAGAATAGTGTTAATTTGTGTCATTGTGGCCTTGTGCCCTTATCACATGTTAACACAATAAATATTATCATAAAAGGAAACAAGACAATATATTTATTATCTTGTTTTCATAAATACGTGGGTTAAATATATTGTCCAAATTCATTTTGTGGTAATATTTATTGTGGACACAAGTTAACACTACCTATTATAGAAAACTTAAAATTAATAAATTAATGTCCCATTTGTTGATTAATAGTTAAAATCTTAAAATTAATAAATTAATGTCCCATGTGTTGATTTATTAATTAGAATTATGAACCGGTATCCCGTTTGAAATGGATTTTCCTTTTCTATGTTAATGTAATCTTTAAAAATTAAAAATAAAAGCTGTCTCTGTTATCGCAAAAGAGGTTCCAGCAATACAATCTACAATAGACAAATATTTTCACAAAATGAGAGATTCCTTTGGTCTATTTAAAATCATATATAAAAGGGTTACTATTAAAAACTCCCCCCAGCTTAAGGTAATAGCCATGTTACATCTCTTAGTTTCAAAAATGGTTATTTTACAACTTTTGTTAATTTTTTTTAACAGAATTACTATTTTATCATTCCATTAAATATTAAAAAAATTTCAAGTTTAAAAAATTAATTAAAAATCAGGATTTTTTAAAAAAGAAAAAGAGACAGATCTCTACCGTCCATCTTAGAGATGGATCATGGACGTGGAGATCCATATATATATTTTTTAATTTTAAAAAAACTACAATTTTTTTTTAAAAGTAGGGATTCAGATTGGGTTTCCACCAAATCCAAAGAACACAAAAAATTAAAAATAAACAATATGAATCTCCAAAAAATACAAAGAACAAAAAAAGGGTCTACCAAATCCAAACAACCCTGCAACCTCCCACCATAGAAAATCAAGCCTAGTAGCCCCTCCAACCATGAAATCAAACCCAGCAACCCTCTGTTACTGAGTCGGAACACAGCCATGGGAGTGTTGGGTGTACAACCAAAATCCCACATTGGCTAGACATTGGGATGATCTTGGGTATATAAGTATGGAAACAACTTCTATTAATATGAGGCCTTTTAAGAAGTGTCCTAAAATCAAATCCGTGCAGGATTAGACCCAAAACAGACAATATCATACCAATGTGGAGAATATGGGTTTCATACTTATAACAAGTGGTATCACAGCTGACCCCCATACTTAGCCAGCCGTTGCCAAACCAAACCAGGAGGTGGTGAGCCCCAGGTTGCTGGCGATGGAGTCAGTGATGTTAGCTCTCGAGGTAGGCAATGCTCCAGTGTTTCACGAAAGGCGTGTGCTCCGACGCGGTGGAGAGGAGTGACCTCAATGGAGTGCTTCTCCTAGCATTGACGGATGGATGATCGCTTGAGGGAAGGCTCGGACCGTGAAGATAATGATGGTCCTTTATTCGAGGAAAAGATTGTTGGGTGTGCAACCAAAGTCCCATATTGGCTAGACTTAAGGATGATCTTTGGGTATATAAGTATGGCAACAACCTCCATTGATATGAGGCCTTTTGGAAATGTCTCAAGAGCAAATTCGTGCAAGCTTGGGCCTAAAGCAGACAATATGATACCAATGTAGAGAATATGGGTTTTGTACTTATAACAGGGAGGAGGTAGGCGGGGGCCAACAGGGGCCATGACCCTCCAAACCAAAATATTTTCAACAAATTTTCCATGTATAAAATTGTCATAATGTGTTATATAGACAAAGATATCTCTGACCCATCATATTATTTTTTAATTATAAAAATAATTGTTACCCTTTAAAGTCTGATCCAACCAATACATCTAAGAAAGTTTGATGTGAGGCAGCATCAGCAACTATGAGCATGTGACTATAACTGTTTTAAGAAAAAATTATTCATATGTTCCTATTTAATAATGTCTCTAATGAATAGTGTTAACCGCCAAAAATGACGAAGGAAAGAATTAAATGACCACTTCCCCCAGCATACCACGGTAGATCTGGAGCTAGGACAGGTTTCCCTAGTCCGTCCAAGAGTGCCCGGTCCACAATACAACCAAGACTGCCTCTGATACCGTAACAGCCGGGTCTAGCATGACCCCGCTCTGTCTCCCAGTTTTGACTCCTGAGAAGCACTAGGAACCCGGCGCAACTGGGGGTACCCGCCACGACCAGATGTCTTGGTCCAGCGGGTCGAGCCATAGCCATGATACCAGAGTTCCCCAAAGCCTCTTAAGAAGACCAGGGGTGCCCTAAACGATCAAGAACGATCTAGAACCCCTGCCAAAGTCACCAACAGACCTGTGATAGAGTGAGACAAGCCCTAGCAGAAGGACCAGCCCCAACAAGCAAGAAGCCCAACATAGAACAGGGGGCTGGTGGGCATTAATTACTTCCGGTTGACAATGAAGATTTTGTTGCAAGTTAGAATTTATTTGTGAAAAGTGCTGTTAATTCCAGGTTACGTTGGAGATGAAAAGGCAACTGCTGAAGCTATAGATTCAGAGGGATGGTTAAAAACAGGGGACCTCTGTTTTTTCGACTCTGATGGTTTCCTCTTCATGGTTGATAGGTTAAAGGATGTGATTAAATATCATGGATATCAGGTTGTTTATGTTACTCTGGAATCAAAAGTTTTAGATTAATAACAAATAATTCAACATATTATTCATTATTATAAACTGATTCCAGGTGCCCCCAGCCGAGTTGGAACATTTACTTCTGTCTAATACTGCCATTGCTGATGCAGCTGTTGTTCCGTACGCACTACATGTCCATTGTTGTCAATATTTTTCAAATTTCAAAGGCGTCAGTGTATGGCTTTACCCTGTTTACATTTATATATATAAACACAGGTATCCTGATGAAGAAGCAGGGCAGATTTCCATGGCCTTTGTGGTGCGGAAACCTGGAAGCACAATTACTGACGCACAAATTATGGATTATATAGCAAAACAGGCATGATTTTATAATTTTTATATCAATATTTTATCATCAAATCATAAAATTTCAAGGAACATTTGCCTTACTCTCTTATATATAATCAAGATTGAGGTAGTTAATTATATCCGTTTTGTGAAATTTCATAATAAGAAATTAATTCATTTTTAACCTTAGATTCGATACATTTCCTTAGATTCAATACATTTCTTCTTTTAGGTTGAACCAAATAAGAAAATACAACGTGTTGCTTTAGTTGATTTCATTCCAAAGTCTTCTGCTGGAAAGATATTACGACATGAACTGGTCAATGGTGCTATCTCCAATCCTTGAATTATGATCAATCTATCTAATGGCAAATGGGCTTTCATCTGAATGTTGAGATTGGTAATTCAAATCTTGTTCTTTCTTTATTTTACAAATTAATAATGATCGAATTGTTCAAGTAAGTAATGTATTTTTCAATTTGTCTTTGTATCTCTTAAATAAATTATTGTGTATGTTTCTTAGTGCAACACAATTGTGTTGATAAGCACGAAATTCTTGCAGTAATTTAATTTTCAGTTTGTCATCGATTCCATATACGTTTGGTTGCTGAGAAAATATGGGGAAGTATAAAGTGAAAACAATTGATATACTTTCATAAGTCTATATTGAACATTTCTAATTGCACAAACTATACAAAGCTTGACTCTACCAAATGGTATACTACATTAATAATTAAAAAAATCGATAAGCTTAAGCATTTCAAAAAATTACACGAAGAAGTTAATTCTGCTCATAAGAACTCTTCAATTCACGAGCTTCTGGTGCATTACACACAGTAGAAATGAAGTCAGATTTCATCTCTGAGAAATGAAAGGAACATAAATGGCACCAATTGCAGTATATCAATTCATTCTGCTCCTCTGTGATCCCTTTTCCGCCAAGAAAAATTCAAAACATGATTTGATAATCATATTTAGTCGACAAAATCTTAATTTTATTGTCTGTCGTCAAGTTATCGACAACCAAAGAACAGTTAAGTTTAACTAGAACCTGTCTCAATGGCCATTTTTCGATCACAATAGTAATGGGTGCCTTAACTGCGACAAGCAGAGGCACTTTCCCTGCCTTTATATCCGCCGTTAGTTTTTCTAGAAGCCCAGGTCCAAACTCTCTCTTTCCTTTCAACACAACCTTGATCATAGTAACATTCTTTTCAGGTTGTTCAAATGCCGGAAGCTTGCCTGCGCAAAGGGTTTTGTCTCTATAGAGTATTGAGGCCGCGCTATCCTTGCCGTAAATGAACCCTATTCTTTCATTACGATTTTCAGCCTCAACAGTCACTAAAAATTCAGCATTGATGCTGAAATCTGAAAGGACATCGAAAGAAGTCACCTCGAACTTTTTAACATAATAGTTAGGAACTTGGGGCTTGTACAACGCGTAGAGAATGTAAGCGAAAATGGTGACGAAGAAGATGAAGAAGAAGAGGCAGCAATAGCAACAACAGATACATTTGATGCAACAATTTCCACTTGATTTGGATTGGGGTTGGTGGTAGCGTGGGAGGTTGCGGCGCTGTGGCGGAGGTACTAGGTTCTGATTATCCTGGAGCATGACATATTTTGATGATTGTGTGTGTGGTTCATTGTTCATCATATTGACAAGGGATTGCCTTTCTAGGTCCCTTTTGTGGGAATAGTCATCATCGATCAAAGAAAACAGAAAATGAAAGAGAAACAGAGAGGATGGTTTTGCTTTTTTTGGGTTTTTGTTGGCTCTATGCGTTGATTAATTAACTAAAGCAAATTGTTAGATATTTGTGGACATGGACTGTTATTTAACCGCCTTTTCTGGGTTTCAAACTGTTTTCTACTAATAGTTTGTTTTTTCCTATTTTCGACATATAATTATGTTTAACTTGAGGAAGGATCTTTGTTAGGAGTCTCTTTGCAAATAATCCAAATGTTTTTTTTTTCTTACCCAAAAAGTCCTTTTATGGTGTCCAATGGAAAAATACCACGTCACTTAAATAATTTTTTTTTTCAATAAAACAAAGTTATCTTGAAAAAAGAGAAAGAAGAGATTTGGAGATATCTCCTAATGGCAGATCTTCTCAAAGGAGACCCGATCTCCTCGGAGCTCGCATTTGGCGGCAGCACGTGAACGTAGCAGGGGATGGAAGAAGGTTGTGTCGGTGGTGGAGGCCCGTGGAGGGATGGTGAGGAGTTTGGTGGGTGGAAAACTGGAGATCTCCAACAGAGATTTTGAGTTTTTGTTTGAAAATGAAGATTTCATTGATGATGATGATTGAGAAGAAAAAAAATTGTTTTTATGATGTTTGAAAACAAAAATAACGAGGAGATCTAGGTTCTTCAAACAAAATACTTTAAATTTTTTTTTCTTTTTTCTTTTCTTATGATGGAGATCTGGGTGGTTCCCAAATCTCGATCACCCAGATCTCCCAATTTTTTTTTTCTTTAGACAAAAAATTTCTTTGATTGCTCATGATGATTATAGAGATGGCTTCCCAAAATTTTAGTTTCTCTAGTTGGTGATAATGATAGAGATGTATTCACTGATCTCCCAAACAAAACAAAATCTTAATTTTTTCCAATTTTTTTCTTCTAACTTTTATTTATTTATTCTCTCTTTACTTGTGATGATGATGAGAGATTTGGGTTCACAAATCTAAAAAAAGAAAAAAGAAATCCTTTATTTGATTTTTCTTAATTTTTCTCTCTCTAAGGATTATTTTTTAAATTGTGAATCAGATTTTTCCCATTTTTTAATTGTTTTTAATTTTAGGATAATGATAGACATCTAACTTTTTTATCCATCTTTTATATCCAACTTGATATGTCATCTTACATGACACTTCCTTATCAACTGCCATATCGCCATGTCATTACACCTTTTATTTTTTTCAAATCCTAATTTTTTTCTCCATTAAATTTGTAAATAGTTTTATATTTAAAAGGTGTGATAACGTGACAATATGATGATGTGGTAGCTGATAAGGAAATGCTATGTAAACTGCCACATCAAGTTGGATACAAAAGATGGATAAAAAGGTTGGATGTCTATCATTATCCTTAATTTTAACTTAAAATGACCTTATTACCTTTATGATATTGTGACCTATGTCAACTAGGTATGGGCATTTCCCCATGGGGCATAGGGATATCAAAATTACACATTGGTCTGGGGACTCGTGGGGACCCGGCCCGTTAGGGGCGGTTTTGACCGTACCATTTAATTTGTGATATGAGACCAATATTTTTTTCAATAACCGATTTAATTTCGGTACAGTTACGGGATTTTAAGTCCCCACCTCGCCCCATACGTACCCGTACCCGTACCCGCTAAATATATATATATATATATATAGAGAGTCATTTTCTCCTTAGTACGCACTGATATAAATTATATCAGTTATATCAGTGCGTTGCATGTGGACCACTGATTATGGAGAAGTTTTGAAAAATGCATACACTTTGAGTCAAAATATGTAAATCTAATGGTCAACATCTAACGTACTGATAAAGTTATATCAGTGCGCACTGACTTGAAAATTTCTGATATATATATATATATATATTATAAACATACATTTCCTTCATATTTTTCCCTCCTACTAACATAATTTTTCCTCTATTTTTTTTTTCATTTTTTCCCCTCCATTGAGACACTACTCCATTCAATATCATTATATATAATATGTCTCTCACACTATTATTTTCATATTACTCAATAATATTTATATGATCTTTATCAAAAAGTCATAAAAAAATACATTAATGGGATGAGGATGATATGAGACAAAAAATCGATTTCCTAATGGGAAATCCCCGAACCCGCACCATTTATTTTAAGACGGGTATTCAACAGTGATGGTATTTCTCATACAAATTGGTATTGGAGATGGTAATGAAAAACTTGTACCGAACCCATACCATTGATATCCCTAATGGGGCCCCATCCCCACGGGCCCCAATAGGTTTTGGGGGTGGGGGTGGGGGTGGGGGTAAACTTGGCCCCGATTTTATAAATGAGGGAGGTGGTGGGGAGACCCTCCCCCAAACCCATTCCACCATTTCCCCTATATATATATATATATATAAAATTTTAATTTATATAAAGTTTTAACGATTAAAAAAATTATAATATTAACATGATGTAGTAGTTACTAGTTAGTATTTAGTATATGAATATTGATTGAAAATGTAAACTTTAAATTTGAACTATTAGAAATATTTGTATTTATTTTGAATTTCTTTAAACAAATTATATATTTTATAACGAATATTTTGATTACTTTTTAGATTGATTATTTTAACAGGGTCAAACTAGAGATTAAAATGACCTAATTCTAAATTCCGAATTTCGATTTTCAAATTAGAAATTGAAAATTGAAAATAAAAATAAATTGAGGAATGAGATTTGGGGGTGGGGGCCCCTCCCCCCAAAATGCCCCCACCCCCAGTCCCCCCAAATGGGTTTTGGGGGAGGTGGTGGGGGAAAGGTTGAGGAATGAGGGTGGGGGGAACCCCCACCGCTTCCATTGGGCTCCCATGCCCATCCCTACTGTTAACTTTGAGATTTGGAGGTGGGGGCCCCTCTCTCCAAAATGCCCCCTCCCCTAATACACCTTCCCCCCAAAATGCCCCCACCCCCAATCCCCCCAAATGGGTTTTAGGGGAGGTGGTTGGGGAAAGGTTGAGGAATGGGGGAGGGGGTGGGGGGAAACCCACCCCCACCGCCTCCATTGGGCTCCCATGGCCATCCCTACTGTCAACTTTGATGGTCAAAGTGTTAATCAAGGTAGTTTCCTGTAATATTTGTCAGAGTACAATTTTGTTACATTGTCACCAAATGTCTGAGTATTTTATTACAATTATCCCTACAAAAAAAACACTAAGACTGTTGTCCATTCAAATTTGAGGTCTCAAATTCAAACTGCCCTCTCAAATCAAATATATATCTAGTCATTTTTTTTATTGGTGCGTACTAAAATAAAATACATTAATGCATTGTATATAGACTATTGATTATAGATAAATACTGATAAGTGCATACATACTGGGTCAAAGTAATTGAATCTAATAGTCCACATACCAGATACTGATATATATTTATTGGTGCGTACTAAAAAGAAAATTTTCAATATATATAGTTGTCCTTCTTTCGGTTTTGGCATTTTCGGTTTTGGCATTTCGGCTCAAAACCGAACAAGAAATGACCACACCTAAATCATAGTAGAATAAATAATTAAATTAAATTTCCTCAATCAACTATAACTTTATAATTCCCATAACGAGAGCAATTTTCTTCATCACATATTTGGTGTTATAATCTATATCATGAATGATCAGTTCTTGCTAATTAACTTTATTCACTTCGACATATTTACAAAGTGACACAAAAAAAAATGGGAAAATTAAAATTAAAGTGCACATACTTTATTGAATATTGATCATGAAAACTCAGTCTACACAAGTCAAAACTCAAAAGCACTTCCTCACCAGCGTCGTCGGAGAAAAGGCATCAATGGCGGATCTCGAATTGCAAGACCTGAAAGAATCCATACGAATGAAGGCCACCACCGACACCGCCACTGCTTTCACCTTAATCGCCACCTTCTTCAATTTCCCCGAACCCGATTGCCCCAAATTTTCCCTCGACGTCGTTAACGTATAAGATTTCAAATAAATCTGCCTCTGTCTAGCTCTGTCACGCCTGTAACTTAAAGTCTTCACCACACTATGTGGTTGCTTTCTTCGCTTCGACAGATTTTTAATACGGCGGAACTGGTGATCTTCATGGCGACCGGTTTCGCTGTTTAGGTCCAGTGACTCGTAACCGTCGAATATCCGGCTGAAATTTCGGGTGGTGGTGCTGCGGACAAGAGTGTTCATGGTTGAGCAGAGACTGGGAGAGAGCTAATAACTCAATAAAAACGAATAATGTGTGTAAATATAATATAAAGTTTGTCGTTCAAAAAAGTATATATAATAAAGTTTGACCGTTATGTATTGTCATTTTTGGCGGGCGCTTATGTATATACATCTCAACTCTCATGTTAAGTGCTCAACTACCAAGACCATTCTGTGTGAAACTGTGACACCGTAGGTAGGTCTATCAGAATACACGTGGCACAATTCTATAAGCCATCTGATGAGATCAGATCCGATTTTCTGTGATT
Organism: Dipteronia sinensis; assembly: GCA_033220585.1. NCBI lineage: Eukaryota > Viridiplantae > Streptophyta > Magnoliopsida > Sapindales > Sapindaceae > Dipteronia > Dipteronia sinensis. The sequence continues at coordinate 40,106,418 of CM065645.1, forward strand.
TTTTTGAAAGGAAGAAGATTCGAACCAATAAATTTATAATGTAGGTGTGAAAAGTTTGTTATTGAACCAATCTTATCTCGTCAATATGATTTTATGTGTTATTGTGATTTGTATCGAAGATGAGTAAGGCAATGGGAGCACAGCTGGCTTATATCTTTGTAAGTTATAACTAAAGAATATCTTGTAATTTATAACTAAACAAGTAAATATTGATAATTTAATCGAAGTATTTTTGATATTTTTTTATAGATATTTTTTAGGATCTATATAATAAATATTCTGTAATGTTTTGATATTTCCAAGGTATTGATAATATTTTCAATATTTACTTAATTGTTTATTAGGAACACTTCTAGATGAAGTAATTGATAAAGAAATAAAGTAATAATTAATTGTGGAGGAACAAATGCTGCAATCTAAATACACCTTTATCGACCTTTGACCAACGGAATTATCATAGTCAGCATAAATTGACATGAATCATTTTCTAATTATACATAGTAGCCACGTGAATATTTTCTAGTAGTTAGTATTTTTTGAGTGTAGAATATGAAGCCGGCAGAGCAATTCCAGATGTGTTGCAAATTATAATAAAATGATTAATCGGTGGCAACAATTTCTTAGTTCAAATTCCTCCAAAATAACAATATGAAAAAAGGAAGGGCCTAGCTAACTAGCTACTTAGCTAGGGCATAGGAGGGTACTTCATGAGGTTCAATGAGTAAAGAAACAGAGAACATTAATGGCAGTCACATAAGACCCACAGGACCACAGTAGCCAACATTTATGAGCTCTAAGCCTCCCAAAAATTGCAAAAAAGTAGAAACCTGTGCATTTAATTGTGAATGAATTTAGAGCATAGTTTAGAGTCAGAGTGATCACGTAAAAAGAAGAAACAGTTGAATTGTTGAGTAAATGTGGAAACTCAATCATCTTTCTTTCCATGGAAACATGGAAAAGTGTTAGTCGACCGTGTGAGTTCTTGTGAGCATGCAATCTCCTGATCTTTCATGTGACCCCCTTCTCTCTATCACACTCTTGCCTGTGATTTGCTTCAATTCTATCCTCTTTTAGCCGCTCCTTTATATACACGTACACACTTAATTACTAGTTTACTACACTACTACCTACCTCAAATTGAGAAAGATCAAGATCAAGAAGAAGAAAAAAAAAAAACATGAAGGGCTCTTTTTGGTTTGTTGTGTTAGTAGTTGTAATTGCTATCTCTTTTGTTCCAGTTGTAATCTCTGTGAGGCACATTAGCAGGCCACACTCACGTATGCTTCTCTATTTTATTTTATTTTTGATAATTATTATTGCTGTTTAATTATATATGATGTTCCATTTAATTAACATTCAATTTGTAATTGATCACAGATCACGGGCATCGCCATTCTTCATCTTCAGAGTCCAGTGCAAGAGCTGCAATGAAACCGAACATGTTATGGGAAAAAAGAGTGGCAACCATGAAGAGAAAGAGAGCGGAAACGCTTGAGATAGCAGGATCGAGCTTGCCGGATTGTTCGCATGCTTGCGGTTCATGCTCACCATGCAGACTGGTGATGGTTAGCTTTGTGTGCTCATCGTTGCAAGAAGCTGAGACATGTCCTATATCTTACAAATGCATGTGTCATAACAAGTCTTATCCTGTTCCATGATCATCTTCTTTTCATCTTTTTAATTTTAACAACCTGTTGTATCTTACAAATGATCTCTGTTGTAGTAATGGTACTACATCTTTTTGGTTTTTGTGTTTTAATTAGCTTGTAAGGTAGGTGTAGCTTATGTAATCAAGAGAGAGTTTCTAATTTAATTCCTTTGATTCTTATACTGTTGTACTACATGCATTTTGCTTTCGTCACTAGACTACTTGGAAAATTGGATAATATCTTGTTATATATATTCATTAATAAACCATCAACTCTTATAATCTTTAAAATGAAAAACAACATTTGTTGCCCTTAACAATATTGTATGATTATTGACTTATTGTTGAATACGTAGACAATATAAAACTGAACGGTTGATATGACCTTCACACGTATTAAATCTTTCAAATATATTTATGAGCCTGGTAATTATAGTAACATCTAGCCGTATTTATACAACTCATGTTACAAGTGAATGGGGTTATAACTTTTATTGAGCTAAATTTTTCATGTGAACTTTGTGTGTGTGTTAACAATGGAATCTTTGAGATCTACATTTAGTAAGTTTACATCAAATTTTTTATATGCATCATGAGGTTACGGGTTCGAATCATTCCCTCACACTAAAAAAACCCCGAATTTATATGATAGTGTAATACTTTAATAATATATATATATATATATATATATTAAGTAATATTATATCCAAACTAATCTAATTATGGAAATTATTCATGCAATGCTACTATACAAAATCTATACGTTCACAGAAGTGAAGAATAATCATTAAATTTTAATATAGTCGTCTATAAAAATTAAAATTTTGAAAAATAGAAAAAAAACTATTCATTTTCATAACTACCCATTAAAAATATAGTTATCACTGTATTATAACTAAACCCTTCATATTATTATAAATATTAGTTTTACCAATCAATTATTGGGTTTTCTTGTCTATTTAGCTTGGGCCAGCTAAGCCCAATACTAGAATACTTAAAGCCCAAAATGAAGATTTTAACAGAAATTGGATCAAGAACGACTTACATAGTTACATCATATTTTTTTTGGCTATTTTTTTTTCTTAAAAAAAAAACATATTTGATTTGACTCTTAAATATTGGCTTTTAAGAATTTATTGTATACACTTATTATTTATACTTTAAATTGGGAAACTATAAATGAGCACCATTTAACCTTTTTTTTAGACAGGATCTATCTATCCATCTACCTATCTATACCAAGTATATTTTTAAAACTTTTACTGTCTATTTACCGGGTGAGCTATGTCTCTGGAAACACGAAGACACATTTTAAAGTAGAATTGATTTTAAGTTGTACAATAGAATTGATTTGTAAGACCGTATAGCATTGATAATGGAAGTTAACTATCTCCAATTATAATTGATTATAATTTATAAATCAAGAGTCTGAAAATAAGAGAGAGAGAGAGAGAGAAGGCAGGCGGGAGCTACGGTGGTGGCAAAATTGTAGGAAATTGGCTGGTTTTTGGAAAGGCATGGACAGCTCTCTCAACCACAAAACACTCCTCCTAAACTTTACCCCCAAGAAAAAAAAACCCAATTATTCTCTCTATTCAAAAATCTAACTCAACCAAAATGCCATTTTTTTCCTCCTTCTTCTTCTTCTTCTACAACCCTGTTCACTTCTTCCTTTTCTGCCGGTTCTGGTCCTACCACTTTCCCCAAGTGGGCCCCACCCGTTTCATAACATCATCAACACTACCAGGGTGGCACTAATATGTCTTCCTCTCTATACCCATAAAAGGTACCATTTTTTTTTATCTCTTCATATCTTTCTGCCTTTTTCATCATCAAGGCATTTTTGTGTCTATATACTATACGTGTGTGTTTGTTGTGAGAGGATGCCAGTTTTGTCTTGTTTGTCAAATGCTAATGTTGTTGTGCAGAACACAGACACATGCCACACTTTCTCTTCCTTTTTCCAATCTTTATAACACACGGTATGTGTAATTTAATGGACAAAAAACCTTTTCACAGTTAAAAGTTTTGCCAGAAGAGCCCTTTGATTGCGCTGTTAATCTTTGTTTCTTCAAAAGTTGTTGCCTTTTCAGCTTCTGGGTATCACTTTATACAATGCCATTATTTCATTTCTTGACTCTCTTGCTCTCTCTGTCCCTCCCTCTATCTATGGAAAGAGAGAGAGAGAGAGGTGTAGAGACAAAGAGAAATCAAAATGATGAGAGGTTGAATATTGTGAGGTGAGCACGAGCATGTGCAATCATTTGTCACCCAATTTTTTATTTTTTATTTTTTATAAAAAAAAACTTTTTATTAATGTTCTTTTTTGGATTTTGCTTTCGGTTAAAAAGAGTGAAAAAATTTCCTGTTTAATTTTTGGTCCCCCTCATGAGATTGAGGAAGCGTAGACAATGCTTTCCTTCTTGCTCTTCTCTTCACAGAGTAAACCCCCCATCTTCTCTTATCTTCATGAGAATTGATGCAGTCTATGAATTTTCCTACATATTAGAAAAATCCATTAGCTTAAAATGTGCCAACTTATAATTTTTTTTAACATTTTTGTACTCTTTCATTGATATTGCTCTTGGTTGTTGCCAGAAACACAAAAAGAAATTTGCTTTATTTCTGCATAATGTGTAGTTGAATCTTACTTGTTTACTGGTATTAAGCCTTAAGGGACTCTAAGTGATGTCCATTTAACTTGCAATGTGGCTTTATCTAGTGTCATTGAGATTTATGTACCCCTTTGATTTGATTGATTTTTAGTGATCAATGTGTTTATTTGTTGCCATCACTTGTTGCTAGCGTTTTGGCCTCTAATTTGAATTTGATTTTTACCACATAGTGCAGAGTTCTTACTAGAGTTGACCGTTGCTTTGCATCGTGTTAACAAGAATCACATTTGCTCCATCATGAATTTTAAATAGTGCATACTCTCTTGGAAGTTTTCAAGTCTTTTATCATGAGTTTGATTTTCCTTTAATAATTCTGTGCTAATTTGACTTCGCAGTATTTACTACCCCATTGTTGGAACACTTTTGCTTAATATTTCACTCCTTGTTTGTTGGAAATCTTGGTTACTTAATTTCAAATTCAGTGAAAGAGATCTGTGCATAATTTGTGCAGCTCAGTACTCTGTCTGGTCACCTCTGTTATGTTATTACTTTATTTGAAAATGTGTTTTCAAAATTAAAATGTAGGTTGATGAGGATGAAATCTATTGGAGACAGAAGAAGAGCGATGAAGAGGTGGAATGGTCACACAATTCCACTCATGTAATACAACAGTTAGCTCAATGTTTCAGTGAGTAGAGGTTTCCAATACCCTTTTCAACTTTAAGAAATTATTGATCTTCATTTTCCTTCTTTTCCATGTTGTAAGGTTCCTTAATTAGTACCTACTTTCTTGACTGGTTCTGGTATACAGAGATTAAAAAATTAATGCAATTTTTCCTTTTCTCTTTGCTAAATGAACATCATTACATTGCATAACATCTGAGAAAATGGTTCATTCTCCAACTTCAGTTGCCTTTGGTCTCTTGTCCTCACACATTAAGGTCTCTTAGGAAGCCACTGGGATGCCTTTCGTCTGACGGGTAGTTTACAATTTGAGGTTAACTGAAGGGTCTCACTAGTAGTCAATAAATAAGCTACATGTCAATGGTAGCACCAGTATGGCTACAAAAATGCTTGTTCTCATTAATTTTGTTGGGATTTCCCCATGTTTAGTATCAGGTTAATGAGAAAGAGAGGTGCCTAACGTAGTTTCATTCTATCGGGTTTGAGCAACAAGTACTAATTACTTGACTAATCATTCACTTTCTGTATGGTGGTGAATTACTAGGAGCAGATTTCCAGTGCCATTGCATTTTGTTTTCTTCAAAAAAAAATATATCATCAGTGTTTTGACGATCATAGTACAAAGCTCTTATTACCTTTCTATTGAAAGTTATATTTTCTTGCTTTCAATTTCTTTAACTTTGCAGCTGGGAACGAACTTTAGAATCATGTAATGAACTAGGTTAAGTGTGATTTTTTTTTATTGAGTTCAATGCTGCATCAACTTGTTTTATTTAACTATTCAAGTTACAACCTAAGGTGACTAAACTGAATTAATACCTATACCACATGTTATGTTATCTGAAAATCATTTTTTGGTCGTTTTAGCTAGTGCTATGGTTGGACCGCGCTCATGGATTGGGGGGCTCTTTAACCGCTCAAGCAATAAACGTAACGAGAAGTTTATTGACTACCTTTTGACTCCTCTTCAGGTAAGAGGGAATTTTTTTTTTTTTTTTAATAGTCTGCTTGCATCCAGTAACTCTTCCTCTTCTTTCTCTGGCACGCTAACAGACCTATTACTGGTGCCTATGCATACAAGTATTATGTCTTAGAGCTAAAATACAATTGCTGGGCCATACTATAAGCTTATGCTTTTGGTTTTAGTAGTAACTTACTGATGGGTTCCGTTCATTGATTTCATTCTCATTAAGGAGTCAATGTAGCCAAATCCATTCATGTGCAAATTTTCTTAGGCTTCAGTTTGATGACATGACATTGAAAGCATTTATAGAATTTGGTTTGTAACTGAGGAAATCTCAAATCTCAAATTTTACTAGGATGGTTGTGGATGTGATGTATTTTATATATTATTTCATTTGCCCTGCTCTGTTCTCACAATTTTTTTTGTGTAACTGCCTACCAGGAAGAAAGACTTCATAGGCTTCAAGAACGATTACAAACACCTTTTGATGAGAGTTTCCCTGATCATCAAGTACTTTCTTCATTCTTGTGAGATTTATTATTTTTCTTAAAATATTGTTTCCATTTTTATCTTGTTTTGTTTAAAACTATCAGAACATCAATCAGACTAGACTACATGTTGTGAACAAAACCTTTCTATTAACCTGTCAAGAAGACACTAGATGTTGCCATGTTGGTCAGTAAATCTCTTTCCTAGTGTTCCTAGTAAGCTGTATAATATGTAAAACAGGTACCACGACCTAAATAAGCTTAAGTTTCAATGAAGACAGAGACTAGTCAGTTTTTACTTCTCAATGCTAAATTCCAGCACCAGCTTTCAGTGATGACTAATTGACTGCACTTCTGCATAATCTCAAGCTTCATCTTTCATTTTCTTCTGTGGACAAGCATGGCATAAGCTTTTATCAATTCTATATGGCATATGAATGAGTTTATTTCATTGGCCTTTTCTATTGACAGAAAGCTCTTAGAGTACTGTGGGATGCTGCCTTTCCAGATGTTGCTCTGAATGGTTTGATCTCTGAGCAATGGAAAGAGATGGGGTGGCAGGGTCCTAATCCGTCGACTGACTTTAGGTACAATTCTGTTAATATAAAGATATTTAATACATGTGGTGGGTTGAGAGTCATGATATGGCAAGTCTATTAGCATTAGAGTTTAAATTAGTCATTTTCTTTTATCATCATTCTTAATGTAAAAATAAAGAGAAAGTATTCATCTTTGGAGCTATGCATTAGCATTGAATAGAAAAGGACGAACATTACATGAAAAGGGATTAATCCCATTGTGTTCAGTGTATATTGTTAAGAGTTGTATTGTTCCTCATTGCTATCGGATTTCGTTGTAATAATCTAATTTAGTATATTGTTGACATATCATGTTGAGGTGTGTTTTGCTTATACTATTTAACATAAGAGAATAATTGTCTTTGGGAACACTGAAATTTCGTTATTAATTATTTAACAGAAATGCACAAGAGGTATAAAGGATATCCTATTTTTTTTTTCTTAAGGATTCTCCAACATGAATTATTTGAAGCTGATTTGAAATTCTCTTATAGGGGTTGCGGTTTTATTTCTCTTGAGAACCTGCTTTTTTTTGCCAAGACTTATCCGGTAAGCCTACTATTCTGTTTTTTTTTTTTGATATATACCATCATTTGTTTTCCCTGAGCCCTGGTTCATTTTTTTCTACTTTTTTTTTGTTTTCTGGATATCTAAATTTGTGAAAAGAAAAACGAGTTATACTTGATACTAATTTTATAAAAATTCAAAATGAAGGAATCTTTTCGTAGGTTGTTGTTCAAGCAAGATGGGGATCGAGCTATGTGGGAATACCCATTTGCTGTTGCTGGCATTAATGTGTCATTCATGTTGATTCAGATGTTGGATTTGTACTCAGGTTTGTGGACAAGTTCATTAGTGTCTGATGCCATGTTTATTTTGCACTCCATAATCTTAAAAGCAATGAAAACATTTAGTACTTTTATTGATAAATCCTTAATTTTCTGTTTAGAACACCGTTGGACTGTTCGAGTTTAAATATATGGGATGTCCAAATATTTTAAAGAATCATATCATCATAAATATTATTTCCTTGGGCTACTAATGTATTAGTTCTGTCAATGATAACAGTAGCCAATACAGCAGAACTGTTTTTAGTATTCTGTCCTTTTGCTACCGTTATCTAGTTGAATAACTCTTGGTCATATGAGGTATATACAGAAGGTAAAACATTGTTAATTGTCCTCTAATATTTTTTTTCTTATCTCTTTTGCAGCAAAACCAAGATGTCTTCCAGGAATCAATTTTCTTAGATTGTTAGGAGGTAATAGGACTATAAATATTACATGCCCAAGTATCCTAGGATTTCCTAAACTGCTTATGTTTTGTCTGATTTTTTGTTTTCCAAATTCTGCTTGTGATTTGAATATTGACAATTGCAGAGGATGAAGAAGCCTTTGATGTACTATACTGTATAGCTTTTGAAATGATGGATGCTCAGTGGCTTGCAATGCATGCTTCCTATATGGAGTTTAATGTACTCTCTCTCTCTCTCAATTTAAATATTGCCTTGCTGATTTTTTTCATTGCCACTGGTTTCAGATTTTTAACATGTTAATGATATTACTTAAACACATGGTTCATAGGACTGAACATTCCTGAAATAGATACACAAATGTTCGTAGGACTTGGACTTGTTCATGTATGTTTAGTTGGACTTTTTGTTTGCGTGAGACACTCTGGTTACTAATATGATAGTATTTTCCATTCCTTTCCAGGAGGTTTTACAAGTAACTCGGACACAATTGCAGAGAGAACTTTCTTTGGAAGATATTAATCGGATACATGATTTACCGGCATACAACCTATTGTACCATTAGATTTCTGTCAGTACCCAGTAGCACTTCAAAGGTACAAAATGTTACCTTGGACAGAGAATCAAATTTCCCAATACAAGGACTTACGAGGCTTGTTGAAATATCAAGAAGGCCTACTCAGGGTACTCAGGGTCGTGACACCGTTTTCTGCAATCCAAGGTAGTAGAGCTGAGATTTGTACAGTACAAACTATGAAATAGTTTAAGAGGCTCGATTTGATAATGAATGCTGTAAAACTTTAGACAAAATGTCGGTACAATATTCAATTGGCAGACTCAGTGTTAGCTATGTAGGTCTCAGGCAACCGACATTCAAGAATCAACGGTACCCTGTTCTTGTTTCAGTTGCCGCTTCCAGTCAAGTGGGATGTTAGTAAGTTTAGTTGTTTAAGCCAACATGTGCAGAAAGTTTAAGTTTAGATATTTGGATTTGAAGTAGAGAGAGTTCGGTAAGCAATTAATCAATCTCCTTCAAATATGAACTGTATTTCGTGTTGCCTTGCCTGGTGGCTAGTAATTTTCATGCAGTTTCCTTCAGTGCTTGAATTTTCCTTGAAAAATTACACCCAACCTATCTGAGGTATAACTATTCACAGGTGGAAATAAATTTTCAAAAAACTTACATTGCTCTGTACTTGTCAACTCTCTCGTCTTGATTTCAATATATATTCCTTATGACTTTGAATGAGTCAAATTATATTTGATTAACCAAACATATATTCACAATATATAAGATTTGATTGCTTATATTTTTGGTCTTTGGATGAGATGTGTATTGAAAGCTACGGAGAAAAGGTTAACCACATGGTTTTGCATCGCTTCAAAAATTCAGAAACCTAAATCTGAATGACATGTTTGTTTTTTTTATTTCTATCACTTCTGAATAAAATGTCAATTTATTTGTTTTTTGTTAAATATAAAATGGTTTTAAAACAAGTAATTAAATATTTATACGCTTGTTATTTTAATTGTTATGTATTTTTATTTTATATGATACAAACAACTAAATAAAAATAATTTAACAAATCTTAAACTATTTTTATGTAATAATTGTAATATATTATTTATGATTAAGATATGAGAAATAGTTGTTTAAAAAAAGGATAAATAATGATTTAGAAATGGTTTTGATTTTAAAAAAATAGAATTAAAGGTACAATGATGATGTTGAAAGTTACAATGTGATTAACATTTTTTTTTTTAAATGTTTTTTTAGATGTTTATCATAGGTAATAGGTTAAAAGAAATAAATTTGTATAATATAAACTTGTAATAAAATTAGAAATATGTTATCTTTGGTAGGATAATCTTGATAGAAAATATAATAAATGCAATCCAGTGATTTGATATTAAGTTAAAAGTCAGGATTTATTAGGGGTTATTTGTTTTTTCCACTAAAAACTTAATGAGTCTGAATTGAAGTCATTAAGTTGTGTTGTTTTTTTTAAGTGTATCAAAAAACAACTTAAAAATAAAAGTAAGAAATCTTGATTTTTAACTTAATTCCAATTCACTGGATTGTAATTAAAATATTCTCTCCCAAATCTATTATCTCAAAGAAGATATATTTCCAAATTTATCATAATTTGATATGGTGTATAATTCTTTATGTTAAATATATTTCTTATCGGCTTTTAGAAAGGAAAAAAAAAACTAATCACTCTCATATAGGCCGATGCATATAATTCAAGAACCTATTTCAAAAAAAAAATCAATAACTTTTATTTATTTAGTTTCCGGTGCATATAATCCAGGGAACCAACAAAACAATAATGGTTTCCTTAATTATATGCATTCGAAACGTAGACAACATGCAAAATAACTTGATTTTTTTTTTTGACAATAAATTGAACTTGAACTATATTTACAAAACATGTAAATATTATAAATAATGATGCATGTTAAATTACTTCTTTTAATTAGCATGGGTACAAATATAAAATTACTTATTTTCATACAATTTTATTTTTAAAAAACAAATATATTGACAATACATTCAAATATGAGAAAAAAAACAAACAAACATGTTTTCAGAAAAATTCAGGATTGTTAAGTCTTCAGAAAAATTCATAAATATTCAGGATTGTTCAGTTTTCAAACAAAAAAACAAATGACCCCTTACTTTTTATTTTAAATTGTTTTTTGATATTTTAAAGTTGTTTGACCACTTCAAAAACAAACAAAACAACTTAATAATTTCAATAGACCCATTGAGTTTTAAGAGCAAAAAACAAACGACCCATTAGTCTAACTTGAACTCATCCCAGGCATTTACTAATTGGGAATGAAAATATTGATTCTTTACATGGGAGAAGGGAATCAATTAAGAGTTTGTTTGGTTGGGCTTTTGAAAAACCTTTATTGCTAAAAGATCAACTTGTAGTAGATCTATTAGAAATATAGTTTTTGATGGAAAAAATAATTATACTTGTTTGGTTGGTAGATTTTCTAAAAAAATGTCTATTTGAAGAAGAAACAGCTTCCTATGAGTTTTTCCCTAGTAGAGGTTTAAACTCTACGAACATCTACTCAATTTAAAATAGACAATCTCAAAAGCCAAATCAAACAACTGTAAAAAAAACTCAAATAGACGTTTGTAGACCTTTTGAGACAATAATAAACTCAATCAAACGAGCACTAAGTTTCATTTCCAATAAAAACTGATTTCTTCATTTTTATACGGGATCCACATAATATGATTCACAGAATCACAGTTGATTTTAATAAACATTATAATCATAGATCAACAATTAAATTTCATTTCCATATTCTGGATTCCTTATTAGTGATTGCGTCATAATACAACCATCTCTTTTTATGGACAGATAAAGTCGTTTACTCAATTATTACTATTAGTCCTTAATAAGCCGCCTCACTAACCTTTACACAATTTTAAAAACTCAATACAACTTTTAAGAGACTATATATGATACGATGAACTTATTATTATTATTATCGTTAAATAAATATATATAAAACTTATTTTAACTGTTTTTTATAGGGAATACTTATTTTAAATATTGTTTTTGAAAAGGAATATATATTCCTTATGACTTTGAATTAGTCCAATTATATTTGATTAACCAAACACATCTTAATTTTTTTTTCGAGTATTTTTGTTGAAGTTTTTTGTTATTGGTAAGATTTGAACAACTGATTTAGGAGCTATTTAACAAAATCTCAAACTCTTCCATCTACCAGCTAACTTTGGATGAGATGTGTATTGAAACTTGAAAGCTATATAGAAATTGTTAATCTTATAATTTAGTAAGCCATCTATTTTTTTATTAATTTAATTAAGGGCGCAACCTATAGATATGATTTATATATCTATGTTTTATTAAAAAAATGTAATTATTAAAATATTCCAACACTAATTGACCAATGAAAATTATTTTATACAATATTATCCACTTACCCACTTGTTAATTTGATCACTTTCAGCTATTGTTTTAAAAATATATTGTTGGTTGTTAATCACACCTCACACCACTCTCTGGTTGTCTTTTGACAAATTGATAGACATTGATATGATATTGTCTGTTGAGAAACTGTTTGGAGTAGACTATAGAAATGAACTAAGTTGTCTATTGTAACTATTTTTTGGAAGAAAAAAAATTCCCTCAAATTCTAAAGAAGTATAATATTAGATGTTTATGGATTTTTCAACTAATTAACATGGCGAAACATGTAAGGATTAAATTGAGTGTATCCAATAAGGTTACTATTGGATTAGAATAAAAGTTTATAGTAATGGTTTAAGTTTCGAATTCTAGATATATATGAGTGTATTTATAGTTGTATAAATCATATTTAAGGAGGAGGATAATATCTCCGTAGTTTATTAAATAGACCCATATTAATTAGTTAGTAACTATAGTAATTAGTTAATGGTATATTCTAGTATATTGTTTACAGACTAGAGGTGTGCAGTTGATCGGATCCAATGGATTTGTCATAGTCCAAGATCCGATTGGATTGAAGAAATTGCAATCCAATCTGATCCAATTTTATAGCGGGATCCGATCCAATCCAATCTAATTACTATTTGATCTGATATGATCGGATTGGATCAAAGAAATTGCAATCCAATCTCATCCAATTTTATAGCGGGATCCGATCTAATTACTATTTGATCCGATCCGATCCTATTAGATCCAATTTTAAGGGAATATTCCTTCTAGATTCCATCTCTAAATATTTCTTTCACTCTCACCACACTCTCTATCCTCATATATATCTCTATCTCTATGTATATCCCTATTTCTATTTATATCTTCAAATCACTTATATTTTAATTATTATTTTTTACTTTCTTTAATAAATTATTATTCAAATAAATTTTAACAAATATCATTTATAATAACATTTGTAATTTTTTTTTCACTTTTATAAAAATATAATATTTTATTAGTGCATGAATTTATAATAGGGCAAATTACAGTGAACACCTTGAGGTTTGGACAAGTTACACTTAGATGGATAAGTTTCTTTATTATACACTAACGCCCCCAAAATTTAAATTTGACTTTAAGAATACCTAAAATGCCCCTAGTTATATTATTTTACACTTTAATTTTTTTACCTTTTAATCAAACACTTTATAAACTTTATTAAAAAAATTAAATAAAAGATATGATTCATTAAATAAATAAATAGTTTAAATAAATGAATAGTTTTTTTAAAAATAAATAAATAATTTTAAAAATAAATAAATAAATGAATAGTTTTTAAAAATAAAATAAATAAATAGTTTTAAAAAATAAAATAAATAATTAGTTTACAAATATAAATAAATAGTTTTAAAATATAAATAAATAAGTGAAAAACTTAAAAACATTAAATTTTTTAAAGATATCCATTAATAGGGACAAGAAAAACTCTAAATATCTAAACTTTTACTGTAAAGATGATGGTGAGAGAAGCTTCAAGGTTCCCAACACTCATTAGATATTTAGAGCTTATATTATCCCTATTAATGGATATTCTTTAAAAAATTAATGTTTTTAAAATTTTCACTCATTTTTTCAACTATTTATTTATTTAAAACTATTTATTTATTTGATTTTTTAAAACTTTTTTTATTTAATGTTTTAAATTATTTATTTACTTAATTTTTAAAAAAATATTTATTTAATTAATTTTTTAAAACTATTTTTTTATTTAATTTTTAAAACTATTTGTTTATTTAATTTTTTAAAACTATTTATTTATTTAATGAATCATATTTTTTATTTATTTTTTTTATTTTTATTAAAGTTTATAAAGTTTTTGGTTAAAAGGAAAAAAAGTGTAAAATAATATAACTAGAGGTATTTTAGGTATTTTCAAAGTCAAATTTAAGTTTTGGGGGTGTTAGTGTATAATAAAGAAACTTTTCTATCTAAGTGTAACTTGCCCAAACCTCAAGCGGTTCAGTGTAATTTGCCCTTTATAATAACTAATTTTTAGGTTCTAACATTTTTCAACTAATTTTCTCAACCTACTTATTTTTTTTCTAACATTTTTCAAGTAATTTTCCCAACCTACTTATTTCTTTTTTAACTTTTTCAATCAATTTTCTTAATCTAATATTTTCACCAAAATTTCTTACATATTTTATTTGTTACCTAATTTTCTATATCAAAAATTTTCAATCAAATTTTTATCATCTCATTTTTTCATCAAAATTATTTATGACATGTTTTATTACTAACTTATAATTATTAATAAGTAATAAGAGATTTTTTATAACATAATAAATTTTTTAGAGAAAATTATAACAAAATAATAAAATGAAAATAAGGAAAGCATAATAAAAAAAATAACTAATTAATGTTCAATATTAGACTCATTTTAAAGATCTAGATGAGACATTTTTAATGGTACAATTTTTATGTTAATAAAATTTATTATACATTAATTGAATTTAATGAAAAAGGTAAAAGGATATAAATGAAATAAAAAAATATTGAAAAGTGAATTTAGATTACGAGATCTGGTCCTCTAAAAATTTAGAGTATCAATATTTGAAAATCTAAAAAAAATTCTTGGAGACATAATTTTGAAGTATGGTGAGAGCGGGTGATTCTCTGGTAAAGATGTTCTGAAATTATAAATTAAGGACGTACAACTATAACCACATATTCATATTGGGCGCGAGTATTTATTAATGTGGGGTTTTTGGTCCACTGTGAATGTGTGACTGTGGTTGGACGTTCTGAAATTATAAAGTCAGGATCGTCATCATTGAAGTAATATTCTGGTGGGAGCAACGTATACTCTAAAATTTCTTGGAAACATGAATTTAGAGTATGATGGGAGATGCTCTAACAAGCCGCTCACAAACCTTTACACAATTTTAAAAACTCAATACAACTTTTAAATGATTATTTATGATATGAATAACTTATTTTTATTTTTATTATTATTTTTTAAAAAATATAACTTATTTTAACTGTTTTTTTTATAGGGAATACTTATTTTAACTATTTTATTTTTTGAAACAAAGGGAATATATATTCCTTACGACTTTGAATTAGTCCAATTATATTTGATTAACCAAATACATCTTTTCTTTGAGTATTTTTGTTGAAGTTTTTTGTCATCGGTAGGTTTCGAACCGCTGATCTAGGAGTCATTTATCCGGACCTCAAACTCATCCATCACTAACTAACTTTGGATGAGATGTGTATTGAAACCGAAAGCTATATTGAAATTGTTAATCTTATAATTTAGTAAGCCTTCAATTTTTTTTATTAATTTAATTAAGGGTGCAACACTGCAACCTATAGATATGATTTATATATCCATGTTTTATTAAAAAAAAAATTAATTATTAAAATATTCCAACACTAATTGACCAATGAAAATTATATTAATTAAAAAATAAATCAAATAATATATATACCCATTATACAATATTATCCACGTACGCACTTGTAAATTTGATCACTTTCAGCTATTTTGGTTGTTAATCACACCATTCTCCGGTTGTCTTTTGACAAATTGATAGACATTGATGTAATATTGTCTGTTGATAAACTGTTTGGAGTAGACTATAGAAATGAACTAAGTTGTCTATTGTAATTATTTTTTGGAAAAAAAATTCCCTTCACATTCAAAAGAAGTATAATATTAGATGTTTATGAATTTTTCAACTAATTAACATGGCGAAACATGTAAGGATTAAATTGAGTGTATCCAATAAGGTTGCTATTGGTATTAGAATAATAGTTTATAGTAATGGTTTAGGTTTCAAATTATATATATATATATATATATATATATGAGTGTATTTATAGTGATATAAATCATATTTAACGTTGATAATATATCTGTAGTTTATTAAATAGACCCATATTAATTAGTTAGGAATTATAGTAATTAATTAATGGTATATTATAGTATATTGTTTACAGACTAGGGGTGTGCGGCTGATCGGATCTAATGGATTTGTCAAGATCCAATATCCGATCTGATCTGATTGAAGAAATTGCAATCCGATCCGACTCAATTATAGAGCGGGATCCGATCCAATCCGATCAAATTACTATTTGATCCGATCCGATCCGATCCGATCCGATCTAATTTTAAATTACTTCAATCTGATCCGATCAAATCCGATAGATCAAATTAATATAAAGTCGTTCTTAATATATAAAAGTTATAATCTGAAATAAATAAAATCCAATAAATTAAATTATTTAAACATTACTAATTAATTCAAATAAAATTAACATTAAAAAAATACATAACATAACTTGCAAACTTTATATAATTCAAAAAGTTTATAAGCATTAAACATCAACTCCAAATGTAACTTAATAAGTCGTGATGTTGATGAAGAAGAATAGAAGAAAAGAAGATGGTGGATTGTTAGCTATTAAGAAGTTGAGAATGAAAACTCCAAATAATAATATTAGAAATTGTATTTGGGTTTGACCTTTACATTAGAAAGCATTGGAAAAATAAATTGTCCAATATAAAAATAAGGCTTAATATTTTAGACGGATTAAGTGATTCGACAGATTTTCAAACGAAAATCTAAGATCCGATCCAATCCAATCCAATCCAATGAATTTTAGAATTTAAGATCCAATCCAATACAATCACCTCCCTGGATCCGATCCAATCCAATCCAATGGACTGTATTAGATTGGATTGGATCCTACACACCCCTATTATACAGACCACTTGTACATTATAAATCACCAACACCTACACTCGTTCTCTATCGTAGTATCGTGTATAACAAACCAAGCTTGCTTTTGAGAGATATTAAAGAAATTGCAAATGGAGACAGAAAAAACCTCTGAAGAACTTGTGAGAGGCCAAGCCGAGATTTGGCAACACATGTTCAGCTTCGCGGACTCCATGGTATTGAAATGCGCTGTGGAGCTCCGCATAGCTGATATCATACACTCTCACGATAGTGCTCCAATTACCTTGTCCCAAATAGCTTCATGCATTGGCTCACCCTCCCCCGACATCCCCTACCTGACCCGCATAATGAGATTGTTAGTCCGCAAGAACATCTTCACCGTACATCATCCATCAGACGGCGGTGAGAGTCTCTATGGACTGACCCACGTTTCAAAATGGCTTTTACATGGCTCTGATCTAAGCCTAGCGCCAATGATTGTGATGGAGAATCATCCATGGACAGTGGCTCCATGGCATTGTTTTAGCACGTGTGTTAAAGAAGGTGGCACGTCTGCTTTTGAGAAAGCTCACGGCCGTAATGTTTGGGATTTTGCATCACAGAATCCTGAGTTCAACAACATGTTCAACGATGGTATGGCCTGTACAGCCAGGATCATCACAAGGGCGATCATGACCGGATACAAAGGTGGGTTTGGTTGCATAGAATCTTTAGTTGATGTTGGAGGTGGGACAGGAACCGTGGTAGCTGAGATTGTGAAATCACATCCGCATATCAAAGCAACCAATTTTGATTTGCCACATGTGATTGCCACAGCACCGTTGATTGATGGAGTCTGCCACGTTGGAGGTGACATGTTCAAGGAAATTCCTAGTGCTGATGCAGTCTTCATGAAGGTGATTTCGTGTTTATTAATCAGAAATCTCTAAAGAAAATTTAATTCTTAATTTATGATAATAGACGTACAGTAATATATTTAACTTACCACATCATGAATCACTATCATTGGTAGTCGTTGTGATCTAATATATTTGTGTTTGGCGCAGTGGATCTTGCATGATTGGAGTGATGAAGATTGTGTCAAAATTTTAAGAAATTGCAGAAAAGCAATTCCTGCAAAAAGTGGGAAACTTACAATTGTTGAAATTGTTCTACAACCAGATGGAAATGGCACGTTTGATGAGATAGGATTGGTATTCGATTTGTTGATGATGGCACACACTTCTGGTGGAAAAGAGAGGACTGAGCTTCAATGGAAGAAATTATTAGAGGAAGGAGGCTTCCCTCGCTACAAAATCATCTCCATCCCTGCTTTACTATCCATTATCGAGGCATATCCAGAGTGATATATTGATTTCTTATAAATTTAATTAATTATTGTTATAATCAATTATGCAAATGTATGCTATCTTATAATATTAAGGCTCTTTTTTTCTTGGTGAGATGATCTTATTACATCATTCGTATATTTATCCAATAAAATATCATCACACACATTTGTATGAACGTATCACATCATTCATATATATATATATCCAATAAAATAAGGTCACATATGTTTGTATGAATATAAACATGATTTATATAGTTCCTTTTGTTTTAAACAATGTCAAATTATGTTGGTGACAATACTCTTTTAATCAATTTCCTTTTCTATTTGATTTAGTAAAGTTATAGATGTAAAACTGAATATACTACCAAAACAGGGTCTTTTGCCCGCATTTAGGGTGCTACAAATAAGGCTGTGACAAAAGATCTTATCGCAAACAAAAGCACTAAATGATTTTAAGAATTAAATTAGAAAATGAAATTGAATGATAAATTGTGACGATCTAAGAAACTTGTTGATAAGATTGCTTAGGTAAAAATGAATAATTTTAGTAACACTGCTATTAGCCTATTACTTTAAAAATAACACTGCAAATCGCAATACATAACCATTGGCTAGTGTAATCAAGAAAATCAGTTTTCCTTAATACACAGGTAACTTCATGACTGTGAACCGACAATCACTCTACTGAATCTACTCGTGACGTGCCTGACTTAGAGTATCTTCGATGTAAAAATAGTTTGTATATGAATAATTGTTGACATGACAATAATATCAAAAGACTTACTTTCTATGTGGCATAAATATGGACTTAATAGATAATCAACTTAAAATTAGGTCTCTAATGCTACCGTTTAAAACACATTTTGTTTTAATGAAGTGTCCAATTTTATTTATTATTTTCTTTTTTATTTTATTTCCTTACCAAAAATAGATGAAAAATTAATGTCAATTTTAAATGTTTGCTGAGTCAACCTAAAAAAGGGTTGTGCAACAGGCCGTCTGAAAATGGACGGTCATGTTGACAATGTCCATTATTTTTTTTTGCCACATCAGTTTGAGGTTGAATATGCACGGTTGTATTGGAGACACAATTATTAACAGAATGTCTATTTATCATACGTGTCATCTCTTTTTTTCACAAGTCACGTTTGCGTTGGAGATGCTTTTAGTATGCTATTTTTTATGCTTAGTCAGGGTCGGCCCTAGGGGTAGGCCCACGAGGCAAGCGCTTAGGGCCCATGTTTTCGAAAAAATCCCAAATTTCAATTTTAAAATAAACATTGTGTATTTCAATTTAAAAATAAGTCTAGAGGTCCACGTACAATTTTTAAAAAAACAGCCCATATATCATATTATCACGTAAGTCTCATCTTTTATATATATAGTCATTTTCCTATCAGTTCGCACCAATGAAATTCTATAAGGATATTGAATGTGAGTTATTCATTTATGAAAGAGCTTTGACAAGTGCATACATACCAAGTCATAGTATGTAAGGCTCATATTCAGTGTCCTTATATAATTTCACCGGTGTGCACTTATGTGAAAATTTTCGTGTATATATATATATATAATTTTTCTATTGTCAGTTCGTCCTGATATAAAATATATCAAGACGAAGAATGTGGACCATCAGATTTACATACTTTGACTCAGAATGTATGCACTTGTCAAAATTTCTTCATAATCTGTGGTCAACATTCTTCCTCCTGATATATTTTATATCAAAACGAACTAACAGTAGAAAGGCTGTATATATATATATATATATATATATATGTTTTATTAAAAACAAAACAGGACCACCAAAGAAACACAATTATTATACTTACCGCATCAATAACAAATCAAATTGCATGTCACACATTCAAAAAAACAATTTGAAATCAATTTTAGGGTTCTTGGAAGCTCTCTTCATATGCAAATCCAGACACGAAATCTCAAGAATTCAAACAATTTTAGGTAATTGATTTTAGGGGTGTGTAGGATCCAATCCAATCCAATAGCATCCACTGGATCGGATCAAATCTATTGGATTGGATCGGATCCGGGGGGATGATCGGATCGGATCGGATCCTAAAGTTTAAAATTCATTGGATCGGATCGGATCTTGAATTCAAGTTTGAAAATCCGTTGAATCCGTCGATCCGTCTAAAATATTAGGTATTATTTTTATATCGGGCAATTTGCCTATTTATATAAGAACAAAACAATTTACAAAGCAATTTATAGAAGAGTATAAGAGACCAAAGCATGCCACAATAAGCCCAAAATAAGAAGACCAAATTCATTAAAGCCCAAAACAAAGTAAGACCCACACTACTAAAAAATAAAAATCTAGATTCTAGACAACAAAGACCACAATGTTACTAGTTTAACTGTTTAGGTTTTCTACTTTTCTTTAGACAATAAAAACCTGGGTGTTGTGTTGTTTCACATGTTTTTTCGAAGAAAATTAGCAGCTTGTATTGATGTTGTTTTGATGATTTTATTTAATGTTGAACATTTGAATGATTTTAGTTGGAGCTGTTGTTTAAGGATTATAAACTTTTTGAACTATATAAATTTACAAGTTATGTTATGTATTTTTTTTACTGTTAATTTTATTTGAATTAATTAGTAATGTTTGAATTATTTATTTGATTTTATTTATTTCAAATAATAATTTTTTATATATTAAGAACAACTTTATATTAATTCGATTCATCGGATCGGATCGGATATAATATTAATTGGATGGATCGGATCGGATCGGATCGGATCGGATCGAATCTTGGATCATGACAAATCCATTGGATCCGATCCGCCGCAGACCCCTAATTGATTTATAAAAGAGTTGAATTCGTTGAAAAATCGAGATTCTCATTTTTATAGTTTACCTCGGACCCCCAGCTTAAGACCGGCCCTGCACTTAGTTAACTAGCTAGTCATCGAGTTAGTCAAACATGGCTCTGGTCAAAAGACTACCAAATAGTAATCAATCCAATCCCATAAAAGTGCCCCGTTGAGACCGTCCCATACAATTTTTTTATCCTAGAACCGTGAATCATGATTTCTTCATGGAACTTATTATTTTATTGCAAGTGGATAACAGGGAAAGTAATCATAATTCACATGCCTTAATGATCATGATATAAATGCATGTACATGCATGTTCAATCACCATTCCTTCTGTGTATCTTCACCACAGAGAAGAGAGAATTAATGGAATCACCAGAAGCTGACCATGAGGCATCGCTGAGACTAAGAGGCCAGGCAGAGATATGGCGGCACATGTTTGCCTTTGTAGACTCTCTGGCCTTGAAGTGTGCTATGGAGCTTCAAATACCAGATATTATACACTCTCATGGCGCCGGCCGACCAATTACTTTGTCCCAAATAATTTCATGCATTGACAACGCACCCTCCCCTGATATCTCCTACCTCGAACGCATCATGAGATTGTTGGTTCGCAGAAACATCTTCTCCATCGATCATCCATCAGACGGTGGAGAGCCTCTCTACGGACTAACCCACTCATCAAGATGGCTTGTCAACGGCTGTGATGAATATACCAACCTCAGTGCCTTGTACTTGATAACGACTCATGCATACCTGGTGGGTTCTTGGAATTTCATCAGCCAATCCGTCAAAGAAGGTGGCATGGCTTTTGAAAAGGCATTTGGCAAGAGTGTTTGGGAGTTGGCATCGCAAGATAATCGGTTCAACAAGTTGTTCAATGATGGCATGGCCTGTACGGGCAGGATTTTAATAAGGGAGATGGTTGCTGGATATAAAGATGGATTTGATTGCTTGAGATCACTGGTTGATGTCGGAGGTGGGATTGGAGGTATGATTTCTGAGATCGTCAAATCCTATCCGCACATCAAAGGTATCAACTTTGATTTACCACATGTCATCGCCACAGCACCTGTCTACGATGGAGTCTCCCACATTGCAGGTGATATGTTTCATCAAATTCCAAATGCTGATGCACTTTTGTTGAAGGTAATTGTATACTGCACTATCTTATGCATATATATAGGTTGTTCTGTAATGTTACATAGTCAAACGAATATTAATTTCTCTGTGGATGATGTTAATTACTTGGTTTTCTTTTTTCTTTTTTTTTATTAAAAATACAGTGGGTTTTGCACGATTGGGACGACGAAGCTTGTGTGAAGATTTTGAAGAACTGTAGAAAAGCCATAGCAGAGGAAATTGGGAAACTGATAATTGTAGATGTGGTTCTGCAACCTGATGGGAATGAGGTGTTTGATGATACTGGTTTTGCATTTGATTTACACATGATGGTCAACAACCCTGGTGGAAAAGAGAGGACTGAGCTTCAATGGAAAAAATTGTTTGAGGAAGGAGGTTTCCCTCGCTACAAAATCTTCAAAATTCCAGCTTTACAGTCTATTATCGAGGCCTATCCAGAGTGACATCAAACTACTCTTGTTGTTTTGAATCCAATTTAGTCGACAGAGAGAAATTTAGTCCAACTGGTTGCTGTATGCAACTAGCTAGCCTAAGGAATTGACTAAATTGGTAAATAAATATATGCATATTTTATGTTCTATTTGTTTTGTAATCTGAATATATATATACCATTTTGGTGTACTGGATGCCTAATATTGGGACCTTTTTCAACTTTGTTTAAGTATCTACCTTTGAAAAATAAAATTTTACTTAAGTTCTGTAGCAATTAATTGTCGAATTTTTTTTTTGAGAAGGGATCATACTAGATTTGTACAGTTATTGACCAGTTAAAACCTATTAAAAAAAATTAAAAAATTAATTAATTTGTGATCTCTCTACTAACTATATATCCAACTAGTAATCTAGTATACACATTTTGTATGATAGCAAAATCCTTACTGGTATCCAATCTTTAACCCGCTTATCAAATTTTCCTGATAAAAAACATCGATACTTTGTATAAATCGGAACATTAAAATTTGATAACATGAACCATTCCATTGTTAGGAAATACACAAATTCAATGACAGAATCAAATCACACCAAAAAAAAAATTAACAAACATCAGATTTTACATGGTTTGACATAAATCTACATCCGAGGAGTGCACCAACACTCAACTTCCATTATCAAATCATTGTTTATAATATAAAACAAATTCTCTCTCTCAATTTGGCATTATATTGTTTCTCTTTGGTAATCTAAAACTATTAAATTACAAGGGTATATATAATAAAAGTCTTTGGGGTAAAACTATCTCCTAAACAAAATAGGAATCATCTCTTGAATAAAACATTAAACTTAAATGGGAACTCGACCCTAGCGCCATATTAATTATTTAGGCGTCACAACCCAATATCATTAATAACTTAAGAAAAAAATTAAGGTTGTACATCCATCATTAGGTTTAGTGATGTACACATTCCCTTCCCCTCTTGTGATGGAGGTCCAAGTCCCACTATGTGTATTTATTGACATCTATGACTATGAGTAGATTTTTCTCTATTATTTTGAGAGTACATATTTTTTGATCGTGGGGATATACATCTAGAATTTGGATCCTGTTTGACTGATTTTTTTATTGACCCCACACAATATCATGATATATAAGTATAATGAGTGTATTGTTATAATATGATTGGTTTCAGAAACCGCTTTATCAACAATCAATAACATATTTTAAAAAGATTAGATTCTGTAAAGAATTCAAATCCAATCCATATCTCTTCGTTAATGAAAATATATATTTTGACAGCTAATGTTGTATTTAATATGATTTGGATATAAGATTTTTTACAAAATGAAAGGGGGAAATTAAGCTTGGATAAATGAGACATAGATACTGTCGGTACATCCACCCAATCATATCATGACACGTTAATCAAGTTGTTGCTATCAACAAACGTCTTTCTCAAATTACTCATTTTCATTTAGGTGACAACAAAAGATTTTCTTCATCTACCCTGGTGTTTTTTTAGGGGATACTATTAAAAACTCCCTCTAGCTTGTATTTTTAGCCAAAAATCACCCTCTAGTTTCATTATTGACCAAAAATCACCCTCTAGTTTGATTTATTAGTCAAATGCCACCTTCCATTAACTTCCGTTAATATTTCTTACAAATATACCATTTTACCCTTTGTATTCAAATTTAAACAAATACAAAAAGGTTTTTAAAAAATTAATTAAAAAATATATCTATACCGGAATACAAAAACAAATAACAATATTTTTTATAATTTTGTTAATAATAAATAATAGAGATTAGGGTTTTGTTAATATTTTTTAATTATTTATTTTATTTTTAAATTGTTTTTAAATTTTATCAATATTTATCAAAATATAAAATTTACATATTTTTTTATTCAATTAATATTAAATTTTTAATCATTAATTGCCATTTACTATCTTACCCTTGTAACCTAATAGAAATTTTTTAATTTTTTAATGGAAAACTAACGGTAGGGAGGTTTTTGACTAATAAATCAAAAAGTAGGGTGGTTTTTAGCGAATAACTAGAGGGTGGTTTTTGGCTAATAATGAAACTAGAGGGTGTTTTTAGCTAAAAATACAAACCAGAGGGGGTTTTTTAATAGTATCCCTTTTCTTAGATATATAGTGGGATCTTCGTCTTCCTCTACCTTTTTACCTGCTGCAATAATTGTCTATTAAAATATTTCGATTAATTTCTACTATATTTGTCTGCTTAGAGGGTAGTGTTTGTTTTTAATTTAGGGCAAATTACACTGAATCCCTTGAGGTTTGAACAAGTTACACTTAGATGGATAAGTTTCTTTATTATACACTAACACCCCTAAATGTTAAATTTGACTTTTAAAATACCTAAAATACCCTTAGTTATATTATTTTACACTTTATTTTTTTTACCTTTTAATTAAACACTTTATAAACTTTAATAAAATAAAAAAATTAAATAAAAGATATGATTCATTAAATAAATAAATAGTTTAAATAAATAAATAATTTTTTTAATTAAATAAATAAATATTTTGAATAAATAAACAATTTTAAAATAAATAAATAGTTTTAAAAAATAAAATAAATAATTAGTTTAAAAATAATAATAAATTTAAAATATAAATAAATAAGTGAAAAACTTAAAAACATTAAATTGTTTAAGGATATTCATTAATATGGACAAGAAAAGCTCCAAATATCTAAACTTTTGCTGTAAAGATGATGGTGAGAGAAGCTTTAAGGTTCCCAACACTCTTTAAATATTTAGAGCTTATATTGTCCATATTAATAGACATTCTTAAAAAAAATTAATTTTTTTAATTTTTTCACTCATTTTTTAAACTATTTATTTATTTGATTTTTTAAAAAAAAATTATTTAATGTTTTAAATTATTTATTTACTTATTTTTTAAAAAAATATTTATATATTTAATTTTTAAAACTATTTATTTATTTAATTTTTTAAACTATTTATTTTTTTAAAACTATTTATTTATTTAATGAATCATATCTTTTATTTAATTTTTTTTTATTAAAGTTTATAAAGTGTTTGATTAAAAGGTAAAAAAAATAAAGTGTAAAATAATATAACTAGGGGCAGTTTAGGTATATTTAAAGTCAAATTTAAATTTTGGAGGTGTTAGTGTATAATAAAGAAACTTATCTATCTAAAGCTTTGTTTGGTAAGATGGAAAGATGGATGGAGGGAGGGAGAGGGTAGAAGGGAGAGGGATGGGAGGAGAGCTCCAATCCCTTGTTTGGCTGGAGAGAAAAGAGAGGGGATAGGAGAAGATGAGGGAGCTCTCCTCCCTTTGGGCCCACCAAAACCAATCCCTCCAATTATGGAGGATGAGAGAGGGAAGGAAAAAATGGAGAGAAATTACAATAATGCCTTCCAATTTTTTATTAACCTCCAATTTATTAAAGGGCAATATAGTAATTTTATAAATTATATACCAATCCATCCATTCAACCATCTTTCAATACCAAACAACACGAAGGATTTATATTATCCTCTTCATCCCTCCTACTCTCTCTCCCCCTAAATCCATCAATCTCTCATACTCTCTCTCTCTCTCTTTTACCAAACATAGTCTAAGTGTAACTTGTCCAAACCTCAAGGGGTTCAGTGTAATTCGCCCTTTAATTTAAGGTTGATATTATTATTATTTGAAAGATCTTCTCGTATCTTTGTAGATCTCAACAAAACTTCCTGAAAATTAGCTAGATAATGACTAAAAAGAATTAATTAATTAATTACCTAACTAATTAATACTTAGCTTTGGAGTTAGCAGATGCATTATCCAAAGTAATTGACAAGATGAGGTTTTGAATGTCATAATCTTGTATAACAGACATAATAACATCATGAATATTTTGTGCGGTGTGTGAATAATCTATGACACACAAACCAATGAGCTTTTTTTGTAAAATCCATTCAGTGTTTACATAGTGTTCAGTGACACATAAATAATCTTGTTTTGAATGTTCACTCCAGATGTCGGACGTTAATGCAATTGAAAAAGAAATGTTTTGCAATTCATAAATCAATTAAGTCCTACGTTTTTTAAAAGTACGAATCAAATCGCTCCTAATTGTGTTTCTAGAAACAAGGATATATTGGGGGTTAAAAACATTATTAATAAAATATTGAAAATAGGGGTTATCTTGAAAACCTAGGGGTTATCCATTTTCATTTTTTCAATTTCTTCCAAAATCTTCTCGAACCCAGAAAACACAAAACTTTGAGTTTGGAAATTGTTTTTCAATTTCGATCTAAATTTTGAGTATTATTGGTAAAGAATCATGAACTACATAAAGTTATATTTGTTGTCAAATAATTATCAAGAGATGATTGAATATGGTTACCATTCATGTGATTCTATTGGTTGGTTTTTCAATTTTGGAAAAAAAATATTCAGTCACTAAAATAGTGGGAGAACAACTAGAGAACTTGAAACTTTGAAGAGAATGGATTTTTACACCGTCAAAAAAGAGACAAAAAAAGGTTTTTATTTTTTTTTAGACCGAAACGATTGTGTTTTGGTACCGGATGGGACAAAAATTAAAATGAAATAAATCTTGACGATAGATTTTGTTAATTTGTTAAAAAAGTAGATCACGGTCCCACATAACATCTTTGGGCCACCATAATTTAAAAAATATATATAGTCATTTTTTTTTTTTTTTATATGTACCGATAAAACTTATATCAATGCATCGCATGTGTATCATTGATTATAGGGAAGTTTTGAGAAATGTATATACTTTGAGTTAAAATATATAAATCTAACCGTCTGTGTCCAACGCACTGATAAAATTATATTAGTACGTACAAAATTTCTATATTATATATACGTATGGTCTGCTCTTTATGGAGCATTATAGTATGAACTCCCACGTGATGGTGGGTCTATCATTCTTTTGTCTTTTCTTTTTCTTTTAGTGTACCTTTTCTTTCTTTTTCTTTTTTAATGAAAAAAAATAACATTACCAACTTACTGTATCGTTTAAGTTTTAATTAAAATAGAATAAATATAAATTTTTCTGAAATTTGTTCAACTTTTTTCAGAATTACAATTAATCACTTGAATGATAATGTAGATGCATGTCACATGTATCAAAGTTAACACCTCACAAATATAGATGCAAAATATGATACAAGTTCAGTTGTCTAACAATATTATATGAAAATTATATAGTACTTTTTTTACCTGAAAATTATATGGTAATTATTACAAATCAACTAAACATATTATAAGTTGAATTAGAATTTAACTATTTTTATTTTTTTTAGCTTAGTAGATTAAACGTAAAAACTCAATTATTTTACCGCTATCCAATTGATTTATTAGTAACGAGAGACGAATTACTATGTTAATGATATATAAAAAATATTTAATATCAAATATGTATTGTTTGAATATTTTACTTATTTTTATTATTTAAAATGTTGTTGGCACATCAAATATTGAACCCTTGAAAAATATAATATAGTTGCACATTCTGTTTTTTTTTTCTTTCTTTTTAAGCAATATATTACCTCTTTAACTCAACCGTGAACAACTCCACTTTTAAGATTCAAATTCTACCACATGAATTTTACATTAATCTTGTGTGTAAAAAAAAATCATAGTTTACATACATGTGA
This sequence comes from Dipteronia sinensis, assembly GCA_033220585.1. Taxonomy (NCBI): domain Eukaryota; kingdom Viridiplantae; phylum Streptophyta; class Magnoliopsida; order Sapindales; family Sapindaceae; genus Dipteronia; species Dipteronia sinensis. The sequence goes on from CM065645.1 coordinate 40,134,773, forward strand.
AATTCTATCACATGCATTTTACAATCTTGTTACCCACATTTCATTATAAATTTCATAGTTAAAATTTTTTTTGAAAAAAGTACATATATAATCTATTTAAGAAATAGATTCTTTTTTTATATATAAATTGGTTTCTTTCTCAAAAATAAAAAACATCACTTTAGCGGTTGGTGCCGAGACTGTTGACAATTACGGACAATCGCCGGAGAACCACACAATACCCTTTAATCATTGAATTTTAATATCATAGTATGGGCCCCATAATCACCAATAAAAATGGTGCATGCATTGCAATCAATCACTCTTTCTCTTTCTTTTGTTTTATTGGTGGGCCTCAAATAAAAGCAAAATGTCTCCTTCAAATATGAACTGTGTTTGGTGTTGCCTTGCTAGGTGGCTAGTAATTTTCATGCAGTTTCCTTCGGTGCTTGGATTTTCCTGTTTTTACAGATTGCTTATTTTGATTAAATGAGAGAGGATTACAAAAGAAGAAGATATTTGCCGATATATAGCTTATACAACCTTTTCTCCTCAGGCTAAATTAATAAGTTTACTGACTTATTTTACCTATTTTTTGTTGTAGGGAATAATTATTTTAACTTTTTTTTGAAACAAAAGGAATATATACTCCTTTATGTATAAATTATTAAGTGTAAGATCCCACACAAAATATTCGTGCGGTTTCATTGATTCCAATCGGTTGGAATCAGTGAAAAAATAATTATACTGTTGGAATCGGTAAAACCGTACGAAAAATTCGTACAGAATCCCACACTAAAAAGTTACTAATTTCTTATGACTTTGAATTAGTCCAATTATATTTGATTAACCAAACACATCTCAATAATATATCAATAATACTACTTTGTCCAAATTTCGTGTTAAAATGATGTGGCAATATTATAATCCATTCATTTAAATTGTATTAGATTTGTATAATTTAAATGAATGGATTAGAGCGTTGATACATCATTTGGACATCAAATTTGGATAAATTAACATTACAGATAATATATAAGATATGCTTATAACTTTGGATGAGATGTGTATTGAAAGCTATGTGGAAATTGTTAACCGCATGAAATTAGTATGGCTTCAAAAAAATTGTATAATTTAGTATGCATTTTTTAATATTAATTTAATTAAAGGTGTTATCTATAAATATGATTTAGACATCCATATTTTATTAAAAAAATTAATCACTAAAATACTCCAACACCAATTGACCAATGAAAAATTATTTTTATTAAAAAACAAATCAAATAATATATGAACCCATTATATTATCCACGTACCCATCATATCTTCAATTTAATAATCTTCAATTTAATGAACTCTTTATTTAAATAAATGTATAAAAAACCCTAATTCTATTCTAAGTAATCAAATTTTCTTAAGCTGGATTAATCGATTTATCCCGGTAATAATCATAGAGATCACCAATTTTATCCAAAGAATGATAAAACGTTAGGATTCTCCTATACGATTCTTTGGGTTTTATGATAATTGCTGCAATGCTGGTTGTTGATCAAAATTTGATCACTTCAGCTATTGTTTTAACAAATATTGTTGGTTATCAATCACACCATCCTCCAGTTGTCTTTTGACAAATTGATAGACAATGATATATTGTTGTCTGTCGATAAACTGTTTGAAGACGGACCCAGAAATTTTAACGAGGTGGGGCACTTGAATAAAAAACAATTATTTTAAAAAAATTAATGAAAATTTAAAATCATAGTAAAATGTGTTTTTTTATATATAAAAAATGATGGTATAATGAATTTTTAATAAAAAAAAATAGAATACTTACTCGAAATGAATTAAATAATCTTACATTTAAAAGAAATAAAAACAAGAAACAAAATATTTAAAAAAAATAAACAATAAAAAGAAAAGCAACATGATCAATGAAAAATTATACTATTTATGCGTAAAAAAATTAAAATATAGTTTTATAATAAAAAATTTGTTTTGTATTTATAGTGAATTCACTTTAAATTTATACAAAAATAATTGATTAATAAATACTACTAGAAATGTTTTTGAATTGTTTTTTCTAATTATTGATTCTAAATAAATTAGAATAATAAAATAAAGAAAAATATAAAGGATAAAATAAAATAAATCATAATAATAGATGAACTATTTTAATATAATAAATTTAAATTTGAGATTTTAGGGTTTATTGATTGGATGTGTTAAGTATGTCAAACTAAAAATATTAGAAATAAGAAAATTTCAAAATAATAATAGGTAAGATAATTTACTATATAATAAAATTGAATTAAGTAAACCACAAATTAAGAGTAGTTAAGAATTTAACAATAGAGGGAAAAAGAAAATGGATTATTTTGTTGTAGAAGAAAATGGAAATTTGAGAGAGGAATTGGAAACGAGTTTAAAATAAAAATAGATATTCAAAGATATTTGTTTTGCTTACTCTGAGAATTGAACCAATGACTAAAACTAAAAAAAAAACAAAAACAATAAACCAATAGTCATGTGTAACAACATATGTTATGATGTTATCTGTGATATATATATATATATGATTTTTATTTTTAAAAATTTGAGGTGGAATACGGGTCCCACCTGATCTATATGTGGGTCCGCCTAAAAAACTACATGTAGAAATGAAAAGTTGTCTATTGTAACTATTTTTGGAAAAAAATAATAATAATCCTCTTTATATTCAAAAGAAGTATAATATTAGATATATGTTTGTACATTTTTCAACTTATTAACATGGCGACAGAAAAAACCTCTGAAGAGCTGCTAAGAGGCCAAGCCGAAATATGGCAACACATGTTCAGCTTTGCGAACTCCATGGCATTGAAATGCGCTGTGGAGCTCCGCATAGCTGATATCATACACTCTCACGGTGGTACTCCAATCACCTTGTCCCAAATAGCTTCATGCATTGACAACTCACCCTCTCCTGATATCCCCTACCTGGCCCGCATAATGAGACTGTTAGTCCGCAAGAACATCTTCACCGTTCATCATTCATTATCGGACGGCAGCGGTAGTGAGAGTACTCTCTACGGGCTGACCCACGTTTCGAGATGGCTTTTACATGGCTCTGATCTAAGCCTAGCGCCAATGATTGTGATGGAGAATCATCCATGGACAGTGGCTCCATGGCATTGTTTTAGCACGTGTGTTAAAGAAGGTGGCACGTCTGCTTTTGAGAAGGCTCATGGCCGTGATGTTTGGGATTTTGCATCACAGAATCCTGAGTTCAACAACATGTTCAACGATGGTATGGCCTGTACGGCCAGGATCATCACAAGGGCGATCATGACCGGATACAGAGATGAGTTTGGTTGCATAGGATCTTTAGTTGATGTTGGAGGTGGGACAGGAACCATGATAGCTGAGATTGTGAAATCACATCCGCATATCAAAGCAACCAATTTTGATTTGCCACACGTGATTGCCACAGCACCGTTGATTGATGGAGTCTGCCACGTTGGAGGTGACATGTTCAAGGAAATTCCTAGAGCTGATGCAGTCTTCATGAAGGTGACTTCGTGTTTATTAATCATAAATCTCTAAAGAAAATTTAATTCTTAATTTATAGACGTGTCATAATATATTTAACTTCTTTAAATATAAAATTTCCTTAAATATAAGAGTAATGTTAGACAATTCAAAAATTTAGTTCAAATTTCAATTCAAATAATATGGTAAGTAAGTTGTCATCATCGAATATAATATGAGATAATTTGGTTAATAAAAAAACCACTTGCCACATTATTTGGATTGAAATTTGAACAAATTTTTTAGGCTGCATAGCTAATATTAATGTAAATATAATTTAATTCTTAATTTATGATTATAGAAGTATAGTAATATATTTAACTTCCCACATAATGAATCACTATCATTGGTAGTAGCTGTGATCTAATATATTTGTGTCTGGTGCAGTGGATCTTGCATGATTGGAGTGATGAAGATTGTGTCAAAATTTTAAGAAATTGCAGAAAAGCAATTCCTGCAAAAAGTGGGAAAGTTACAATTGTTGAAATTGTTCTACAACCAGATGGAAATGGCACGTTTGATGAGATAGGATTGGTATTCGATTTGTTGATGATGGCACACACTTCTGGTGGAAAAGAGAGGACTGAGCTTCAATGGAAGAAATTATTAGAGGAAGGAGGTTTCCCTCGCTACAAAATCATTTCCATCCCTGCTTTACTATCCATTATCGAGGCATATCTAGAGTGATATATTGATTTCTTATAAATTTAATTAATTATTGTTATAATCAATTATGTAAATGTATGCTATCTTATAATATTAAGGGACTCTTTTTTTGAGTGAGATGATCGTATCACATCATTTATATATATCATATTATTCATATGTACTATAAAATATCATCATGTACGTTTATATGAATGTATCACATCATTCATATATATATCCAATAAAATACCGTCACGTTTGTTTATATGAATATAAACATAATTCATAGAGTTCCTTTTGTTTTAAACAGTGTCAAATTATGTTGGTGACAATACTCTGTTAATCAATTTCCTTTTCTATTTGATTTAGTAAAGTTATAGATGTCAAATTAAATATACTGCCAAAACAGGGTCTTTTGCCCGTATTTGGGGTGCTACAAAATACAAATACGGCTGTGACAAAAGGTCTTATCGCAGATGTTGCAAACAAAAGCATTAAATGATTTTAGGAATTAAATTAGAAAATGAAATTAAACGATAAATTGTGACAATCTAAGAAAGTTGTTGATAAGATTATTTTGTTAAAAATAAATAATTTTAGTAAAATGTAAATCATTATTAAATTAATTTTGAATTTTTAGCTTTTAAATGACATTGTATTACTTCAAAAGTAACACTGCAAATCGCAGTACATAGCCATTGGCTAGTGTAATCAAGAAAATCAGTTAGCCTTAATACGTAGGTAATTTCATAACTGCGAATCGACAATCACTCTCTTGAGTCTACTCGTGATGTGTCCGAGTTAGTATGCTATTTTTTACACTTAGTTAACTCGTGATGTGTCCAACCACGACACGGGTCAATTCAGTAAATTAATATTCACCATGAGTTAACTCGTGACGTATCTAGGTATGTCTCAACTCACAAGTTAACTCGTTAGTCACCCGAGTCACCACGATATTGAGTTAGTCAAATATGGCTTTGGTCAAAAGACAACCAAATAGTAATCAGTCAAATCCCATAAAAGTGTCCCAATGAAACCGTCACATACAATTTTTTCTCCTAAAACCCGTGAATCATGATTTATTCATGGAACTTATTATTTTATTGAATAATTCTAGACGTCTTATTTTTTTTTTAATTCTGTTCCAAATGATGTGGCACGTGAGGCGTCAATATCTTATAAATCATGAGAGATGTGATGTTGACACTTCACTTACCACATTATTTGTGATAGAATTCGGAAAAAAAATGGAGACGTCTAACATTACTCTATTTTATTGCAAGTGGATAACATGGAAAGCAATCATAATTCTCATGCCTTAATGATCATGATATAAATGCATGTTCAATAACCATTCCTTCTGTGTGTCTTCACCACAGAGAAGAGAGAATTAATGGAGTCGATCACCAGAAGCAGACTATCAAGCATCGCTGAGACTAAGAGGCCAGGCAGAGATTTGGCGGCACATGTTTGCCTTTGTAGACTCTCTGGCCTTGAAGTGTGCCATCGAGCTTCAAATACCAGATATTATACACTCTCATGGCGCCGTTCGACTAATCACTTTGTCCAAATAATTTCATGCATTGACAACGCACCCTCCCTCGATATCTCCTACCTCGAACGCATCATGAGATTGTTGGTTCGAAGAACCATATTCTCCATCGATCATCCATCAGACGGTGGAGAGCCTCTCTACGGACTAACCCACTCATCAAGATGGCTTGTAAACAACTCTGATGATGAACATACCAACCTCAATGCCTTGTGCTTGACCGAGACTCATGCATACCTGGTGGGTTCCGGGAATTTCCTTAGCCAATCCGTCAAAGAAGGTGGCATGGCTTTTGAAAAGGCGTTTGGCAAGCGCAGTGTTTGGGAGTTGGCATCGCAAGATAATCGGTTCAACAAGTTGTTCAATGATGGCATGGCCTTTACGAGCAGGATTTTAATAAGGGAGATGGTTTTTGGATATAAATATAGATTTGATTGCTTGAGATCACTAGTTGATGTTGGAGGTGGGATTGGAGGGATGATTTCTGAGATCGTCAAATCCTATCCGCACATCAAAGGTATTAACTTTGATTTACCACATGTCATCACCACAACACCCGTCTACGAGGGAGTCTCCCACATTGCAGGTGATATGTTTCATCAAATTCCAAATGTTGATGCAGTTTTGTTGAAGGTAATTGTATACTACACTGTCTTTTGCATATATATATATTGATAATTTTTGGAAGGGCTAAACACACTCAAGAAGACTTCTCTCAGCAACTATTGGGTAGTGAGAGGAATAACAAAATAAAATTGTGAATACAAAGACAATATTTGGGGGAATTCACTTGGCATTTTATTCAACATTTTAACAAGCTTTTATATAGACAATTATAGAAAACTAATGACCAACAAATAAGGACCCATGACTACCACTAACTTTAACATGACCTAATAGTAGTTGCTTGTCCATAAATTAATCACGCCACCAACTAGAAAATAGCATCATAACCCAACATCCCACTACACCAATAAACTAACAAGTGGAGATAACTTATTTGACTCAATCTAAAGACTCATGTGATGCTAAACTCTAGCACCACTAACACATAATCTCTGCATTAATTTTAACTGCAGTTTTGTTGAAGGTAATTGTATACTACACTGTCTTATACATTTATATAGGTTGCTCTATAATATTACATGTTCGAACGAATATTAATTTGAATAATTTCTATGTGGATGATGTTAATTACTTGGTTTTCTTTTCTTCTTTTTTTCATTAAAAATACAGTGGGTTTTGCACGATTGGGACGATGAAGCTTGTGTGAAGATTTTGAAGAATGTCTAAAAGCCATAGCAGAGGAAATTGGGAAACTGATAATTGTAGATGTGGTTCTGCAACCTGATGGGAATGAGCTGTTTGATGATACTGGTTTTGTATTTGATTTACACATGATGGTCAACAACCCTGGTGGAAAAGAGAGGACTGAGCTTCAATGGAAGAAATTGTTGGAGGAAGGAGGTTTCCCTCGCTGCAAAATCTTCAAAATTCTAGCTTTACAGTCTATTATCGAGGCCTATCCAGAGAGACATCAAACTACTCTTGTTGTTTTGAATCCAATTTAGTCGACAGAGAGAAATTTAGTCCAACTGGTTGCTGTATGCAGCTAGCTAGCCTAATGAATTGACTAAATTGGTAAATAAATATATGCATATTTTATGTTCTATTTGTTTTGTGATCTTAATATATATATACAATAATTTTCACATAAGTGCGCACTGATAGAATTATATAAGGACATTGAATGTGAGCCACTCATTTTACATATTTTGACTTGGTATGTATGCACTTGTCAAAACTCTTTTATAAATAAGTGGCTCACATTCAATGTCCTTATATAATTCTATCAGTGCGCACTGACAAGAAAAGGGCTGTATATATATATATATATATATATATAATTTTTCTATTGTCGGTTCGAACTGACAAAAGATTTATCAGTTCCTTACGTGTGAGCCACTCATTATACATACTTTGACTTGGTATGTATGCACTTATCAAAACTCTTTTATAAATGAGTGACTCACATTCAATATCCTGATAAATTTTATGTTAGGACGAACGACAGTAGAAAGACTATATATATATATATATATATATATATATATATATATATATTATATGCCATTTTGGTGTAATGGATGCCTAATATTGGGACCTTTTTCAACTTTGTTTAAGTATCTACCTATGAAAAATAAAATTTTACATAATTTCTATATATAGCAATTAATTGTCTAATTTTCATTTGAAAAGGGATCATACTAGATTTGTACGGTTATTGATCAGTTAAAACCTATTAAAAAAAAAAGTGGTGCTATTGGCACACCCCCTATTGATCTATTTATGCCCCATTTTTTAATTATATAATATTATTTTTTTTCTTTTATTAAAATTACTTAAAGAGACATACAATTTAGGAAAGAACTCTTCTACAAAGTAAATCTATTAAAATCTCATATTCCTTTTCCAAAAAAAAACCAAGTAATCTGTTTCTTCAAAAAAAAAAATTAACTCTTAAACCCTAAAATCTGCTTCTTACATACATCTAAAATATTATGAAAGAGTTTGAGAACGATATCAAGAAAATTGAAGAATTATCTAAGAACGATATCAAACATTTTGAAGAATTATCTGAGAATGACATAAAACAAGAATTGTCTAACAATGATAGTAAGCATCTGGAAACAATTCATTCTTTGAAAATGAGTTTGAAGTTTATTTTTTCTTTAGAATGATATCAAGTTGCCATTGTGTTGAAATACCATGTTATTTTTTATTTTTTCGTTTCCGAAATAAGAAGAAAAAAAACTAAAAATAAAGAAATAAGAAGAAAAAAAATAAATCAATCAATGAATGTGAAAGAGATGTATACAGATACAGAGATAAGAGATAGAGAGATCATATATGGTATGTATTAAGTTTGAAAAATAAGTAAAATTGGTAGTTTTGGAAATACACAAAAAAATTTAATAAAAACATTTAATTTTATTTAATTAAATCAAAATTTTAAAAAGTGGAGCATGAATAGATCATTAGGGGGTGTGCCAATAGCACAACTCTTATGAGTATGAGTTAATTTTTATCTATTATTTTGAGAGTATATATTTTTTGATTGTGGGGATATATATCTAGAATTTGGATTCCCTACCGATATATATTTTAACAGCTAATGTAATATTTATTATCAACGGGATCCGTAAACCTACTATTCGATATAAGATTTTTTACAAAATTAAAGGGAGAAGTTAAGCTTGGATATATGAGACAAAGATAGTATACATCCAACTGATCATATCGTGGCATTTGAAAATATTTTAACAATAGGCCATGTTTGTTTCATAGGATTGGACTAAGATTAGTCCAATCCCAGTCCAATCCTATGTTTGGAAGCAGTAACGTAAGATAAATAAACCCACCAAATTGGTGGGTTTAGTTGTCTTGCGTTACGCACGACTAAATCTTTTTTTCTTCAGAATTTTAATGTACTACCAAAATTAAAAATGCAAATCAAAACCCAGAAAAAAAAACCCAGGCCATGATATTTTGGAAACCTAAAAAAAAAAAAATCAAACCCACAAACATACTATTCTGGAAATCTAACAAAACAAAATCTGGAAATTTTGTTTAACAAAACCCAAAAAATAAGAAAAAGACTTAAGCTTGACTAGAGGTCTGAGAAAGAAGAAGTGAAGAAGAATCGAGACGAAAAAAATGGAGAGAGACTTGATCATGACTTGAGGTCTAAAAAAGAAAAAGAAGTGAAGAAGAACAGAGAGGACGAAGAAAAAAAGGAAAAAAAATGGAAGTAATAAAGAAAGAAGAGAAAGAGATGGGAAGAGAGAGATTAAGAGAGAGAAGTTAATTATACATAAACAAATAGTAGAACAAAACCAAAATGAATTTAAGAATAATCATAGGTATATTTTATAAGTGTTGGTTTACAAAATTCTCAATTTGGTGATTATATCAAAGAAAACAAGATATACAAGGAAAGAGTAAAAAGAGATACAACCCTTGAAGAAAAACTCCTCTAAAGATGTTCTTTGCTTTCAAGCTCGAAATTGGTCCAAAGACCACTCTTTGCTCCTTGCAATCTACTCCAATATGGTGGTAGATGTTTAAAATGAGGTGGTAGAGGTGTATGGTGAGCTCCCATGGAGGAAAAACCTCTATGGAGCTAGTCTCTCGCTCTTATTTTGTGAAAAAGATGGAGAGGAAAGAGATGAGAGAAGGGTGTGTTGGGGTCCCGGTTGTGTGATGAGAGAAGGAGAGAAAAAAAATCAGAATGAATTTATCAGTGAGTGGCGTGAGAATAGAAAAGAGAAAAGAAAGAATGTGTGGTGTAGGAAAAGTCAATGAAATGAGGTGATTGTTCGGAGGTGGAGAGTGGGTAGTCTAGAAATGATGAAAGAGGGAGACAATAGAGAAAGTGAGAAAGAGACATGACTCCATTCATAAAATGAGAGACAAAAACCAATCAACCAATCGAGAATCAAGGGACACAAGACTTGAGGCAAAAGCAAGACAATGACATTTTCGCGGGTGAGTTTGCAGCAACGCGCACCGTTACGAGAATGACCATAACGTCCTCTAGAAAATCCAAAATTACAATCTCGAAAAAGCACTAGAAAGTAGACATTCAGGGCTTTCCCAAAGTAGGTAATGGGAAACATAGTTCGATCTAAGGAGAGAGATATGATCCCCACAAGTTGGGTATACTGCACGAAGATTTTACAATTTCAGTACCCTGAATTCGGGGCCCTAGGGCGCCGAATTCAAGGCGCATGTAACACTGCCTAAATTTGGCTGTCCCAAACCGTAGAATAGGGGGCTGAATCAAAACTTTCTAAAATTGCACTTTTGCCACAAAAGTTCCACATTATTGAACATTAGTCCCTGGTTGAAAAATTACCTAAAACACTTATGAAATATATTAAATACCCGGTTTTACTAGGAAAATGAGCATTAAAGGTGTAAGTAATGGGGATACATTACATGTAGAAATAGACATTATCACTCACCCCCCCTTTCAAGAGGGGTGAGCAAAAATGGACTCGGTTGGGATAGTGAATTTAGCACTCATCGATGAAATTAAGGTCCACGTGGGCGGATTCAGAGAACAATTGTCATATTGATGACATTTTGGCACTGATTCATTGAATAATTAAGGGTGACACTTTTCATTTATTGCCGTATAAGGCTGTAAAAGACTAAAACAAAAGAGAAAAACAAAAGGAAAAGCAGAGAAAGCTTGGATTGAGCTTTAATGGAGAAAACGAGAGCCTTTCAATCTTTGTTTCTTTTCTATGTATTTCATATATGAGTCTCACACAAAAAATGTGTTAATATACAGATAAGAGATTCTGTTGGGACATAGATCTGAGTTGGCCCATCTAGTGGCTCACAATAATCCTGGAAATAAGGTTAGTTAGTTTTGGTGCCAAAGTCTCTCTTAAAGAAGCGCCAAAACTTTCTTCAGTAGATTGGAGGTAGAGAAGATCTGGTGTGTTTAGCTAACTGTAGTTAATATGCATTTGCTCAATCAGTTGCTTTGATATGTCTAACATCCCCCCTCAAACTAAGCTTGGATTTGTCCAAGATTAGTTTGTCTTTCAATAGATTAAATCTACTGATACTAAGAGGCTTGGTTAGAACATCTGCAATTTGAATGTCGTTAGAACATCTGCAATTTGACTGCTAGTTGGAATGTATCTTATATCCAGCTCTTGCTTCTCAACTTTTTCACGAATGAAATGAAGATCCAACTCAATATGCTTCGTCCATGAGTGAAATACAGGATTTTAGCTAAGGAGCCATCACATTATTGTCACACCACAGTATAGGAGTTGAAGAAGGCAACAAACCAATTTCTAATAGAAGATATATCAACCACACAGCCTCTGATGCCGCCTAAGCAAGAGAGCGATATTCAGCTTCACAACTTGATCGAGCAACAACTTTTTGCTTCCTTGAACTCCAGAAAAATAGATTTCCACCAATAAACATGCACCATCCACTTGTGGATTTCTTATCATCTAGATTGCTTGCCCAATCCGCATCCGAAAAACCTTTAAGAACCAAGCTTTTTGATGCTGAGCACGAATTGAAGAACAGATCATTAGTGATTGTGCCTTTGATATATCTTATGATTTGTTTGCAAGCTTGCTAATGCACAATAATTGGAAAAGATAGGTATTGACTCAATCTATTCACAGCATATGAGAGGTCATGTCTAGTTTGAGTCAGATACTGTAAAGCATCTACTGTGCTTCTATACAATGTCGGATCAAAGAATGGCTCGCCATCATCCTTAGTTAGCTTGGCACCAGTGCTCATAAGAGTTGGACAAGAAGTACAGTCACTCATACATGTCATAGCTAACAAATCAATAGCATATTTGCTCTGTGCTAAACATATCCCTTCAGTAATTCCCTTGGCTTCAAATCCCAGAAAATAATTCAACTCACCCAAGTCTTTCAGAGCAAAGTATTTATTAAGATCATGAACAACTTTATAAAGGAGTTGACAATCATTCCCTATCAACAGAATGTCATCTAAGTAAACTAGCAGGAGAATTAAACTTCAATCCCTCTTGAATATAAACAACGAAGTGTCAGCTTTTGAGTTTTTGAAACCCCACTATTCCAAAGTTGACTTCAACTTCTCATACCTGGCTCTCATGACCTGTTTTAATCCATAGAGAGACTTAATAAGCTTGCAAACATGACCCGAGCATCCTTCATTCACATAACCTTCTAGCTGCTCCATATATACTAGCTCCTTCAACTCACCATTGAGAAATGCATTATTAATGTCTAGCTGTTTGATGTCCCATTTATGTAACACATCAAGAGACAATACAACACAAATCGTAGAAGACTTAACTACCGGACTGAAAGTTTCTAAAAAATTAACCCCGGCAGTATGGTGGAAGCCCTTAGCAACAAGGCGAGCCTTGTAACGTTGAATTGAACCATCCTGATTGTGTTTCACTTGAAACACCCATTTGTTGCCAACAACATTCATATCAGAATTCCTAGGCACTAGTTCCCAAGTCTTATTCCTCATCAAGGTTGTGTATTCTTCATCCATGGCAGATTTCCAACATGGATTAGATAAGGCATCAACTACTTTAGTAGGTTCCGTTAGGTGATCAGCAGAAATTCGAATGACAAAAGCTTTAGGCCAAAGAGGTTGTTTTGGATTGAGTGATCATGTTGTGTTTGGAGAGATTAGTGTTTATGTTTGGAGTCTCGTGAGTAGCTGAGTGAGGTAAATCTATGAAGAAAGGAACACTAGATAGTGATGCTAAAGAATGATGTTTAAAGGAGTTACGATGTTGACTTTTTCTCGACTTAGTATATAATTTCCTAGCACTAGACAACATCTCAACAGAAGATCTAGTTTCTTTAGGCAAAATAGAGCTGGACTGATTATGTGACTCCTGAAACAAAACTTTTTAGGTAAACTCATATTCATTAAATGTTACATGTCTATTGATATATAGCCTACCACTATGATGTAAGCACTTGAAGTCTTTGTGACTATCACTGTAACCAAGAAAGAGACATTTTGATGTATGAAACTCAAATTTGTGACGATTGTAAGTCCGCAAAAAAGGAAAACAGATGCAACCAAATACTTTTAAGAAATTGTAATCATGGGAGACTTTGTATAGAGTTTGAATAGGAGACACATGATTAAGTATGAGAGTAGGTAGTCTGTTAATGACATAGACAGCTATGTGACAAGCTTCCCACCAGAAAGATAGAGGTAACTAAGCCTATGCAAGCAATGTGAGACCGACCTCAACTATATGCATGTGCTTACGTTCAGACGAACCATTTTGTTGATGAATGTAAGGACAATGATGCCTAAAATGAACACCAAGCTGACTGAGATAATTAGCGAGAGGCCTATACTCTCCTCCCTAGTCACTATGAACACATTTAATCTTCCTATCAAAAGCAAGCTCAACACTCTTTTGAAATTTAATAAACACATCTTTGACTTGAGGCTTAGACTCTAATGGATAAATCCAAGTGAACTTTGAAAAAGCATCTATGAAATGAACATAGTACTGATATCCTTGTTGTGAGATATGAAGAGAGGGTCCCAAACATTAGTGAACACAAGCTCATGATGAGCTTTGTATACTGTGTTTGAAATTGGGAAAGGAAGCTGATGGAGCTTTTAATGTTGACAAGCATCACAAAAATCTAAAGAAGTTGGGGCAGTACAGGATAAATTCATCTTCCTTAAAACTTGTTTCAAAATAGGAAAAGAAGGGTGTCCAAGCATAGCATGCTAATGAAACAACTCAGAGTTCATATTACTAGAAAAGGTGGTACAAGGTGTTATTTTTCTTACATTGTAACAAGACATATCAGACTTTACACAGAAAGAATTCTCAGATATTGACTCATTTTCATAAGACTTTTTATAGACACAATTTGGATATGGACAACTAGTGCAGACATGACAGTTTTTAGCAGCAAACAAAGCTCTCACTTGTGCACCTGAAGACTTGTTAATACGTGTTGAAAGGTTTAGCTGATAGAGGCCATTTTTCAAGTCCCCTTGCAGTAGAACCTTCATTGTTTCCTTGTCCTTAATCAAACAAGAATATGAGTTAAACTCGACTATAACAACATTATCTCTAGCGAATTGTGATATGTTTAAAAGATTTTTGGTGATTGTGGGAACATGTAAAATATTATTCAGGAATAAGGGACATGTAGGTGATGTATGAGAGGTAATAATAGAAGAACCAGTATGAGAGATATTATGTTTTGAGCCATTACCTACTGTAAGCTTCTTAGAGCCCTGATATCCTACCTTATGTGAGAGGTTTTACACATTAAAAGTGACATGATTCGTGGCTCCACTGTCCATGTACCAAAAGGGATCCATGACTGTGCTAGGAGATGCAAATAATGCATTAGCATTTGAAAATTTTGTGTTGTATTCTTGCATCTGCATTTCATTGGGATAAGGACCAGCATTGTGACTAGCAGCATTGTAACCGGCATTATATTGACTCACATGAGCCTGAAAACCTGAGTTATTTCCTTGACCATTCCCTTGGTGATTTCCTGGCAATTGCATGTTTTGCATACTCAAACCTTGAAATGATTGATCAAACTGTTTGTAGCAAGATGACACAACGTGTCCAGTTTTTCCCCATAGTTGACAAATGAACTTTGAGCCAGGCCTACCACCATTTCTTCCCCTTCCTCTGCCTTTGTAGCTACCTCCTCTATTGTTGTTCCTTCTAAAATTTCCATTAAAAGCATATTGGGCAGAGGCATTGTTCATGTTAAAAGAAATAGCAGTGTTATGCTTAGCCAATCTACTTTCATAGCTTATTAACTGATACAAAACCTCCTGAAGGCTAATCTCATCTTGTCTTCCATTCACACTAACCACTACAATATCATACTCTAATCCAAGACCTCTTAAAACCTGTGATATCAACTCAGCCTCGGTTTATGGATGACCAGCTGCAGCCAGATTTTCACTATGTGCCTTCATTTTTAGAATATAATTAGTCACAGATTTCCTTTCTTAGTATTCTGTATCTCATCCCTCAATTGTAAGATTCTAGCCTTTGATTATTGAACAAAAAGGCATTCAAGAGTCTTACAAACTTCATGAGATGACACACAGTGAGTTACATGACCAAAAATAGTCGCACTTAGAGTTGAGAAAATCCAAAACACAATCAGTTGATCGGCTTTCTTCCAATTAATGAAATCATCATTTTCAACTACTTCTTCATCATTTGATTTACCAGTTTTAACAAATTTTGGAGGACAAGTACCAGTTCCTATAACAAAACTCTCTATATCAAAAGCTCTAATTGCAAGCAAAACTTGTGATTTTCAAAAGAAGTAATTGTTTAGATCAAGCTTCATTGGAAGCTTAAAATTCAAATTTGAAGAAAGTTTAGAAACCTATGATTTTAGCTTCTTTGACCTAGATCGACTGCTTTTGTTTGTTGAACTGGAACCACCATCTGAATCTGAGCTTGAAAATGCCATGACTGTTAATCGTGCTGCTCTGATACCATAGAAGACTAAAAGAAAAAAGAAAAACAAAAGGAAAACAGATAAAGCATAGATTGAGCTTTAATGGAGAAAACGAGAGCCTTTCAATCTCTATTTCTTTTCTATGTATTTCATATGAGTCTTACACTAAAAGTGTGTTAATTTACAGATAAGAGATTTTGTGAAGACATAGATCTGAGGTGGCCCATCTAGTGGCTCACAATAATCATGGAAACAAGGTTAGATCGTTTTGGTGCCAAAGTCTCTCCTGAAAAAGCGACAAAACTTTCTTCGGCGGATTGGGGGTAGAGAAGATCTGGTGTATTTGGCTCATTGTAGTTAATATGTATTTGTTCGATCAGCTATTTTGATATGTCTAACAGGCTGACACTTTGGCATTGAAGGGTGATATTTCACATTTGTCTTCATCTGCCATGATATTTTTTATTTTTTTTATTTTGTTTTGATTTTGATAGTGGGATCTCCCTGTGCGTCTCTGCCTTGTTAGCTGCTGCAATTAATTGTCTATTAAAATATCTAGATTAATTTATACTATATTTGTCTGCTTATTACATAAAGTCTTAGTTTTAAATTTAAGGTGACAACGTGACATCATTATTACATTAAATTAAAAGATCAATCTCTCGTATCTTTTGAGATCTTAATAAAATTTGCTTGATAATTACTAATAAGAATTAATTAACTAATTAAAACCTTAAACCAAATCATATATTATAAAATTGATTATTTGAATACTGATATATATATATATATATATAGTAATATAAAAGTATAAAGCTCTCTTTTATCGTTATCAAATAATCATATAAGTGGACAAGATTGGATTTTGTATTTTTTTTTTTTACTATTGCAGAGCTCGAAAATTTACAGTTGAATTTTTATATGTCGGTAGACACTAACAATAGTAGAGCAAAAAATAGTATGTTGAACGCTCTAAGATCCTGTAAAAAATGATAAGGTAAAGCAGAGCGAGATGGGGTGTCCAGTTGGGGACTCTCCGATGCTTAAGTTAGATGATTCATCAACAAATTAGATAATTTCAAATTAACAATTAAATTAAATAAAATCTAAAGCAAACCTTAAATAAAATTGGTCGAGTCATAGATGGTGTCGTTCGAATAGTCTTATGTTCGCTTGGATTGAACATAGTGTAAACGAGACGAGTCCGTTGTCAAATGAGTTTAAAATGATATGTAAATGTGTGTGCTACGGTCGAGTGGTCTTGTGGAGTGGATGTTGGTCGAATGGTCTTATAGAGGATGAGACTTATCGTATTGGATGTTTATGGATCAGAATTGACAAATTCCCCTTTGCTTTGCGTGGGTGGGTGGGAGAGTAAAGTTGGGAAAGTAAAATTGTCTATCCCCTTGAAATGAAAGGGTTCCTATTATTTATAGTAGTGAAGGAATGATCTAATTGAAATGCCAACCAATCTTTCCTCCAATTTCGGCCCGATATCATGGAGCGAAATATCTTCATTTTATCTTTGAGAATCTCATATATTTGAACTACATGTCACTTATATGAGTTATACACAATGATTTGGTCAATCTTTAGAACCTTTTGAATCTATATTGGGCTTGGCTTTCACTGGGGTTGACTATTTAGGATGTGCTATTTTTGGCTACCACAGCTCTCGTCTTCACAATAGCCTAGCCTCCTTTTTCGCTTTGCTTTCTATTTCTCACCAAAAACACACCCTCAATATTTGCTTTGGCTTTTTTTAACGAAACTGTCTCCAAAGCAGACCCTCTTCAACAATGACTACAAACCCATATATGATTTCTTGTTTCTTGCCCATCACTTTTCAAATGGTTAGATACAAGCTTATAATCCATTTTCATTTTTTCAATTTAATTCAAGAAAACCCAACTTCTTCCAAAATCCAATAAACCTAAAATCTTCTCAAACCCAGAAAACCCAAAACTTTGAGTTTGAAAATTGTTTTTCAATTTCGATCTAAATTTTGAGTATTATTGGGTAAAGAATCTTAAACTACAGAAAATGATATTTGTTGTCAAATAATTATCAAGAGATGATTGAATATGGTTACCATTCATGTAATTCCAGTGGTTGGTTTTCCAATTTATAAAAAAAAATTCCAGTCACTAAAATGGAGGGAGAAGCAACTAGTGAACCTGAAACTTGAGAGTTGAAAGGGTTACTGTAAAAAAAAAAAGGATTTTTACACCGTCAAAAAAGAAAAAAAAAGTTTTTATTTATATTTTATTTTACTGAAACGACAGTGTTTTGGTACTGGATGGGACAATAATTTAAATGAAATGATTCTTAAAGATCGTATAGTTCAGCAGAGAAAAAAAAATAAGTATATCCTGGTCCCACATAATATATTTGGGCCAACGAGATTTTAGAAAAAAAAATATTTGTGGTGTGAGAGATGTGCATGTGGCAGCTTATGTTTGGTTTTGCAGAGTCTGTGCCATTAATGTCAGCTTTTTGTGCAGCATCATAGTATGAACTCCCACGTGGTGGTGGGTCTATCATTCTTTGTCTCTTTTTTTTTTTGTGTCCCTTTTCTTTCTTTTTTTTTAATAAAAAAAATAACATTACCAATTTACTGTATCGTTTAAGTTTTAATTTAAAATAGAATAAATGTAAATTATTCTGAAATTTGTTCAACTTTTTTCAGAATTATAATTAATTACTTGAATGATAATATATATGCATGTCACTTGTATCAAAGTTTAACACCTCACAAATATAGATGCAAAATATGATACAAGTTTAGTTGTCTAACAATATTATATGAAAATTATATAGTACTTTTTTTACCGAAAAATTATTTGGTAGTCATTACAAATCAACTAAACATCTTATATGTTGAATTAGAATTTCATTATTTTTATTTTTTTAGCTTAAAAGATTAAACGTAAAATCTCAACTATTTTACTGATTTTCAATTGATTTATTGGTAAAAAGCGACAAATTAATACATTAATGATACATTAAAAAAAATTATCAAGTATGTATTGTTTGAATATTTTACTTTTTTATTTAAAATGTTGTTGGCACAGCAAATATTGAACCCTTAAAAAAGATAATATAGTTGCACATTTTTTTTCTTTTTATTTTAAGCAATATATTACCTCTTGAACTCAATCCTGAAGATTCAAATTCTACCACCTGAATTTTACATTAATCTTGTGTGAAAAAAAAAACATATTTTACATACATGTGAAATTCCACCATATGCATTTTACAATCTTGCTATCCACATTTCATTATAAATTTCATAGTTAAAAAAAATGAAAAGATGTACATATATAATCGATTTAAGAAATAGATTCTTTTTTTATATATATAAATTGGTTTCTTTCTCAAAAATCAAAAACATTACTTTAGCTGTCGGTGACAATTACGTACAATTACGTACAATCGCCGGAAAACCACACAGTGCCCTGTAATCACTGAATTTTAATATCATAGTATGGGCAGGCTCATGCCCCCCACAACACAAATATACCTTTATATTCAAAAGAAGTATAATATTTGATATATGTTTATACATTTTTCAACTAATTAACATGGCGACAGAAAAAACCTCTGAAGAACTGCTAAGAGGCCAAGCCGAAATATGGCAACACATGTTCAGCTTTGCGAACTCCATGGCATTGAAATGCGCTGTGGAGCTCCGCATAGCTGATATCATACACTCTCACGGTGGTACTCCAATCACCTTGTCCCAAATAGCTTCATGCATTGACAACTCACCCTCTCCTGATATCCCCTACCTGGCCCGCATAATGAGACTGTTAGTCCGTAAGAACATCTTCACCGTTCATCATCAATTATCGGAAGGCAGCGGTAGTGAGAGTACTCTCTACGGGCTGACCCACGTTTCGAGATGGCTTTTACATGACTCCGATCTAAGCCTAGCGCCAATGATTGTGATCGGGAATCATCCATGGACAGTGGCTCCATGGCATTGTTTTAGCACGTTTGTTAAAGAAGGTGGCACGTCTGCTTTTGAGAAGGCTCATGGCCGTGATGTTTGGGATTTTGCATCACAGAATCCTGAGTTCAACAACATGTTCAACGATGGTATGGCCTGTACGACCAGGATCATCACAAGGGCGATCATGACCGGATACAAAGATGGGTTTGGTTGCATAAGATCTTTAGTTGATGTTGGAGGTGGGACAGGAACCATGGTAGCTGAGATTGTGAAATCACATCTGCATATCAAAGCAACCAATTTTGGTTTGCCACATGTTATTACCACAGCACCGTTGATTGATGGAGTCTGCCACGTTGGAGGTGACATGTTCAAGGAAATTCCTAAAGCTGATGCAGTCTTCATGAAGGTGACTTTCTTTTTTATTAATCAGAAATCCCTAAAGAAAATTTAATTAATATATTTAACTTCACTATATAAAATGTTAGATAATCAAAAAATGTAGTTCAAATTTCAATCCAAATAATATGGCAAGTGAGTTGTCATCACCGAACACAACATGAGATAATTTGGTTAATAAAAAAACCACTTGCCACATTATTTGGATTGAAATTTGAACTAATTTTTTGGGTTGCATGTCTAACATTAATGTAAATATAATTTAATTCTTAATTTATGGTTATAGATGTATAGTAATATATTTAACTTCCCACATAATGAATCACTATCATTGGTAGTAGCTGTGATCTAATATATTTGTGTCTGGTGCAGTGGATCTTGCATGATTGGAGTGATGAAGATTGTGTCAAAATTTTAAGAAATTGCAGAAAAGCAATTCCTGCAAAAAGTGGGAAAGTTACAATTGTTGAAATTGTTCTACAACCAGATGGAAATGGCACGTTTGATGAGATAGGATTGGTATTCGATTTGTTGATGATGGCACACACTTCTGGTGGAAAAGAGAGGACTGAGCTTCAATGGAAGAAATTATTAGAGGAAGGAGGTTTCCCTCGCTACAAAATCATCTCCATCCCTGCTTTACTATCCATTATCGAGGCATATCCAGAGTGATAGATTGATTTCTTATAAATTTAATTAATTATTGTTATAATCAATTATGTAAATGTACTAAGAGACCTTTTTTTTTGGATGAGATGATTGTATCACATCATTTATATATATATATCATATTATTCATATGTACTATAAAATATCATTATGTACGTTTATATGAATGTATCACATCATTCATATATATATATATATATATATATATATATATCCAATAAAATAAAGTCACGTTTGTTTGTATGAATATAAACATAATTCATAGAGTTCCTTTTGTGTTAAACAATGTCAAATTATGTTGGTGACAATACTCTTTTAATCAATTTCCTTTTCTATTTGATTTAGTAAAGTTATAGATGTCAAATTAAATATACTGCCAAAACAGGGTCTTTTGCCCGTATTTGGGGTGCTACAAAATACAAATACGGCTGTGACAAAAGGTCTTATCGCAGATGTTGCAAACAAAAGCATTAAATGATTTTAGGACTTAAATTAGAAAATGAAATTAAACGATAAATTGTGACAATCTAAGAAAGTTGTTGATAAGATTATTTTGTTAAAAATAAATAATTTTAGTAAAATGTAAATCATTATTAAATTAATTTTGAATTTTTAGCTTTTAAATGACATTGTATTACTTCAAAAGTAACACTGCAAATCGCGGTACATAGCCATTGGCTAGTGTAATCAAGAAAATCAGTTAGCCTTAATACGTAGGTAATTTCATAACTGCGAATCGACAATCACTCTCTTGAGTCTACTCGTGATGTGTCCGAGTTAGTATGCTATTTTTTACACTTAGTTAACTCGTGATGTGTCCAAACATGACACGGGTCAATTCAGTAAATTAATATTCATCCTGAGTTAACTCGTGACGTATCTAGATATGTCTCAATTCACAAGTTAACTTGTTAATCACCGAGTCACGATATTGATTAAGTCAAATATGGCTTTGGACAAAAGACAACCAAATAGTAATCAGTCAAATCCCATAAAAGTGTCCCAATGAAACCGTCACATACCATTTTTTCTCCTAAAACCCGTGAATCATGATTTATTCATGGAACTTAATATTTTATTGAGTAAAGCTAGACGTTCTAATTTTTTTTTTTAATTCTGTTCCAAATGATGTGGCACGTGAGGTGCCAACATCTTATAAATCATGAGAGATGTGATGTTGACATTTCACGTGCCACATTATTTATGACAGAAGTTAGGAAAAAAATTGAGACGTCTAACATTACTCTATTTTATTGCAAGTGGATAACATAGAGAGCAATCATAATTCTCATGCCTTAATGATCATGATATAAATGCATGTACATGCATGTTCAATAACCATTCCTTCTGTATATCTTCACCACAGAGAAGAGAGAATTAATGGAGTCGATCACCAGAAGTAAACCATCAGGCATCGTTGAGACTAAGAGGCCAGACAGAGATTTTTTTTTTTGAAAAGATAAAGCTTTATTAAGGCCATAAGGCAAAACTGGGAAAGCCCAGAAAACATCAAAACACAATCTGCACTACAACAAAGCACAGCTGACCACGGGCAGCCCGTCAAAACAGCAGGGGCTGGGACAAACAAAGACCCAAACACACGCACAAGCAGGCCAACAAAACAGAAAACAAACAACCTACACAAAGAAACACAAACAAAACACAAAAAACACAAAAAACACAGAGTAGAACACCAGGCAACACAAGGGAGACAAAACAGAACACCCTCTTCCCACCAGACTACCACAAGCAAGAAGGCAGCACAAATCACACATCACCCCATTCCACAAAGTCCCCACAGGAGCCGGATCCCATCTTCGCCAAACTATCCTCAAAGGAATTGAACACTCTTGACTCGTACACAATCTTCATTAAACCAAAAGAGCTCAAATTATTGCGAATATCATAAATAGAGTTGACATGTGCCAAATTCCCAAAATCGCCACTTTTGACCCACGAAACGGAAACCTTTGAATCGCTAACCACAACCACGTCCCGACCTCTAAGCTTTGTGTTCGATAAGCACAACTGAACAGCTTTTTGAATGGCCTAAAGTTCTGCTGTGTTAGAATCAACCATCCCTACACAAAAAGAGAAAATGCACAGAATTTTTCCATTGGAATCCCGCAGCACACCACCAATTCCTGCAGGTCTTGGCTCTCCTCTCGAGGATCCGTCAACGTTAAATTTAAGGGAGTCCACAGAAGGGGGGGTTCCAATCCTTTAATCTTGTGTTCTTTATAATTTTGACATCTATGCAAAGCCCTTTAGGATTAAGAAGCAGGGACTGCAGCGGATCTTGAGACCCTTTACCAAGATTCTTGAACCACCAAACTATCCTAAACTTTACCAACTCCGCCGCCTGCGAAATGCACGGATTCTTGCCTTCGAAGATCAGCTAATTTCTTGTTTCCCAAATGGTCTAGACTGTGGCGAAAAACAGCGAACTACATATCCTCTCAAATTTAGAACCATGACAGAAACTTGTCCAGCTTTCCATCCACTGTCTGATGGTGTTACTAGAACATCTTTTCATATCCCACCACGCCATGCAGGTCAGCCATAGAGAGTGAGACCATGAACAATGGAGAAAAAAGTGGTCAATGGTTTCATTACACTCATTACATAACAGACACTCCATGCCCGAACTTACATCCATCCCACACCTGCGCATGACGTCTTTCACCATCACTCTGCCTCTCCACAGCTGCCACGAGAACACCTCCATCTTGGGGGGGGGGGGGGGGGGGGGGGGGGCAGAAACCTTTCCAAAAGAACTCAGGCACAGCCACAACTTCGGTCTGAACATTCTCTAAGGCTCTTAGAAAAGATCCAACAGTAAACACCTCTTTCGAATCAAACGTCCAAGCTAGAGCATCAAACTCAAGTTTATGAAAAAGGCAACACTCCAGGAATGTTAAAAAGAGATTTCATTGATCTTTTTCGCAATCAAAAGACGGTCGTCTAGTCGGAATAAGCCAAGTCAAGCTCTGATTCGAACCTGACCAAATACCAAAATCCTTAACAGCACCGCTTTTTTTTATCGCCAATACAAAACACCTTGGAAAAGCCTCTTTCAATGGTTTGCCTTCCACTGTGAAATCAGTCCAGAAATTTGCCCTATCTCCTCTACCCACAACCGACACAAACCTATTTCTAATCACCTGAGCTGCCTTAGAACCAACTTTAAATAAGCTTTGAACAAACTTAACAAAATGAGAGACATGTTTGGAGGCATGCCAATCCCAAGACACCATCCCCCGATTGACCTTGTAATTTGAGTAGATAATTCTCCTCCACGGCGCATTCTCTTCCCTTTCAAACCTCCAAATCCACTTTGCTAGCAAATCTTTGTTTTTATCAAGGATTCTTTCTATCCCAAGCCATCCATTCCTTTTGCTTCTGCAAACCTCAACCCACCTCACCGCATGAAATTTTCTTTTGATAGTCTCATCGCCTCATAAAAAACTCCTTTGAAGTTTCTCAATTCTTTGGCCACTCCAACCGGCATTTTAAAAACCGAAAGGAAGTAATTAGGAATGCTAGAAATCACTGCCTTAATCAATGCTAATCTCCCCCCTTTTGACAAGAATTTCCTCTTCCATGGGGGCCAACCTTTTTTCTATTCTATTTATCAAGGGCTCCCAAAAATTCCTTGAGCCTGGTTTTCCCCCTAGCGGAAAGCCAATATATGTAATTGGGAGAGAAGCCTTTTTGCATTTGAAGATGGAAGCCCAATGAGCTGACTCAGTCGCCCTGCCAATACCTACTCTTATCACGCAAGACTTGTGGAAATTAATTTTCAGTTCCGACCCCATTTCAAAACATCGAAACACCCTTTTCACATTGCAAAGATAATCCACTCTAGGTTTAATGAAAATGATTGTATCGTCTGCAAATTGGAGATGAGAAATTTGGACATCATCAAAAAATTCCCCTTCAATCAACTTCAAGGCCGAAGCTTAGGAGAACAAATAATTCAATCCTTCCACAGCAATATTGAAAAGAAAGTGGGAAAGCGGTCGCCTTGTTGTAAACCCCTCTCGACACCAAACTGAGGGGTCGGTTTACCATTAACCAAGACCGACATCAGCGGGGAGGATATGCACTCTTACATCCACCCTCTCCATTTGCCACCAAAACTCATTCCTTCCATCATGAAATCTAGAAAATCATGGTCCACACTATCATAAGCTTTCTCGAAGTCTAGTTTGATTAATAACACCCCCCCCCCCCCCTCCCCCACTTAATCATGCCTCCACCTGTGGACAATCTCATCCGCTATAACAAAACTATCTGTAATTTGACGACTGCTGATGAACGCCATTTGGGCCTCTCCTATGATTGATTTCATAATCTTCTTTAATCTATTCGCCAAGATTTTAGCCAGCACCTTGTACATTGAGCTAACCAAACTAATTGGTGTGTAATCCTTTATCGAGTCTGGGGTGCCAACGTTGGGAATTAAGGCAATGAATACTCTATTTAAATCCTTAAAAATTGCCCTATCTTTGTGAAATTCCCTAATAAAGTTCATATAATCCTCTTTAATTGCCCTCCAATGAGTTTTGATGAACTCTAGGCCAAGATCGTCTGGGCCCGGCGCCTTATTTCCTTCACAAGAAGAAACAGCTAACCAAACTTCCTCCACTGTAAACTCCTCTTCTAAAGAAATTTTTTCAGCTTCCGATAACCTCTTGAAGCGAGGCCAGGCAAAGATTTAGTGGCACATGTTTGCCTTTGTAGACTCTCTGGCATTGAAGTGTGCCATCAAGCTTCAAATACCATATATTATACACTCTTATGGCGCCGGCCGACCAATCACTTTGTCCCAAATAATTTCATGCATTGACAACGTACCCTCCCCTGATATCTCCTACCTCGAACGCATCATGAGATTGTTGGTTCAAAGAAACATATTCTCCATCGATCATCCATCAGACGGTGGAGAGCCTCTCTACGGACTAACCCACTCATCAAGATAGCTTGTAAACAACTCTGATGATGAACATACCAACCTCAGTGCCTTGTGCTTGACCGAGACTCATGCATACCTGGTGGGTTCTTGGAATTTCCTCAGCCAATCCGTCAAAAAAGGTGGCATGGCTTTTGAAAAGGCATTTGGCAAGCGCAGTGTTTGGGAGTTGGCATCGCAATATAATCGGTTCAACAAGTTGTTCAATGATGGCATGGCCTGTACGGGCAGGATTTTAATAAGGGAGATGGTTTCTGGATATAAAGATAGATTTGATTGCTTGAGATCACTGGTTGATGTTGGAGGTGGGATTGGAGGGATGATTTCTGAGATCGTCAAATCCTATCCGCACATCAAAGGTATCAACTTTGATTTACCACATGCCATCGCCACAACACCAGTCTACGAGGGAGTCTCCCACATTGCAGGTGATATCTTTCATCAAATTCCAAATGCTGATGCAGTTTTGTTGAAGGTGATTGTATACTACACTGTCTTTTGCATATATATTGATAATTTTTGGAAGGGCTAAACACACTCAAGAAGACTTCTCTAAGCAACGGTTAGATAGTGAAAGGAATAACAAAATAAAATTATGAAAACAAAGACAATATTTGGGGGAATTCACTTGACATTTTATTCAACATAAACAAGCTTTTATATAGGCAATTACAGAAAACTAATGACCAACAAATAAGGACCCATGACTACCACTAACTTTAACATGACCTAATAGCAGTTACTTGGCCACAAATTAATCACGCCGCTAACTAGAAAATAGCACCATAACCCAACATCCCACTACACCAATAAACTATCAAGTGGAGATAACTTATTTGACTCAATGATGTGTGCACCACACAAGCTTTGATGGTCCAAACCTCCAAGCCAGACGCCACCAAGCTAGTCATGTTGGTCATATAAGAGACTAATTCAGCAGTAGTTATATTTAGTTATATTTAAAATAAATGGGTCCTTGATTCACGTTCATCATGTAGAATGTGGCATGGATTTCGTGTTAATTTATATATATAGAGAGAAAATCTCCCTAAGATAAGAGCATCTCCAATGGTATATATATATATATACAGAAATTTTCAAGTCAGTACGCACTGATAGAACTTTATCGGTGCGTTGAATGTGGACAACTAGAGTTACATACTTTGACTCGAAGTGTATGCACTTGTCAAAACTTTTTCATAATCAGTGGTTTACATACAACGCACTGATATAAGTTATATCAGTGCGCATTGAGGAGAAAATGACTGTATATATATAGAGAAAATCTGCTTGAGATAAGAGCATCTCCAATGATATAAACAAATTTTGATCATCAAAAGTTGTCACATCAACATTTGAGGATTGTTTTCAGCGATTGCTAAATTTGATGATTGTATAGTTCACAATGGTATACTTTATCTAAATAGAAACTTTACTTTACTCAAATCAAAAATCTAATCCCGCCACATTTTTCACTGTTCCCACTCATTTTTATTTCAAGGGTAAAAAAATAAAAAATAAAAAAACTATAAAAGACTAGAGAATGTATATGATATGGAGTATTAATCTATTCATAATGAAAAGACGAATTTTACCTGATTGAAATTTTGGGGGTCGAAACAATGATGAGATACATAGGTGATCAGAGAAAAAAAAAAAAAAAAGTCACTGATGAGAGAGAAATGATAAAATTACAACAAAATTTTTTTGGGCTAAGTTTGTATTTGATGATTGAAAGTCAATCTTCAAATTTGATTATTGGAGAGGCAATTTGATTATTGATAACTGCTATTACTAAATTTTAATGACTCTGTTGGACAGTGTTTTTTGGATAAATAATCAAATTTTGATTACTCTCATACTTTTGAGGATGTCATTGAAGATGCTCTAACACTTTATCAATATGGCCATATGGGCCACCACACAAATCCCAAAATATTATTCTTCACAACCATTTTCTGAAATTAATCAATGTTAAAATTCAAAAGTTAGATTTTCTTTTTCTACAAATTACCCTATCAAATCACAAAAATTAACTGCATTTAAGCATAAAATATATGTATTTTCTGTTTTCTCATTAAACATAAAAATGAGGGAGTCTATAAAGGACATAATTAGAAACTGAAACTATCATGCAGAAACAAAGTAATCATGCTTCTCTTACACTGCTTGAAGAATACAAGTGAAACCATCAAATTTGGATTCTAGTTAGGCAAATTCCAAATCATCATGATGTTTTTGGAGTATTAGTGTAGACAAATGGCCACCTGAAGTTGAATCCCCATGTAATGGGCAGCCACTAGCCAATGTCTTAAAGTTCAAAAGTTTGAGTAGACGTAATTAGGTCTACAAAGAGAAAGTATAGAACTAATAGTAAATCATGTTAGAAACGATTCATTCATGAGCCGATCACTAACTAATACTAATAACATAGGAAATATATACTTACGTTTTTTTTTCAAAGCTGATATACTTATGTTATTCATAGTTTTTATGTACTTCAAAACGACTGATTTTATACCCAAAAAATATATATATATATATATAAATATGAATAATACTATTCACAATCCATCAAATATCTTTTTACATTTCATTTTAATTTTTTTTTGTTTATAAACAATTTTAACCTTAATTTAAAATTACTTAAGAGGACAAAAAAAAAGAGATCTAAAGGCACTCCAAATTAATTTTTTTAGACTCTAACACTATTTTTCTTCAATTTTAATATATGTTTACAAACCCTAAAACGTTAGAAAATTGGCCACACCATGTTTTCTTTCCTATTGAAGGAAAATTATTTGGGTACGTGGGCCTCCCGCCTCCGGCTTCATTGATTTGCTGTCTGAAAAATTATAAATAGTGAGCTTATTTGTTTATTTAAACCATATTCAGATATTTGGCTCCAGAATATTGTATGCATGTGTGGAATAGTTGATAAAAAAAACTGATGTATTCTCATTTAGGGTTTTACTATCAGAGATCATAACAGGTTGTTGCATATGTAGTTGATAATTATAAACAAAGTCATGTTTTTAGAATTATTTTTTTAAATAGTTTCTTTAGAATAGAAGTGTTAAAAAGTTTTAAAAATATATAAATTTTAGAATAAAATGAAGTGTTGATTGTTTTTTTCAATTTAAAGTTTTAGGAATGAGTGTTTTTAGGAAATGAATATCAAAAGGTAAAATTGAAGTGTAATAAGAAAATCTCAAAATATATATAGGAAGTAGATACAGATAGTAAAAAAAAAAAAGATAATTTGCTTTTCTATTTTTAATTTTTTTTCCACCTAAAAAAATTAATGTTGTCAACTTTAGCTTTAAGGTTACAAAAATACCCCTCTGTTTGTTTTAAATTATTTGACTTTGATTTTTCTTGATTGACATGTAACTTTTGTGTTAACCGGCATGTAATTTTATTTTGACGGGTAAGTAACTTTTGTTATGACTTTTTTTTTTTTGAAAAAACTTTTGTTATGACTTGATAAGCAATTTTGCTTTTCATAGCTTGTAACTTTGACTTGGACTGACATGTAATTTTACCACATATTTATTAATCTTTGGATGTTATGCAGGTGACGGGGGCTCTTTCTCTGACGGGGGCTCGTAAGAAAGAATAAACAATGGATCTTGATACAAAGGCTAATAAATAAGTTTTATGTAAAATTATATCAGGGGTTTATAGGTGAGAAGATATACATATATATATATGTATATATTTCTCCTCATGACGAACTGATTTTATTCATATCAACAATTAGAATCACATATTTTAAATTAGTCAAAGTTTTCTTAAGCTTAATCAATGGCTTACAAGTTTCGTCCCAATTTTAAAAGTTCAATTTGATCCTAAGGAGGGAAAAATTTTATATATATATATAGAGAGAGAGAGAGAGAGAGAGAGAGAGAGAGAGAGAGAGAGCCAATTCCAGTCTAAAAACTTGAGGTTTTATTCTAGCATGTTTATTTATAATAATACTACTCAATTGGTGAATATATTAATTAAAAGAAATTAATAATAGTGAAGATAGATTTCCGAAATACATCTTGTTTGACACTTTGAATTTAAAAAACCCACCGTTCAAATGGTGCTCGAGGTCGAGGGAACGAGAGAATTGGGATACAAATAGAATGGGGTATATGTTGTCCTCTTAAGTCATTTAAATTAAGGGTATTTCAGTAAAAACAAATTTTGTTTATTTTTTAACTAACAAATTTTATTAAGAGTGGTGCTATTGGCACACCCCTTACTGATCTATTCATACCCCACTTTTTAAAATTTTGATTTAATTTAATAAAATTAAATGTTTTTATTAAATTTTTTGATTTATTTCCAAAACTACCCATTTTACTTATTTTTCAAACTTAATACATAACATATATGATTTCTCTATCTCTTATCTCTGTATCTACATACATCTCTCTCACGTCCATTGATTGATTTAATTTTTTTCTTCTTATTTCTTTTTTTTTTGTTTTTTTTTTCTTCTTATTTCATGATGGAAACGAAAAAATAAAAAATAACAGGGTGCTTTAACACAACGATATCATTCTAAAGAAAAAATAAATAAACTTCAAACTTATTTCCAGAGAATGAATTGTTTCCAGATACTTACTATCATTGTCAGACAATTCTTCAAGATGTTTGATATCGTTCTTAAATAATTCTTCCATATTCTTGATATTGATTTCAAATTCTTTCATAATATTTTAGATGTATGTAAGAAACATATTTTATGGTTAAGAGTTAATTTTTTTTTTTTTTGAAGAAACAGATTACTGAGTTTTTTTTTTTTTTTGAAAGGAATATGAGATTTTAATAGATTTACTTTGTAGAAGATTTCTTTCCTAAATTGTATGTCTCTTTAAGTAATTTTGATAAAGGAAAAAAAAAAGAATATTATATAATTAAAAAAGTGGGACATGAATAGATCAGTAGGGTGTGTGCCAATAGCACCACTCTTTTATTAAATAGTGGTGTAGAGAGCACCATTTTAGATATCAATAATACCTACTTTGTCTAAATTTGATATATAAATCTGATGCTCAAATGATATGTTAAAACTATAACTCATTCATTTAAATTGTATTAGATTTACATGCTTTAAGTGAATGAGATTATAGTGTTGTTACATCATTTAGACATCAGATTTGGACACCAAATTTAGGTGAAGTAGCATTACTCTTTATATATTTATCCTGAAAGCATTTTCTTTGTTTCTCAAATATGCCCTTGATAAAAAGCATTTTCACTGTACTCTTCCAAAAATTATTAAAAAGCTTTACAAATAAACATATACGGACAAAATGTTTTGTTTTGGTATCGTGATTTCATCGGCATACAGGAAAATTCATGTCATTTTTTATATTTTATAAATTTTCAATTATAAAATATGAGTAATGCTAAATATTTTATCTAAATTTTTTTTTTCTTTCTTAACACATATAATATGTGAGATGTTAAATTCTAAGTTGATATACATTACTGATGTTTTATCTCACCTACTACATATATTCACTCACCATTTGATATTTTAAGTGTCACATGTGTTGAGATGAAAAAGATGAAATTTTAGATGAATATGTAGTATTACTGATAAAATATCAACTATGATAGTTGGAAAATGATAACACGTGGCAAAAATCCAACTCTTGTTCTATTACTGTCCTTACAAGTGTTAGCCTAGGACTAGGAGTGGAGGGATATTGTCACAATTGTTAGGTTTTGGCTCGTATTCTCAAGTGAACCCGATATTAACCAAACGAGACTCAACTGATGTGAAACTTCCTGCAGACGTGGGATAACGTTTGGAAGTTGGAGATGGTGTTTGAGGGAGATTTGAAGACCGAAGAAGAACTGAAGAATCGGATTCCGGAAGGAAACGCGGTACATTCCAGGTGACTTGGAACGGTTTAGGAAGCTGGTGCGCAACCGTGACCCGAATCGTAGTCAATCATAAGCATGCATGGAAAAGGAAATCTTCAGCGGAAAAGGAAAGTAATTCTTTTGGGAAGTTCTTGTGCTTGAAGGAAAAAGAATACTCTTTACAAGAAAACTTGTCATAAATAGGAGATAGTATTTATGTGGAACAAGTAATTCTTGTATGTTTAGGAGTAGGATTTCCTTTTATCTTAAACTCCTTATAGCTAGTATAAATAGACCTTGTAATTAGGTTATTTTGTGTGGAGTCAAGAAACACCATGTAACATCAGAGAGTGGTAAGATCCGGGTGAGAGACCCATGGGAATATCCGGGGAGGGATCCAGGGGAATATCAGTGGATCAAGTTAGAGATCCGTGGGTGATATTCAGGGGAGACCTAGGGGATATTGGGGGGTTCTTTATGAGGATCTTGTGAGCGTTATGAGCGTGGTTTGGGGTTGAGGTGTGAGAGAGAATCCTGAAGTATATGGTTGTAACAATTTATCATATAGTGGAACTTTCTCTGTCGTCCTGACGGCCCGTGGTTTTTTACCCGATTTGGGTTTTCCACGTATATCTTGTGTTGTGATTGGTTTATTTTCTCTCATCTTATTTTTCTGCTATTGACGTTATTAATTGCTATGAGTTATGGGCGTATATTAGGCATGACGCTTCCGCGATCATCGGTTCAAATCCCTGACAATTGGTATCAGAGCCTCATGGTTTGGCGATGGCGTTATTTTTTGTCAAGTCTTTACGGGAGATCGTATGTAGGACTTGGTGGTATTGGGATGATGATGATGGTTGCCTAATATGGGTTTAGCAATGGAGATACGTCTTGAAAGCGGTTTCGAACTCAGTAGGGTTTGATGAAAAGAAAAATAGAGATAGAGGAGAATTTTGGCTTGTTGTGGCAGGTACAAGTCATGGAGATCCAATCTGGGTTACATAAGGCGATAAAAAAAAAACTCTTGTATGCGTATTATTAAAAATTGAACGCTCGAAGTCTCTGGTGGTGGTGTGGGGCTTATCCGGCAAAGCACTCCAGGTTCTAGTAGCAAGTCTTTCACCAGGTATGTGATGCAAGGACAAAAGGTCTTTCACTGGGTTGGGTGATGTAAGGACATGTTTATCCTTTTGGCAGTTTTCCCCACTGGCCATGGAAGAGGATATGTTGCTGCTAGTGGTCCATAATTGTGCACAAGGCATTGGTCAGAAAGTGATGCAAGGTGTATGGTGGACAAAGATGTCAATGGCTGACGAACTCCCTGGTAATCTGACGTGAGGAGTTGCACCACAATTTCAACAGGTTATTTCGACATGGTGCCGGAACAACGAACATAAAAAAAAAATCTTAGGATGGTTCGTTCCTAAGTGGTTATACCTTGTGGTGGGGTATGTTGATTCTCGGTGATGAGAGTCGTGGCTTTGGACAAAGGTCTTGAGAATTCAAGCCAAAGGGGAGAATTGTTAGGTTTTGGCTCGTATTCTCAAGTGAACCCGATATTAACCAAACGAGACTCAACTGATGTGAAACTTCCTGGAGACGTGGGATAACGTTTGGAAGTTGGAGATGGTGTTTGAGGGAGATTTGAAGACCGAAGAAGAACTGAAGAATCGGATTCCGGAAGGAAACGCGGTACATTCCAGGTGACTTGGAACGGTTTAGGAAGCGGGTGCGCAACCGTGACCCCAATCGTAGTCAATCATAAGCATGCATGGAAAAGGAAATCTTCAGCGGAAAAGGAAAGTAATTCTTTTGGGAAGTTCTTGTGCTTGAAGGAAAAGGAATACTCTTTACAAGAAGACTTGTCATAAATAGGAGATAGTATTTATGTGGAACAAGTAATTATTGTATGTTTAGGAGTAGGATTTCCTTTGATCTTAAACTCCCTATAGCTAGTATAAATAGACCTTGTAATTAGGTTATTTTGTGTGGAGTCAAGAAACACCATGTAACATCAGAGAGTGGTAAGATCCGGGTGAGAGACCCATGGGAATATCCGGGGAGGGATCCAGGGGAATATCAGTGGATCAAGTTAGAGATCCGTGGGTGATATTCAGGGGAGACCTAGGGGATATTGGGAGGTTCTTGATGAGGATCTTGTGAGCGTTATGAGCGTGGTTTGGGGTTGAGGTGTCAGAGAGAATCCTGGAGTATATGGTTGTAACAATTTATCATATAGTGGAACTTTCTCTGTCGTCCTGACGGCCCGTGGTTTTTTACCCGATTTGGGTTTTCCACGTATATCTTGTGTTGTGATTGGTTTATTTTCTCTCATCTTATTTTTCTGCTATTGACGTTATTAATTGCTATGAGTTATGGGCGTATATTAGGCATGACGCTTCCGCGATCATCGGTTCAAATCCCTAACAACAATCGCTCCCATGAATATCAATACATCATACATACATAAATGTCATGCAATACTACAATACTGTGTCATCGTATTCATTAGACACTTGTGAATGTGTGATAAGTAAAGTTAATTTCTATATTCATACCGTTAAATGAGATTATCACATTATAAATTGAGATATCGTCTTAACGATATTATTCTCACGTTTGTTTTCTAATATAAGGCAAAAAATTAACTTTTTTTTTATTTCTATTAACGGTATAAGTGTCACCAAATAAAGAAAGGGAGAAACGTCATAGTTGTAACTGTGCTATAGAGATTCCAACTCAAATCTTAACTTTCAATACATAATAGTGTACATATTAGCTAAATAAAAAAAATTGTCATATCATAAGTTGAGACACCAAGCGCATAATATTGGAACTAAGGATGTGACCAGCGGAGGGGCCAATTGGGGTCCAAAACCAATTTTTTAAAAAAAAAATTGGTTAATAGTTTTAATTTTTAATCCATTTAAATAACTATCACGATCATTAATTGTGTCTAAATCTATCTAAAAAATATCTAAAAAATAATTACAACTGAAGCCTAAAACCGTAATATTTAATAATAAATTTATCAATCAACTTTTAACATCATTATCATATTGAATTATTTTTTACTATTAATGATATGTGACTTTCACAATTAAATCATCATTTTCTAAAGAAATATATTGTGCAATTTTTTTTATTTTTTTTTCTATAGTATGTCTTAGTTTAACAATCAATTTTCTGATATGAAAATATAAAGATAGTATCGACTACGTTATCAAATGGAATATTAGTGAATGAATGATCACATGTAGAGAAAGTTATCTTCAATATAATCTATTAGGCTATTTATTAATGATTTTAAAAAAAAAGTAATGCTACCTCGTCTAAATTTGGTGTACAAATTTGTAATTCAAATGATGTGACATCTCTATAGTCCAATTATTTCAATCATGCGGTTCTAATACAAAGAAATTACAGATGTTGCGTCATTTGGACATCAAATTTAAGTAAATTAACATTATTGTTTCTAAAAATTGAACATTTTCAATTATGTGTGAATTGTTTTTGTTGTACATAAACTTCTTTGTGTGATAAAATTCACACAAAAAAATTCATATTAACTATAATTGTTATTATCTTTAATGATATAAATTTCTATGTCTGGATTGGTCATATACATAGTCTGATGGTAGCCACACAACTCAACGAATGTTGATGTCCCAAGTTCATATCTCCTCTCGATCCCCCAAGTTAAAAATACATAAACTGTTATACTATTATCACTGGTATTATATATATAAATATATATATTATTTTACATTTTAAAATATTAGTATATTATAATTTATAATCAAGCCCCCAATGAATAAAATCTCTAGCTCTGCCACTGGATGCGACCATGCGGCTATATAAATATGTATCCTCCTCACGTTATGGAGACAAACAAATTCTCTACTTTGAAGAGAGAGAGAGAGAGAGAGAGAGAGAGAGAGAGAGAGAGAGAGAGAGAGAGAGAGAGAGAATGGGATCAATAGAAGAAGTGAAAGCTGGATACTTGGAAGGGCAAGCAGAAGTATGGGATCTCATGTTTGCGTTTGCAGACTCGATGGCTCTAAAGGCTGCTATCGAGCTTCGCATACCAGACATTTTGCACTCCCATGATGCCCCTGTCACTTTGACCCAATTGGCCTCAGGTATTAGCTCACTCTCTCTCTCTCTCTCTCTCTCTCTCTCTCTCTCTCTCTCTCTCTCTCTCTATTCTGTTCTAAAAATATTTCATGTCTTCTATGCTTAATATGAGTAAATATATCATAATTTTGTATTTATTTGAAACTTGATGAAGAATTTGATAAATATTCTGTTGACAAGGGCGATACTGCAAAAATTGCAAATTTGGTTGACTAAAAAAATAAAGCAAGATAAAGATATATATATATATATATATATATATATATATATATATATATACGGGCCTTCATTGTTTGCCTAAAACGGCTAAAAATATATTAATTAGATGTTTTAAATTTATATAATTAATAGAATGATTGTGATATTTTTGTATTGTTTTTAATCTTCTAAAATTAATAAACATTCATTTAGTTTCTAAAGTAATAGTGCCATGTATTTTCTTTTGTCAGAAATTGACTCGTCTAGTCCAGAAATTTCCTACCTTGCTCGGGTGATGATATTGCTGGTCCGAAAAGGAGTTTTCTCCGAACACCAACCATCAGACGGGGGAGAGCCGCTGTACGGGGCGACCCAAGTTTCCAATTGGGTACTACAAGACGCTGACTTAACACTGGCTCCAATGCTGCTGATGGAGAACGATCCGGTGCAAGAGGACCCGTGGCACTACATCGCCAACTGCGTCAAAGAAGGCGGTGTTCCGTTCGAGAAGGTTCACGGCGAGGACTTCTGGTATTTGATACCCAAAAAGCCTAAATTTGAGAAGCTGTTCTACGCCGCCATGGCGTGTACTAGCAAGGTGGTAATGAGGGCAGTGGTATCAGAGTGAAAAGATGTTTTTGCAAACATCGGATCCCTTGTTGATTTAGCTGGTGGAATCGGCGGAGCCATCTCCGAGGTTGTCAAAGCCTATCCTCATATCAAGGGTATCAATTTCGATCAGCCCCACGTCGTTGCCACCGCGCCTACCTACAGTGGAGTGACTCGTGTTGGTGGTAACATGTTTGATACCATTCCAAAGGCTGATGCAGTTTACATGAAGGTAACTTAATTTGTTCCGATTTTTCCTTTTTAATTATTGATGACTCGAATCCAATCCAGGATATCGCTAGACAAAAAGAAAAAACCAGAATTTCAACTTTAATCAAGTTCTGGTGACCAACCATTAAAATTTTCATTTTATAAAAAGTAAATATAAAATGTAATCAAACTATTTTTTTATACAGTGGATTTTGCATGATTGGGGTGAGGAGGACGGTATAAAGATCTTGAAAAATTGTCGAAAGGCGATACCAGAGAAAACTGGAAAGCTTTTACTGGTTGATTTCATTATACAAGAGGATGGTAACAAGATATTCGGCCATATAGACGTACGATTCGATCTGGTGATGCTTGCACACAACAAGGGTGGAAGGGGAAGGACAGAACAAGAATGGAAGAAATTATTAGAGGCAGGAGGATTCCCTCGCTACAAGATCATCAAAATCCCATCTGTGCTATCAGTTATTGAGGCATATCCACTGTGAATTCTATAAGAATTTGGAGAGATTGTGTTATGATGTGTGGGTCTATGTGGATCTGTTATCTGTCTTGGGATTTTAAGAGTGTTAATAATGGAGCACATCTCTAAGAGCTCCACTATGTTAGTTGTTGATGTTTCTGTGTGATGTGATTATTCCTTGTTTTGTGCAAGGCTTATCATATGTATTGCTATTTAAACTAATATTTATGAAAGTAAATAAAACCAGCTCTTTCCTGGAATTTGTTTTCTGTGTTTTAAAGCATTGATATTTGATCTTAACTAAGTTTAAATAGAATGCATCTGATATCTAATTCACTGTACATCTTCTATTTATATTCATGCATGTTAAGTGGGACAAGGTCACAAGGAGCCTCTCCTTCGTTGATATTTGTGTTGAATAAAATAAATTTATTGAAATTTGTAATTATTCACTGTCATTATTCTTAATGAAGTCTTTATCCGTTTGAGGTCAATACAAGATCATCACATATAAGAGATGAACTAAATCCTATTAGGTGATATATCACATATGAATTAATGTGAATAGTTTATTATAGACGGTCCTTCTCACCTACAAACCCTCTAACATAAGGTATATACAAACCAATTTTTTGTCTTTGGTTCAAAATCCAAATATTGTTATTTATTCTCTCTCTTGACCCACCACTTACATATGGAGTTTTATCCAAAGGTATAAAAACTTAGTTTGTATATGACAGAGGGTTTGTAGGTGAAAAGTGTTATATATATATATATAGTTTTTCTACTGTCAGTTCGTCCTGATATATTTTATATATATCAGGACGAAGAATGTGGACCACAGATTATAGAGAAGTTTTGACAAGTGCATACACTTTGAGTCAAAGTATGTAAATCTAATGGTCAACATTCTTCGTCCTAATATATTTTATATCAGTTCGAACTGACAATAGAAAAATTTTATATATATATATATATATTATGGTGGTTATCTAATGAGGACGTCCTGAAATTATAAGTTAGGAACATTCAATCACAGCCACACATTCGTATTGAGTGTGGATATTTGTTAATGTGAGTTTGTGTGCCCAATGTGTATGGTTGTGATTGGATTTCCTGAAATTATAAAGTCAGGACGTTCTGACTAGAGAACCCCCATGTATTTATATATATATATATATATATATATATATATATTAAAGTATTACATATATAAATTTAGAATTTTGGGAAGAGGAGGAATCAAATCCAGAATCTCATGGTGTAAGTGTGAATGTTTCATTATATAATTGAATGGAAAATGTACTTACTCAAGAATTATTATTTATATTGTCACATGGGGAATATTCTTGCCCATTTGAGTCCACACAGACGTCAAATAAGACTAATAAATTGCTTGGTTGCCCATTAAAGGGTATATTTGGTTCAATAAAAAGAAAAGGAAAAAAAATGCGCGACCAAAAATTGTGTGATGCACAAAAGAGAAATTCTTGCATATCATCACCTGAACAGACCTTAACTGTCCCACTGTCTGAATCATGCAACCACTAAAGAGGAATTGAAAAAAAAAAAAAAAAAAGGGTGAAAGGTGAGCACAATGACTCACTCATTAACTGGGACTGTTTGTAGAATTTTGTATGCAATATTGTTGGAGGGATCAACTGAATATACCTTTGTCTCACGATATAATAACCCAAGTTTGAAGTTTCTTCATTGGCATCATCTCCTTGTTCACATATATTAGAAGAGACTTCATAAACACAATCTCATGTTGGAGGTAACGATAACATGTTTGAGGCCATACCTAATATTGATGCAGTTTTCATGAAGGTATTATTAAGTTTCTTACATCATCTTATACAATAGATTACATGATCTTTTTCTAGTCAGGACAGTCCTTCTATAAAAGAAAAAAAAAATCACTACCAAAGTTACATAATGTTATATGGAATTTCCAAAACTTTATGTAATTTCAATCCTGAATCGATCTGATTACGAAAGTATTAATAGACTTGTCACTTGTTAGATTAAACTATAATTTTATTATGTCATATGATGTCTTCCTCCATCATAAATGGGGCCATGCATCAAACATGCATGGTGAGAAAATTTTGGCAAACCGTCTTTTGTCTTTAAAAACAGGCCTCTGGACCATATTGTCAGAAGTAACATACAACTGTTTTTCTTTGTAATGCATCATAGATTATTCTTAGTATATATTAGAACCCAATCCAGTGGCAACCCAACCTCATAAAAATCTGATATCCATAAGGCATAGGCCCAGATACACACGTCTTAGTCTTGGACCATTTGAAGAAGAGAAAGAACAAATATAAATAAACAAACATATAAAATAAGCTCAAGCTTTGTCTGTTTCTAATGTAAAGATACTCGCTTTGAGATACAGAGGATTCCTTTTGGTAATTTGAGTATATATGTATATTAAGTTTAGTAGATTGAAGAAGAAATAGCAGACAGAGAATGGAATCGGTAGAAGAAGTTGATGAGGAGGGATTATTACTAAGAGGACAAGCGCAAGTATGGCAGCTCATGTTTGGTTTTGCAGACTCTATGGCTCTCAAGGCTGCTGTGGAGCTTCGCTTAGCTGACATTATACACTCCTATGGTGGCCCTCTCACTTTGTCCCAAATAGCCTCAGGTTTTTTTTTTCTTTTCTTCTTTTTCGATTTCTATTTCTATTAATATTATGAACTCATCTTCTATATTACATATGTTTTGATTGAAAAAATATATAATAGATCTTGAAATTGAACTGATTAAAGAAACTAACTATAATATTAGTTTAGGGTTCTTCCTGCCAAGGGGTATTGTGAATTGTGATAGCTATTAGCTAGGGAAATTTTGGGTAGAATTTAGGAATTATCCATATTTTCTTGCTTTCTTTTTTAAACTAAAAATAAGTAAGAAGTATGAACCTAATTAATTTGAACCAAGTCTCAATTTCAAAATTCTAAATGACTTGTCACTTGATTTGTTAATGAAATTTACATATATATAAATATATATATATGGTGAATAATTAATATATATATATATAGTGAGTCTCTCATGATGGATCCCTTATTTTAATTTCGGTAAAGATCTCAATGAAATCACAACAATTTTTATGAATTTTGATCTGAATATTTTTATGGATTATAGGTTCATTGAAATCTACATATTAATAAATTTTGAGAAATTTTCAAATACTAAAACTATTTTTCTTAAATTTTCTATATTTTACCTATTTTTCCGATACCTTCATATTTAACAAAATCGGAAAAAATGGTTCTAGTGCTTGAAAATTTTACAAATTTTATTTATAGGTACATTTCATTGAACTTATTATTCATAAAATATTTCAGTTCAAAATTTATAAAAATCGATATGATTTCTTTAAAATCTTTATCGAAATTAAAATAAGGGATCCTTCATAAGAGACTCACTTATATATATATATATATATATATATATATATATATATATATATATATATGGTAAATAATTTGATAGACACATAACATGAATTACAAACATTTGAGATTTCAAATTTGATAGTTTAGCATGCATTTGTTTTTTTAAATATTTTTTTATTTAAAAAAAATAGATAAGTTTTATTCGAAGTAAAAAATTAATTATACCAATTCAACGGAATTTTGATTATATATTTATATAGGTATTTTTATGAATTTTAATTCGAAGAGAGATATGATCGGTTCATAGGAGTAGATATTTAAACAGGTTTGAAAACCTGTTGAGCAAAACAGTAATGAATTTCACACTTGGTTAGGAATTGACTCATCTAATCCAGACATTCCCTACCTTGCACGCCTCATGAGAATGCTTGTCCGGAAAGGTATTTTCACCGCTCATCCTCCATCAGACGGTGGAGATCAGACTGTTTACGGGTCGACCCACATATCAAAATGGCTTCTACATGACTCGGTCCCAAGTCTTGCTCCTATGGTTCTACAGAACACCGATGCATGGCAACTAGCACCGTGGCAATACATCAGCCACTCCATCAAACAAGGAGGGACTCCTTTCAAGAAAGCTTACGGCTGTGACGACATGTGGGAATTCACTTCTCACAACCCTAATATCGACAAGCTCTTCAACAACGCCATGGCGTGTACAAACAAGATAGTGGTGACGGCATTTCTGTCTCAATGTAGAGACAGCGGGTTCTTCGACAACATCCGATCTCTGGTCGACGTTGGCGGCGGGACCGGTGGAGCGGTTGCTGAGATTGTAAGAACCTATCCACATATAAAAGGTATAAATTTTGATCTGCCACATGTTGTCGCCACAGCTCCTGTCTATGATGGAGTCTCTCACGTTGGAGGTAACATGTTTGAGGCCATACCTAACAGTGATGCAGTTTTCATGAAGGTATTTTTACAGTTTGTTTACAGGCTACTTCTCTGATCAGATCAATCCTGAAAAAATATTTCAGGACCAAAGTTACGGACATAACACACCATGATGTAACTTGTTAGTTAAACTATAATTTTGTGATGCAGTGGGTGCTGCATGATTGGGGAGACGAAGACTGTGTAAAGATATTGAAAAACTGTCGAAAGGCGATACCGGAAAAAGGTGGAAAGCTGGTTCTGGTGGAAATTGTTGTAGAAGAAGATGGTGACAAAACATTTGGCGATATGGACTTGGTATATGATCTGCTCATGTTTGTACACCTAACTGGAAAAGAAAGGACTGAACAAGAATGGAAGAAACTATTGGAAGAAGGAGGCTTCCCTCGCTACAAGATCATCAACATTCCAGCTTTTCCATCCATTATTGAGGCCTATCCACTCTGATTATATAAATTTGTTATAATTTGATGTCAAAAATGTTGGAGCCAGTAGTTTTTGCATATTGTATATCCTTGGAGGTTTGCCCACGTATACATATCATGACAAAAATAAATTATTGCATTTAGCAAATATAATGACGTGGCAAAATTTCATTGGCATTGCGTACCAATTCACCTCTTGAGTCAAAGGTAATGAAGCATCTCTCCCCAATAGAATCGTAAGAGAGATCATAAATCTTTTGTTTGAATTTTAATTGACTTTAAAAAAAATAATTAATGATTTTTTTAATACATTAATTGATTAAGAGTTTTTACTATTAAATACAAAAACTCTACAATTACAAGTTACCACTTCTCAGCTTCGGATTCCAAACCTATTTCCGGATCACATTTCTCTAACATCAGAGAAACTGTATATATTTTTTTTAGCTAAGAATGAGGATCCCATATATAAGGTTATAAATGTGTCACATGGCGTTGTTCAGCTAATAGATGAACAAACTTAGAGAATAGGTAAATAATTCCTAACTTATGGTTCGGGTTCTACTAATGACAAAAAACTTTAAAATATATATATATATATATATATATATATATATATATGGTCTAAATATCTGGATAGCCGGATACTTTAAAAAAAATTATAAATGTAATTTTATAATATTAGAGAGTATTATCTGAAACATAAGGTTTGAAATCCCGACCCACCTGTTTGGATAAGTTCTGACATACCGTTAGGCCCGGCCCACCTGTTTTAAACCCACCCACCCACGTAAGAGCCCGACTTAAATGCGTCTAACCTCTTACCTAACAAACGACTTTCTTCTTCCTCCTCCATTGACATGTCATGTTTGCCGGTTGTTTCAGTTTACTACCGCATCTATGAATCTGAAGATGTCACAAAGTTTCGGTTTTTTTATTATTTATAACTAGATTAAACTTTGTTTTTGATCCATAATCAAGCATTTCTAAATACTTTTACATGAATTGCAGCTATTATATATAAGAAGGAACAATTTCAAACTCACATAATCTATTATCTAACGATCTAATTGCTACTATATATACATGTAATACTTGTATAGTAGCATTAGAGAGCACACTAAATTTTTTTTTATCTTATAACCATTTTATTTGCTGTTTTCTAAGTCAGCCTTATCAATTGATTAACATGAAACGTGTATTATTGGATGGTGCCTTTAAACAATTCTCCAAACGAACTAATTCAATTTACAAGTGCTTTCTCAAGTACACAAATTGATGAAGTTTGAGCATATCCAATCATCAAGCACTAGAAAATATAATATTAACTCCTAAACCGCAATGCATCAATCAGCACACAGAGAGCCTCACCCAGTTTGACATCTGCGGCTGAAAGTGGCCCATAAGAACCAAATTGGTTTATGAAATTTATGGAAGTCGTGTTGTGTCATGTGTGTGAGATCTTAAGTGGTAGACAACCAGTCTATCCACACCAACTACCCACACACTGACTTAAACAAGCACAGAAAAAAAAAAAAAAAAAAAAAAACCCAAATTGTCAACATCACTCCCAAACTCCAATAGTTTTCTTTTCAATTAATTTTGTAAGTGCAAGTTTTTGGTTAGTAGTTGCACTTTTGCGATCAAAATGATGTAAGAGAGGTGTGAAAAGGGTTTTGTGTTGTTTTGGACTTTGGACTAAAATTCTCTTTAAGTGGATAACATGTTGATTGCACTCAACTCAAACATCTCATGCCCCCCCAGTCTGTTGAGTCAAAAACAAATGGAATTGAGTTGGGAAAACAGCTGCAAATGCATGTGATATACACATGATCTTTTTTTCTTCTTTTTTTGGGTGACTGGGACATTGATCGTCCAACAGGAATTAATGAAATAGTCACCAAAGTTCTTGTCCCGGTCATTGGAGACTTCAAAATGAAACTTCTTTATAAAGATTCAAATTCTGACATCAATTGTAAATATAATTCCTAAATGGGAGTTGCATTTCAAGTCATACTTGTAAAGATCAATCTCACCGGATTTCAACACACCACTAACTTAGAATGGTGTCAGCTAAAAAATATATATTTAATGAAATAGTGATTTTGGTTGTGCCTGAGTGCTAATCAAAAAAGGGGAGAGATAAGGTTAAGAATGTTTTGAAGTCGTAGAGTGAGTTCATACTTCATAGGAGAAAGTGAGAAACCCCACTTCCTTTTTGCAGACATAAGCATTAAGCATGCATTGGCTTGGTTTTGGGGTGGACCAATCATATATTCTTTTTTTACTCATTTCAGCTTAAATTATTTTGGGTCGATCTCTACTCTCACCCACAATTTTCAATTTTTTGGGTAAAATACAGGATAATTTGATAATTTACTAGAAATTTCTACTAAATTAATTTCATTAAAAAAATTACCCTATTTAAAAAAAATTACAAGAGTTTTTTAAAGTTGTGCAATGATAAGCCTTTAACTCTCCTATCAGTAAAATTACGATATCAAATCATATTTCTCTTTTTCAATTCTCAAATTTATAACAGTAAAAGGGAAAAAAAACGCATCAATTAAAAAAAACCTACTTAAATTCATCAAAAATTTATATTATTATTGAATTTAAACCAGATTATAATAACCTTATAATAGTTTTATTTTCCCAAATCAGTTAAATATTAAAGGAATCACTCAAACTTCCAACCTACATTATCTTGTAGAATTTTTATTCTATATAATGAGGTCAAAGAGCTTGCAAATAAGTTGATAGAGTACGAAATCTCTCAAGTTGCTTAAAGGATTAATTAAAGCATAAAACAGGGAAAGAAAGAGTAATCAAACATGTCAAAATCTGCTGTACTAAATTCTGTTGGCAATG
The DNA here is from genome assembly GCA_033220585.1 of Dipteronia sinensis. Classification (NCBI taxonomy): domain Eukaryota; kingdom Viridiplantae; phylum Streptophyta; class Magnoliopsida; order Sapindales; family Sapindaceae; genus Dipteronia; species Dipteronia sinensis. The sequence continues at coordinate 40,179,732 of CM065645.1, forward strand.
GAAAGCCAGTTAAGCAAAACAGCGTAGCCTCATCAAAGAGAAACCCACCATTTTTGTAGTATAATTTTGTCATTCATCAGTGTGTTCACATTTCTTTACCACTTTAACAAGCTTGCTATACACTTCTCAGCCTCACCTGGAAGCTAAGGGTCTGTTTTTTTCAAGACCTATTGCCTCTTATATATTAAATTAAGATAAATTAGTTTGTTTGTTTTTCCAATTTATATCTTATTTTAAGATATATATATATATGTCTTTTAGAAAAGTAAAAAATTTTGACTTTTATCTTATTAAAAAAGAAGTAGTGCTATTGGCACATCTCCTACTGATATATTTATGCCCCATTTTTTAAAATTTTGATCTAATTAAATAAAATTAAATGTTTTTATTAAAAAAATTTGTTTATTTCCAAAACTACCCATTTTACTTATTTTTCAAACTTAATACATACCATAATATGATCTATCTATCTCTTATCTCTGTATCTGTATACACCTCTCTCACCTTCATTGATTGATTTATTTTTTTCTTCTTATTTATTTTTTTTTTAGTTTTTTTTTCTTCTTATTTCATGATGGAAACGAAAAAATAAAAAATAACATGGTACTTCAACACAACGACAGCTTGATATCATTCTAAAGAAAAAATAAATTTTAAACTTATTTCCAGAGAATGAATTGTTTCCAGATGCTTACTATCATTGTCGGACAATTATTGCTTTATGTCATTCTTAGACAATTCTTCAAGATGTTTGATATCGTTCTTAAACAATTCTTTCATATTATTGATATCGTTCTCAAACTCTTTCATAATATTTTAGATGTATGTAAGAAGCAGATTTTAGGGTTTAAGAATTTTTATTTTTATTTTTTGAAGAAGAAACAGATTACGGGTTTAAGAATTAATTTTTTTTTTTGAAGAAGAAACAAATTATTGGGTTTTTTTTTTGGAAAATGAATATGAAATTTTAATAAATTTACTTTGTAGAAGATTTCTTTCCTAAATTGTATGTCTCTCTAAGTAATTTTGATAAAGGAAAAAAAAAAGAATATTCTACAATTTAAAAAGTGGGGCATGAATAGATCAGTAGGGGGTGTGCCAATAGCACCACTCTTAAAAAAGTGCTATAGTAGAGTTTTTTTAAGTAAATTTTCACAAATGTCCTATAACAATACATACGTTTACAATTTTATCCGCACATAATAAATCCCTAAAAATCAATTTTCCAAAAATTTTCAATTTTGAAGAAACACTAACACAATCTAATCAATTTTACATTTGCAATAAGTCATCCAAAATGAAAAAACAAACATATCATATTATCTTAATTTTTAAGACTTATCCATATGTCTAAGAAATTAAGGTCTTATAATTACTTTAGATTAAAAAAAAAAAACAACCCATAAGTTTTCAAAACTTCAATGCATGTCCAAAATCAAAATGTCTGTATAAGAAATTTCGAGCAACTTCAAAAGGGCTCTCTTAACACGTACTTTATCTCCGTTAAGAACTAAATTCCTGGTTGGAGAGAATTAAAATTTTATAATGGATGTCATACTCCTTCTAGCTGTTATTTTTAATCTCTAATACTCTAGACATATCTGGAACTTATTGCTTAATACTTTATCTTCTCCTTGCACTGTCATTTTCGTGGGAGACAACTAATCCACCAACTAAAATAATGAAGGCCAATTGAATCAATCAAATATTTGCAGAAATGTATGAACAGAATTTTTTTGATTAGCTGATGGATTTTGGGAAACTTGAAAGCTTTTTTTCTTTTTTCTTTTTTTCTTTTTTTTTTGTTCTTTTTTGTTCTTTCTTCATTGGCTCTATATTAAGATCAAGGGATTGTATTACAAAATCCATACAAGTTCATATATATAAAGAGCCTCATATATGTATGTCTCTCTCAAACCTCACCCATCTATATACACTAATAAGCTCACTATAACTGCTTATATATAACAGCAGAAAAAAGCAGTGCTGCAACTCATCATCTCAAACGCGCCCTCTAATCAGATCCCATACAAGCATTGACTGGTCTTACAATGGAAGCTTGACAATTGAGAAGAATCAATTACAATCCTCACTCACAATTCATGGTCCCATCACCACAATCACAAGCCAAAAGAGACCCCCCACAAAAGGACTTTAGTGATCAGTCATTTTCATGCAAAATCTTCAAGTGTGGTGATTCTTAGCCACGCCTAATCCCCATGAAGTGGTTGAAGTCATGGTGTTGGACCCTAAGCTGCTTTAGCCACGAATCTGCAACGCTCAAAAGCGACAGAAGGCGTTCTTGGTCCTGACCACAATTGCCCGAGACCCATACGTTGCCTTGCATCTTGTAAGTGGCCAAACCAAATGGAGGAAGCGAGATCCTTTCCCCCTCCTTTGGTTTTCTTTCGGCATTCCCCATGTCGTCATCAGGATCCATATCTACGCATACAAAAAATTCGTAAACAGATATATATATATATATTGTACAAAGAAATGGCTTATATATATTCCGGAAAACAGACATACATAGATAATAACAATGGTGTGGTTAAATTGAGCAAATGAATACCTTGAAAAGAAGATGAAAGAGTGTGGTAAGTGAGAAAGCTTGTGGACAAGTCTTTTATTGTCCTTCCCATGGGAATGTGATATATTGGGTACCTGCACATCAAATAATACACCATTGACATGATTTTCTGTACTGGTATGAGATCATATGGACAGGCTCATGTGCAAAATTGGTCATTTGTTGGATAGCTAAAATGTCATTAACACTCAGGAAAATCCTGCAGTCAAGCTATGAGTGTTGTTTTATCATTGAGTTGCTTGATAATTAATTACTTGTCGTGTGTGCACGCGCGTGTGTGTTGCGCGTGTGTGTGAGTACTCGGCGAAAAAGAAAGGAAGAGAGGGACAGAAAGATACCAAGCAACAGCCATCCAACTAGCTGGTGAAAGATCTACACTTCTCAATGACATCAAACCTGGGTATCTTTGAGCTAATCCATTGATCTGAAAGTAAAAAAAAGAACCACAATAAGGCATCAATGGAATCAATCAACATACTTACTTTCATTCTGTAAAGTGGCATAAAAGAACTTGTAGTATGAAAATTAAAAATTCCATATTTTGATTGGAACACCTTTAGATTCTTCCTCCAAACAACAACAGGAAAAAGGTTAATAGACAATATCATATCAAAGCCAAGAACAAATGCTTCATTAAGTACAAACACTATAATAAAAACTCAAATAAGACAACATGAATCTAATTAATTTTAAGCTGTAAATCAACAAGTATGTAGTTTCATGTTCAAAAAGTCAAAAGTTTCGGCTCATCTTTATGAGATGCCTATATTCTAACAAATCAAGAAACATTTTTCATCACTCTCATATTAGTCCTTGTCAGATCAAAATCTTCAACAGGGCAAAAACAAAAAGACTAGTAATGAAACTAAAAAGAAAAATGTAAAGAAATTTAACAAGAACCTTATCCATGAGAGGAACTCTTGCATAAGGAGTTGATCTCTCAAAATACTGGAAATAAAGGTAACCAAGTCTGTCATTTTGATGAAAAAGATTGTCTTGCTCAAACCCTCCTTCCTCAGAAGAACAACCATCCCATCTCCATAGCTTTTCGCTCTCGCTATCATCACTACACGAATCGCTGAACGAATCCCTGGTCTCACCATCATCTGCTTCTTCTCTGGAAAAAATTCACATACAAAAAAAAAAACATTTCTTAATCTAAATCTAATTTAACTAAATTTAAAAAGACCACCGTATTAGATGATTGATTACCTCAAACCATTTACAGAGGAATTGCTGGTGAAGATTTGGATTCCAGATAGATAAGGCACGAAGTACTGTACTAAAGTCTCACCGTTGCCAAGAACAATGGGAACACCAGCACCATAAGCACTCCATTCGTCGTAACAATTCCAGAGATCACCCAATGTGAAGTACTCAATCTTTTCTCTTTCCCATGGATGCCATAAACGATTCAGGTTTCTAATCTCTGTCTGCAAACACACACACGATCATAATCATCATCGAATTAGTTATAAACCTACATGAACAAAAATGAAGACAAATTTTTTGATGTGTTCAGAAAATGGACAGACCTTAGGGAGGAATTGAGAGGGGGCCATCGGCGTCGTGCAATGGAGGAAGCAGTCGAGGTTGGATTGTTGAGCGGACCCTTTTTCGAGAAACATGATTGAATCAACGAGAGAGAAAGAGAGAGAGGGGGGACGGAGAGAAATTGAGATTCTCTCAGCCCAACGTCTGAAAACAGAGAAATGAAAACCAGAGGAAGAACAGAGAAGAGAAGAGAGAGGAGGAAAAGAAGGAGAGATTGTCGGGATTTGATTTCTCTTTGTAGAGATGGAGAATTGAATACGATTTTAGTCTACTCACTAAATGCTATTTTTTGACGTTTGGGTTGCTAAATTCACGGGACTTTATTTATGTTAAAAAAAAAAGAAAAAGAAATAAATAAACAAGTGTCTCTGACTCAGTTTTGTCTGTTCAACAGACAAAGTCTTTTCTCGACCTGTTATCTATTTCTGTACTTTACGGTCACCGGAAAATTCTAATTTTAGAGAGTACAAATCTACTTTGAAAATAAAGAAAACCGAACCAACAAGTGATCTGCTTTGGTTCTTTTTTTTTTCTCTAAACTTGAAGAAAACTCAAGCCTACTCTGTTTTGGATCAATATTGAAGAAACAAACACGACCTCACTCAGGCAAAAAAGGAGTCACTAAAACTCAATTGAACATTGATTCTTTAAGTCAAATCAACAAACCCACATACCAAAAAAAAAAAAAAAAACAATGAAAAACTCCAAATTCAAGCAAGTGAAGAAAACCCAGAGAAATGAGAGAGAAAAAAAGAATTTCTTCCAACAGAAATACAAGTTTTCTGGTTAAAAAAGACTTGGGGCAGTTTGTGTTTTTTGGTATATCGAAGAGTTTTGCTGCAACAAGATTATCTAATAGAAAACGAAAAGGAATCGACTTTCCCGGAAAAGAGAAGAAGAGCAAAACAGAACAAAGAGTGACTGGAAAATAAAGGAGAGAAAAAGAGAGAGAGAAAATATCAGAATTATCCAGTTGGTGCTCTGGTTTCTAGAACAAAATAATAAAATTGATAATTATAATTAAGGCATGAGATTTTACCAGCTTTATAGATTAGTAAACCAGACTTGTCACTCTTAATTTTGATAGATACATCATATATGAAACAAAATTTTTTTAAATGATTTTTATTTTTTAGTGTTTGGAATTTTACATTTTTCGAAGAATTTAGTGGGACTGGGTCCATAGCTTGGAAGGCAAGTAGATAATGATCTTTGAATTAATCAGAAACGGCAAAAAAAAAAAAAAAATTTGACAATTTTTGACACTTGTGGAAAATCGAATTTCCGCATGCATAATATCTTATATAATTAATGATTTTACCATTTTTTTTATTATAATTATGTATTTTTGATATATTTATTATAATTATATTGATTTTTTTACAAATAATTATATTAATAAATGATTTTTTTTAATATTGAGTATAATTATTAGAGGTCAGTGAAACCTATGTTAAGGTGTTATAATAATTATACGAGCATGTGTTTTTTTAAATAAAATTATTTGGGTGTTATTAGAGAACATGGGATGGTTTTTAAATCATTAATTTTATTTTATTTATTTTTTTGAAAAACAATTATTAATTTAATTGTTAAATAACCTTCATGTTTGTGAATTATTGCATCAACAAGTTGTTGTATTAAATGTTAGTAGGTTATTACAAGGAAGATGTTTTTTTCAAAATTTAATTCAATCGGTTTGAATTGATCAACTTAATTGAAATTAATGGATCTTACCGGTTGTAATATTTTAACGATTTAAATTAAGAGTGGTGCTATTGGCACAGATCTATTCATATCCCATTTTTTAAAAATTTGATTTAATTAATAAAATTAAATATTTTTATTAAATTTTTTGGTTTATTTCCAAAACTACCAATTTTATATATTTTTTAAACTTAATACATACCATATATGATCTCTCAATCTCTGACCTCTGTATCTGTATACATCTCTCTCACCTCTATTGATTGATTTTTTTTTCTTCTTATTTCTTTTTTTTTTCTTATTTCATGATGGGAAAGAAAAAATAAAAATAACCGGGTGTTTTAACACAACGACAATTTGATATCATTCTAAAGAAAAAATAAACTTCAAACTTTTTTCCAGATAATGAATTGTTTCCAGATGCTTACTATCATTGTCAGACAATTCTTCTATATTCTTGATATCGTTCGTATACAATTCTTCCATATTCTTGATATCGTTCTCAAACTCTTCCATAATATTTTTTATATATGTAAAAAGCAGATTTTAGGGTTTAAGAATCAGATTTTAGGGTTTAAGAGTTGATTTTTTTTTTTAATAGATTTACTTTGTAGACGATTTCTTTCCTAAATTGTATGTCTCTTTAAGTAATTTTGATAATGGAAAAAAAAATGTTATATAATTAAAAAAATGGGGCATGAATAGATCAGTATGGGGTGTGCCAATAACACCACTCATAAATTAAATCCACGAGATTGAAGAATTTATCAAGTCAAACAAAAAAGATTGAGGGATTCCTTGCTTGGTTTAATTTACACATATAATTATAATTAAATATATACCACTAAACCAAATCAGTAATTAAATGTTAAGTTCTTATTATATATATACTGATTCCTTGATGTCAAAAAGCCAAAATTATATACCACGTAGGTACAAGCCATTTACGAGTTAGAATAAGTTAAACATCTCACATATAATCCCACCATTTTCATTCCAATACACGTGACAGTTGAGGTGTCACTTGGTGAATAGATACACATTAATTGATAATTATTTCTCTAATCCATGTATTCACTCACCAATTAATGTTTATCCACTCACCAAGTGACACATCAGTTACCACGTGTGTTGTAATGGAAATTGTGGCATTATAGGTGGGATGTGTAGCATTACTGTACAAGTTATTGTTTGCTTTGACCTATTAGGGGTTAAAATTTCAATAAAACTTTCTAGATTAGAACCACCGTCTAACATGACTTAATGGTAAAAACACGTTTATTCATTTCGATAATGTTTTAAGTTCAAGTTAGTCGCTCATAAGGAGTGGTTCAATTGATAGATAGACAAGCTTATGATTTGAACAAATGACTTCCAAATCAGTGATTAGAATCCTACTAATGACAAAAAACTTGGAAAAAAAAATACCCGTAAATAAATAATGTTATAAAAATAAAAAATACATGCTGGTCAAATCACGTATGGTATATTAAAAAAGACATGCTAGCCTATATTAAGATGGCAATTAAGGGCTATAACTTGGGTATTTGCTAGCACTATTGTGTGCCCAAATATTAAACTTATTAATTACATATACATGCCGCCACCATTATTGTCTATCCAAAACATGCATCACATTTGAAATGATAAACAACATTCTTGCATGAGAGTGAAAACAATTAAATGGGTGTTTTTAAGTAATGGATACAAACAATTATAGATGATAGTACTAGAACATTTTTTATTTTATTTTTGTTCAAATTCAGACAAATTAAAAGGTTTTAAGAAATCATCAAAATCTCTAATTCGAATTGTTATTTTCATTTTTATTTAAAACAAAATTTAAAGGCTTTTAACAAATTTATAATATCATTCAAATCCATATAACTTAAATGATTGTATTTTGACTCACGAGAGATAAGTAAATCACAAAGTTAGAATTTTAGCATCCTTCTATATTATTAAAAATTGAAAATTTTAATGAGTATTATATGGTTATAATGAGAAGAAAATATCTGAAAGGGAAAGGTGGCGGGTTTTGGGAAACCGCCAGAAACTTGAATAATTTAAAACTGTTTTAAGTAATAAAAGAAAATTATTGAACAAGTTTATGTCTCATCCGGACATCCGGTCCCATAATACATACTTTACAAATATATCAAACTGTTTGGATTGTGTTTGATTTTATCATGTTTTAATATATTATAATTTGACGATATGAGATTTGTCGGTCATAAACCCTTCGTGCTAAATCATGGTTGTGGGTTCGAATCATTCCTTTCTTAAAAAATCTTGAATCGATATAATAATATGATATTTTAAATAAAAATCTAATATATTTTGTGTCAAAAAATATATATATATTGAGAAAGCAACACGTGGATTTCCAGCACGGCATGGCACATGATACTGTGGGAATAGAGAAAATTGTTTCGGTTTTAATGCGGGGGATAATTGTGGACCCGCCTCTTGTTGACCATTACTTACTTCTCTTTTGTTTGTATATTTGTTTAGTGAAACTATTAAAATGCCCCTATAAAATTCACTATTCGTCATTATTCACCTCATGTTTCAATATTAGCCAAACTTTCCTTTATAGTTTGATTTTTTTCTCCATTATCCCCCTGCGGTTAAAAAAAAACCTATAAAATACCACAATCGTTAGGATTTCTGTTAAAGACATAAATGTAGATAGGTCAATTCATAAAAATTTTAAATTTTAAATTATTATTAAATATTTAAAAAATTAAGCAGAAAACTAATATTAAAAAAAAAAAATCATATCGTTTTTCTCTAACTACATTCTTCTCTCACGTATTACTTTCTACACCATCTTTGACGGTCTCCTCTAAAGGCACTATCTCCATCAGTCTCCTCTAACGGTGACCTCCTTGTCAATGCTCGTAAGAATATCTCTTCCTCTTCTCTTTGAGGAGTTTAAATGGTGGAGAGATAAGGTTTGAGATGGGTATTTGTGTTCATTGTGTTTTGGTATTTTGATACTTTTATTATTATTTTTTTAAATATCTATGCATACCCTTTCAATAGAAGTTTAGAGGGATTTTGAAGAAAATAAATCAAACTATAGAGGGAAGTTTGGCCAATATTGAAACAAGGGGTAGGAATGTAAAATAGTGCATTTTTTACAAACATCATTATCATTTTTTTTTTCTTTTTTGAAAGAGAGATATGCCCATGAAAATGAGATTCATTTTCATTATTAATATATATATATTATAAGAGATTTTTGTATGGTCTTCCTTTTCTCACACATGTAAAATAAAAACTCATTAAATCTTCTTCTTCTTCTTTTTTCCAAAATTTTTAAACACTAACAAATCAATAAAGACTATTTATCTGCTTCCATTTCCTCTTCTTTTAAACGGAATAAAATCCAAATACAAGTGAAACCACAACCCACAATTCCACAAAAAGGATTTTTTGTGGTCAGTAGTCATGAAAATGACATAATCGATTTGTCACACACACATTTATATATGTATATATATATATATCCATGGTTTGGAAAAACGATGATCTTGTTACTGTTTTAAATTTCTTTTCATATTGTGCGATGCCCCACAACAAAGTGATATCATATGAACCAACCCGAACTGTCCCAATCTAAAGAGGCCATCTGTCCTATATTTTTTTGTTGGTATCTCCTTTTTAATCAATCAATCAAAAATAAAATTACGAAAATTAAAATATAAAATAAAATCAATAAATGAAGTAGTACTGAATAGTGAATACTGTCCCACCTCTTAAATTTATATTGTTACTGCTATAAATGCGTGCCGAATTATTTGAAATTTGATACAAATGTGTCGGAAGTTCAAGTCGTCCTCTTTACTCTATTCGGTCCATTTCATGTACCATAAAACTTGTGTGAGACGGTGGTGAGACTGTTTTATAAAATTTAGCTTATTAAAGTTAAAAAATAAAATTTTATTTATCCGATATAAATACTAATTTTATTTAACGGTCTCACCAATCGACAATTAAACCAAACTATAAAATTTTTTTGTCTTAAATATTTTACTTTCATTTTTTATTTTTTAAAAAGAAAACGGATACAAATTGAATAGAAGTTGTCTAACTTACGGTAATCAAACATTTTAGCACAACCTAGATATCTACTATTATAATCAAAATAAATGGACTCCCAACAACAACAACAAAATAAAGAAACAACACATTCTTATCACAATATAATGAATTTTGTATGGTTTATTGCTAAAATAATTTTAGAAGATATTTCTTTTAAAAAAAATAATGGGTTTAATGATAACTAGATAGAAAATTTAATTTTTTACATCAAATTCAAAAACATTATTACAAAACTTTCCCTTACAATATGTTTAAAAGGGTCAGAAGCAGAAGTCTAGTAAGACTTTTAAATTGCTATAAAGAAAGTATGACTTGGTCCATAATAACTTGTCAATGGTGCCACTCATTATGTGATTGGTCCTGGATTTATGCAAGTGGAGAGGAAAAATAAAAGACATAGCATTTGCAATGCGTTACAGGTTACTGCAAAACAGTGTTGTCATAATTGACTTGCTATAGTTTTTTATTGTCCTGTAAATATATGGTGGTGAATGAAACAATATCTTGGTGTCTTTGTTGAGTCATGATGAATGACTTTAATTTTTTTTTTCCTATATTATGTGGAAGTCAATAACCCCAATGTAGACATTTTGCCCACCAACAAAGGTTGAGAGTTTCTTTTTTCTTTTTCTCTTTTTATTCAAGGGCAGATTTCTTAATTACTTGATAAGTTGAGAAGACTTATAGTTTCATTAAAATTAAACATTGATTTAGTTTAATACTATAATGTCATTTATGATATTATGTCTCTAATCATATGTTAGTTTTAACTAAATTTTCATGTTAGTTAGGATGAAAAAGTAAGGAGATATGTGGGAAAAATTCATTTATAGCCATTAGAAATATCAGGTAATTATTTATAACCTAGTTTTAAATTGTAACTGTTTATGATATAGTTTTTTTTAACGAGATGAGGTTGGTCCGATGGTAAAACCCCCTCACACCTGCACCACGAGATTGCGGGTTCGAGTCATCCCCTCACAAGAAAAAAAACCCAAAATTTATATAATAATATAGTACTTCAAAAAAGAGGTAATTTCACTAAAGTCCCTACTTTTTGGAGAAATATCATATATTTAAACATTGAAGATACATTTACTTAAAAAAAAGTTTATTTTTATTTGTTGAAATACTTTTAATATATTTTTTGAAAATACTTTCAATTTATTATTTATTTTAACTTTATATTTTCCATAATCTATTAGTATTTTTAGAAATTAAAATTTTGTTATTAATTTTTTTATAAACCATTTTAATATTATTTATTTTTGAAACTCAATAAATCATTTTGACAAGAGTAAAACTGTACTTATATATATATAGTCAGTTAGAGTTGACAATTAGTATTTTGGTTAATAGACTAAAGTGATGTATTTTAAAAAAATAAGAGACTTAAGTTGTTAATATGACAAAGACATTTAGATATGTGACATTTCACAAAAAAAAAAAAGTTGAGACTTTAGTGAAATTACCATTCAAAAAAACAATAATAACTTAGTTTTTTACGATATTACTGTAATGCCCATATGTAAATAAAAAAAGTAAAAAAAAAGAAAAAAAGAAAAAAAGCATTCTGCAGACTGCAGCATTCGACATAAACGAGAAGAGAGTAGAGCTCTCAAAAGACCACCGTCGTTGACGAGGAAAGACCGTCGCAAAGGGGAGAGAAGACGGTGCACGCGGTGGAGACGACGCTGGAGAGGGAACCACCGTCGATAAGAGTCTCTCCCCTCTTTTCTCTCTTCTCTTCTCTCTCTGCTCTCTCTAAACTCACACTTAGGACTAGGGATGGCAATTTGACTCGCACCCGCGGGCACCCGTCCGAACTCGACCCTGGAGGGTCGGGTTTGGGTGGAGAATTTACGACCTGCGAATCTGCAAACCCGTTTAAATAAAAACCCGACGGGTTCGAGTACGGGTGCGGTGAGGAAAACGGACCCACGGGTGAACCCGCGAACCCGCATGAATAAAATATAATGTATTTGAAACTATATGTCTATGTCGTTTTGATTAAGAAAATAAAATAAAAGTCAAAAGTCAAAACATGAAAGTATGAAAACTCTACCAAATTTTCATGGACTTATATATAATGAATTTATAGATTATATACTTAACTACTTATGAATTAAGAAGTAAGAACCCTTATATCATGGACTTTTGAATTATTTTTGGTCATTTTCTTATTTTTGTTATTATTGTTTTGTAAATGTATCAAGTAGGGAATTAGAGATGGAAATTCAATTCAATTAATCAAGTATAAAGCAGGTGATTAGTGATTACATGTGGAAATTTACAAATGACAAATTGCAGGTTCGCGGGTTGCGGGTTTATAGGTACCCCGCGGGTGAAGCATCCACCCGTGAACCTGCATTGGTTCGCCGGTTCGCGGGTGAGGGTATTGGTGCAGCCTAACCCGCGAGTACAAACCCGCACCCGAACCCACTTGCCTACGCGGGTTGGCGGGCGGGCGTGGGTGAGGTAAATTTTCCCGGATGAGGGTGTGGATTTTGTAAAACCCACCCGAACCTGACCCGTTGCATCCCTACTTAGGACCATTACTACTCAGACGCGGGTTGACCCATTCTGACGGCGCTATGATTTGAGAGAAGAAGAAAAAATATTCTAACCCTAACTTAACAACGTTTCATGTTTTTCTTTTTTACATTTTTTTTTTAAACCATGCTTGAATATGTAAAAACTTTTTTAATGTCAAACCATGCTCGAATATGTTAAAAAACGTGAAACTTTGTTAATGTCAAACCTTGTTAGTTCATCCGGATAGAGTGTTAATTGTTTCTCCTTGCAGTTCAATTCATCACTCCTTTTTTTGATTTTTTTTTAAATTAAAAAATGGTTTTGGGCTCGAACTCCAACCAATTGAAAGAGCTTTAAAAGCTGAACCGACAAAGCTACTTTCAATTGTTGAATATAGCTTTATATAGCTAAAATTATAATAACATCAATTAATTTTCACCTTTTTCAATGTTTCACAATTTTTGCCAATTGATCATGGTTTCACGTTTTTGTCAATAATATTATAGAATTTCGTAAATTAAGAAATTTCAATAGATCTTCCCAAAACTCAAAAGATGTTTACACATACATATTAACACCTTCGAGATCCAATTCAAGAGTTTTCTTTTTCTTTTTTTCAAAACTTTTCTCCAACAACTTCCCTTAAATTGGTGTTTTGCAAACGAAATTAGTGTTTTTCATGTGATTTAATTTTTTGTAAAAGTCATATTCACATCTTTGTTCAAGTTAGATAATAGAAGAAGAACATAAAGCAGGGAAGAATAGAAGAGAATTGTCGTGGAAGAGAGAAGAAGAAGGAAGGAAGAAAATTAGAAAAATAAAAAATAAAAAAATTAAGTGGCGGGGGATTTCTGTAATTTTGGCTAAGGATTGAAATAGATTATTGAAAGATGATTATAAACTGTTAAAATATGACACAAGATTATAAAGAATTTTTGTAAAATTTAGATGGCTAGATTTGTCAATTTCCATAAAGTATATTGAGAAGACTACTATTCTCTTTTGTATTTTTTGGAAGAGAAAATACAACTATTCATTTTAGCATTTTACATATACGTGAAAAATAAGTTTTTTTATCATTAAAATAGATTTATTTAATTATAAGAGTAGATATCCGATCATTTTATCAGTATATACACGGTTATATTTGACATTTCCTTTAAATTATAGTGGGGCAACACATATATAATAGGTTTGGGGGTTGGCCCCCAACTAGCTAGATCAAAATATACAATAAAACATGCATGCATGACACTACACACGTACGAAATAATAATTGCAGTTTCCTACATCCCCAACTACTATTTAGATCCCATAAAAAATAAAATAAAAACTACTATTTAGAACTCAAATTTCTTCATCAATTAAAGCATAAATGTAGAGTAGACTTAGGGATGTCAATTGTACGAATTCGGTATAGATTTTCCATTACTATCCTCAATATCAATTTGTATTAGATATACAATCCCCGATAAATACCCGTCTTAAAATAAACGGTGCGGGTTTAGGGATTCCTCATTAGGGGATCGGTTTTTTACCTCATCCCATTAATGCATTTTTTATGATTTTTTGATAAAGATCATATAAATATTATTGAGTAATATAAAAATAATAGTGTGAGGGGCATATTATATATAATGTTTTTAAATAGAGTAGTGTTTCAATGGAGGGAAAAAATGAAAAAAAAATAGAGGGAAAATTATGTTAGTAGGAGGGAAAAATATGAGAGAAATGTATGTTTATATATATATATATATATATATATGTATATATATTTATTTATAGCGAGTACGGGTACTGGGCGGACGAGAATTTAAAATTTCGTAACCGTGCCAAAATTAAAATGGATATTGAAAAAAATATCGATCTTATACCATAACTTAAATGGTACGGGTACGGTTAAAACTGTCTCTAACAGATCGATTTCCCAAGGATTTCCATCCGAATCGATAATTTTGACATCCTTAAATAGACTTACACTTCCCAATCGTACGTCATTTGTCATTTGTGTGTTCTATTTTCATTTTTTTGGGGTATTAATATTATTTTATCAAAATCAAAACCCTTAAGTAGACTTACACTTCCCAATCGTACGTCATTTGTCATTTGTCATTTGTCATTTGACATTTGTGTGTTCTATTTTTATTTTTTTGGGGTATTAATATTATTTTATCAAAATCAAAACCTACTCGATGGTCTGATGACTGATTCATCATGGGGTACTGGGGTCGTACAAATTAGATTTTGACTTTCAATAACAGAGTCAGAATATTAAATGGGCAATTGATCCAACATGTGGCACATAGATAGTAGTAGCAGTCTGCTGTAGAAAAAGTTGCCTCTGTCAGTAAATTATAATATTGGTAGATTTTGTTGTTCTTGGTTCACTTGAGAGTTGAGATAGGATAAGCCTTCTCAATTCTGATTCAATGCAACATGTTAAAAACTTAAAATCATTACTTTATTGATGATTATTTAATTAGTCAAAAGATAAACGCATCTAAAAAAAAATGCCCACTAAAAGAAGCAAATTGATGCGGGAGTTAGGTTATGTTTAACATCGTTTATTTTTTATTTTTAAAAAAATATTATAATAATTTAGAATTTAAATGAGGGTATATGATTCGAACCCGTCACTATTTATTCTAGGTGTAAGGGATTAACATTGTTTGTTTAAATAGAACTTTTATAAATAGTTCTAATTACCAAAGGTTTTTTTCCCAAATAGATGAGAAGAGATTGTATATGGGTATATCTTTTATATTTACATTATGATATTACAGATTTAAATCGTATCCTCAAATAATTAAATATATAGTACATAGCTCATAATAAATTTAAACAAAAAAATCTTTTAAAAAAAACCCATTAAACTTAAATAGGCCAAGCCAACCCATCTTAGATAAAAAGATTTAGTTGTGATTTTTGCTTACTCAAAAAAAAAATTATAATTTCTCCCTTATAATTATAAATGGCATCATCTTATTATTTGTACAATACTTTTAAAGTAAGCGGTCAAATTGTTTATAATATTTTTTGAAAAGATAAAATTACTTTCATTTTTTAATAAAAACTTGACAATTATTTTGTTGTTAAAAAATTTGCTTCAAGAATCTTTCACCAAACCCTGCAAATAAAAAAATAAAAAAATCTTTCACCAAAAACAGTAACCATAAATCCATAATATGTGGCTTAATTATGGTGCAAGTAATAAAAATATTGTTCACGTACGAAACGGTTAATGTGGATATATATATATAAAAAAAAAATTCCAAACATGATATGATCTCTATCTCTAAGAGCATCTTTAATACAAACGTAATTTTTATATAACTTTTTATATTCAATATCAAATTGATATGGTAAAAAAAAATTACATATTGTCAATATGATCGTTCATTTTCAGACGATATATTGTACAACATTTTTTTAGGTTGACTCAGCAAACATTTAAAATTAACATTAATTTTTCACCTATTTTTGATAAGAAAATAAAATAAAAAAGAAAAATGAGAAATAAAATTGGACACATCATTAAAACAAAATGTATTTTAAACGGAAGTATTAGAGGTCAAATTTTAAGTTGATCGTCTATCTAATCTATATTTATATCATATAGGAAACAAGCCTCTTAACATTATTGTCATATTAACAATTATTCATATACAAACTATTTTTATATTGAATATTCTAAAATAAACTTATTTTTCAAGTCCCCCAAAATCCAATAGTAGACTTCCGGTCAATTGACTCCCTGAATTACAGAAGAATGTCCTTTTCTCTACGCAATTAAAGGGAAGAAATTAGTTTAGCTTTAAGATTAAGCCAACATGACAAAAATATGAACACAATATTATGGAAGATGCTAATTACAATTGAGTGTGCCTTTTTGCATTTAACACTGGCTTAATTTAAGCAAAACATAAGCATTTATTCGTTTATTTATCTTTTGAGGCTTTGTTACGAATTCTAAAACCGTGTGAATCTAACCAATGGGTAGAAGACTAGAAGGTGATATACTTTAAGAAAGTATTTTTTAAATGTTTATTTAACTTCTAACCTACCCTTTTAGGTATTTATTTGTTTTTCCTAATAAAATTTTTAAATTGACTCTCCAAATTTGATAAAGTTAGTTTCGGTCTCCGAATACCGAAATTGGGAAGGAAGTCATGAACTCATGATGGTCACGTATTGAGGGGTGAGTGGATTTGATCAAGTGAATCCAAGTTTTGCTGCTCGATCAAAGCTGGATGGTCAACAAAGAGTTATCTACTTATCTGATATATCTGTTAAAAGAGAGAATCAGCCAAGCCTGAAAGCTCTGAAATTTTCCTTCAACAATTCCTGCCAGAATTTCAGGAAGACTTGGAACTTAGAAGAAAACAACCACGTACTTCAATACTTATCCGAGAACAAACGAACATATCCACAAATCTTATAGGTTTTATACTTTTCTTATGGCTATCGGTATCACATCATCTATCTTCATTATCTACCTCACGAATTAAAATAAATGCAGGAGGAAGTGAATTTTGTGTAAACCACAACTCTAGCTGGCTCTTGAATTTGACAATCTGAATTGTGTAAATAACTAAAAATATAACAATAATGCTACTTTGTTTAAATTTGGTATCAAAATCTAGTGGCAACATTCTATTCCATTCATTTAAATCGTATCATATCGATTTAAATGAATGGATTAGAGTGTTACTACATTATTTATGAATCAGATTTGGACAACATAACATTACTCAAAATGTAATGGCTTAGCAGCCACCTAGTATTGACATTACTCAACATAACATTACTGATTTCTCATTTTGGATTCAAAGTATTGACAATACGTATTTCATATCGGTGTCAAAACACGTAGAATTAGGCCATGAAGCACTATAATAGACTGTAAAGCTATTTGGGCCTTAAAAAGGCCTATCTGATTTATGTCATATTAGATTGTTATTAAATTCACGCCATTATATTTTACTTCATCCTATCAGCATGACTTGATAATTGTTATACTTGTAACAATTATCCGGAGTGGAATTCGCGTACATTTTTTTCATGCTCCTGCAGGGACGGACCCCTGTGGAGGCCAGCAGGGGCCGTGGCCCCTCCAAAGTTTTGAAAAAAAAAATTATTTTATTATTTTATTATTAGTATATTGTTAAAAATGTGGCTTTTCCACTCAAGTTGGTTTATATTAAATACAATTAATAGACTCTTATGGTGAGTGGCAATTGTAAGTGGTTATATTAAATGAGAATTTACCACAAACACCCTTTTCTATATTTTGTATAAATATATATATATATATATATATATATGTGTGTATGAATCCATTGTAAATCGGTGTAATTATTATAATTTTCCAGAAATCAATATAAGACACACACACTCTCTCTCTCTCACTATTTATCTCACTAAATTTGTTTGTTATTTCGTATTAATTTACAACATATGTTTCCGTGTTTATCTTTCTTGTCTTTGGCTTCAGTTTCCTTAGAGGCTTAGTGCTGTGGCACTGAAGATTTGTTGTCTTTGGCTTGTGCTCTTTGACTTGTGGATAGTTTCGTTACGTCACACTTGTTTTTTTTTTTCTAGGATAACACAAGTCGTTACGTCACACTTGTTTTTTTTTCTAGGATAACACAAGTCAAAGAGCACATGACTACAACAATATTTTTGAATATACTTTAATGAGTTAAAAAAAATTAAGTATACTTTAATGATAATATTGTTTGTGTCATGGAGCACATGGTACTAAATCATGGTACAAATATACGATCCCTTTTGTTGTTTTTTTTTCTTGGTATCGAGGATCCCGAACTTCGTCCAGACACATATTTGTCTGTCATACTTCAAATGCGTGACACTCGTCTGACCTGTATACCCCGTTGAGGTATGTATGTTGGATTCACGAAGTAGGACATATAAGAAGCCTCGTCCCACACCACTGACTTTTATGTTGTGGCACTGTTCTTTTTGCTGTTTGGACGGCTCTTGTGCATTCTTTTTGGTGGAATACAATATACGGTTTAAAAAAACAATAGTACTAGTCTATATTCTATGCACATTTTACGTGGGCTCTAGTCTCTATTGACTACTTTTATAATATAAATAATTATAAAAATATTAAATATTAATACAAATTCTCACCTCTCATGTTTTTCAATTTTCATATACAAATTTTCATTGAACTCAAAGTCTACCCTCAATTTTTGTCTCACTCTAAAATCCACCCCCAATTTCCAACCCTACGAAAACTTTCCACCCCAGTCTAATCTCTCTACCCCCACCCCCACTTTCCACTCTAAGAAAATGTTAATTTGATTATTTATGTCATCATCGTGCATATCGTAAAAAATTCGTTAAATACTACGTGGCCCCCCAACATCCAACTTCTATTTCCGGTACCTGTGCTACCAATTGTTTTTTTCCCGACTCTCGACTCTGTAATGTTTTAAAGCAACTGTATAAATTTATAATGTTACGTGGTCGTATCCCACCCAAAAAAACCATCAAAGGACTGTTGAATACATGAACATAATTGTCCTGCTATGGACATTTCACAATTCGAATTGTGTTCTTATTTGTCATTTGCTTACCATAAACTACATCGACAATCAAATTTCAAAATTCAATTTTATTGAGAAAATAATTTAATTAGCTTCAGATTTCAGGCTTCAGCAATCAGCATTACACTTTAATCAAGGTAATCAAATTAATTACAAATGAAATGCGAAAAAAAAACCCACCATTAAAATGGAGATTGTAAATCATTCACAATCTGAACCTCAATTTATAATAATCTCAAATTAACAAAAATACTATTCAGATATTTAAAATTCAAAGTCACAAAAAACTATATATATATATTAAAAAAAAATCGGTGCATTTATCTACCCCTCAAAAGAGCCTTCTCTGCAGTTTCCATTTCTTCAAGAATCCTGGCCTTTCTCTTCGCCGGAATCGGAGCAGTGGGTCCAAAACTGATATAATGCCCAGAAACAGCGTTCAATGCAGAGTACATATCTCGAAACGAAGCTCTTCCAAGCAACGCTTTCTCTCTTCTATACTTAGCCACCCAAGAGTTTGACGCGTCTCTCAATTCCGCCACCGCAGACGCCACATTGGGGTCGGTCTTGTCCAAGTTGATGGTTGTTCTGACTTTGCTTATCACCACTTCGGTGTCTTTCACGTATTCCTGATCATCATCGGCAGCAAATGCTGCTGGGGTCTGCAGACCCAGAGGAGACAAAAACAGAGGAGAGAGAATGCAGGTGGCAGACAGGGTCAAGAAGCGGCGGCGTAGAGGCTGTTGTGGGGGTGATGGCGGCGGAGGAGTGGAGGAAGCGACGGCGGCGGGCTTGGGCTTGATGGAGGGGAGAGGTGTGGGCTTGGAGGTTGGAGTGAGGAGTGTAGGTGAGGCCATGGCTTGGTTTTGAGTAAAGAGAAGAGTTTGAACAAGGCAAAAATGTGATTTTAGTAACGAGAGATGATGAACTGGGTTTGTGCCACGTGTACTTATCACCTTATCTTGTATCTAGTTGTATGGATGAGAAAACATCCAATCATATCTTACATACAGATCTCCACCTCCTCAGTTTAGGTTTTTCTTCTAGCTACTACACTTTACTTAGATTCAGGGTGTTTTTTTTTTTTTTTTTTTTTCCGGAAAAAGAGGGTTCGAACCCGTAACCTCGTAGTACAGATGTGACAGGTTTTTCATACAGATCAATCTCATCTTCTCAATTGCATTTTTAATTAATGTATATAATTCAATGGACATCAATGATGCTGTGCCGACCAAATTGATAACAATGTAATGCCTTGATGTTATAACATTTCAAATTTCTGGCGTAACATGTTAATGAGAGTATTCTTATATTGTAATTGTATTATGCTCATTTTGGGCCCCAAGGATCATTGATGGGCCATGTTGTGTGTATGCAATCAAATAATTTTCATCGCTAGTTTGGGCCAAATTATTGAACTTCAGAGGATGATGGGCTTTCTTCAAAGCTTTGATGCCCTTTTCATTAGGCATTCTCTAAAGTATTTTTGAAGGCTTCAGATTTTTTTTTCCGAGTCTCACAATGCACAATTATAAGCATACGTGAAGAGTTTTTTCTTTGTTGTTATGAGATTAGATATCTGCACTGTATATATTGTTTGATCTCGGTAGACCCCTGACCCGACAGTTATGTGTTAGTTATTATAGTAATACTTGAAAAAAAAAATCAACTTTCACACCTAAGTTCATACCCATGTACAATCAGTCACATCTCACACATGGATATCTCTAGAAGCCAATGCCACTTTAATAAATAAATAAATAAATAACACTAATAAACCAAAACCATCCTGAAAAAATTGCATTATTTCATGCATTTCTCCTCTCTGTCTGCTAATAAATCTACATATTCTGTGTTACCTACTTACCTATATTATTCATGCAAGTTTCAATCAAACTTCACTTTGAAAATAGCTGGACAAGATTTAGAAGCAGGGCCCATTGGATTGGCCCAATCAAAACATTTTCAACTTTCAAATATTCTATAATATTAACAACCCCACCATCACCAATTCACCATACCAATATATGCTGTTAATTCATTTAAAATATAGGACGACAAAAGAACAGTTAATTACTTCAAAAAGAAGCTAAGTTTGTAGTTTGTTATCAATTCATACTATTTAATCATGTTATTTTGTACTCTTTCATTAAAAAAATAAAAAGGGAAATTGTACGATTTTTATAATTATTTTTTGACTACACTATCGATATATAGCAGTCAATATTATTCTCTTCTTTAGACTTCCTAGGAGATATATCAGTAAAAGTGTAAAACTAAAAGAATATCCAACCCAAAGAATACATCATTTCAACATCATCTCATTCTTTATATATTTTAAAAGATTTTTTTGGAAAATATTACGCTAAGCCGGCCAAAATCTAGAAGTAATTTGTGTTTTTTGTTATTGTCATTTTGTTAACCAATAATTTTCATCGTTGTCTTTGTTAAAATCAATGTGTATAAATTTCAATTACATACAATGATCACTTGCAAATTGTAAATATCAATTATATTCGGATAAACCTTATATATATATATATATATATATATATATATCAACCGTTTGCAGAAACATCATCAATTCGTTGAGGAGCCTCCGCTGTGAATTACAGGAGGTCGATTTCCAACATTGACGAAGATCTCTTCCAATAAGTAGGAGGTCGTCAAAGTTTTGTGTTTCCTTCGGCATATGCTCCTCCTCGATATATTATCTTGTTTTTTTTAAAAAATTTTGATTTTTCAATTTTAATTAAAAATATATATTTCATGTTTGAGATGATGTGTCAACAGTATATTTGAACCCTTAAAATTAACGAATTGACCTGATGGCATGGAGTGTTGTGTTAATTTAAGACATCTTTTGAAATCTTGTTAGATTTAATAAACTAAGGGCAAATTAGTGCAATTAACCCCCTATAAATTAACAACCGAAGATTTAATTATTTCGAATTCTAATCAAATATAAATTAGCATGTCTGAACTTAAGAATCTATATTCTATACGAGTCTACATACATACATGTATTTTTCATCTTATAAGTTTTATATTTAGAATTTTGCCCATTTCTTTTATTAGAAAAAATAAAAGTAAAAATGATGATAAACATAATAAAAAGAAGCACTACTAGTATATGATAGAAGTGTAGCTAGTTCCATCAATATAAAAACTAAAAAAAAGCAACATAGTAAAGAAAGAAAGGGCCTACAATTTAGACTATTTGTAATGAAGATAGAGAGCATTAGTGAAAAAAAGGTTGCAGAAAAGATGTTAAATTCTTTCTTCTAGTCACCAATCAAACCTGAGAAAAAGAGAGAGAGAGAATAACAATTCCTTGTCTTCATTTTCATAATTATAAATTTATAATAAAAAATATTAAAAAGCTAAAAGAAAAGGAACACCATCAAAAAAGTTGATGATGGATATCAACATGACTGTTTTTTCCACTTTACTCGATTGTTGTGGAAAGAATTAACCAATTTTTTATTTTGGGCTACAACTTACTAATAACAATGAAAATAAAATAGTTAATTCATTTAAGTTTTAATATATAGAATGTGTGTATGCATATTAATTTGGTCCATTTTAATCCAAAATTTTGTTTTTAATTTGATAGGCAACATATATTTCTAATAATTTTTTAAAACTTGTTTCTTAAAATTATAAAGAAAAGTAGTTGAATTTCAATTTCGTTTATTTTTAAACTAATTGTAAAGAATCAAATTCAGTTTGCAAATGATAATGAAACCTAATTTTCCAACTTTTGAGCTGTTCTTTAAAAGCTCTTGTCCTTTGAGTTGACTGGATTGTCTGGATATGATAAACACAAGGCAATATATCACTCTCATTTCCTACCATTTTCAACACATACATATATATATATATATACACATAGTCAGATTTGAAAGATGAGATATTACATTAAAATTCAGGACCAAGCTGTGTGTGGCTACGAAGCTATGCAATGCAAGTTGATGTATTAAAAAGTTTTGGTTTATAGGTTTTCAGTCTCCAACAACAGTTGTAATGATAGAAACGGATGCCTTGTGACAAAAGTATGTATCGAACAGCATACACGCATACGTATATGTATACTAGTGCACAGACACACACATATATATATATATATATATATATAGGTCCCCTTTCAGACTTTTAGTGCACCGGAAAAACAGTGCACCTATCCTGATCATGATTTATTTTTGAACGATTATATTAATTCACATACGATTATATGCATTCACATTAAAATCTAGTCTTGCACTTTTGTTATATATGGTGTGATCATAGGCAACTTATATTCAATAGTATTATCGTTGGAAAATTTTGTGATAAATACGTATTTTGAGAGCGTTATTTGAGTATAATTGATTTTATGAATATGTAAGATCAAATTATATTCGAATTCTTCTCCGTGAGAGCATCGAATTGGTATACTTAAACTCCCAAAATGATTAATAGGTGAATGAGAAATTGAGTGTCAAAGTAAGTCATTTGTGTAGGGAAAATGTGAATCCCACATTAGTTGGAGAAAACAATTATATGTAGTATATAATTGATTGTGTGATAGTAGCTTATCAATGTGTGAATTAAGAAGCTTTCTCTTGCGTGCAGGGGTGCAAATCATGGACCTCGAACCCTCAGTTGGACAACTTGTGTGTAGGCGCGTCCTGCGCACACGAATGTCGCGCTGATTGTAGTATTCTCTTGCGGTTCTTTTCTTTTTGGGTGCTTTCTCTTGCGGTTCTTTTTTTTTCGGGGTGCTTGGTAAGTTTAAACTCGATCTGAGTTCTCTGAAAGTGGTTTGTGCTTTGCACATCCATTGTTGAATCGTTGTATCCTGTGAGACAATTGTCATACACATATGGTGTTGCCCGAAGAAATTGTCTTAAGGACACCTTGTGAAATACGGGCCTCGATTCCTCGATTTGAGTTCGCTGAAGGTGGTTTGTGCTTTGTACGTCCGCTGTTGAATCGTTGTATCCTAGAAGACAATCGCCATACACATATGGTGTTGCCCGACGAAATTTTCTTAAGGACACCGTGTGAAACAAGGCCTCGATTCCTCTAACGTGATGTTTCCTCGTTTATTACTTTCTGTCTTTTCCAGATTTGAACTAGAATTGTTTTGATTTACAAACAACAATTATATTTATATATATAGATCATGCAATAATTTCGCAACCTATAGCTCTCTCTCATTCAATTTAGTGATGTATGATATTTTTTGAATGATCACATCAATCCACATATGATTACATGCATTCACATTAAAATATAGTCTTGCACTCTTGCTATGGCGTGATCGCAACTCATATTCGATAACATTATAATATATATATATATATATATATATGTGTGTGTGTGTACGGCATGCAATATATTCCCAACCTGCACCTCTCTCTAATTCAATTCAGTGATGCTTTCCTTTACTACAAGGTGGTGAGATTGCATTTAGTTTTGGCCTTACTTTACTTGAACAATACTTATAGTTTGCTAGTTGGGTTTTGGCTCGTATTCTCAAGTGAACCCAATGTGAACTCAATGTGGATCAAACGATACTCAATTGATGTGAAATTTCCTAGAGATATGGGAAAACGTTTGGAAGTTAGAGATGGTGTTTGAGAGAGGTTTGAAGACCGAAGAAGAACTGTAGATCGGATTCTGGAAGGAACCCCAATGTAGACCGCTGCATGTGCAAGGCGCACGGACCGTGGCATAAGGAGCGGTCGATTCCGATGAGATCAGCTCGGTGCATACCGTGGCATAGGCAAGAGACACATACCGTGGTATTCTGAGTGGTTGTTTCCAGTGACTTTCCACGGTGTAGGGAACAGGGTGCACACCGCGACCCAGACTGCGGTGGCGGCGTACTTTGCTGAGATCGGGAATGTTGCACGGAAAAAGAAAGTGTTCTTTTGAAAAGTTCTTGTGCTTGAAGGAAAATGAATACTTTTTACATGGAATAAGAAGACTTGTGCATAATAGGAAATAGTATTTTGTGAAACAATAAAGTATTGTACATTTAGGAGTGTGATTTCCTTTTATTTTAAACTCTCTGTAACTAGTATAAATAGACCTAATATCTATGTTATTAGATTTAGAGTGTGGAGTCAAAGAAACACATATAACATCAAAGAGTTGTGAGATTCTGGGGAGACCCCAGGGAATATCCGGGGAATATCAGTGGATCAATAGAGATCCGTGGGTGATATTCAGAGGAGACCTAAGGGATATTGGTGGTTATTGGTGAGGATCTTATGAGCATTGTGAGCTAAGAGTCATGATATAAAGCTCAGTTGTGAGCTTGTGAACTTGGTAAGGATATGTGGTTTGGGGTTGAGATGTGAGAGAGAATCGTAAAGTATATGGTTGTATCAATTTATCATATAGTGGAACTTTCTCTGTCGTCCTAACGGTCCGTGGCTTTTTCTCTGATTTAAGGTTTTCAACGCATATCTTATGTTATGTAATTGTTTATTTTCTCTCATTTTATTTTTCTACTATAAACGTTAATTATTATGAGTTATAAGTGAATATTAAATATATCGTTATCATATTCATTGATTCAAATTTCCAAAACTAGTTAGTACCCGTAGATTTTGGGTAAGATAACGAAAGTGAAATGGAATTAAAATGCGATGATGAAGTTTCGATCGTGTGGTTTATTTAGAGAGAGTCGTGGGTTATGTGTAAACCATTTATTGAAAACGATTACTAAAGCTTTTTTCGAGTAAAAGCTAATAGTGTGAAGTTGAATTAAATTGTTACAGTGTATTTGTCAATTCAAAATTCTGCTTGATTGATCCAAAGTTTAATACGAATATTCAATCTAATCCAATCTTATTCCTCCGATTGGAGTTGTTTAAAACAGATACCGGATTGGATCTGATGGTGTTCAATATAAAAAATAGAAAACAAAAAAACTTGTCCATTGAAAAATAATAATGATAGAAGATATGATGAAATGGATAGAAAAAACGAAGAATTTGCATGGGGAAGAATGATTGTGACAAGTACTGTCATGTTGGTGGCTGGGGTCAGGATAAATAGATAGATAGATAGATCGGTAAGGCAGTTGCTATCTTTTGCAAAAGCCCATTTAAGGCCTATCAACTTTTCCCTCCAACTCTAAAACATTTACATAAATAATTATTTTATTATTTGAAAAATAATAAAGAAAGAAAGAAAGAGGAAAAAAAAAGTAAAAAAGAAGAGAGAAAAAGAAGACAGCAAGTGCAAGGCTAGCTAGAGTTGTAAATATGTTCACGGTCTAATTTAACATTAAATTGGCTACCAAGTGCCACGTCACGTAGGCCCGGTTTTTTGTCACTTTTGCGTGCTTTTCTATACCGTCTTCTTTGAGTTCTTTCACCGGCGCGTGCGTGTTAACATATATATATATATATATATATATATATATATATTAATTTTCACATAAATACGCACCGATAGAATTATATAAGGACATTGTGCACCGATATAATTATATAAAGATATTGAATGTGAGCCACTCATTTTACATATTTTGACTTGGTATGTATACACTTGTCAAAACTCTTTTATAAATGAGTGACTCACATTCAATGTCCTTATATAATTCTATTAGTGCGCACTGACAGAAAAAAGTCTATATATATATATATATATATTTATACATATATATAACACATATAACTTTTAGAGCATGTCGTCTAAATGTTTTTCATTTACTTTTTTTTAAAAATAAAAATAAAAACAATGTTTGTAATTTCAATTTTGAAATCTGAAAATGCGTCTGGTAGCATATGCTGAAAACAATATTCTAAAAATAAAAACATTAAAAACATCTTCGGTAGGTTAATAAAAAAATATCAAAGTTTGACAATAAATGACATCAAATAATTATCAGTTAAGTAATAATAATAATAATAATAATAATAATAATAATACAAAGGTTGACCACTTTAGTGGTGTCCATGGTTCGGTTTCGATTTTAGACAGTTTCAGTTTTTTTTTCCTTTCATTTTTTATGTCCACGTGGCACTTTTCTATTGGTTGGAATTTTTTTTTTAATAAACCGTCCAAAACCGGCTCGAAATCGGTTGGAAACCAGTTTAACTGACAGTTTCAGTTACTGTTTCGGTTTCGGTTTCGATTTCGGTTTTGGGTGGTCGGTTTCAGTTTTGAATGGTCGGTTTCAGTTTGGTACCCACGGGTTAACCGAACCGTGGGCACCTCTAGACCACTTGGATCAAAACATCATATAAAGAAATAAAAATAAAAACAAAAACATCAAATCCAAAGATGGATCACTTGGATCAAAACCCATAACTTGAACAACCAACAGATGAATAAAAGACCTAACTAATACAATGATCAAAACCCATAAAGGAAAAAGCGATCAAACCGAGACCATTTCAACGTCTGATACCATAACACTATAGCAGAATAAACTAGAGACCATCAACACCTAGGGTGCATTTGGTACGAGGACGAAACAGAACGGGATTGGACAGGACTGGACAGGACAGGACAGTTGTTCCATGATGTGTTTGGAATATCTGAGACTGTGAATTGTACTGTTATATGTTTTGTATGGCTGAGACAGGACGGGGCAAGAGGTTCAAATGACCAGAGTGCCCACCTTGTTCTGTCTAATATTAAACAATATATTAAACAAATAATATTAAATAATTATTGTAATTGAAATATATTATAATATTAAACAAAAACAAAAGGTTCAAATCACCTCTCGTTTTCAATTACAATATTATTATATTTAACACAAATAGTAATATTATAATTGAAATATATTATACTTATTTAATAATATTATATATTAATATTTTATATTATATCTATTATATATATAATAATACGATATATTATATCATTATATATAATAATATATAAGATATATATATATATAATATTTGTACATATAAAAAATATAATAATATATGTATATATATTAATAATATATATTGTATATTATATATATGTATCCTATATATATAATAATATATAATATAATATAATATATTATTAAATATATATTATATATGATATATATATTAATATATATTCCATAATATATATATTATAATAATATATATTACTATATATATTCTTAATATATATTAGATATATATATATATATTAATATTATATATATGTATATTATTATATTGTATATGATATAGTATATATTATATATAATTTTATAATATATAAAAATTATATTATATTATATTATATATTATTAAATATTAATATATTTAATAATATATTTAATATATTATATATTATTATATATAATTTTATAATATATATTATTAATATGTATATATATATATAATATAATATATTGGATATGTTTGTAATTGTTTGAACATTTAAAGAACAAATTGGTATTTTTGACACCTGTCTCATGACATGGGATAAGTTGTCCTAGGGTCTTGGGCGGGACAAATTTTTGTGATTTTTGTCTCATCTTGTTCCGTCCTGTCCTATGCTAAGGTCGTACCAAACATGGGACAAGAACAAATTGTCCCATATTGTCATGTACTGTCCCTCATACCAAACGCACCCCTAGATATAAGGTTCTCCGATCTTGACTCCAAAATGGGAAACAAAAATCCAAAATGCAGAGATATAATTTCAACTAATTATCTATCAATCCTCTCTCTCTCTCTCTCTCCATCTATCTCTTCCTAATTTCTCTCTATTTTTCTTCTTACTTTCTCCTTTCATCTTCAAACAAACTCACACCCAAATACTCTATTTTGTAAGGCTAAGAAGTTTGGGCATCATAATTGGTAACGCTAGAGGAGGATCTCATCTCATCCGGCATCAGCTGCTCCACGGTTTTTGTCAAGTTTCTGTCATGAATAAGAAGAAGTGAGAAGCAAACGATGAAGAGAACGAGATGAAGAACTGACGAATGAAAGAAGAAAAACAAAATTGAGTTTTTTTAATGTACTTTTTTTTAACAAAATGAAAAACATGTTTAAGTTGTTTTTCATATTTTTCAATTTTAACATTGGTTTTGTTTTCCATTTTTTTAAAGAAAATGAAAAACAGTCAACGAACGCGGATTCAAAATTGTTTTCAAAAAATAAAAACAAAAACACCTAAAAAACCTTCTACCGGACAGCCCCTTAATTTCACCTTATTTTGTACAGACTACAGAGTAATACTAGAGTTTCCAAATTTTTTCTAAAATCTTTTCCAAATTGATGCGGCATATGAGTTGTTTTTTTTATAAATATTATAAAAACTATTACAATAAAACTGTCGGGACTTGACTAGATCAAACAATACATATGCGGTCAGGATATCTACTCCCATAACGGGAGATAACTACTCCCAACTCTGGAAGAAAACTCCTCACACATGCTTGTAAAATACGTATGATGAGATTTAAATCTCTCATCACTTATGTGGAAGAGATGTGCACTACCAGCTCTACTAAGAGGTGATGTGCGACACATGAGTTGTAAACATCACATTACTCACCACATAATCTCATGATTTATTGGATGTTGACAACTCATGTACCACATCAATTTGAATTTTTTTTTGTAAAGTCTAGCATTACTTTTTTTTTATAACGACGTGCAAGATCTAATCCAACATGATTAATTGGATCCGATTAAATCTATTGGACCGGATTTAAGAACATTATTATATTAGATTGGATCATTAATTCCAAATCTATCGGATTAAATAGGATTTTGGATTTCCATATGAAAATCCACTAAAATATAAAACTTAATTTATATCAGTTAAATTTATTTTGTGTTATATAGATGAACATTAGTGTACAATTATATATTTCTTTTAATTTAATTACTATTTTGTTAATTTTAATTAAAGTACCGTATGTATTAATTATTGATTTTGTTAATTTTATGAATGTTTTAAATTGCTTTATATCAATCCGATCTATTGGATTGTATTGGATTAGATTTAAACATTTTACAATTAGATCGAATATTGTATCATGTTAAATCCAATTGATCATGGTCTGCTGCATACTGCTACTATTTTTGTTTTTTCTTCAAACATTATAACCACGACAAGAATATCTATTTTAATAATCAGAATAAACAGGCTTCCTATATACTGATGGTCTCTCCACATTTATTTATTGTGGTTTTATATACAATTATAAGATAATTTATACATGACAATGCTTGAAATTGGATAGGTTGATTGGGAGTCATGAGAGTAACTGTACGACCACCAAAATAAAGTGCCTCTGATATTATTTTGACTCTTATGTATTTTTGGACTTTAATGTATACAAGTTCTAGATAATTCACAATTCAGAAAAAAATTATTTCATGTATCTACACAATTCCAGAACAAGTTTTTAATATTTGACCATATTACATAAAAAAAATGATGATGAACGAAATGAAAACTAAAAAATAAAATCATATACACAGTCGGGTAGTGACCACGTTGAAACCAAGTAACGGGTTTCAAGTAAAATTTCCTCCCCAATCAAAAAAAAAAAAATCAATATAAAATTCAAGATATCGTTAGTAATCTTGTTCTCTCACATTTTTTATATCTGATGCAACATGACTTGTGATCAAGTTCCGTTAATTATGGGAATATCAATGTGATAAGTGATCAAAACCCATTGATTATGAGAATACCCGTGATTATGAACATATTGTTAATTTGTTGATTCACTGTAATATCGAAAAAGCAAGCTAAATAAATTTCATAAATACGTCTTCACCTTACCGTCAAATAATTATAACTCTTTTTTTATAAAAAAAATAGATAAACCAAATAAAAATCATAATTTGAATCCAAAAAAATATAATTCCACCATCAAATCTCATAAATCAAACAATTGCTTTTATCATAGGTGATCAAAAAAATTACATAAATCAGATTGTTCTCAACTTTATGATTTTTGCAATTCTCCGGTAACGTGATCTTCATCAATATCTCACACCCAAATTAATCAAATTGTGAGTTTGAATTTGATTTTAAAACTTATTTTTTTATTAAGGCGAAAATGTAAAAAAGTAGACGCGCCAGAAGCAGGAGAGTTGTTGACTTCTTGTTGTAAGCGAGTCTCAATTGATTTCTATCATCATTACGGCCAGGTCTGCACAGTAACGCCGGACAAATCTCACACTCACTCACTCTCAACTCTCTCTCTCTCTCCCTCTCTGCTTTCTGCTTTGCTGACTCATCTCTCTCTCTCTCTCTATCTCTCTCAATCTCTAGTTAATGCAACCATCTCCTCCTTCACAAGGCTTCACTACTAATAAATAATAACCCCTCTCTCCCTCTCTCTGACTCTGATTTCGCTCAGCCGATCCCAAAACCGTTGAAATTTACCCAGACAACAGGCTCGCAAGGTACCATTTACTGCATTATGGTGTTCTTGTACATTTTTTTTTTCTGGGTGTAGTTTTTGCTGGTGTATGATACATGTAGAAACTTGCTTTGTCCTTGTTCTGTATCTGGGTGGGCGATGAGAGATTTTGAAGTAAAAAGTAGAACAAAAAAGTAAAACTAAGAACAAAAACAAAAGCAAAGCTCTGTTTTACATACCTTTTTGCTGTTTCCATTTATTAAAAGTGAAGATTTTTAAAATCAAAACTACTCCAACTAGTGGTGGTCTTAGTTGACTCGACGAGCTAAAGTTTTTCAAGGTCTGGGTTCTGGTTTCTGGTTTCTAGCATTTGTTTTTTTATTATTATTATTGTTCCGTGGATTTGTACGTAATGTTTACTTGATCTCTTGCTCTCTACTTTGTTGTTGTATTTGATTTTGTCAAAAACAAAATCAGACCTTTATTTCGTCCTTTTTCTGCTTTCCGTTTTTGCTTTTTCTCTTCTTGTAGTTGTCTTTAATGTGGGAAATCAAGCTTTGAACACATTTTCTTCTTTCTTTCATTCTCATTCTCTCTTATGTGAGCAGGGAATTTACGAGTCTTATTCTCTGTTTGGTTCCTGAGAAAATTTAAAACTTTTTTTAGTTACCCGGTTTTCCTTTTCAATTTACATTTTGAATTTAACTGGGCTCACTCTTTCATTTTTTCAAGCAGAGAATATCTGATCCATAATTCTGTGATTTAATATATTCTGCTAATGTTTAGTGGACAAACAGACGGAGAACTGTAACTTTAGATTAGGATTCTGTGAGATCATGCCTTTTGTTTTTGACACTATGTTCTGATTTCACTTTGAGCAGAGAAGGTAAAAACTCTTGTTTTGTTATTTATTTATTTTATGTGATGCGTTTGTCATTTAAGATCTTGCAATCATGATTTTTACTTTCTGTGTTTTGAAGGTGGAGCTAAATTTTGTGTGTACTTGGTTATCCTTTTAATTGTATGTAAAACATAACAGATTTCTTGTTTCTGGATTTCCTTGGTTTATATGCTCTTGATTTTCCTGTTTTCCTGTCTTCATGTGTTCTAATTTATTTAAATGGGAATCGATTTGGGTCAATGTGAATCCTGTCTCAGGACAAACAAGCAGGACAACTTTTTAAGCATATTCTATTCCAAGGTCACATGGTGGATTATTATTTACACGTTGTTGGACTTGTTGAGTTTTCTTTATTTCCAGCCATTTCTGGGTTCTATGTCAATTTATGGTAAACAATTCGTTAGTTGGAATCTTCTTGTTTTGTTCGGCTAGTTTCTTTATCGATCTAATGTAATTTCCAATGGATTATGTTTGACCAAAATTAATAAGACCCCCAATTTTTCTATATTCAGGTTGTAAAGGGGATTGTGTTCTCATGCCTGCAATCTTTCTATTATAGAATTTCATGTGAGATCTGTTCTGGTGTAAGGAGAAACCTTGTCTCTTTATTGCATCGGATGTCTTCTTTCCGGAGCTGAGAAAATGGGTGGTTGTGTTTCAACTAGTAGCCGTAGCACTTGTAGTAGCAGAAGCAATGGAGATCCAGTTTCACCCGCTTGTTTGGGAAGGGGATGTTGCGGGCAGAAGAGGAGTAAGAGAACATTTTCTGACCACGTTGTTACACTGCATAATTTGCCCTCTATACCCAATAGGGTTTTCATGAATGGAAAAAGCCGAAGTTCTTGCATATTCACTCAGCAGGGTCGCAAGGGAATAAACCAGGATGCCATGATTGTATGGGAAGTAAGTTGTTATTCTTATTATAATTTTCAATTTTTTCCTTCTTTCATTGAATTTGACATTTGGTTGTGTTTGGAGATTAATTGCTTAGTTGCACTTTGGATCGTTGTAGGATTTCATGTCAGAAGATGTGACTTTCTGTGGTGTCTTCGATGGCCATGGTCCACACGGCCATCTCGTCGCCCGCAAAGTGAGGGATGCATTGCCAATAAAATTACTATCTTTTTTGCTTTCGAATCAGTCCAAGCAACATGGGTCAGGTAGAACATGTTTCAAAGGGAATATGAAGAAATCAGATGGTACAGATACTGAGAAGGATGGATCGGCTGAGGATCAATTAACTTCTTTATGGAGAGAAGCATATATGAAGTCGTACAAGGCCATGGACAAAGAGCTGAAGTCCCATCCTAATTTGGACTGCTTTTGTAGTGGTAGTACTGCTGTTACGATGGTGAAACAGGTATGGCAGGGAGCACTAAATGTACTCGTAAGCTTAATTTTATTTACCTTTCTTCTCAGTTTAATGTTCATTTTTGTGATTTCAAGGGGTCCAATCTCTTCATGGGATATATCGGGGATTCTCGGGCAATCATGGGATCTAAGGACAACAATGATTCCTTGGTGGCCATTCAGTTGTCCGTTGATTTAAAGCCTGATTTGCCAAGTATGTCTTGAATTTTTAGGATCTATGGCTAAATGTTTGCCTGCCTAAATTTAACTGATGAAAATTTGAATTGCCACAGGAGAATCTGAGAGGATTAAACGGTGTAAAGGTAGGGTCTTCGCGTTGCAAGATGAGCCTGAAGTACCCAGAGTTTGGTTGCCATTTGATGATGCTCCTGGGCTGGCAATGGCTCGAGCATTTGGCGATTTCTGTTTGAAGGAATATGGGGTGATTTCAGTTCCTGAATTTTTTCACCGGACACTTACAGAGAGAGATCAGTTCATTGTTCTTGCCTCAGACGGGGTGAGTTTTCACCTCTGATTTGTTTGCTTATTGATCGGTGCATTTCTAATTGCAAATTTATTCTATTTCTTCATTTCGTAATTGAGGTGATTTTTAATTTGGTGGGTATATACAAAATTCTCCTATACTAGAAGGCCATTAAATAAGTGGTGAAAATGTCTGAAGTATCAAAATTTTGTCTAGAAAAATTAACCTAGAACACCACTGCAGCTTTTGGCCGTATAAAACAGGTTTTTTGACCTTCCTTTTTGGCCTGCTCTCATTTATTCAAGGTGACTACTGGGATTTTTTTAATTTCTAGTTCTTAATTTCCTCTCAAATTGCTAGCAAGAAATCTTATAAACTTATAATCTGCTTTTCTAAAGTGACACAGTTAAGAGTTTTCTTTGGTGCTTCAAAGTTCAAATGGACATCAGAAACCAGCAATAAATATTTTAAAAATCTCCCTCAGGCCCAAAACAAGAAAACCTTCATGGTATATAAACCATGAAACTTAATTAAAGTGAAAAATCTTTGATCTATGCTTATGACCAATTGTGAGTTTTTGGGGAAATAAAGTCTTAATTTGATGGATGGACCTTTGTGCTGCACTTAAAATATTAGTGCAACCATCAATAGGAGGGGTGGGCGTAAATATAAAAGACATTGAAAAAGCGGAAAATCACTTGAAATGCTTGTTTACCCTCATCCCTTGCCTTTTTTGGTTAAAAGAATGCGAATTTGTCTTCGAATTGGCCTAAAATGCTCTGTTGAAGCTGATAGGAAATGATAATTGATTGGGGTTATTTGTGTTGAATTTCTTGAGCCTACTGTTCTATATATAGGACAATGGGATACATGGTATGGAAAAGTCTTTTGCTTTACTGGTAAGAGCTTGAATGACGGTATGGAGCAACTGGCTAGCCCTGCACTAAAAGCACATAATATGATTACCATTCACAGCAGCAGTCAGTAATTGGCAATAACCCTAGCTTATTTTGATATGGTTCAATGATTTTCTGAATTGTTGCACACAAGTGAATATAGTTTGACATATCAAGTTTTTCTTCTACTGTTTTTTGTAATTTGTCATGAAAATGTTTGATGATCAGCTCAGAT
Source organism: Dipteronia sinensis (assembly GCA_033220585.1). Classification (NCBI taxonomy): domain Eukaryota; kingdom Viridiplantae; phylum Streptophyta; class Magnoliopsida; order Sapindales; family Sapindaceae; genus Dipteronia; species Dipteronia sinensis. Next base: position 40,214,997 of record CM065645.1, read on the forward strand.
CTGGTTCATGATTTAACATAATTCTTTCACTCGTTGGTCAAGAGTTAAGCAAATTTTTGTGACTGATAATGGAAAAGGTAAAAAGTTTTATCACAATTTATATCCTTGTAGATTGAACAGATTGTACCCTACTAGTATGGAACGAAAGTTGATTTCAAATGCAAGGGATGATTCAATAAAGCATCCATAATTAGCAAGATTAAATTATGTTGTTAAGGAGGAGACTTATAGCCCTTTCGATGATTAATGGTTCTTGTCTTCTTGACTAAGCATCATTTTAAGGATGAGTTTTTCCCTTATAAAACAAATGACATTGACAGTAAGATGATTTAATTTTTCCTCACAATCTCATATTTAAATTGTTCTTGTTACAGGTTTGGGATGTCTTGAGCAATGAGGAGGTGGTTGAGATTGTGTCCTCAGCTCCAACCCGGTCATCTGCTGCTAGGATTCTGGTGGACTCAGCTGCTCGTGAATGGAAACTCAAATATCCAACTTCAAAGATGGATGACTGTGCAGTAGTTTGTTTATTTTTAGATGGGAAAATGGACTCAGAATCTGATTACGAAGAACAAGGCTTTTCTTCTGCAACCCTTCAGAGCAATCACTCTGGTAATGCAAACGAATCAGATGATGGCCAGAAGTCCGAGCCATCTTTGCAAAGAAACTTCACTGTCCGATCATCAGATGAAAATGATACATATAGTAGAGTACTATCAGCTGACGATGAAGGGAACGGAGAAACCATTGCAGCTGAAGATCAGAACTGGTCAGGTTTGGAAGGTGTCACGCGAGTGAACTCACTCGTACAACTTCCAAGATTTTCCGAGGAAAGGCCAAACCCATAGATTTTGAGATTGTTGTAGAAATGAAATGGGATGTACTGTGGTCTGGATGTAATACGTCGGCATGTCAGCTTGGCAGCCTCGTTAATCAAAAGAAAAGAAAAAAAATCCTTTGTATTGATATCGCAGTGTCAAAAAGGGTTTGTGCTGTTACCTTCCAGCATTTTGTTCTGTTGTATTAAAAGAAAATTCAATGCTTGGCTTTTGTCATGGAATTGATCTGTATCAGTATACTTGTGTTAATATGCTTCCACCCAATGAAGATTTTCTTTCTGGTTGCACTGAGATAACTACATGACTTATTTTCAATTATTATAGTAGTTAATTTAGTCACACAAACCAAATCATCCGAAAGCCATTATCTCTGATAATCCCGTTTATAGCAAGTCGTACGAAAAAAAGAGTCTGGAATCCCACACCTACTATGTAGATATATATTAAAAAGAATGCAGAAATGTTGTAAATTAGGTGTGCAAAAAAGTTAATGTAACGGTCTGGAGTTGGGTGGAGAATGATAGTGATGGAAGAAATCTGGCTGCAGCAATGTTGGTGGCTTCTCGGTTTACACTCTGTCAAGACTCAACTTTGTTACTGAGTTGAAAATGACTTGTAGGATTTCACCATAAGAGAAGGAAAATGTAATGGGTGTAGTGTTATTCAGTAATTTACGTGGATACTGGAACTGGATGGTGGGTTCATATATTTTTGGCTTTTCTTCGTAGTAATATAACGTTGTCTATACTATATTGTGATCTGTGATGATTCTGACAGAAAACTAATTGAGTTTGGCAGAAACCTGAAGAACACAAGTCACTATGACTCGATTTATTCTGACAGAAAACTCTTTTTTCATGTAAAATATTCTATTTCCTCATTCCCTTTACCAGCCTCAACTCTGTAGAAATGATTGAGATCATAAATCACAATGGTAAAAGTTAAAAGCTTGTTTGGTGGTGGCATACTGGCCTTACAACAGAAGCAAATCGAAGACAACTGAATCCCAAAAAAGATATATAGAATTGTTCTTCAAGAACACTAGAACGTGGAGGCACATAAATCACCCAAAAATATCATCAAAATTTATTAGCCGTCACTTCTGTTGGTTAAAAAGGACAAGATAAGAAAGCTGTAAGTTCATCTATGTGTGTACTTTTATCAGCAAAGAATTCTGCAGTGTGTCATTGCACTAGTAATATACACCACATTCACCTATTACACTTTTCTTTTCTTCTCTCAATTGAATATGTATCTATGGCCTTTAAAAGGCATAACATCTCATCAATCACCGAAAATGTTGATCCAATTGCATTGTAGCTAGAGAAATTAATAACAAGAGTAATTCATGCATATGCCACTCAGGAACTCGAGAGTCATTAATAACAAGAATAATTCATGCATATTGGCCTCTGCAAGAGGGAATGTAAGTCTCTTAACTCACCGCCACAAGTTCACCCACAAGTTCACCCAACTACCCGAAAAACCTGAACTATAAGATGAGCTATTTCCTTACCACATTCTCCATCTCGAAACCTGTCTCTTGTCTAAAACTTCTCCTCTTTAACAACAATGGCTTACAAAACCAATTCATCTCTCCTTGCTCAAATTTTCATCCTAACCATCCTACTTGCATTTACAGGGCAAGCATTGGCTGGACGTGGCATCGCAGAAGACTCCAAGAATGCTGATATGAAGCAGCCTGAATGGTTGATATCAGACAACAGTGTGCTCCTTCCAGGAATTGGAAGAGTGATGCTGCCACCTGCATTTACACATCACACTCCCTACACTGCCCCCTACACTGGCAGCACTGGAGGAGCAGGGACAGGGGAAAGTAATGTTCCAGGCGGAGATGATACTTCAGTGCCAAACCCTGGTGTTGAGGTCCCAAATCCCGGAAGTGGCGGTGCTACTCCAGCAAATCCCTAAATTTGTCAAGTTGTTTTTTCAATAAAAGAACTATGCTGGGTTTCTGTAACTTTTCATTAAGGCTGTGTACTTGTTATAGTCTTTCGTGGTAACGAAGTCTGAGTTTATCATACTTCGGAAAAATAAGCATGCTAGGTTTCAGTGTTTGAGCAATCAATTGTAATGACTTCAGTCTTATTTGTTATTTTTATCAGAATTGCAGTACCTACATCTCTCAAATCTACAACTCAAATGGGTTTCTAGATCTTTTTTCAAAACCTGTAGGTATGCTCTAGTTGTAGAGTAGTGTTTTCATGAACAAAACATGGGCAATTTACACTCAATTAGCATAGCCAGCAATGAAATGAGAGAGAGAGAGATGAAAAATACTGCATAAATTGTTAGATTATGAACCTGAGGCACTACTTAGACCAAAAACATGAACTAAATTTGCCAATATGAATCAGGAATGTCATCAATCAGTATGAGCAATCTTCGAATTTCTTAAAGCAAGTAATATCAGAACCTAAATGGAAGTGAGTATTGCATAAAATAAAAGGACTTTAAAAAAAACAAAAAAAAAACCAATCCAATACGCTACAAATCTGGGAGCAGATCAAAAGCACATTAATCTGCCATGAATTTTCCCATCACAATCATATTAATAATGCAAGTAAGGTTACATCATATGAAAGTCTATCATGTGCAAACAATCTATGATTAATGTCACTTTTGTCTTAACTAAAACAAAATGATAACAGTTGGATTAAGTACTTATATGCAACATCCATTTAATATGCTTCCTGATTGAATGATAAAATCTACTCAAATGAGCGTTAGTTATGCTAACAAACACCCACCAAGAAATCAATTTAACATTTTCGTTATATGTTGTCTTTTTACCTTCTTTTAACTGAAAGTTTACAAATGCTGCCATTCATCTCTTCAAAACTTTATATCCACAATCTCCTTTGGGCAAGAAAATTGTTTTTCTTTTGCATAAAAGTCATTCTATCCTTTGGTTAAATCAAAGGCTATGCTTATGAAACCATCTCCAATTATAAACAACTAAAATCAAATTAGTTACCTTTCAAGATTTTCATATCCAAGGAACTACATTAAATGCCTTAATATTTCGTACTTGAATGATTTTTCTAGGGTAAATCCGTAAATATGAGCAACCAGATATTTACATGTTTTTCCTCTCTAGGTTTGGTTCATTTTTCTCCAATACTAATTGATGATAGATATCCTCTGATCAGATAAAAAAAAATATGAATTGCAGTTGGTAAGAAAACACGATCTCTTAACATTTCATTGGGAAAACCCAACCTTTGGGGTCACAAAATAATGAGGACAGGTTGATACAAAAGAGATCTGGAAATATTCATAACAAAATTTTTGTTTTATAACAAAGTTTCTAAAATGGCAAGAAAGATACCCTAAATCCATAATTACACCAATGGAATACAATCAAGCCAACACCTGAGATGCCTTAGAATTTAAAGCCTCAACATGCAAATCTAGATGTCTCTAAACCATATCCTGCAAAAAAAAAAAAAGAGAGAATTCACCAGTAAAATAACAATACATTACCCCAAAACAAATGAGGAAAAAAAATATAAAGAAAATAAATTTTAAAAAACAAACACGAATGAATTGACATAAGTTAACCATCACTGCCCTACACAGCATTGGGTTCATCAATTCTCAGTAAGCCTCCTATGAGTCCAGAAATATACAGAAACCTTAACTCATAACGTCACAACCCAACAAAGAGAGAAAAAAAAAGGGTGACTTGGAAGAAGTTGATATCATATACTTTCTAAAATATTGCTCTCCTCTCCAAAAATGACTTCTTGACAGGATTTTAAATTTAAATTCTCCAAGGAAAGTCAGAAGCAAAGTTACAAAATCAACAGATTCTTATTAAAATAAAGAACAGAAAAAATAGAAAAAAAATCCATTCATTCTTGCTCCACAAGAACATTCAAATTAGCATAGTGAAATAGGCACAGCATGATCTCTTGTATCTATAGATGAAACAACACAACTGAATGAAGTGTATTACTCCATGTCCTCCTCCCACAAAGCATGAGTATTTCTTGGAACGAAAAAGATAATTAAAAAAAAAAGTAAATTTGGGTGCAACTTTTCTTAAACAGGTTAAATGGTACCGTCAATACATGTACACAAGTAAAAAAAAACTACAAGGTTGACATGATGAGAAGTGGCTTTCTCATTAATGAGCCTCATAAAAATAACAACCAACCACAGATATCTCACATTTAAGCTTACCCTAGTGGCCTAGCCAACCAAGATCCTAAAAGTAATGTCCTTTAACTGAGAAAAACGCATCGCTTTCTCTTGGTCATTTTTCCTTACTGTCAAGGACCACATAATCTTTAACACGATTGAAAAACTGTTAATCAATGTCTTCATTAGCATTTAACAACCTAGATCCTCAATTCCTAATTCCATTCTCTATTGATGCCTACCCAACCAGAGTTATCAATTGAGCTACCCTATGTTGTACCACAACCTCATTAAACCCCAACAACCAAATCACCATAACAAGATTGAACAACAAATCTTCAAAGTTACCCAAAACCCAAAAACCAATTCTATAAATAGAAGTCTTAATTTTGGTCCTTGAAAGGTATTTAATTGATTCAATTTTGTATAATTAGGGATTAACATCCAATGTTTCTGACCTCTATCAATTTTCTTGCCAAGATCAAGATTTTCTTATCAACGAAAACGCAGAGACACAAACACATATAAATACAGGAAAGACAAGTGCAATTTGTGGATCCAATGTGATTCATTAACCAACCATTCATTCAATCAATCAATAAAATAAAAAATAAACAAAACAGTAAAATAAAATATCATAATAACAACGATAGAAGAATTACGGTTGAAGGAGTTACCTCAGAAGCCGAGAAACTTGAAAAGAACGTAACATAGAATTAGCGAAAAAATCAAGAGAAACAGATAATCAACGAAAACGAAGAACTTGGTGGACCCATGATTTCTCTTGAGGTTCTTGGTCTGTTTGCTCTTGGGTTCGTCAACTGGTTCAAGTGTTGCCATTTCTATCAGAGAACGGTAGTTTGGGTGGCCTCGGATCTAGAGATCCATCCGGAGAAAAGCTTTGGAGATCTGGTCTGTGTGTTTCGATTTTCGATTACCGTTACTTGTCTTTTTGTGGTCGGTTTTCGTGTCCCGCGCGTTTTGTATCAATTGAGAGGCCCATAATATAATTGCAATTATGGCCCATCAAATATCAGACCCATTTGATTTTTTTGCTACACTTTTTTAATTATTTTTTTTAAAATTATTTTTTCACATCAAGTTATAATTAATTTTAAAAAAACATTTTAATATTTTATATATTGTGTTTTTACTGGGTGTGTAATATGTGAAGCAATATCACCGAAGAAAAAGAATTATATAATACATAATTACAGAGATTTCTATATTTGGAATACATTGATTTGTATGACTTGATGACAAAAAAAAAAATCTTATTCTATTATATGACTAAACAAAAAATAGAGACTAGTTCCAGTTGATGATGGTCCAGAACTGTAAACGTGGATACCCCAACTGATGTTTTTGGATGACAAGGTTGATCACTCTTTTGACAGGAACTGGAACATCCTTGTACAAGATTGCATGATTTGATATTCATTTATTCCTGAGAAAATGCCAAGCAATTAGAAGCAGATTAGTATAGTATGTTATGGAGTTGATTACATAGTCTTTGAGGGAGAGAGATGGATTTGTTAGGAATTTAATATATAGCTTTGTATACGAGTCTGGTTCCAAAGATTAACTTCTGCAACGGTTTACAAAATCTATGGTAAAAAATGCTACCAGAATCCTGTGTTTAAGTTTAGGTCGTTTTCTAGATATTGGATATTCAATAAAATTATCAAACCAACACCAGAGATCGGTCATACACATACCTCATGACTGCTTGATGAAGAATTTGAGTTTGCTCCTGATATTCGTTCTTCTGATTTCTCATTTGAATAGCTTCATGAGGCAAAAATTTATCCACAGTTAGAGAATTTTCTTGTAAATTTTGAGTCTGCCTAAAATCAGCAAGTATTTAACAGAAAAACAGAATTTTTTAAAATAAATAAAAAAAAGTTTCTGAGAGCATATAAATAATTGCAAATGACCTATATTTGATATGCTTGTCATCATCATAGATACACGAGGCATTAAACAGACTGACCAACACAACATCAAGATTCAAGAACAGACGGTAAAGATTGATGATGTTCATATGATGTGGTAGACGAAACACAAATTCGACACCAATATCCAACCCCACATAAAATTAAGCAGATAACACATGAACATTAGAGTAAAGGACTGAACAGAATCCTTCTGTAATTCCAGCACTTCATTTAACTATCAATCCGTTTGATAAAAACAAGGAAGAAAAAGACAAATGGAAGTGAAGAAAATACAAGATTGAACAATACTATCTCAATTCATTACCTAGATGTACGGTCATGAGACAGTGCAGCACTGATAAGAATTTTAATAAAGTAGCATGCTGCAGAATTTCCCGGAAGTAAATTTCTAGACATATGGGGATAAAATTGTTAGATACTTACGTAGAGAGTATGGTAACCCAGATGAGTTCCACGCAGTCCACCCAAAGAAGCCGTTGCTCCAAAGGGACTACACCATAGGTAACTAAGTGAGCAAATGGCCAAAGCTTCCATCCTGCCTGTCAAGCAAAGCAAATCAGAACAATAATTACATTCAATGAATATCCAACCAACAACTTAATTAACAAGCTTTTAACAAACTCAAAAAATCATTTAAAAATAAAGGCTAAAAAAACATAACCGACAATTTTTATTTAACTACCAGGCTGATCTTAAAGCATAAATGGACATCAAAGGAGCACTTCAATATACATTACACACTGTTATAGTAACTTATCTCTCAGTTGCCACTTTTGCTTTAGGTATTCAGACAAAACCAACGCAGAATATTTTTATGCATCTCTAAGTATTTAGAGGACACTAACTCGTTTAAGAAAAAAATGAATCACTCATATTTAGAGTACATTAACTTGTCTAAGAAAATATATACAGGTTTAGTCCAAAGTATAGTCTTTCAACTTCTTCATTTTATCGGGTCTAATTGGAGGGAGATTTCTATATTTGTTCAATCTGTTCCTTCATTAATTTGTAGACAGAAAACCAAATACGGTGATTTCCTCTGAAGGGGAAGCAGCCAGATATAAATAGGCCAGAAAGCCAGTCATTTATGAAAATTTTATTCTAGACCACAAACAATTCAAGAGTCACAATTGCAGACATAACGGAGTAATGAACCTTATTTCAATAAATAGGTCTTAGAATAATTTTAAGCCAGTCAATCCATGGGGTACTTTTTCAAACACGACAAGCAGTTTCACAAACTACACTAGAAACATGTTAACTAGCTTGTAACTGAGGGCAATTTAAAGACGTGAAAAACTTGTGCAAAGGAAAAGCTTCTTACGGTCAGCATGGGCCAAAATGTCGACTTCAGTTCGCTAAAAGTATTGGCTGGGGATTCGAATCTTAAGAACCCAAGAACCACAAAATAGATGCTATTCCAGATTGCTGCCCAAACTGTTTGGTCAAATGCAACTTTGGCAGGGACCACCCACCAATCTTGGAAAGGAAAAAGAGCCTGAATAACAAAGCAATAGATTTCAGCCATCCACAGAAAATGCACAGATAAGACAAAATGAACTAAATATGAACCACTACTATCACCTCACAGAATTGGTAATAATAATGAGATAGTGATCCATGAAGAGTAAACCCAACAAGGCCTGATCTGAACATGCGTTTCAAGTCAAAGTCAAATAGCGGCTTCCCTTCATAACACTGCACATCAAGTCGAATAAAACTAACGAATTAACAAAGAAAAGATTCATCGCCGACCAAAAACCATCGAGGAAAAAGGGAAAATAAGGAGAACTTCTGGGTCTGGAACCTGGGGGGTTGCTCCGAGAAAGATTTCTCGTCAAAGAAAAAGACTTACTTGTGCAATCCAATCTCCTATAGAGTAGACGATCCCACTTATCGCCATTTTTGCTAAAACAGGATTTGTTTTGAGTGCTTCTTCGTAAGCAATCCAATTGTGTTCGGGTGCATATCTTAGAATTTCATAAAGAGTCCATCCCTGGGAAATTTCAAAGAAATGGAAATAAGGGATGAATCCCGAGCAGCAGAATTCGATAGCTAAAGTGATCAAATCTGCTTTTCTCAATGGGAAAATAAACAAATAATGCCAGAAGTTCTTCCATATTTTTTAACAAGTAAAGTCTCCTAATCAGCTATAATTAAGAATTCAGCTCGAATCTGGGCAAAAAAAAATTTGGTTTATGATGAGAATTAACAGAAGTGGAATATTATCTGATCCTATCATAGGGAAATAGCAAAATTGAGCAGTAAAATGCCAAACTAACTCACACTAATAAAGAACATGATCAATACTGCCAGCAATTTCAAAACCAAAAACCAGAAATTAACAAACAACAATTCCGCTAATCATACACAAAAAAAGGGCCAAAATTGACAAGAAATAAGACAGACTCACATGCCAATAATCATGATCAATAGTCAGCAACCTAGTGACAGCAACCGTACCGGCACCGAGAACGATAGCAGCGTTAACTGCTCTACTAATTGGCTTATCATCATTACTCTCGACATCATCTCCTCCTCTCTCTTCAGACCCATTAACCGAAATAGCCTTCTCTTGTTCCCTGGATTGCTTCTTCTTCACTGGAACCAATTCTTTGTCCTCCGTGACTGAGCCAACAACCCATCTCCTCCTCCTCCTCCCGGTGGTCGAATTCTTTAATAAAGGGTTGAGTTTGAATGATGTCGTAATGGGTTTAATGGAGAAGCTGGATTTGGAGGATTCAGAGAAGGGTTTTATGGAGAGTGGAGAGAGTAGTAGTTCATGAATGGTTATGCTATTAAGAGTTGCCATTGCATGAAAAGAAGAAGAAGAAGACAAGTGTGAGTTTTTTTTGTATAGAGAGAAATTCGTGAACTAATAAATATATGATCATCTGATAAAATATGAATGCTTGTTTAGTTTAAGGTTCATTTGTAAATGTAAATCTGCCACGTTAACAACAAAACCAGTTTGTGTTCTTATCTCAATCAATAGTCGGTTCGCGGTTGGTCGTTTGTTTTATAGTGGGCTATAATTTTCTGAATTTGAATATCAATCGAGGAGGCCAATAAAGGGGGTGTCAAACGGCCCAATAGCATCGTGTCTTGGGCCGGACATTTCTCACGGTCATGGTCCAAGTTCAGCATGGCTCATTAGCTCACTCAAAAAGATCGATTTTTAAAATTTTGACACAGAAGGATTGGAACTTTTTTGAATATCAAGTAGGGGTATGCATTTTCGGTTTGGTTTGAGTTGAAGCTCAATGTCAAACCAAACCAATATGTTTTGGTTTGGCTATATTTTAACCCAAATCAAACCAATGTGAATTATCAAACCGATTCAAACCAAACCAAAAAAAGTCGGGTTGGTTTGGGTTGATTTATCGGTTTAGGTTTGAACCCAAAAATCATTTCTTTGTATTATTATTAAAAAATTATTTAAATATAAAAATATTAAATATAAGTATTATTTAATTATTTAAAAATTAAAAATATTATATAATTAACATTAGCAGAAAAATAAAAAATAAAACATAGTAAAACTCATATTCTAACATACATCGAAAGAGAGGAGTAATTATATTTTATTTATTAAAAAAATAGAATATATAAAAGAAAGAGGAGTGGTACAATACCAAATGGTTGACGAAAATAAATGAGAAAGAAAGAAAAAACTTATTTATATAAGCAGCAAATAAGTTACAAAACTCCGGGAAATATGTATTTGACTTTTATTAAATATATGGGTTGGTTTGGGTTATATAATTTTTATTTTTAGCAACCCAAACCGAACCAATCTTTGATCGGTTTGTTAAATGTCAAACCGATTAATAATTTTTTTACATGTGAAACCGAATCAACCCATAAAATTTGGGTTGGGTTAGGCGGGTTGGTTCGGTTTGGCAGTTTTTTGCACACCTCTAATATCAAATATCAACGGGAGCGTAGTTCAGTCGGTAGATGGACGAGTTTGTGATTTGGGTAAATGACTCACAGGTCAGCGGCTCGAATCCTACTAATATTTGATCTCGGATTAATAGATATTATTAAAAAAAAGAAAAAGTATCAACACCTATAAGGCTATAAGTAATAATAGTGGAGAAATCATACACATTGTGTCACTCAAACCCCAAGTATATAACACTCAGCTAAAAATTCAAGTTTTAAAGAGTCAATATGTTATTTATAACATTGAAATCTCAAATGACACTTCACCTTTTAGAATAAGTGGGTAATACACCTCCTCTTCTACGTTAATGGCGATGGATTCGAGTCTAATTATATACATTTTGTAAGTATGTACAGAGAATTTTCTTTTTAATGTTGTAGGAGTAGATAAATAGATATTTAAGTCACACATATACTATTTCTTTTGATATAATTCTTGGCCATACTTTCTTAAATATTTTAAGGTAAGAGGGAAAATATTTAATAAATAGAAATGATTAAAAAAGAGAAAGAAAAAAAAAACAAAAACTAAGGTCCCACCGAGACTTGAACTCGGGTTACTGGATTCAGAGTCCAATGTCCTGACCACTAGACCATGGGACCATTTTGTTGAACTTTTAGACATTTATTAATATACCAATATTTTATTAACTTTAAACAGCACGAAGAAATTTCTTTCCATTTCCCCGAGCTGGTACTGAGACCGGTGCTGCTGGTGGTAGTTACTCAAATCCGTGATGAGAAGAACCCTACTGAGACCTTTCTCTGCAGCCCTTCTTCAATCTCTACAGAGATTGCTGCCTCTCACTTCACTCAACAATGTCTTTTCACCCTCCAAAATTGGTCTCAGACCAAGTTTCACATCAAACCCCAGGTGGGTCTTCACCAACTCTCTTCCTCCTCCAGAATGGATTGAGCCCTTCAGTGATGTCTCCGGTTTGGTCTCAAGTCCTGAAACTTTCAAACCATCTCCATGGGTAAGCCAAATTCTTAATCTTTTAGATGGTTCTTCTAATATGGAAGCAAATTTGGATTCTTTTTGTCACAACTTCTTGGTCAAGTTGTCACCAAATTTTGTGTCTTTTGTTTTGAGAAGTAGTGATATTCGTGACAAACCTGATATTGCTTTGAAGTTCTTTACTTGGGCTAGTAAGCAGAAAAAGTATTCTCATAAGCTTGAATGTTATGTTTCTCTGATTGAGTGTTTATCTTTATCCAATGATTTACATAGAGTCAAGTTAGTGTTCAGCGAATTTAAACAAAAGGGATTTCTAATGACTGGTCCGGGTGCAAATTCTTTGATTAGGAGCTTTGGGGGGCTAGGGATGATTGAGGAATTGTTATGGGTGTGGAGAAAAATGAAAGAGAATGGGATTGAACCAAGTTTATATACGTATAATTTTTTGGTCAATGGGTTGGTGAGTTCAATGTTAATTGAATCTGCAGAACGCGTTTTTGAGGTTATGGAGAATGGGAAAATTGGACCTGATATTGTGACTTATAATACAATGATTAAAGGGTACTGTAAGGTGGGAAAAACACAGAAAGCAATGGAGATGTTTAGGATTATGGAGGTGAGAAATGTGGAGCCAGATAAGATAACTTATATGACTTTGATACAAGCGTGTTATTCTGAGGGAGATTTTGATTCTTGTTTGGGTTTATATCATGAAATGGAAGAAAAGGGAATAGAAATTCCGCCCCATGCATATAGTCTAGTTATCGGAGGGCTTTGTAAAGATGGAAAATGTGTGGAAGGATATGCTGTTTTCCAGAGTATGATTAGAAACGGGTGTGAAGCGAATGTGGCAATTTATACTGCTTTAATAGATTCATATGCGAAATGTGGTAGTGTGGAAGAGGCAATTAATATCTTTGAGAGGATGAAAAACAAGGGGATTAAACCAGATGAAGTTACTTATGGAGTTATTGTTTCTGGTTTGTGTAAGAGTGGGAGATTGGATGAGGCCATGGAGTATTTTGAGTTCTGTAGAGGTAATGGGGTGACAGTTAATGCCATGTTTTATTCTAGTCTCATTGATGGTTTAGGGAAGGCTGGCAGAGTGAATGAAGCTGAGAAACTTTTTGAAGAGATGGATTTGAAGGGATGCCCACGGGATTCATACTGCTATAATGCCCTTATTGACGCCCTTGCTAAGTTTAAAAAGATTGATGAGGCGTTAGCACTTTTTGAAAGAATGGAAGATGAAGGATGTGATCCGACGGTTTACACATACACAATACTGATCGATGGATTATTCAAGGGACGCAGAAATGAGGAGGCACTAAAGCTGTGGGATACTATGATCGATAAGGGAATCACACCGACTGCAGCTTCTTTCAGGACTCTCTCCACGGGGCTTTGTCTGTCAGGCAAGGTAGCCAGGGCTTGTAAGATTTTGGATGAGCTGGCACCAATGGGTATTATTCCTGAGACAGCTTTTGAAGATATGATCAATGCATTGTGCAAAGTAGGTCGTGTTAAAGAGGCGTGTAAGTTGGCTGATGGAATTGTTGATAGGGGTAGAGAAATACCAGGAAGAATTCGTACAGTTTTCATCAACGCTTTAAGAAAAGCAGGCAATGCGGAATTGGCCACAAAGTTAATGCATAGTAAGATAGGTATCGGATATGATAGGATGGGTTGCATTAAAAGACGAGTGAAATTCCGGAATCTTGTTGAATGTTAGTTAAGCTAGATCTGCTGTGACGTTTTGGCCAACTTTGCTTCAATTCAAGATGGTTTCACATGTTCCCTTTAAATATGCAAAGCTTTTAGTAATTCTTCATGCCCCGAAATCGTAATAAGCTCTATCAAATATCAATTGACTTAATTAGATGGCAGATGAACCGTATCAATCAGCTTCAGTTGCTTGAAAATCCCCCATTATCATGTTGGAGATCAACATAATCTTGGAATCAGCTAGCCAGCATATCCGATTCTGATCAACCATTTCTAAAGCACATAAGCAAGTGCATCAGAAACTTGGCGATGATAACAAATGTATACTTTCTTGGATATGCTATTTGTCAGTAGAAGTTCACAATCCTCAACATTCATGGATTGTATGCTTGCTGTATACTGAGGAAAATATAGGCCTGAAACAACTTTTAGTCTTTTATGATCGGCTGAAACTCATCATACATGGATAGCGTTAGTAAAAATATTTGCTGCAGTTGATTCTCATTTATGTGTCACATGACTTTTCTCCTATCTCAGTCCCGAAAATTGTCACAAATCTCCTCTAAAAAACATCAGAGACCTTTCTAGATGACCGGTGAGCAAATTTTTTGGTAACCAAATTTTAACACTAAGCAGGTAAAATCTGAAGTCATATGACCGGTGAGCATTCATATATTGTAATTGTAAACAGTTGCAACATCCTTAGAAGGTTGTGAGTTTGACTTTATTATTGCTGCAGGGAGCTTGATGGAAGGTAAACATGATACAGAAATGAATAACAGTGCTGCTCTATATGCTATATGTAATTTCGAGCAAGGTGACTGCTGTGGAAAAATGACTACACTTGTTGTAAAATGAGCGAACAGAAACGGACGAGTTGAATAAGCTTTCTGACTAAGAATGTCAATAAAATGAAAACTGATATATCACGTATTCTTGCTGAGAAGGTCCTGGATGCTGTTCTTCCACACAAGATGGAATGGGGTGATCAGTAAAAATGAAACAGGTTATTTTATCATCTCTCTTGGTTTCAAAAGCATAGACTTGGACTTCAAGTAGCAAATTCTCATAAAGGTGATTCCTCTGTTGTGTTTTGTCACCCTTAGACCACTCAACTAGATTCCTCTGTTATTTTTTGTCACCGTAGATGGCGATAGAAGCTATTAGTTGATGCTTGTGTAAGTTCCAAAGGTGTATGATGGACATAAGGTCCCCCCTCACCAATGGGAATTTTTTTTTTTTTTGAATGATAAACTTAACTAGTTGTTTTGTTGCCTCACAGTTTATGAGGCAAGAATGGTACAGTACCAGTCACTCTTCTGTGCTGTTATTTTCATCACTCACAAGGGTAGAGAGTCTGACATGAAATCCTGGGAATCTCTCTTTTTTCCCATTGTCCATGTAAAAATCGACAAATTATTAGCTTTTCTAACGCGATCCCAATACATGTATCAACCAGTCCCGTTACAATTATATAAGCTTTCGAACCAGACACTTCTGTCTTTATTTTTATTTTTTTTTATCTTTCTATTTTCAACCATGTGCAAAATCTGCCATGAAAAAGCTCTCTTAATTAGTTCTTATCTCTGTCTTAATCCATCTTATGCATTGGATCAAAATTTTCTTTTATTGAGTTGCTTTTAGCATGAGTAAGCTCCTCTACTCAAATTTGGTGTCCAAATAATGTGGCATCACTACAATCCATTCATTTAAAACATGCAAATCTAATACAATTTAAACGAATAGATTATAATTATACCACATCATTTGGACACCAAATTTGGACAAAGTAACATTATTATTGGCATATAGTGTTCTTTTGTAGGTGTCTTCATCGATAATTAATTTCTTCTTATCTTGTTTTTCTGAATATATTGATTCACCATTGAATATTCAATTTCTATCCCCTGAAGCTGCTTCTTTATTTTTTTTAGATAATATAAAAGTTTGATTGTGATGTCCCTGTAATATTAAAAAACAAATTCAACTCCACCCAAGATGCAGAAGATCGGTGCATTATTGATGTTTTGCTGATCAATCGATATTGATGCAATTTTTATTTTTCTGTCATTGATATTTTTTTATGGTCCCCTGATGCAATAAACTCTGCTATCCGTTTTGAGTGTTCCACTTTGCTCAACTTTGTCTATTTATATCTTGCAAATTGGTTTTGTATTTTCTCTTTCAACTGTTCATGTCTTGGGTCCACAGAAGATTAAATCTGTGTCCTTTTGCTATACCTGAATCCTGATAGAAGATATCAAAAACCTCCTTTGAAAATTTATTGAAATTTATAATTCATACCAGATAAAACAGAGTTTTTTTAAGATGGTATCTATCTGTCCATGTATGTGGACCAGGTATTTTTTTAAAACTTTTTAACATTGATAAGATTCGAACCGTCCACTTATATATACGCATTTTGATTTGACCTTATTTATTAAGACTTGTTCAAAATATTCACCAAGCATTTGGAGCAACGTTTCTCAAGTATGGTGCCTCCATGCATTTATGTTGCCTATATAAGAAGCTAAAGGGATCCAACTTGTTCATTTAATTAACTCCGAAGTTGACGGGTCATAAATTTAGATTGTCAAATATTTTCACTGGAATTGATATTCACAACCTAGAAGGATGATTTTTCTACTGTTTGGTATGTGCAGCTTGTCAGCTGGACTATTTAACTAACTTGGAAACTGATAAACCATAAATTTAGAACTTGTTTAGTCGGTAGATTTTATTTTTTTAAAAAAAAAAATCTATTTGAAGAATCACTTTCTATGAGTTTTTGTTTAATAGATGTTTAAACTCTACTAGCCTCTATTCAATGTAAAATAAAAAAATCTCAAAAGTCAACTCAAAAAAACTTAAATAGACGTTTATAGATCTTTTAAGACAGTAAAAAACTCAATCAAACGAGCACTAGACTTCCGATATTTTTCTTCAGTTGACGGTCGATCTTGCTCTTACTAGCAAGGCAATATTTTATTTGCTTTTAACCTTATCTTGCCTCCTGCTACTGTCAACCCTAGGGTGATTTTCCTCGTGATCTAATAGTCGTTACTCAACAAGAGCAGTCCATCTGTCAGGATGGCCGCCACTGGACCATTTTGCCTTGTCAGATGGACCATTTAATTAACTTGGAAGTTGATGGGCTATAAATTTGGACCGCCGATATTTTTTTCGAAACTATATTTACTTCTTTGATTGACGATTTTATGCTGTTGCTCTTACTAGCAAGGCAAGATTTTCTTTGCTTTTAACCTTATCTTGCATCTTGCATCTGTATCCTGAAGGATGATTTTCATAATCTTTTTTAGTCTATTAAGCTTTCGTTAATTTTAACTTGTGATTGATAGTTATAAAAGTTTTGTGTGTATATTTGCATGAAACTTGAATTCTTTGCTTATTAATTGATCCTAAATGTGATTTATCCATTGTTTTTTTCCTTTGAATCTCCACCGTACATTTTTGATTTTCTTTTTCGACTCACTTTAAAGAGTGTCCTCAACATAAACCACACAATGGTTAGTGGTTTCATTTCTTTCAAATATTAGAATTGTAGGAGTGACATATTGATTTAGATGTTTAAAAAACATATGTATTTTGTCTCTCTCTTTTTTTTTTCTCTGGTAGCTAATTAATCTCTCAGAATAAATCTCACAACCCACAAAAAAATTGACGTTGCATGTTGCAGAATATTTTTCGGTGCCTCTTAGCAATATCTAGATATTTCAACATAATGTGAACGCAATCACAACACCAACCAACTTGTTTTTTGGCCGACCATAAAGAAATTCAATTTGGATCCCGTAACGGTACAGAGTGATATGATCCGGTCATTCTTCCTCCGGAGTAATATTTCAGCTATGCATAAATATCATTTCAATTCATTATTCATAACAAGAACCTGATCATTCTGGATTCTTGGAAAAAATACTGTAATTACAACTGTGAATGTGGGACAATGTGTTGTAAAGTGGTCCATGCAGTTTCAAAATTGAAGCAGTGTGTGCACATGATTGTTTTTCCTGCTGCAAAACTTGAATTTAGCATTATATATCAAGGAAGACAAAATGAAACAGACGGGCCCTTAAAGCTTAAAAGATCGTTTGTTTTTTTTTGTATAGAAAATGAACGGTCCTCGGTTTTTCTGGAGAATTAATAGAGACTGAAATCTGAACTTGAATGATATATATTTTTTTTTTCTCTCACATCTGAATGTATTGTCAACATGTTTGTTTTTTAAAAGTAAAATTATCTGAAACTAAGTAATTTTACATTTATACCCATGTTAAACAATTATACATATAATATGGAATTAAAACAATCCAAAAATAATAATTATATATGAACACATATAATCATGATCTTCTTCTTCGATTACAAATAAACTTCATTTTTACTAAGAAAAGAAAATGTTTTTTTTTTCAAAAAATAAAAAGAACAGGAGAAAAACTCACGAAACAATCTAAAAAATAATATATAAATGCATCACCCTAACATCATAATAAAGTATTAATATTAAACATCAATATGAGAAGTGATTAGGGTTCTTTTTTATTTTTAAAGCTATTTAAAATAAGCAATATAATAAAATAAAGATTTATATACCATATATAATTATAATGAAATTGAAAATATGTTATATATAGGAGATATTATCAGAAGAAAATATTTTGGATTGCATTTAATGCAATTAAGTGATTTGCAGTTAAGTGAAAAGTCGGGATTTTTTACTTTTTATTTTAAATTGTTTTTTTTTAAGTTGTTTGACCACTCAAAAAACAAACAAAACAACTTAATAATTATGATTCAGACCTATTAAGTTTTAAGTGGAAAAAACAAATGACCCCTAAGTGTGTGTTTGATATGGTTTCTGTAGATGTCAAAAGTACTTTTTTAAGGTTATAAGCTATTTTAAGGGTTTTTTTTTTTTTTACAAATTTGAAAAACAGTTTTTTTAATCTAAAAAAGAGGTCATTTTATGTCTATTAGGAGAAGTCCATATTTTGGATTTCTCCCAAAAAGTAACAGTTCTTTTTGAGTTTTTTTAATACAGTTGCATTGTCAATACTACCCTCTATGAAATTTAAATATTCCATCAGATACCCCTTCTATTACACAACCCTATTGTATTTGAATACTTATCGGACATCATTTTTGTCTCCTCATCTTTATTGGCATTCAAACTTTTTTTTGATAATTATAAACAATAGTATATATATATATATATATATATGTATGTTTACTGAAGTTATATATATATTTGGTTGATCTTTTTTATAAAAAAAAAAAAATCATCTACCTGGGATTTAAAAAAAGAAATCATATACCTATACTTTTGTATCTGTGATATATTTTTTTTTAAAACTCATGCACTTTTGATTTTGTTTTTATTGTGATTTTTTTAAAACTCATTTAGCTGTGATTTCTTTTTATTTAAAAAAAAACTAAACTCATATATTTGGGATTTTATTTTTTTAAACTCATATATTTGTGATTTTTTTAAACTCATGTACCTGTGATATTTTTATTTTAAAAAAACCTCATGTATCTGTGATTTTTTTTATGAAGCTTTTATATCTATGATATTTTCTTTTTTAAAACTTAGTTACATGTGATTTTGTTTTTAAACTCTCGGTTACCTGTGACTTTGTTTTTAAACTCATATTTCTGTGATTTTTAACTCATGAACCTATGATTTTTTTATACAAAAAACAAAATTCATCTATCTGTGAATTTTTTTTTTAAACTCATGTATATGTGATTAGTTTTTAAACTCATGTAGGCACGATTTTTTTTATAAAAAAAATGCATGTATTTGTGATTTGTTTCTTAATGTATGTACATATTTTTATGTCTGTGCACTTTTTATTTATTTTTAAATAGTTTAAAGTCTGTAAATCGTACATATATGTAATATATTGTTTATTTATATTTTGTTTTGTATAGAACATGTCTTGCCTATAAGTGAATTATACTTAAGAAAATGTTAGAGAGGAAAATCAAAAGAGAGCTAAAGCCGATTCAAGATATGGACATAATATTGGTGCATTTCAAAAGCGCGAAATGGATAAGGAACGTGAATGCATTACTGTTATTCTCATGCAACAATGATATTTAGACGATTGTTGAAGTATATTGATGTGTTTGCTATGTAGCTGTAATTTTTTTTTTCTAAAACTCATTTAACTGTGGTTTTTTTTAACTCGTGTATATGTGATTATTGAAAGATATTAATGTCTGTGATTTTTTTTTACTCAAATACTTTTACTTGTGTATCTATGATTATTAAAAGATATTGATATATTATATACCAGTGATTTTATTTTAAAAAAAACTCATGTACATGCGATTGTTTTTTAAACTTAAGTAGTGTGATTTTTATGATTTTGTTATGTACTTGTATATCAATGATTGTTGAAGGATATTGATGTATTTGTTATGTATTTTTGAAGAAAAAAAAAATTAACTCATGTGTATGTGATCATGTATCTATAATTGTTTTTTAAACTCAAGTACTTGTGTAACGTGATTGTTCAATGATATTGATGTGTTTGTTAATTTGTGATTTTTTTTCAACTCAAGTACGTGTGGATCTGTAATTGTCTATTTATTTAATACCTTTGATTTTTTTTTTTTTGCTTGTACCGGTTGATTTGGTAATACATGTTTGATTTTTCCACTGAACACTTAATGACACTTAGGGGTCGTTTGTTTTTTTCACTTAAGACTTAATAGGTCTGAATTGAACTCATTAAGTTGTTTTGTTTGTTTTTTTAAGTGGTCAAACAACTTAAAAATATCAAAAAACAACTTAAAATAAAAAGTAAGAAATCGTGACTTTTAACTTAATTCCAAATCACTGGATTACAATTAAAATATTGTATTCCAAGTTTATCCTCCAAAAATATATATATTTCCAAATTTATATTAATTTAATATGGTATAAAAAAATTTCTTTTAATATATTTCTTATTTTAAACATGTTTTAGAAAAAAAAAAACCTAAATACTTTTCATAATGAAATTTTTCAGAGATTGAACAATTGAATTTCTCTCCTGCCAAATCCCGGTAAGAACTCTTTATTTATTTATTTTTATCTAACTATTAGTATAGTGCTCAATAAAGTTGTCTATCATATTAAGTAGATTTCGTGGCTCGAAAATGTTATAGAATTATTGTATATAAAAATTCAAGAACCTTTTTTTTTATTTGGTCTCCGGCGCATATGATTCAGGAAACCAAAAAAAAAAGGTTTCATGAATTATATTCACCGAAAACGTGGACAACGTATAAAATTGAACTTGAATTAGAACTTTTTTTTGATAATAAATTTAACTTAAACTTTGTTTGCAGAACATGTAAAATTATATTCTTTGTTTAACTTTTTATTTTGTTAAATTAAACTTTGTTTGCAAAAAAAAAAAAAAAACCATACAAAATATTATAAAGAATGGTGCATGTTAAATTACTTTTTTTAATTAGTATGGGTATAAATGTACAATTACATATTTTCATACAGTTTTATTTTCAAAAAACAAACATGTTAACAGCACATTCAGATGTGAGGAAAAAAAAACAAACATGTCATTCAGATTCAGATTTCAGTCCCTATTCAGTCTTCAGAAAAATTAATAACTGTTCAGTGTTCAGACAAAAAAACAAACGACCCCTTAATGTGTGTCATCAAGTTATTTCGTTTGATTTTTTAAGTTATAAAACCATTGACTGAGCTTCTAAAACCACTTTTTATAAAAATTGAAATTTTTTCATTTTTCACTTTTCACTTAATGAAAAATGACTGAAATAAATATCAATTTATCACTTCCAAATTTATTATTACAAATCTTATTTATTTCCAATTTACTCTTTTCTTACACCCCGTAACTATGTTAATATATTTTTTTTCTTCTCACTTTTTAAAAAACTTTAACAACCGCTTTGACAAAAAAAAATTGATATAGATATAGATTTCATTATAAATTTATTATTATATTATTATTCCACATATATAGTATAAATATTGTACGAATTATTAATGGCCGACTCTAATCTACTGTATTTCTTAAACTAAACCTCAATTAATTTGTTCAATTTTTATACTTTAAGGGTTATATTTTATATGGTAATTTTTGTTTTTTATAAATTTGTTATTATATTTTTAAATTGATTCTTTTTTTGTCTTTAATATATTAAAATATAAATATATAACAAATAATAGTTGAAAGGGCATAGATGTAAAAGTAATTATTTTAAGATATTTATAACTTAAAAAAACAAATAACTTATCATTTATATTCAGTTTTCAGTGAAAAAAACAAACATGTTTTTCAGTTTCAGTTTTCAGTCACTAGTCAGTCGTTATTATAATTTAGTACTGTTCAGTCTTCAGATGAAAAATCAAACGCAAAACACTTTTGAAAATATACTGCCATCATTTGTAATTTATCACAAATTTATCACAACCAAAAACACTTTTGAAAATATACTGTCAAACAATCTAGTAACTGAAAATCACTTATGTAACCGAATACCAAACAATATACAGCTTTTTGTTAAAAGCTCTACTTCTTAGAAGCTCTATTCCAAACAGATATACTCTAAAATCTCTATTTTAAAAACAATACCAAACATGCCATAAGATGATTTGATGGATCCTTTTTCTTTTAATCAATAAATTTTGGTGTCTACCATTTACAGCAGGTCTTTGAGATCTGCCTTCCATAAGCAGACATCACATGTTTCGAAAAATCAGTTCTTCGACTCTGTGATATTGAACAGAAAAACTCGGATGGTATAATCTCAGCCTCATATATAGATATTCTGCTATGCTATACTGATTTTTGTATTCATCTAAATCAATTTAAGAATATGTTGTATTTAACGATAATAACAAAATAAAAATAAAAATTTTAATCATTGATTATATATGTTAACAAGTCTATTGAGAATATCAGCTCAACAGGAAAAAATGGAGGTAATTCAATGATAAACCTTTTTAAAATATATATACTTTTATCTAAGATTTGACAAACGGTTGTGTTCATTAGATCTTAAGTATTTGAATGGTCTAGATTTATTTAATAGTCTCTGAACTTCCTTCTCTTTCTCCTATTAATGTTTTTAATTATTTACTTCCTATTTTTTCTATTGTCTCTCCTAAATTTTAATTTTATATTTCATTATCTTTCCTTATTTAGTTTTTATCTTTCCTTTTTTTTTTGTCCTTCCTCATTTCACTCTACTTGACTTCTTTCCTCACTGTCTTAAATCATTTTTTTCTCTTTCTTCTTTCTTCATATTTTTTTAATATTTCACCCTTATCAAAATGTTAAAAAAAATATATTGAATTGAAAGTGTTGTATACTATGATTTTGTTAATTACTTTTTTATTTTCTAGCTTTTATGAATACTTAACAAGTTTTAGGGTCAGTTTGGTATTGCTTTTGAGAACATAAAATTAAGTAGAATATTAATATTATAACAGCTAACAGTGATTATTTTAAAAACTACAGCAATACCAAACCGGTCCTAAAATTTGTTCAGTATTCAAAATATCCAGAAGAAAAAAAACTAATTAACAAAATCATAGTATACGGCATTTTCAATTCAATTTTTTTTTGACATTTTAAAATAATCACTATTTTGGTATTGCTGTAGTTTTTAAAATAATCACTGTTAGTTGTTATAATATTAATATTCCACTTAATTTTATGTTCTCAAAAGCAATACCAAACCGGTCCTACAATTTGTTCAGTATTCAAAATATCCAGAAGAAAAAAAACTAATTAACAAAATCATAGTATACAACACTTTCGATTCTATATATTTTTTTTGACATTTTGATAAGGGTGAAATATTAAAAATATGAAGAAAAAATAAACGGTGAAATTTTAATAATAGTTATATTATAAGAGAAATTTAAATGCAATAATGATTTTAGTTTATTTAAGTTTTTTTATCAATTAAATTTATCATTTAAAAATCTGGATTTATTCTCATTATAATTAAATTTAATATAATATTACGGAATATTTTTATTAGAAACTTAACAAAGTGAAAAGAGAAAAAAAAATTGAAATAATAAACATGTTATTGTAAAAAAAAAGGGTTGTCTGTTGAGACTTGAGATGTAAAAGGAAAAAGAAAAAAATATATAAGAGAGAAAAGAGGAAATTTAAACGAGGAGAGAGGAAATGAAATATTAAAATTTAGGTGAAAGAAAAATACAAATATTAATAGAAAATATGAAAGTGAATTAATGACCATTAAATCTGGACCATTCAAACACCTAAGATCTAATGAAAAAGCTCGGAGCTTTCATGAAAAAACTCGGAGCCTTATGCAAAAAGCTCGGGTAGGGTAATTCATGAAAATGTTCGGACAGTTCATGAAAAAGCTCGGAGTCTTATGCAAAAGGTTCGGGAAGTTCATGAAAAAGCTCGAAGACTTATTAAAAAGGCACGGATATTCAAAATTGACAAAACTAATATCCTTGAAAAGGTGACATGAGCGACACGTAGTGACACGAACGACACGAGTAGTTTCCCCAGAGCAGCGAAAGCTCAGACAACAATTTAAAAGGCTCGGACACAGTGTTAAAAGTTTCGGAAACCCAGATATTCATCATCTTATACATTAATATTACCAACTCAATTTTCAGACAAGTTTATTGTAGGGAGAGAGAGAGAGAGAGAGGAATTACTGAGTTCATTGTTCGAAGCGTGGAGATGGAAGTACAAACAGAATAAAAAATTGATTATTTAAGGGCAATTTTGGTAGTTCACCATAATAGGTGCATTTTAAACATAACTTATTAAAACAATGACGTGTGTGCAACATACCTCCAAAAAAGTGACATTTATCACCATTTCTACGGAACTGATATATCTTATATTAGTTCGAACCGATAATAAAAATACTTATGTATATAGTCTTTATACTGTCAGTTCGTTCTGATATAAAATATATCAGTACGAAGAATGTAGACTACGTATTATGGAGAAGTTTTGACAAATGCATATACTTTGAATCAAGATATGTAAATCTAATGATCCACATTCTTCGTCCTGGTATATTTAAATCAGGACGAACTGACAATAGAAAAATTATATATATAACTATAACGATAAACTTTTGCACACCCCAATCCCATTGATTGGAGGTTGGAATTATATTTATCTTTAATTTGTAATAATTAAAAAATGCTACAAAAAGATAATTAAAAATTAAAACTTTTGACTTATCCCATATCACTTGATACTAAATCGCTAAATCATATGTAAAATATCTATAATTCTTCTAAAATTATTCTATTTCCAAGTTTATCTTTAATTCCAATTATATATACTACAATATTCAATTATTTAATAGTTACCCCGTCACCAAATTCGAGCCAAATTCACTCCTTCTTCTTTTTTGAAATATTATTAAATTTATAGTTTTTTTTTTATAGAAAAATTCAAACCCAAAACCTATACAACTAGACCAACCTCATATTGTATAACCAAATTCACTCGGAGTTAATGAATTATATTGTTTTTTAAAGTTAAATATTTTATATATCATATTTAGGCAAATGTTAAAATAAATATCGACAAAGATTCTATATGGATTTGAGTTCTTAATTAGCTTTTACAAAATCTTATAATACATCAAGCACGGTTGATCATAAAGTGATTATAATTTAACTTTCGTTTTTATTTATTCTAATTAACAATCAAACAAAATTATAAAATGTGTCAAAATAAAATCTTTTTTTTTTTTTGAAATTTGTTAAAATAAAAACTTGCGAGTTCAAAAGGTATCTTAATCCGGAATAAAAGTTCATATCATAAGAGAATCATAAAATGTCCCCTCGAATTCCAAATTTCCAGGTGTGTGGTATATATTAAACAGATCATGCTAGATTGTTGATATTGCAATTTTAGAAATCTTTTTAACCAATTTTGATGAGTTTCCATGTATTCCAATTCTGCATTTGAATATTTAGAAGAATAATCGGCTTGCTTCTTCCCTTATATTGCTATATTTACTATTTATACATATATATATATATATATATATATATATATAGCTCAATCTTTATACATACCATTTGTTGCTTTATTTGGGTCTTTACTGATCAATACAAAATTTAAATAGAATCAATTAGTTCAATCTGTATATATACCATTTGAAATTTGGATCCTCTGCTGAACTGATCTTTTTTCTGATCTCACATAATCTTATAACATATAAGCATTACAATGAATAAATAGTTAAGATGTGACTGATTTTCATAGCTACTTTATCAATAACCAATCACATACTTTAAAAAGATCATGAAAAAAACAGATAGCAGAAAATCTAAATCCTACCATTTGATGCTTTATTTGGGTATCTTTGCTTATCTTTACTAATCAATAAATTTTTTTAAAAAAGAATCAATTTTCATTGAAAATGAATCAGAGAATTGTATTTAATTCATTGAGCAGGAGGGGAATTAATTTCTCTTTTTAGTAAGAATTTAATTTCCGATTCATCTGTAAGGTACACCGCACAGCACAATACTTAATTCTCAATCGAACTTAGTAAACATTTTAATTACAAATAAGGAAATAAATTTGTATTCCTTTAACAAGATTCCTTATTTTACTAAGCGCCCTAGCTGCTTTAATTATTTGTCTCTTTTTTTTTTCCTTTTTTGTATGTTATTTTATTTCTTTTTTAAAAAAATATATAGGGAAATTATCATAGGTTTTTTCCTTGAAAGAAGATAATTAAGATTATAATTATAGCTATTAATTTTCCGTAATTTTCTAAATTTATAAATTTGGAGGAATGTTGGCATTCAAATGCGGTAAAATTAGTATCAGCTTTTCAATTATCTGATACTGCAGACACTCGAATCAAACCTGAAATGTAAAAAATCCATCACCAAAAACAAAATTTTATGATCAGAATTTTTATTTATTTTTTTATAAGTATAATTACAACCGGAACCTAGCGAGATTAGACTCTACAAGCACATCCCGGAATACTACTTCCACTATCGAGGAGATGTTACAATTGGACTACAACTCTCACGATCAACCGGAGAGAGGGCTGCTCCCATTATATCGGGAGAATGCTCCCCACACTTTAGATTTAATAGTCAAATGTGGGACAATAATTATATACATACCAAGACTTGAACCTTGGTGGTGGAACCACACTTGGGAGATTACAACCACCAAGGCAATAGAACAGTAAAGTAATTACGTTAGCAAAAATAGAGCTGACACTGGAAAAAAGTTGATTTTTTTTGGGGTAAATTGCATAAACATCCTTTTATATTAGGTCTGATTGCAAGAAGAAGAAATTATTGTTCACAGTTTCACTAACATCCTTGGTGGAACCACACTTGGGAGATTACAACCACCAAGGCAATAGAACAGTAAAGTAATTACGTTAGCAAAAATAGAGCTGACACTGGAAAAAAGTTGATTTTTTTTGGGGTAAATTGCATAAACATCCTTTTATATTAGGTCTGATTGCAAGAAGAAGAAATTATTGTTCACAGTTTCACTAACATCCTTTACCGTCAGTTGACTTCGGTCAACAACAATAGTTGACTTCGGTCAACAACAATAGTTGACCACATAGTTTTGATGTGGCATGACTAAAATCAACATCTTTGATGGAGCTTACTTCATCCACGATGGAGTCCGATCTTCATAGCTATTCTCCATTGCATATATATGATGAGCGTTTTCTTGATCTTAGATGGAACTTGGAGGAGAGATCTAGAAAATTTTCAAGCTTCTTAACATTTTTTTATTATTTTTTTTATAGAAAGTTGTTTTGTTTTTAAATTTTTGTTCTCAATGGTGGAGATTGTTTGATGGATGATCTCCCCCGTCAATCATTTCTTCAACTAATTAAATATTTTATAAATAATTAATGAGGATTTTATCATATTAATAACCAAAAAAACGGTTTCACCCCTTAACCTTTAATATATAATGTTACACCATTAAACAACATGAGATGTTATTGTAATTTTGAATAAAAATTATCTATGCAAACAATTAAGCAAATGTCAATGAGTGTTTGTTTGATTTACCCGATTATTTTTGGATTGAAAAGTGAAAAGTAGCTAACTAAACTAAAAACCGAGCATAGTCCAAGTCACACTAGAAGTACAAATCACGTAATACAATATAAGTGGATTGAACGTGAACAACGTCTAAAATATAAATCGTTCATATACAAAATATACATATATATAAAATATATATATACACACTACTGAAGACAGACAATGATAATTATAAAGATTTGATGTTAATATCTAATGTTTTAACAACATGATATGTTAGTATAATTTTGAATAAAAATTATCTATGCATGCAATTAGGCCTAATCTGTCGATTAGCGTTTGTTTAATTTACCCAATTATTTTTGTGGATTGAAAAGTGAGAAGTAGCTAGCTAAACTAAAAACAGTTGATAGTCGCAATCAGGGGCGGGTCAATTGGACCAGGGCAATTGGGAATCCTCTAGAAAAAGAAAAAAAAAATTGTACGGTATATATTAATAGTTTAATAATTGAATGAAAGGTTAGGAAACCATTGGATATAGGGACAATAGGGACATAGAAACATAGGGTAATGTGCAAAACTTTTTCAACAAGTTTATTTCTTAAAAAAACAAAAAAAAAATTGTTTAAAAACTTTATATAAAATTGGTTATTTTTTTCTTTATTTAGAAAATTATAAATAATTACGTACTAAAAATCTGAAAATGGTTTCCAATAGTATAATTTATTTCATTTACCTTTCTAGCTTAAAATAAAAAATATTAAAAATTACACTATTTAAAATATATAATTTTATGATTATTTTACATATAGTATTCCCTTGTTTTTATTTCAATTTATTTTCACTTCATTTTGTTCCGATTGTTTGATTACATAATTTAGATTTACATTATTCTGATCCAATTATTAGATTAAACAATTTGATCTAGTCATTAATAGTAAATTTGAATAACTTGTAAAATCCATTTATAATATGATATATATCTTTCAGTGTTTTAACTATTTTTTGTCAAAATGTAGTGAAATGTAAATATTTTGTTGTTGTTGTTGTTCAAAATAAATTGTAATAATACACATTATACTATTGTTTCTAACATTATAGAATTAAGTTATTTGTAAGTTTAAATAATTGTTCATATATAAAATTTATAATGTATTTCATATTCTTAAGTAGTCAAATATTGAATTATATGTCATCTTATTTTTAAAGAATTAAACATATATTTTCATCAAGAATATTCATATAAAAAATTTTTTATTCTTAATCAATGACTCACATGTTTTATAAGGATTTTATTATATTTAGTATAAGTGATTGTGAGCCATTAATTTAGCATTATAAATTTATAATATATTTATTTAATAAAAATAGATAAATTTGAATGTCTATAGCTAAGAAACTGTACTAAGAAAAAAAAAGCTATTTATATATGATTCAATCTGAACAATAAATATTTTTAAATTCACCTTTAGTCGCACCTTGCAATCACATAGTAATAAGTACGTGTTTACATAATACAATAGAAGTGGATTGATGCGTAAACAGCAACTAAAACATGAAACGTTCCTCACACAAAAAATATATATATATAGCTGTCAGAGGTGGTGGGTGTTTTGAACATGAAACGTTCCTCATAATATATAGCTGTCAGAGGTGGTGGTGGTGGGTGTTTTGGTTAGGAGTCCTGGCACATTCTTCTCCATATATCTTTTCAACAAGAATCTCTCACTCTATCTTTCTCGATATTAAATGTTAAAATAAAAACATATGATAACATTTCATGTCGTGTGGTGCAGAAACAATCGTACAAAATCTGCAATGGAAGCTTTTCTGCAATATTAGGAGTTTTGTTGAGCTTTTCAATAATAAGATAAGACCCAAACACAAATAAATACAAAAAATATTTGGATATATATCGATCTATATCTAAAATAAAATACTGATTTCATTAATAAAAATATAGTATATGGTTTTTTTTTTAGGATTATGTGCTACATTTTTATTGACGGAGTCAGTAAATTGGATCACATGTTATAGTTTTATTGATAAGGTCGGTATTTTAGATATTGATTAGTCAATACTAAACATTGTTCAATAAATAAATTGTAGTATTAACTTGTATCCTTATATTAACAACTATATAAATATCTAAAAAAGAAAATATTAAATATATTTATTGTTTTGATCAATATAATAAATATTTTATAATAAATATTTATTTATTTTTTAAAAATTTATATTGTTGGATATAAGGACACGTGTTAACGCTACCCATAAATAAATAACTCCATGCGACCAATTCTAGGATATTTCAAAATTTTGTTCAATAAATAAATAACTCCATATGACCAATTCTGGGATATTTCAAATTTCCATTAAGTGGGCTCTCTCTCACTATAGTTTCTTCTACTCAAAGATGTCAGACTGTTAGAGAGAGAATCGGGACACACACCCACTTATTTTTTTTCCACTAAACCAAAACCACTGTGTGGTACTGGAGATCGACTTCATGGAAGCGGCAACAGCAACAGCAGGAGGAGGAGTAGAGGGTGTTTGTAATAGTAATAATAATAATAATAATAATAATAATAAGAAGAAGAAGAATCACAGCATCATCAATGGAAGAAGCTACGAGTATCATGACATTGTGGAGTGGTTCGAAGAGGTGTCAGAGAACGCCGGATTGGTACAGACAGAGACCCTTCGCCGGATTCTTGAAATGAATTGTGAAGTTGAATATCTGAAGAAATGGCTTGGAGGTTACAAAATCAAAGAAATGGATGCATGTGCATTGGAATCTCTTTACAAGTCTTTAGTACCTCTTGTTTCCCATGCAGATTTGGAGCCCTATATCCAGAGAATTGCAGATGGGGACACTAATCCTCTACTCACCCACCAACCCATCACCACTCTCTCTCTAAGGTACCCTCCCACCACCACCACCACCACCACCCCCCCCCCCCCCCCCCCCCCCCCCCCCCCCCAAAAAAAAAAAAGCCCTCTTTTAGAGCCTACCCTTTAATCCAATCTTCAAATTTTCCACTAACCCTGTCTCTCTCTCTCTCTCTTTTAATAATGGTTTTTTTATAGCTCTTTTGACGTTAACATAGCGAAGGCTATACAAAGATGAACAATCAAACAACAAATTTAGCGGAAGCTATACAACAATGAACAATTTGTGTCAAATTGTTCATCGTTCAAATTGTTCATTGTTGTATAGCTTCCGCTACATTATACCCATTAATCCGATCTTGAAATTTTTGAAACCAAAAACACACTAACTCTTTAATGTTTTTTTTTTTGGTATATATATATATAGCTCCGGAACAACTGAAGGAAGACAAAAGTACGTTCCTTTTACACGCCACAGCGCACAAACAACTCTTCAGATTTTCAGGTTGGCAGCTGCTTATAGATCAAAAGTTTATCCAATTAAAGAAGGAAGGAGGATTCTTGAATTCATATACAGTAGCAATCAATTCAAAACAAAGGGAGGTTTAACAGCAGGAACAGCAACAACACATTACTATGCAAGTGAAGAGTTTAAAATCAAACAAGAAAAAACTAAGTCCTTCACTTGTAGTCCAGTGGAAGTCATTTCTGGTGGTGATTACAAGCAGTCCACGTATTGTCATCTTTTGTTAGGTCTCTATTTCTTTGACCAAGTTGAATTCATTACCTCAACTTTTGCTTACAGTATAGTACAGGCCTTCACAGCATTTGAAGAGATATGGAAAGATATTTGTCAAGACATCAAACTAGGCAATCTCAGTTCAAGAATCACTTTGCCCAGAATGAGACAAGCTGTTTTGGGAATTATTTCACCAAACCCACATTTGGCTTCTCAAATTGAAGTCACTTGCAAGAAATTGGAGAGCAGTTTGGACTGGTTTGGTCTGGTTCCTAAGCTGTGGCCAAATGCTAAGTATGTGTACTCTATAATGACTGGCTCTATGCAACCGTATTTGAAAAGATTGAGACACTATGCTGGGGATTTGCCTTTAGTGAGTGCTGATTATGGATCCACTGAGAGCTGGATTGGAGCCAATCTTGATCCTTGTTTGCCTCCTGAAGATGTCACATTTGCAGTTGTGCCCACTTTTTCTTACTTTGAGTTTGTACCAATTCATAGAAGAAAGCAAGATTTCAGTCCAGTTATTGATGATTTCATTGAAGATGAACCAGTTCCACTCTCTCAAGTCAAGCTTGGACAGGAATATGAGATTGTTCTCACTACTTTCACAGGTAATTAATTTAATTTTACTTCTAGCTAGAGTACAGTCAAATTTTGCATGATATATTATTATATGTGATCAAACTATTGAACGGTTAATTTGTAGCCACTTGATCATTAGACTTTTGATAATTATTTGCATGTGTTGACATAAATTAACTGTAGAATGAATAAGCCAAGCATCGATTTGACACAGATGTGGACTGTCGAGGATTGGCATAAAAATCAATATTGTTAATTAGTCCCTTTTCATGATTGATCGTTTGCTTGTTCAATTTAGATAATAATTCTCCAGTCAGGTCGGTCATGATCGTAAAGTTGTGGACTTGACCGGATTCTCAATTCAGAATTCTCTTCGACTCTAAACAGTAAATAAATTGGTTTCTTTTCAGGGCTTTATAGGTGCAGATTAGGAGATGTAGTTGAAGTGGCTGGTTTTCATAAAGGGACACCAAAATTGAACTTCTTATGCAGGAGAAAGCTTATATTGACTTTAAATATTGACAAGAACACTGAAAAGGACCTTCAAATAGTAGTAGAGAGAGGGTCTCAGCTACTGAGCAAGAGTGCAAGAGCCGAGCTGGTGGATTTTACGAGCCATGCCGATAGTGTATATCAACCGGGACACTACATAATTTACTGGGAGATCAAAGGGGACGCGGAAGAGAAGGTTTTACAGGAATGTTGCCGTGAAATGGATGCGTCTTTCGTTGATCACGGGTACGTTGTGTCGAGGAGGACCAATTCGATCGGACCATTAGAGCTATGCATTGTGAAAAAAGGGACATTCAAGAAGATCTTGGAACATTTTATAGGAAATGGAGCTGCATTGAGCCAATTCAAGACTCCTAGGTGCACCAGCAACCAAGTCATCTTGAGAATTCTTAATGAATGGACTGTTAAAAGGGTTCAAAGCACAGCTTATTGTTGATCAAACCTTTATTTTGAAAACAAATAAAACAGTTTACATATATGTATATATCTTTAATCTTTGGTGGGTTACTTACTTCTCAAAGCATCTTGTAACCAATTAATAACGTTTTCAACGGTATCTGATGTACAATGACTCGCCATAGGAAAACTTGATTCCTTAGGTGTGATATATCATTTATGGGCATGAACTTAATTCTCTGATTTATGTGTGGGACGCACATAGTTTGATTGTCAATTCATTTTAGTAAAAACATTAATCACAAATCACTACAAGAAAATTGGACTATATGGACTAAATTTATTGAGAAGAATTTTATTCGTCCCAGTAGAACGTTTATTGGGATGTCATAACATATTCGTCCTTCAAAATTTCAAATCTAAAGAAACCTTTAGGGACGAAGTAAATTATCCGTCCCTAAAAAGGACAAACCCGACGAGACTTTTAGGGACGAAAATATTTATCCCAATAGAATGTCTATTGAGACGAAAAAATTATCCGTCCCTAAAAAATACAAAAATAACCAGACTTTTAGGGGCAAAACAATTTGTCCCAATAGAATGTGTATTTGGACGAAATAAATTAGAGAGAAAACCAAAACTACCCATCCAAAATATTAGAATTTCGTTTTTAATCACATACGAAAGTTTAATTGTTAATAACCATATTTTTGAGAAATTACTTGAATGTCCTCATATAAAAACTATCCTCAAACACACACTCTCTCTCATTCTCTCTCTCTCCTCTGTTCTCTCTCCCCGCTCAACTCTCTCTTTCTCTCTCTCTCCTCTCTCTCTTTCCCCGCTCATCATTGCCGGACGTCGTCGCTTGGGTGTACGCCGCCCGACGAAGGTGTTGTCGAGCTACCTAGGCAGCGCCGAACCAGGGGGTGCGCCGCTTGGCTTCGCTATCTTCTCTCCCCTTTTCCTCTCTCTCTCTCTCTTCTCCTCTCTCTCTCTCTCTTCTCTCTTCACTCTCTTATTGTTAATAGGGAATAATAAATGTTGAAATGCATCAAATTTGAGGGTTGATTGGGTCGAGGTCTGATGTTTTGGATGATTTGGGATGGGATGTTAGAGTTTGGTTTGAAAAAATAAAACTTGAACGCATGAAATCTTCGACAAATTTGAAATGTTTTAAGAAAACTTGAAATCTTACTTGAAATCTTACCCAGAAGCTTGTCAACATTTCAAGTTTTTACATAAGATTTCAAATTTTCGAATCAATGAAACATAAAATCTTCTGAAAGAAACTTGACTGAAATCTTATCCAAAAACTTGTCAACATTTTAAGTTTTTACATAAAGTTTCAAGTTTTCGAACTAATGAACTTGAAATCTTTTGGAAAAAACTTGAAACCTTATTTAATTCGATTCTTCACAAAACGATGCAATAAGACTAAAACCATGCTAAAACCATCATCTAGTTGGTTGATTTGCAGGAACAAAAATGGAAATTTGATGAGGAAGAATAAAGAGAGAAGAAGGAAGAAGACGATAGAAAAAAATAAAAGAAAATAGAAAAGTTGATATTGGGGGTATTTTTGTAATTTATGGATATACATTGAATTTTTTTCAAAAAAGTGGTTATTAACAATTAAATTTTCGTATGTGGTTAAAAACGAATTTTCCATATTAGATGTGGTCATTTTCAACAATTTCCACAATATAAATTATTCGTCCCAATAAGATGTCTATTGGGACGAAAATTATTCATCCCGAAAAGTTTGACATATTTTTGAAGAAAAAAAAAAGAAATTATAGACTTGGAGAATTATTAAGACAAAAATAATATTTGTTACTTATAATGATTTATCGGGATTATATTTTTCTTTTTTATCATTATTTTTTTAGTTTTTCCTAAGAGACATTAATAATTACGTTTGCTTCACTTTTTATATTAATTAATATAGATTAATTCAAAAAATTATGAAAAATTATATATATATATATATATTAATTCCATGTACGATTAACGATAGACCATTTGATCTGATAATATATGTTTTTAAAAAATAGTTTAATTGCACATCACCTCTTAGTAGAGCTGACAGTGCGCATCCCTTCCACATAAGTAGTGATGAGTTCAAATCCTACCATACGTATTTTACAAGCATATGTGTGGAGTTTTCTTTTCAGGTTGTGGGAAGTAGTTATCTACTATTATGAGAGTAGATATCTGGACACGCACATGTATTGTTTGATCTCGACATGTCCTGGCAATCCTATTGTAATAGTTCTTACAATAAACGTTAAATTATCGGAATTAATTTACAATAAAAATTTAATAACATATAGAGGTTATATATAAATAGTATGCTTTAACTGACAAATTCAAAGTATTAGTATAGTGGATAAGCTTTCCTTTAATTTCATGTGAATTATTTCGTCTTAATAGCTCTTTGTTGTCTTGAATTAAGATTTTCCTCCAAATAACCCTTTTTTTTGTAGTGAATTAAGAATTAAGTTTCTTTTTCCTTGTTAAGATTACTATACAAGTTAAACCGAAATACAAATATCATGATATTATGTGGATACGTGGAAAATGAGATTTTTTTTTTTTGGATTGAGATATTATATATATATATATATATATATATATATATATTCAATTTCTCCTCGGTACGTACAGATATAAAATACATCAGTATATTGTATGTGAACCATATATTATATTATAAATAAGAACTGACAAATATATACAGACTGGATCAAAAAAGCAATTGAATCTAATGGTCAACATGTATCGAAGAAAAAAGTTTCATATATATATATATATATAATTTTTCTATTGTCAGTTCGAACTGACAAATGATTTATCAGTTTCTTACATGAGAGTCACTCATTTTACATATTTTGATTTTGTGTGTATGTATTTGTCAAGGATCATTCATAAATGAATGGCTCACATTCAATGTTCGGATAAATTTTATGTCAGGACGAACTGACAGTAGAAAGACTATATATATATATATATATTCTGTGTATATATATATATATATAAACAATAAAATAATATCTCAATAACGAAATGGTATATTCCATTAGTTGTTTATGGCTTGGAATGGGGCTGATTTAATGGAGGATATGGGTGAGCTGAGAGTTGGTGGCAGCTAAGTAAATAAGAAAATATTATTGTGGTGGTCCTGTTTTAAATGAATGGACAATTCAATATCAAATCTATGTAATTAATTATCATCATCTATCGTCCTCACTCCTCACTCCTCACTCCTCAGTGAGTCAGTCATGTTCACACTCAATATCATAGTAAATTTTCACTGTTTGATATTTTTCGATTTATTCATTTAAAAGTTTGTTTTTTCTAATTCATATTTTTCTTGCTTTGAATGGGGAAAAAAAGAAGAAGAATCATCGACCACTCTTCTGTCCATAAAAAAAATATTAATGAATATATAATATGACTGAAAATAAAAGCAAATCTGATACTGTACTTGTACTACAAATCTCAGTCACAAGTTTGAAAATGTATTTATTGTGTATATAGATATATATGTGATATGATCTGTCACAATTCAAGGCTTCAAGTCACAAGCATGTATTAATTTAAAGCTTTTGCAGCTCGCTCTCCTTAAATTTTATGTTGTTTCATTGTTGATTCTGATGACTACGATATATAGCTGTAACTTGTTGTACAATGAAGCCAATCAAGTATATATATTGTATATATATATATATGAATTCTGATATATTAAATCACTGTATATGTGAAATCGTATTCACTGGTTTAAATTCATTTCATTTTCCACATTTACTGTTTACTGCGGATTTCAAATATTTAAATATATATATATAATGACAATTATTATAGATTCAAGTAAGGACAATTATAGAGATTGCATGCGATTCTCAAAAGAAACAACACAAGTTTGATTAAATTAAATTACACTAAAGATGATTTGTACTTTTGTATATTAATCATTGACTCTACTTGATTAGTCTTAATTAATTACAAAAATTAACCACACGAAGAGGACCCATTTTACAAGTAATGACGATGACTTCCTGTTCCTGGTGGATCGTACTACACTTTTGAAAAGCTCTTTTTATGTTCTTCTTATGCTTCTTTTGTTGTATTTTCCCTTTTGATCTTTCAATGATTTGATAAATACACCAACTTTACAACCTGGCATTTCAGACAGAAAACAAAATCAATTAAATCAGTGTTCAAACGAAATTTAATGAAGCCAAATAGTTTGAAATTTGTGACCCTTCTCACTCCTACAATAATTGACACCAAATTTGATATCTAAATCATTGATGCGATATTTGAATAAATAGACAACTATATAAGAAATTATCGAAAATTAAAAATTTTAGTAAAATTAGTTTTTTTTTATATACTAAAAATTAATGGTATAATGAAGTTTAGATAAAATAAAACAAGTAATCAATATAAACTAAATAATCTTATATTAAAAAAGAAATAAAAATAAGAAACACAAAATTAAAAGATAAATAATAACAAGAAAAATAACATTGAACAATTATAATATATATTTTTTAAAATAAATTATAATATAATTTTATAAGAAACTTTGTTTTGTATTTATAATGAATTCACTTTAAATTTATATAAAAATAATTGAATAATAAATATATCTAGATATATTTTTCTAATTTTTTTATTCTTCTAATTATCGTTAAGTTATTGATTCTAAATAACCTAAAACTATAAAATAAGAAAAATATTAAAGATAAAATAATATGAATCATAATAGATATATTATATTAATACAATAAATAAATTTTGAGGTTTTAGGGTTTAATTAAAAAAGTATTAAAATATATATTTTACAAGCGGTGGAAAATCAACCTCAACCACCGCCACCTAAGACCGTCTCTAATAGATATGTTAATGTCAATGCTAAATTTGGTATAAAATATAATAAAATGTATATTTGACACATCATTTTAGGAGTTTTTCTCTTGTAGGCATATAACTGTGAGCATATGTATAGCACACATATCCACTCATCACTTTTTATTAGAAAAAACAATGAAATTAGGTCAAATAATGCTTACATGGCAAAAAATGATGAGGTGGATAAATGTGTTATAAGTATGTTCATAGTTATATCTTATCTGACTACCATCTCTAATGCATATGAGAGCGTCGATGCTAAATTTGACACAAAAAATAGTAAAATCTTATATTTTGCGCATCATTTTAGCATTGTACTCCAATACACAATTATATTTGAAATGTTATTTTTTAATTACTTAAAATTACAAAAGTCAACAAATAATACAGTTAATACAATTATAAATGGTATTTTTGTAATTAAAAAATCAGCATTTATTGTTGTGCCAAATTTGACACGTGCTATTCTTTGTGCTGCATTTGAGAATGTTTTTTTTTTTTTACTTTATGTTAAATTATAGTATTCACACATTAAAATAGCATTGGATTGGAGATGCTCTTAGCGTTGTACTCCAATACAAAATTCTATTTGATATGTTGTTTTATATTTTTTTTATTATTAAAACTATAAAAATCAACAAATACAACTGATGCATTCAATGAATGCATTGAATATTTTTTTAGAATTGTTTCAATCTCAATTTTCCCTACCAAACTTGTTAAATTTTTATTATTTAAAATTTAAAAAGTCAACAAATACGATTGCATTTATTGTTGTGCCAAATTTGGCACTGCATTAGAGCGTGTTTTTTTTTTTGCATTTTGCTAAATTATAGTATTGACACAATGATTTAGCATTGCATTGGAGATGCTCTAATTGGAAAAGAAGTTCAACACCAGCCGTGCTATAGAAGATTTGTTGTAATTATTGTTATGTAAAACCATATTCAATGTACATGCCAATGCCAATGCCGAATTTGACATAAAAATAGTAAAATGCTATATTTAGTACATCCTTTTAATATTGTACTCAAATTCATAATTCAATTTGAAATGCTATTTTTAATTTTTTTTTATTATTTAAAATTATAAAATCAACAATACAACTATAAAATGGTATTTTTGTAATTGAAAGAGTAGCATTTATTGATGTTTCAAATTTAGGATATGCTATACTTTGTGCCAAACATATGTCAAATTTGACACAACATTTGGCACTGCATTGTAGCATGTTTTTTTTTTTGCTAAATTATAGCATTGACACACTAAAATAACAATATACTCGAAATGCTCTAATATATATATCATATGAACAAAATCTTTTTTTTTTCAAAATTTGAGATAGGGCACGAGCCCCACATAGCTCAAAGGTGGATCTGTCCCTGTCTAAATGATGTGGCATCCTTGATTTCTTTGTATTATAATTGTATGATTGGATATTACAGACATCTTATATTTTGATTTTTAAATTTGTACAAAGTAGCATTACCCTTCTCTATAAATTAGAGCAGTCTTATGTTTTATTTTGTCTTCATGTGGGTTAAATAATAAATACTATATCATAAAAAATTAAATGGTAGTTAACTACCGTCCAATATGGCTTGATTGTGAAGAGTTGGCAAAGGTTATTAAAAAGTTACAATTACCGTAATGAAAATAAAATTAAGGAAGAATTTTACATAAATCCTACTTTTTTGGTAATTTTTCACATTTATAAATATCTTTCCAAATCATCACTTTAGTTTTTACTTTTTCCAAAACTCATCACTTTAGTCCATTTGACCAAATATGTGAAAGTCAATTATTTTAAAACCCGTGAAATTACACGTTTGCCCTTATTACTATTTAATTTAGCTAAAATAATTATGTTAACTTTAAATTAAAGTGAAAAAGAATAAAATTTTCAATAATAAAATCTTAATTAAATATATTACAAAAAACTAAATAAATAATTATAAAATTCATTTATTTTTTCTTATTTTATATTTTTTTCATAATGGATTTTTATTTAGCTAAAACAATTATCTTAACTTTAAATTAAAATGAAAAAAAAATTTCCAATAATAAAATCTTAAATAAATAGATTACAAAAAAAATTTATAATATTTTTAAAAAATGACGATATTTGTATCCTTCAAAAACTGCATGTGCAGCCATTTTTGTATGTACATCCCATTACAAATGTTTAAATCATTAAATATTGTAATCACACCCAACATATTACCAAATATTCCCTTTTATTAATTTTTAAAAAAATTATAAAATATATCTAAAATTCAAATTTTCTGTATTGCACATTTTAATGTCTGTTAGATCTCTTTTTATTTTATTTTATATAAAACAAAATAAAAAGAAAAAATGAATGACGCATAAAAAAAAATGGAGACATCTCCTATCCTTCGTCTTTATCTTTCTAGAGAGAATATTATGTGTTTTTTTTTAAATGTAAAATACAAAATTAAAAGAGTGAAAGGAGTCGATACTCTTAAATTTTGGAGGCCATCCTTTTCTAATCTAATGATGGAGGAGGCAGCACCGCCCTCCTCCATCTTTTCTGGAAGAATGATAATGATTTTCCCACTTTCTAATTTGGATTTTTGTTTTTTCTTTATTATTTTTAATTTAATTTAGTTTGTTTTTTAACAAAATATTTACTTAGTTAAAATTTTGAAAAAGTAAATAATTATAAATTTTATTACATTTTTGAATTAAAATATTTTATTTAAATCAAGGGTAATTTTGAAAATTTAAAAATATATTAATTTAGAATGTATATACAATTTTAGAGATGTGTAAATATCAATATTCAAAAAAAAATTCCCAAAATTAATCATGTTGCAATTTCTAGTGAAGCCCAATGAGCTATATTTAGCAGCTGGATGATACAAAAGTTGAGAATTTGTAGTTGGGACATTTGGGCTTGGAGGTGGCCCAAATGATTAATCATAAGTAAGGGTGTGCATGATTTAATTTGATAGATTAGATCGGATTGAATTGAATTTTATGATACAATTGGATCTAACTTTCTAAAAGCTATTGGATAGATTGGATAATGAATTTCTATATAAAAATCAGCCGAATCCACTCTTTGCCATATTCAAGGGCAATATATAATTTTTATATAAATCCCACTATCTTGAATTCTAAATCATGGACTTTGTACAATTATTGGATCAAGCCTAGAATACTGGGGTCTTATTTTGAGTAATGTTACTTTATCTGAGTTTAAATAAAGTAAAATTATTGTTTTATTTTATTTTTTTCTTTCAATTCGGGATTTCCTTTTATCATGCCTTTCACTTCCGGTCATCGGTCCAATTATTGTACTTTAAGACTTGGCGGTTGTTTTTATTCAAACTTTTTGGTCATAAATCATAATCAAATTGGATGCCTTTGTTCATTTTTATGTTTGGACTATGAAGTCTGAACTCAAATTATTTATTTTTTAAAGGGTTAATTGCATTAACGTACCATTACTTTATTAAATATAGTAAGATTTTAAAAGATTCCCAAAATTAATACAAACACTCCTTGCTATCAAATCAATCTATTAACTTTAAGGTTTGACTGACCCTGACCCATGGAAAATCAAATACACCTCTGACACATCATCCCAAACATAAAATATTTGTTAATTAAAAAGTGAAAAAAAAACAAGATAATTAGTTCACCGAAACATCATTAGTTCGTGGAGGAGCCTCGTCTACTAACTGCAGAAGGCCGATCTCCTCCAGTTCAACGATGATCTCTTTCAGTAGGAGGAGATCATCAAAGATCTCTTGTTTCCTTCGACGGTGGAGATCCATCGCCAGAAGATTATTATTGTTTTTTAATTTTGATTTTTCAATTTTGAATTAAAAAATATTTTATATTTGGGATGATGTGATAAGGGTATATTTGGCTTTATAAGGGTCAATGTTAGTCAACCGTTAAAGTAAACAGATTGACTTGATGTCAAGGGGTTTTATGATAATCTAAGGCCTCTTTTTGTAATTTTGCTAGATTTAATAAACTAAGGGTAAGTTGGTGCAATTAACCCATTTTTAAATGTTTTTTTAAAATATTACAATAATTCAGGATTTTAGAGCGAGAGACTGACTCGAACTCACAACATCATGGTGTATATGTGAGGGATAAATCAATTGATCAACCTCATCTTGTCTAAAAATATAAATGGCGGGACTTGATCCCTCACTACCAGAGTAGAAAGGAAACGCACCATTAGCTGTGCTAAGAAGTGATATGTTTAAACTCAAAATTATATTTCACTCATTATACTGTTTTAATAATGTGTTAGTTATTTATTTTAAAAAGTTGTGTTGGTAATTGATATTGTTTTATGGTATCTGATTAATTTTAATGTTAATTTTACTATAATTATTTGTTTTAGTTAATTTTATGAAGGTTTGAGTTTTTGTACATAAAAAATATTTCCATATGATGGGATTCAAATCTGTTGTACACGTACACGGTACACCTATTCACAAGATCTGAAAAAAAGAAAAGAAAAGTAGAACACATATGAAATATGTAAGAATATATTATAATGAATATAGTTTAAAGTTCTGGATTGAATTGATATTGTATTAATATTGTTCCTAGTATTTGCCAAACAAAACCACACTCTGTCGTAAAAAATAGAAAAGTTAGGTATCATTTCATATCAAATCATATGATTTGAACAAGAATATCATAGATTTAATCTCCCTCCATAAAAAAACACTACTTTCTTCTTCCTAGTCGATGATGATGATATCTGCCGGCTTTCTCTTGCCATCTCCGTCGTCTTTTTCTATATCTTCTTCTCTCCTCCACACTATCCAATTCCTCGACTTCACCAACTAACCTCGCTAATGGGTTCTCTCTCTACCCAACTTACTTCTCCTCCGTCCACCACTCATCGCATCTACGCGTCGTTTTGTTCCACCAACCTATCGTCCCATGCAAACATATCAAACTGGATTGACTGCTACGACCCGTCCACCAATGCATGGCACCGTGTCACCACCCTCCCTGGTTTGACTGACAACCACGTATTAAAGGGTTTCTCCATGGCCGCCGTCGACGACTCTGTTTACATCATCGGCGGAAGACTCTGTCGCAAGATACCCGGACGCGAATCCGATGAGTTCGTTGAAAAAAATATCGAGGTCCGGCGGTCTGTGATGCGTTACAACGTGCGTGACAGCGTTTGGTCGGAGTGCGCTCCGATGCGCGTGCCAAGGATCGACTTTGCATGTGCCGTGTGCGACGGTAGGATCTGCGTGGCTGGGGGGCAGTCAACCCTCTCCGGCGCGCGTGGTCTTCGATCTGCCGAGGTTTACGACCCGACGCTTAATCAGTGGAAAGCGTTGCCGGACATGAGTATGTTGAGGTACAAGTGTGTCGGGGTGACGTGGCAAAACAGGTTCCACGTGATTGGCGGTTTTGCTGAGAGAGGTGACTCCGGTGGCTCCGATAGATTCGCTCCACAATGGGGTACGATGGAGAGGAGCTCTGCTGAAGTGTACAGCTGTGATGATGCCAGGTGGGATCTCATTGTAGGGATGTGGCGGCTTGATGTCCCACCTAATCAAATCGTGGCCGTTGATGAAAAACTCTTCAGCTCTGGTGATTGCTTTAAATCGTGGAAAGGACATATTGAAGCGTATGATGGGAAAGTCAATTTATGGAATGAGGTGGATGGGTCCCATCTGGAAACGCTCTCGTCTCCGATTTCCACGTCAGGTAACTATTGGCCGCCGATCAAACGGCTGTACATCACCATGGCACCAATTGGGACCCAGCTCTACTTCTTGGCGGGGTATAGACTACCAGGTGAGATATCGAGGGTGACGTGTAATGTACACGTGTTCGACACATCAGCAATTAAGGATGGGTGGACTAGCTTGGAGCCCATGCAAGAGGAAGGAGAAAAACAGCTTTGTAGCCACTGCTGCGTTGTTAGACACACTTTATGATTTATATGGATTAGAAGTTGGTTCACTATACAATCCTTACACCTATATCATGGATTTAAGTTATGTGGTCCCGTTCTTTCAACCTCGAATTTAATGTAATAGTGAAAAATATATATTATAACGGTAGTACTAGTATTTTGTAGTATAAGAAAAAGAGTGATGCTATTTTATATAAATTTGGTGTTCAAATCTGGTGCCAAAATGTTTTGACAATAAATTTATCCATTTATTTAAATCACGTAAATATAATACAATTTAAATGAATGGATTATGATATTGCCATATCATTTTGACACCAAATTTAGACAAAATAACTTGTTATTGAAAAAATAATAATAAAGATTTGGAGAACGGATATAAATATATAGA
Source organism: Dipteronia sinensis (assembly GCA_033220585.1). Lineage (NCBI taxonomy): Eukaryota > Viridiplantae > Streptophyta > Magnoliopsida > Sapindales > Sapindaceae > Dipteronia > Dipteronia sinensis. The sequence continues at coordinate 40,259,034 of CM065645.1, forward strand.
TTAAGAATCTATAACGGTAGTCAGATTTCAAAGTTTTGAATCAATAATTAATTCATTATATTGACTTGGTTTTTCAATCTCCCTTATTTGTTATCAAATTGAAATTCGATTGCAAAATTGATTCAATCTTCCCAAATAGGTGTTGGGATTCCTAAGTGACCACCTGTCTTTTTTTTTTTTGTGTGGAAACAACTGGAATACAACAACAACAACAAAAAAACCATAAGCATAATTAATTAATTAATTAATTACAGATATTTTTACATCAAACCATAGGATGATTTTAGTTTTTATTTTATTTTATTTTTCAAATTTGAATCTTTTAAACTGTTAAGCGGAAGATAATGGAAAAGTCATACCACAAAAAAAAAAAAAAAAAAAAAACTAACTGTAGTTGCTTGTCCATTTATATAACATGACCTCATAAACGGGGCCCGTATTTTGAAAAAAAGAAGAAGTGGGCCCATAAGAGAGAGCCCAGCGTACAAACTCGTGTTAGCATGAAAAGAAGAGAAAGATAAATAGAGAGTCAGAGACTATCATCGATACCACAGAGTCAGTCACGTGAGTCCATAAAGCCCAGCACGGGCCCTCTGTGACCACCAACCGGGCCCTACCTATGTCTTACCGACGGCAAATCCTGTACGCATACTGTTAAAGGTAATCGACGGTCATCATTCAGGAGGGTATTTAGTATTTACAGACTTGTGTGTTGTGGGAATTATATATAACCGCCCAATCCAGTTTCACTACGTGGCACCAGATTAAAGTCGTTTCGTTCATTACATACACTCACACGTGGCAAAACGTGGTCCCGGGGACCACAAGTCTAGCGCACGGGAGGCACGTGAATCTGTGAAGGAGGTGGAGTGGACTAGTCACTAGTGGAGGGGACCATTTCATTACCTGAAGATTTTCTCTTTTTCTTTCCATGATAGTTGTGTGATACTATGGATTATGGAGATTACCATATACTAGAACTAACATGTAATCACTAATCTCTCTCAAATTTTGGATTTTATTTTCAATTTATATTATGATAGGTCACCAATCACCATGTATGTTTTTTTTTCCAAACAATATTTATTAATCCGGGGCTAGTATTTTTTTCCAAATTCCAGTATAATCCGCTGATCTGTGAGTCATTTATCCAAATCTCAATCTAGTTCATCTACCAATTTACGCCCCTATTGGCCCAATCACCATGTATGTGGAATGATAGTAAATATTAACATATGTCGAGACATGGGGAAGTCGTAGTTTATACTTGAATTTGAAAAAAAAAATGATAATGGATATTTGATATAGATAACGTTATTTGAATCAAACTTTAATAATTGTAATATGTAAGTTATATACTATGATATTTTACGTGTAAAATATACACACCTAAATATTGTATATTAGTATATTGGCTCCACTAAATCATGAGCCCACAATGTCGTTATGTGATTATTAGCTTTTGTTTTTACATAAGAGTCTGAAAAAGTTGTAAAATGATGGTTAACACTTAACACTGTTTTCCTTTAAACTTCTTATGCTACTGCTTGTTGCTCTACAACACATTACTGCTTGTTGCGCTACAACACATGAATGATAACCTATAAATTGCATGAGATTTTTTGTTTTCTTTTCAAAAGTTTAATAGTGCTCTTTACTTCTTTACTTTTAAATTTTAATAATGGAGGTTGAACGAATAGAATTCAATTAAAGGTTTGTTCCATCTCTATTGATGGAGAACCCCCATAAATGGAGGTTTTTAAAAAGAAAAGAAATCAAACTTAAAAATAGTAAAATAATAATAATAAAAGAAAAAGAGTAGTGTTTTTTTATTAATTTGTTTAAACTTAACTTGTTAAATTAGTATTAATAAATGGCATATAAATAAAGCAATATTTCATTAAGTTTTAAAGAATAGGTTTCTATATGTCATAGTAGTAAATTTTCAAAAAATATATTTATTATAATAAATAAAATATTCAATGAAATAATATTTATCAAAAAGAATCTTTTTTTTTGAAACTTATAAAAAAGAAATTATAGTATAATATATTATTATATATGAAATTTGTAATATTTTGTAGGGAATTATTTTTTTCTTGAAATAATAAAAAAAGAAAATATATTTTAATTTATGAAATTATTTAAAAATCAGAAAATAGTTGACATTTTTTTCATAAAAGAAAAAAAAAACTTTTTAGTACCTTTTTAAAGTCCAAACAAAGTGGAAAAAATGAAAAAAAAAAAAAAAAATTAAAACAGCAAGAGAAATTCACTATCACAAAACAGAGCAATTATATAAGAATTCATTATATAGAAAGCTCTGTTTTCAACCTTCTCAAAACTCACAATCCCAGGCTCTGTTTTCTCTCTCTCTCTCTCTCTCTCTCTCTCTCATATTTTCACCTTTCTTTTCCGTGAACAGCACCAAACATGGGTGTTGAAGCATAAAAGTTTATTTTTTTTCCTTCTCTGTTTCTTTTGTTGATTTTTCATCTGCAACCAAGCTCAACAGAGCAATCATCAGAATTTCAAGAACCAGACTTTCCCACTAAGAAAGCTAAAGACTTGTTCATGTTTTGCGCTTCAATCTTTCAATTGCTTCCTCCACATTACTTTTTTTTATTAGTCGGTGATGACTGATGTGAGAAAAAATACATAGAAACAGAGGGTGAAGAGATACAGTTACAGAGCAGAGTCATCGTGTCGTGTTAAAAATTTAGGAAGATAAATGGGTGGTGGTGGTGGAGATCAGAGTTGGGGTATGGTACCACCACCAACAGTGGCTTTAATTCCGTTGAATTTAGATAGAGAAGAGCACTGGAGAAATTTCGACAACTCGATGAACGCTGTCTCGTTTGGGTTCGTAGCCACTGCCATTCTCATATCAATGTTTCTAATCATGGCCATCTTCGAGAGATTTCTACGGCCAAGATCAGTCCCAACCTCCTCCTCCTCCGGTCCCACTACAACTCATAATTATGATCTTGAATCTCAGATGGGTTTCAATTCCAAGCTCAATTTCCCTTCTCCCAAAGTAAGCTCTTTTTTTCAGTTTTGTTTTCTGGGTATGTTTTGCTCCCATTTTCACGGTCACTTTCTCCCTTTCCTTTTTGATGTACCATTTTTTTTTTCTCTGTTATCTGTTGATGCAATGAGTACACCTGCTAACGTGATGGTGACTGCTCCTTTACTTTCCTTTTCTGTGTAATTATTACACCTAATTCATGCAGTTTTGACTAGTCATTTACTCATTTATGCAAATTGCATTTGCAAAACAAAAACACTGACTTTGCACAGATCATGTAAAAGTAGAGATTTTTATTTTATTTTTAAGCTTTGCAATTTTGTTTTCTTCATTTTCCACCTCTCACCCCATTCTCTCTTTTCGTTTTTTGTTTGTTTGTTATTTTCTAGCCACAGATTTAAGTGCATATGTGTTCTTTTTCCTTTTTTTTCTTTGTTTTTTGTCTGAAAAGATAAAAGCTACCATTAGACAGAAAGGTTGATATCAGGGACCCATATATTCTAAATGTATTATTCACAGCATCCAATCCATAGGTAGCCATCTATTCAAATGCCCATGTTGTCATGTCTCCATTTCAGATATCTTCAACTACTAACTCATCTAAATTTCATGAAACTGTGGATTAATCAATCTGTTTTTTTGTTTTAACTTCTTTTTAATTTTTTTAAGTTATATGTTTTTGTCTGCCTACCAATTAGTTCAAATTCACTCTCATTGTGCTAGTAGTGGTGGCATTTTTTATAAGCATGACTGCAAGAAACCAATATAATCAGTGGATTATGATGATCATTGCGGTGGATTCATGGAAGATGACAGAGATAGTTGTTAATAATGGTTATAGACTTTAATATAATATTGCAACGGCGCTCTAACGCAATCTTTTTTGATTATTAAGATCTTGGAATAACAATCTTTATCATCCCAAAGCATATGAATATATGTAATTGCAAGTTATAATATTAATATCTCCTCAACTTTCTTCCTGAAATCCTAGAATACCTTTGTCTTGTTCTGCTTACATGTGAATAATTGGTTTATATAATCTCTATTTGTGTTTTCCACTAGCTCTGTGAATGTGATTTATCAAAACCCTCAAAATATTTTGAAACTTATCTCAACCTTGCTTGATATCTCTCTTACTATTTTTCATTTTTTTCGGTTTTGTTAATACAAAAGATCAGGAAGGAGGTGACGGACAAGCATTTTCTGTTTACTGGTATAGCAGTGCTTGCTTGAGCTGGAAATTTAGTTCCATCCTGTTTCGACATGTTTATACACAAACGATAATAGTAGATGTACTTGTCTATATGTTTTTTTGGTCATGAATGCATATATCTGGTTGATTTTTATGGTTATTAATGTGCAACGAGCAGATTTTCAAGCTAATTGGACCTACCATACCTTAGCAGCATGTGATTCTTGTCTCGCAAGTGTCATATCATTCCAATCTAGATGTCGTGTCAATATTTATTTGCAATTGAATTCTCTTATGGAAATTGCTCCAACTTATCCATTAGGTTGGATGTAATAGTGTGCATCACACATTTAGCCTGAGATGAACCTACTAGTTCAGCTCAGGTGGAGATCCTTGAACACTTATTGAATTGTAATAAATCTATCAAAGTTTAGATAAATTTATATCAGGAGAAAACTTAAATACTAGTGTGAAGCCTTCAATGATAGAATAGTGAGTTAAATCGACATCCATGTGAGAATTGTCTAAATCCACCAAAAAAACAAATATGTGGAGTTGACGGTCCCCTTTACGTGCTATTCTAAGGTTTGTCCCACGCAATTAAGTGCGCACAAGCATGTCTAGATAGAATGGTGGTGTCCATGCCTGAATTGTCTTTTGTTTGCAAGTGTTAGATCAAGTGATCACTCCCCACCACTGGCCAACATCTTCACTTAAGCTGTTTCTGTTTTCAAACTAAGGTTAGTGTCATCTTGACATGGCTGCTTGTTGGTTCACTGCCATGTTTTTTTACAATGAAATCCGGTCGTTAGATGCCCTTGATTTATGGAGAGAGTTTGGAAATCTATAGACAGTGATATTATTCTATTGCATTGATGGTATTAATGCTTGATAAGGTTGATCCTTTTTTTGTCTGTTAGCTTGTATGGTTCTGCTTAAAATATTAAAAAATCACATCATTCATTGTTTCTCAATTAGTTGTTGAACTCATTTGACCATGCCCACCTCCATACATTGTTTACATTTAAAAATATGTTACACTGCTTGCACTATACTCCTCCACTTATGAAAAATATGATGGCTGGTTGGAAAATTCAGTGATGCCAACTAGAGTTATGGCTTTCACTGTGATTTCAGGCTTCCGTTTCGGTTAATGAATATAAAATTGTTGATTGTTCTAGTGGTTTCTGTTTGTAGAATATGATATAGAGATTATCTAAAAGGGTATTTTGACTAATGTTGTATGACACATTAACAGAAATGGAAGCCTGAAATCACAGTGAAAGCCATAACACTAGTTGGCACATTCTAGTGGATCAGTAGTATGACACATTCTGCTGTCAGTAGTATGAGTGTATGACACATTCTGCTATCAAATAATGTTATTTACAAGATCAAAAATTTGCTCGGTCATGAAAACGAGATAATCAAATCGTGTACACGATCTAACCTTAGAGATAGGTCTGAAAGTGCATCTATTCTCTCATCTTCTGCATATTTGCCTGTGTGTTTAGTATTCAATGGTCTTTAATTTGTGTGTTGCAGATGACAGTGTATGCTAAAGGAGTATCAGTCTTGATGCCCGGCGAGGAGATTCCCACTTTCATTGCACATCCAGCTCCGCCACCATGTCCTCCAGAGCGCAACTTAAAGCCTCCGCATAGCCTCAGCTTAACCTCAAGCCCCATCTCAAGCGCGGCAAGAGTTGCAAGTAATTGAAATAGTTTTTCACATTATATTTTTGATGAGATATATAATGCCTGAGAGGTTAGATGCATTTCCATCATATTTGTATATTTTCTGTCAGCTCCATTAATTTCTCTCCTTGGTTTGTGATTGAATTCACTCGAATAGAATCTAAATGCCATTCTATTGACTCAATCAAATGCATTATTATTTTTTTTTGGCTTGTGAAAGATTACACAAGTTACTACTTTCGGTGTATGGAATGTAAATATTCTGAGTAATATATATTAGGGAAAATTACACAGACATACCTCGACTTTAACACATATATGAGGCATAATCCAGTTTTGTAGAAGATACAAGAACATACCCTTGACTTAGGAGTTGACCACCGTCAATGCAGTCTTCTTCACATTTCTGTCCATCTCCCATTCCCACCATGGCAAGCTCATCTACTCAATATTCGGAGAAGATTTGGTTCAATTTCCTACAAAATATGGAGGATATTGAACCGATGACCGATCCCTTCCATATTTTGAAGGAAACGAACATATCTAGTGTTGAAAAGTGGTCATCATTTTTTAATTTTTAATTTTTTAATTAATTAGATAATGACAATACTACCCTTCAATGGTTAACACCACCGTTAACTTTAATGGTCAAAAAGATAGTCAATGGTATTTTTTTGTAATTTTGGCAAACCTAGATTAAACCTCATGTATGTGTTATAAAGTCAAGGTATTTATATGTAATTTTCCCTATATATTATTGTTCAAAAATCAGAACCTTTGCTTGTTCTTTCTTTAGTTTCAACAAAAGTTGTTACATGAAAATAATGGAGTGATTACATTTACATTAGAGAAAGAAAATCACTCACCAGGCAACAATTTTCATTGAGAAACATAAGGGGATAAGGGTATTAATGTCTGTTTACAGTCCAATCTTTTTGTAGCCAATCAATGTGACAATGTCAGATCCATTCATATTCATCTGGACTCATAGGTCCTTGTGTTCAAACAGTGGCCCTCAGAGGGAACATTTGAGACTACAATACAATCTCTAATTATCTAATTAAAACTTCAACCTATCAATATTTTCACATACTACCAAAAATTTGTCTACTTAATTAACCAAAACCAAAATGTCAAATCACAAATGGTATCTTAATTGTTCTCTTCTTGCACAAGAGATAAAAAAGAAGAGAAAGAATCTTTGAAGGAGACTAGGTAGGCAACTAGGCTTGGTCCTTGATAAATTATGTAGTATTCATATTTCACACAAACACCGAGAGAAAATAATTAAAAAAAGTCTCTCTATCTCTAAAAGTAGAAAAAGAGGATCCGAATTGGTGGGTGATTCTGATATCCCTAGATAATTTACAATCTCAAGTTGAGGGTAACATAAAAAGCAAACCAAAATGAAAATTACCCTACAAAATCTCCCTACTAATGTTTTTAGACAACTTTGTTTTACATACATATTATGAACCTCTATCATATAGTTTTGAAAAATGTATCTATTATGAATTAATAATTATCATGACACATACTATATACAGTATAGATGACCATTCCAAGGACCATTTCACTTCCACATCCCAACACAACCCCAACTTAAAACAATTCATACTAAATTTTTTCGGGCGGGATCCCAATTGAAACACTACAAGAAAAGTGCTGATAAATTTAACCTTTTGGTACATTTAAATTTTGATCATTTTATGTCTTTTTCTTGATGAAATATTTTTTGAAAGGTTGAGGAAATAAATTTGAATAATAAAGTTTGGCAAATTTTGATTTTGATATTCATCAAAATTTATAGACATATTTAGAAAAGAAATAAGTGAAGAATACCCCACTTTCCAAAACCCAGAAAAAGATGGATCAATTATCAATAATTACATTGCAATTTACAGAAACCACAACCAAATTACAGAGATGTAACTTTTTTTGCTACTCAAAGCAAAATCCACAACAAGCAGAGAGCCAGAGACTGACTGTTGACTGTCAACTGTCCACTGTCGACTGCTATTTTTGCTTTCAAAATCAAGAAAAGCACTTTTTTTTTACCAACACTTGCTGCCAATAACACTTTAACAAAAAATATAATTCAAAATTCACAGAAAAATGAAGCACTCCAAGGACACATGAGGGTTGTCAATAGACTCGTTAATAAACTCACTCTTCTTCTCCTGCTGCAAAACGCCGTCGTTTAGGTCTATCTCCTTTTGACCCGTATTCTCGACCCGTGACAACCCACCGGGTCTTCTTGCTGTTACTTTACCCGGACTCCGCCCCACTCCACCGACGGTCCTCGTGGCCGGCGATCTCGACCTCCGACTAGACGGGCCCTCTCCGGTCTCTCTCCTGACTCCATTGGACCCCACATTGCGTGGCATTGTCCTTCTAGGACCGTGGTGCGATGTTTCCGGCCTCTTCGCCGGAGATTTAGCTCCTCGCGAGATTTCTCCGGTGTAGGGACGCTTTCTGGGTACTTTAGCCGGAGTCCTGTGACTCACTTCTCTGATGGTGGGTTTGCTGATTGCTTCGTCGTCTCTTTTGTCTGTTATAGTCGTCGTTGTTGTAGTGGTTGAGAAGCTCTCGCTGATGCTGTACATCTCCGACACCTGAGACACTTGAGAGACGACTTCTTCTTCTTCTTCGTCGTGTTTGTTCACGTAATCTTTGGCTTCGACGAGGTCTTCTTCGATTACCGGCATCTGGGTTCTGTTCTCTTTTGGAATTTGAGGTTTGGGTAAGGGAGTTTCAGAGAGGACAACTTCTTTTACAGTCTCTTCTTCAAAAACAGGTGGCGGAGCTCTGCTGTTGTTGGATTCTGGCAATGGAGGAGGTTTTGGAGCATCTGGTTGATGTGGGCTTTTGTTGTTGGAGCTGAAGCAGCAACCCATTTGAGAGACTTGATGGTGGTGTGAGAAATTTGTAGAAAAACTCCGTTTTTAGATTGTAACGGCTACAAAATCACCAGCGTTGACAATTTAAAGCTGAGATGAAGAGTGTTTTGGCTTGATTTGTGAGACGAAATTTGGAAACTGATGAGAAGGGACAGTGGAGACTGGAGAGGAGGGTTTGAGTTGGGCGGAGAATTTGATGATTTTTTGTTTATTTAAAGGAGGGCAATTTCTTTACTTCTCGTGTGTTTGTTTGTGCTTGTGAGAAACAAATGGATTTCTCTTCTTTAAAAAATAATTTGGTGAAAATGTATCAAATAATTATATACATTGATTAATGTAATAAAACTTAATCTTTTATTAACTTGTATTTTTGAGAAGGATGATAAAGGAGGACTTTATTTAAATATACATATATAACTTTTCGCACCTAATAAGTATATACTTAGTCAACATGTATTTATCAATACTTATCTATAATTTATATCGGTGCATACGATGAGAAAAAATATATATATATATATATCTATATATATAAAACAGGGTAGTCTTTATGGGAGCTTTTTTTTTTATTTTTTTATTGGAAGGGAAATAATTAGAGTTTGAGGGGCAAAGATGGGGACATATAAGATGTAATTATATTAAGGGGGGGGGGGGGGGGGGCGCGCCTCAAAAAAAATTAAATTTTAAAAAAAGGGGATCTTTAAGATAACAAGGTGGATGATGATGATGATTAATTTGAGATAAAACTGTACGGAAGAAACTGGAAGCTATGATTAACATATTTAGCTTTCCAGGGTGGGAACATTCATGACCCTGAAAATAAATCAATTGCCAATGCTTTCATGCAAGTAACAGATGCACATTTTCATCATAATATAAGATTCAAAAATGGTGGGCATCTCCTCTTCTTTTGAGGTAAAACTAGGGTCCAGTCCTCAAACTTAACTAGCAGTGAGAACTAAGGTCGCACTTTAAACCTTTTGACTACCCAAAGTTGAGTTGAATTGAGTGGGCAAAATTCTACAGTTGAGTGTTTAAACAAGAGCCGATGCATAATGCCCTATACTAGAGCCAAACAAAAACAAATCAACGAAAGAAGAGAAAATATCACCCAACCTGTCTCTGTCATTGGGAATTCATCCAACAAACCAGCTCTCTTTCTAATCCTTTTTCTTGTCTACCTTGGAATGGAACTCTATTCACTGCAAACCAGATCAATTTCACAGGTCAAGAAATCAAGAGCACCAAAATATGGACCACACTGGTCCATCAAACACCGAATGTTTGGGGGGGTTTCCAAATGCTTGAAGAATGTAGTCCCAAGACAGCGGCATCCAGCCACGGGGTGTTAATGGGTGGTTGAGGGATGGACACCAGCCTGTCCACACCTTAAAAGCCACCACCCAATGATAATTTGACAAAACTCAATAGAGGGTTATCAGATGATAAGCAAACAGTGGAGTGTTATGATATCTATCAAACAAAGAATCGAATCATTTCTGATACTACACGGTGAAAGCTCAACAAGAAGGTAATCTTATAATTACAACAAATTGCATATACAACTGGAACAAATTAGAAGTTAACTGTATGGTTGGTGCCCCATCAAACTCATGGTCATGCAACTTAAAGGACACGTCACAATCGGTTTATTTATGGACACAACCTTCATTCGCTTCTATCTTAACCAATTTACCATAGATCTTACTAAAGCTTATTGATCTTATACCAGAGCAATTATCACTCACAAAATACAAAAATAGATTGATTCGTAATGTTACATAGATGAAAAGAATGTGTGTTACAAAGAGGTTATGAAGAAGATGCAGCACGATCAGATTCTATCATGGACTTGATGTAGAATTCACCTGCCTTGTATGAAGATCTGACCATGGGACCAGATGCCACATACCGAAATCCCTGCCCCACAAAATAATCATTTTTATAAGAACTGTACAACAAATTCAGCTGATATGATATATGACACTTCAATCAAATAAGAATCTGATTATGATGTGAACGCATTACAAATCATGAAATAATAAAATTATATTCACTGTAATTTTATACAGTAGGTCAGTATTACACATACCTGTGGTTAGAAAATTATGTTAAGAACAATCAGTGCTAGAGGCATCATGATGTTGACAGTCATAAATTGCTTTCCCTTTTTCATTATAAGAAAAGCATAAAGCAGGCAAGAAAACTCTAAGTTAACAACACCATGTCATATTGATGGAGTTTTTGTTAGCATGATATTAATAAATCAGATGTGTTACATCCTATCAACTTGAAACGATCATGTAAAGCTCGAAAGTATGCATGCTAATAATTAATAAATCAAAGTACAAACAAGAAAATGTCGGCAAGAATTGAATGAGTCACCAGAAAACTCAAACACAGGAATAAGTCCCAAATAATCAAGAGAAAGGTGGAACAGACTGGTCAAGCACATTTCCAGTGACAGAAGAATAGAGACAGCACAGTCAACAGAATGAAGATGATGTAAAAAATGGATCTTTCACCAATAGTTAACACACATTAGCTAGCTATTTCTTACTAGAGAGTGACATCAGCAAAACAGGTGAAGAAACAAGATATTTAACAAAATTATACAGCATCTCAAATTTCAATTTGTTTTCTTCTTATTCTGGAAATTGTTACTTCTAGGCTGAGGCTAAAAAGAGATGTTTAATTAAATTCTAATCTTTTTTGAATTAGTGTCCAGCCTATAATTGATAAATTCCATGACAATTGCTATCCATACATCATAACATTGTATGCACCAAACAACCTAAAGGCGTTCCAGTAAACTGAATTAAGTAATCCATGGAACTAAAGAGTGGCACAACAATGAAGAATATGTTAGATATAAGTATTTTGACCCAGAAAGAGCAACACGAAAAGAACAAGTTTGCCAAAATCGGTTTATGCTAGTTAGATATTATCTTTAAAATTTTTAAAGATTCCAGTTGCGAATTTACCGGGCAAGTCATGCATAAAACAAACTAAGCAACCACAAAATAAATGCTGTTTGAAATGAAAAGTTGATGTATATACCATTTCCATGCCAAGTGCTCGATACTTCTCAAAAGCCTCAGGCGTAATGTATTCAGATACTGGCATATGGCGCTTTGATGGTCTCATGTATTGACCAAATGTCATCACATCAACGCCTGCTTCTCTGACCTTCTTCATTGTGCTCACAACTTGATCAGGTGTTTCCCCACAGCCTAACATTACTGAGGTCTTGGTAAGTGTTCCAGCAGGAGCACAGTCTTTGGCCATCATTAGCACGTCCAAAGATTGCTTAAAATTAGCCCGGTGATCCCGAACAGCACTTTGAAGCTCTTCAACTGTCTCAATATTGTGAGCAAAGACATCTAACCCCGACTTTGCAACTTGCTCCACACAGCCAGAGTCTCCACGAAAATCAGGAACTACACCATTTATAAAGTGCAGGTAACATTAATCGCAACACAAGGAACCGACCAACATTGAGAAATTCTAAAGATACAAAAGTGCATGAAGTGCCTTTGTTATTCAACACCAACACATATCGACAAGCTGCCCTACTTAAAGTGACTAAATCTGATAGCTGACCTCTTAACTCAAAATATCAATAGACACAGAGAGAATCTCGCATGCTATAAGATACAAAAGTTCATACCTAAGGCCTCTATAAGCATATTTGGCTTCAGTGTCTTTAGTTTCTGCACAGTCTCAGCAAAATGACCACTTCCTTGATCAGGTAAGTCGTCTCGATCCACACTGGTTATCACCACATAATCCAAACCCCATGACGCAATAGCCTCAGCCACATTGGTGGGTTCATTCGGGTCAGGTGGGGGAGGAGTTCGCGATGTCTTCACATTGCAGAACCTGGAAATTTCGAACTAACTAATAAGCATAATAACTCCAGCCTCAAGCACATGAAAAATAGTGTTTTAACTTTTTCAAAAGAAGTAAACAACAATGCCTATAGGCTATAGCAATACACACGCTCAAAGACAATGAAAATTTATACATTTTACTCCATAAATTGTTTAATGACCTCAAGAGACAATACAATTATTCATTTCATGGCTCTACCTCATTATCATGACAATCAATTTCAATTCACAACGTAAAATTAAAACAAAAGGAACTGAAATCACCTGCAACCGCGAGTACAAGTGTCGCCCAATATCATGATGGTAGCGGTGGCGGTCCCCGTTTCGCCACCAGACCAGCACTCACCGAGATTGGGACACTTTGCCTCCTCACAAACAGTGTGGAGTTTCAACTCTCGCAGCTTCTTCTTGATCTGGACATACTTATCTCCTCCAGGAATCGATTCTCTCATCCATTTGGGCTTGGGCAGAGGCTTCTTCTTCGTCCCGACTTCCACGGAGTATGAATCGCTGGATTGGAGATCGACGAAATCAGTGAGGCTCGAAGACTCGGCAGCCAATCGGGCGCGGAGTCCGGCGAGGGTATGCGGGAATTGAGATGGCTGAGTCGATGTCTCGGCGGATGACGAGAAGGCTCTCGTGTTTCGTCTGAGGGCGTGAGCTAGGGTTACGGTTAAGCGAGATTGCATGGTTCCTTCCGGTTCTCGTTTCGTTTCTCTCTCTCTCTCTCTCTCTAATCAGAGGAGTGAAAGCGTCGTTGACGTCCAGAGAGAAACTCAGAGGAACGGAGACAGACAGAGAGAGAGAGTTGGAGATTGGGTGGTTAGGTTGGTTGGTGACTGTTAATTGGGCCTGATTTTGGATCCATCTTCAATATTATTTTGTGTTTTGGGCCTTTTGGGCCTCTTGTGTGCCAGCTGCTTTTATGAGCCCAATTTTACACATTTTATAAACATATATTGCAGTTCTCGTTCTGATATTGTGAGAGTATATATCCACCGTATATGTAGATACAGCGTTTGATCTCAATAGATTCAGACGGATGGACACCGATGATAAATTTGAAATCATTTGATCAGTGATCAAGTATAAACACTTTCTTTTGGACTATTGGAGTCTGGGGGAGCCTCAATAGTCAAAGATCAAACAGTTAACATAAAAAAAATATATAAAAAAAAATCTTAAAATTTCCTTATGATGAGTTATTGATGTCAAAAAGCAAAAAAAAAAGTGTCATGCTTATAGCTTCCAGCAAGAAATGTCTACTTTCTACGGTTGGCTTTCACATTAGGCCTAAAGAATTCATATATTTAGGAGTCATTTGTATTTTTTATCTGAAGATTGAACGGTCTTGAATTTTTTTAAAGACTGAATAGAGATTGAAATCTAAACTTGAATGATATGTTTGTTTCTTTTTACTTTTCCTCACATCTGAATTCATTGTCAACACATATGTTTTTTATAAGTAAAATTGTATGAATATAAGTAATTATACATTTATACCCATGTTAAACAATTATACATATAATATGGAATAAAAACAATTCAAAAACAATAATTATATATGAACACATATGATCATGATCTTCTTCTTCGATTACAAACAAACTTCATTATTTTTACTAAGAAAAGAAAATGTTTATTTTTTTAAAAAAAATAAAAAAGGCAGCAGGAAAACTTACATAAAACACTTTTAAAATAATAATATATAAATACATCACCCTAATATCATAATAAAATATTGATATTAAACATCGATATGAAAAATGATTATGGTTCTTATTTATTTTAAAATCTATTTAAAATAAGCAATATATTAAAATAAAGATTTATATACCACATATAATTATGATAAAATTGGAAATATATTATATATAGGGGATAGTATCGGAAGAAAATATTTTTGATTGCATTTAATGCAATTCAGTGATTTGTAATTAAGTGAAAAGTATGAAATTTTTATTTTTTATTTAAAATTTTTTTTATATATATTTTTAAGTTGTTTGACCATTTAAAAAATAAACAAAACAAATTATTAATTATGATTCACACACAATAAATTTTAAGTGAAAAAACAAACGATACCGCACGTTTGACATAGATAACATGATCTTGAGTGCAGCGGGATGCTGTAATATTGCCATGTATATACGATTTTATTACAATTTCTGTGGCAGCCAGCCAGCCATGAAGAGTGTGATCACGTGAATACGGAGATCTATGGTCTATCTAATATAATTTGATGGTATTATACTATTTTATATATATATTAATGGAGAAAGAAGGAGTGAAAGTGACTCATCCAGAGAGGTTAGCTGTGACAGGTGACTGCTTGAAGGTGCATCTAATCTAGCCCCACCAACGGACCCCTAAAAGGGTAATCCACCATCTGGGGTCTTGTAGCAGCAATGTGTACAGCAATTATTTTTTCTTTTTGGATTTTCGAAGGTTGCTGCTGTGTTTATCATTCGCACAGATAGAGTCATACAGATTTGCACAAACATATCTCCACATCCTCAGACCCATTTATATTTTTCATCTCTGAAATATACATGTTTAATCTGCAAATTTACTTACCTCATAAGCTAAGTAGAGTATAGATTTATAATTTTATATTAGGCAAAAAGAAGAGGAAATTTGCCGTTTATATAAATATATACTTCAAAGTTAAAACTTAAAACCCAATTAAAGAGCAATTTTTATTTTTTTTATGAAGTTTTAACTCTTTATTGAACCATTATTTGACAATGTTTACAAACCTGGCAGTCAATTATTGGAAGCTCTATTTGTCTTTTTCTTCAATTATATGCGAGAGAAAATTTCAATCAGACGGTCTCGTTGTCATTCGGTGAGACCGTCTCAATGAGATTGCACCAAATTATAGTTTAATAATATATATTTATGTTCTCGAAGTAAATGGTATAATCTCAATGAAACGGTTTTATAAAATTACAATGAACCCGTTTTACTAAAGATTTTCTCCCGACACTACAAAACTGTGATTTTGGCATCACAGCCAACTATCAATGACTGGTGGGACCAAAAAAAACATATAATCCATTTTAAGACCTCAATCACCGTTCGATTGGACTATTTGAGAGGATGTATTGATAGAAACATTTTGTTTTTTTTTTCTTTATAAAATACATATATAAAAGATAAACTACCAACTATAAAATATGTGTAGAGTAGAAGCATAAATATCCAAGATGTAGTTTTTTTTATGAAAAAACCAAGATGTGTTTTGAATGAGAGTGACTTAAATTTGGTATTTATTAATGTCTAAACTTAGTTAGGATGGGATATGTCTAATGTGTCTTTGTATTTTGGTTCCCACAAATGCCCTTTTCATCAGTTTATTTGAACTATCTATTTTCTTTGATTTTCTTCATGTTGTTTCATTGGGTCAATTGTGTTGTATGTGAATGTAACTGAGATTATGTCAATGTTAACAAGACATCTCTTGCATTTAAGAAAATCCAATGTTTTTCACACATGACTATTATATACTTATTTTGTCATAATTTATTACTTCTTAATTCAAGGTGTGTTAGAGAAGGTTTTTACCAAAAAGAAAAAAAGGGTCAAGGCCCAATCGTCTATTCTTAATATATCGAAGGGGTCTATGTACATTTTACGGTTTTATAGATAAAAGTGAGAATAATACGTACAATATAAAGTTTGAACTTTAACGGTAGAGCACCATTTTAAAGACTTTAACCACCGAGTTAAATGACTATCAAATATCAATCGACTTATTATTATTATTATTATTTTAAAAAAAAATAGACTATCCATAAACTTACTAAAATGATACTTATAAAAAATATATTTTTTATAAGAATTTCTTTTAAGTGCCACAAATTAAACAATATATGTGATATGGAAACAATGATATGGAAAGTTTAAACCAAATACATAGATATTAACAAGGGCATCCAATCAAAATATGCAAACAAAATGAGATTACAATTTTAGAAATCTGTAGGCAGAATGAGATAGAGTTGGTTTACTGATATATCTCTTATATTTATATCACAAAATTATGGGTACGAGCTATCCCTTAAAAAAAATCTCCAATTTTTGTAATATTTATAAAAAAAAATTGAAATCTGTAACTACGAAAGCATCCAAATCCCAAATTTAAATAAAACGGCAAAAGTGACTTTGAAAAGATTCTTAATTAAGACAAATTAACAGTATAATAATAAAAAATGTTTTTCCAAATCACTTTTTTTTATACTTTATTCTTGTAACAGTATTGAATAAATGGAATATTATATTTGAAAATAAATTAATAATAATAAAAAAAATAAGTGATTTGACTGTGATGAGTGATGAGCAAAATGACAGTCCAATCACCAATGAGAGAGAAGGGTTTTGTGGCAAAATTGGTCGGTGGGATTTTGGAGGGACAAGCAGATAGATTCCGTGACAAATGACAGCTAGACCGAGAGAGATAGGATAAAGAGATAAAGACCCCTTATCTTTCAAATTCAATAAATGTGCGTTTACGTGTGAAAAATGTTCAATAATTCCATTTTATTTAAATCCCGTGTATAAATAAATTATAATAATAACATATTATCTGGATAAAATGAAATTATTATAACAAATAATAGTAATACTATTTTACCTAAATTTCTGTTGTCTAAATCTGAAATCCAAATGATGTTACAATATAGATATCTGAAATATACAAATATGATGTATTGGCTTATCTTTACAATTGTATTAATTGTAAATTTATAATATTTAAAAGAAAATACGCCCACCATTTTTTTCCTTTGATATATATATATATATATATATATATATATATATATATATAATCTTTTTGGCCCATTTGAACTCGAAAGGAAGAAAAGAAATTGTGTTGCTTTTTGAAAAGTGGCTTTTTTTGACTAGAATTTGGAATTGGAATTTCTCTCTTTCTTAATTTATACAATAGATTGTAACGGTCGATTGGTCCAATGGATTCTCATACACTAATTTGTTGAGAAAATAAACCAATTAAATGCATTCATACTTTAATATAATCTCAAAGAAAGTTTCTTCAATAATTTCAAATCTTTTGAACTTTAGATAGAATTGTTGGGATATAGATAAAACCCCATTGATCAATGATTTTGATTGCAAACTTTAGAGTTTAATGGGTTTAGTGAATTTGATTGAAAACTCATTAAAAATCTGACTTAATTAAATTGTTTGAATAGATCTTTTGTTATTATTCTAAAACAAATTAAAAACATAGTTTCGTCTATGAACTTCACCATCACTTAAAACAATGGAACAAATGTAAAAGTAAGAAACCAAGAATCGAGCAAATTTCATAAACAGACAATATCAACTTAGATTGATTTTCTTACTAATCAGTAACCACCAACATTGATTTATATGAACCATACCTTGCCCAATACAGTGTGAGATTCCATGGTTAAAACAAAAAATACAAATAAGGTTTATTATCACATTTTGCCTTAAAAAAACTGACAACTGTATTTGTCCTTGTCTATAAGGAAATATCATATATATATATATATATATATAATGCTATATTACATTATGTGGGGGAGATTTCTTCTCTATCTAGATTGTGAAAATAGCTATTTCCCGTTACATTAGAAGACATCCATATTGTTACTTCAATAAAATAAAATGAATAATAACTTAAATTATAAGGATTAAAGAGCTCGCGAAGCCAATCATTCGAGCAAGCACGTGAAAATCTTCTGTTTTAATGAAACTGGCGGCCATTATTGTCAATTACGCTTTCTAAACTTTTTACAACTTGGATTATTTTTATTATTATTTTTACATTTTGACGACTATCTCACGCGCCTCCATAGCTAATGAATAATATCAACCTCAACCGCTAGATCAAAGAAGACTTTAGTGATCGTATTAATTAATTAATAGTATTCAATATAAAATTAAAGTACCCTAACCAATGGCCTTTTGCCTTCGTGGTTGGAATCTTCCAAGTGTGGTTCCATCACCTAGGTTCAAACCTTGGTATGTATATAATTATTGTTTCATCATCTCTTTAGATGATTATAAAGTCTAATCTCTCTAGATTCAGGTTGCAATTGTATTTCAAAAAATATCAAAGTAATATAATAACAAATTATTTTTAGATGTTGAAAAAGTTATTCTTGATAAATATTAAGAAAACAATTACTTAAGGAAACAATTATACTTAGGTGGTTTAATGAAATGATGCTATTATCTTTTCTTTTAAGTTAATATTTTAACTAAAATTATAAACGTCAATTTGTATATTTTCTAGTGTTATCTAGAGTAGATTTTGGGATTATGATTTATAACTAATAGTTTTTAAACCGTTTCACACTAATTACATATGTTTGAGTTTTAACATACATATTTAACAAGTATGTGTGGTGAGTTTTCGAACAAAGTCCAATAGATTCCGACTGTTGGATGTCGGATTTGAAAAAGAAAACACTTATTTATTTTATTTTATTTTATTTTATTTATTTGACTAATTGGGAGAGAGAGGGAGAGAAATAGGATGATGTGACATTGTCTGATAATGCTATCGGTCTATTACTTTAACTCTGAACTCTACTGTGTTTTGATTAATTAAATATTATTAAATTAATTATGATTTTTTTTCTCACAAAAAGTTAACCAGGCTATAGCTCGGGCCAGCCCTCCTTATCGTCCGCCCCCAGGTTTAATTGGCGTTAGACCTCCTGAATTGTATACGAAGTTGCAACCTGTCCCCTAAATATTTTTTTAGACGTCAAACCACTCAAACTACTGTAAATTGACAAAAAAATGTTGTAACCTGCCCCTAGAGTACAGATGGGGTTTCGCCCATGTACAGTCACTTTCTACTAATTTCTAACAGTTCAAGGGGTTTAACGACTAAAAAGATATTTAGAAGGCAGGTTTCAACTTCATATACAATTTTGCGGGTCTAAGGCTAATTAGTCTATTTATTTTTATGCCTATTTGTAAAGATTTGTGTTTCACGCAAACAAATATTGCGTGGTAGTACACACAAACATCTAGAGACGTTCGTTGTCTGTAAAACAACAAGAAGATATGTATGACTTGCACGCACTCTTTCACTGTTACTTCTTAGAAAGTAAAGAGAAAGCCGAGAGTTAAAAAAAATATAAAAAATAAAAAAACCAAAGAGAGAGAAATAGTGGAAACAAATAAAAATGAAAAAAAAAAAAAGTTTGATAGTTTCAGAGAAGTTGTTCTCTATATATCTCTCTATCTTTGTGTACCTTTCCAACATTTGCTAGCCTTTTTCTGCTTCTTTTTTTCCCATTACTTTCCACAGGTGAGAGCTGAGCTTAGCTTTGCTTAGCTTCTTCTATTTTAATTTGCTTACGTTTATTTTCTGTACTGTAATTCATTGAATCTTAGCTTTTAAGTTTTAGTTTTAGTTCTAGTTTTATCATTTCTAAATTACTTTATCAAAAGTTCTACACTCCTTTTTTACTTTTTCTTATTTTTATTTTTTATTTTCATTTATTTATTTATCCTCCTGTTGTTATTGGCTTCATTTGTGTCAATTCTGTTTGGCATTTGCTTTATAAACATATTTTTTACTACTTCCTCTACTTCCTCGTAAGTTCCATTCCTGTTCTGATCTCAACATTTTCTTGCAGAATGTCAAGGATTTCTTGGTTTGTTTTTGTTTGTTTTGTTTAATAAAGTATTTTTTTGTTACTTTTTTTAGTATTGTGGTTTTGCTTTTGAAGAGACTATTGTTGAAACTGTGGAGTTATGATAAGATCACTGATTATGTTTTTTTTTTTTCCTTTTTTTTGTGTGTGGCTTTAGTTTTCAGATTGGAGAGTGTGTACTGGATTAATGTTGTAGAACAAAGAACAATCGTGGGTTGGAGTTGATTTGGTGATCAATGGGTGTGAAGAGATCTAGTAGAGCGAGCAATGATTGGAAGATCTGTGCAGAGGTCTTTGTGGGGATTATTCTGATCTGGGCAACGACAAATTCGTTTGCTGCCACTAATCCTGTTGATGGTAAGCATGGTTTTCTCCTTTTTCTTTTCCCTTTTGTTTCTATGTTTGTCTGATAATTTTGAGCTCTGAATATATATATATATATATATATATATATATATATATATTTGTGTGTTAATGTGTTTATGTTATTTACGGTTGTGGCAACGATTTGTAAAATTATATGGAGTTTGGAATCTAATTTGCTGCATTGGTTTTGATTCAATTAGTCGCAGCGATTAACAGATTATTTGCTGCTTTGGGTTTGCCTCAACTTCCTGGGTGGGTTCAAAGTGGAGGAGACCCATGTCTTGAAGCGTGGCAAGGTGTTCAATGCAATGCATCAGATATAGTAACTATGTATGGCAATACAACTTTTAACTCCAAGCATTGATGATATTTATTGGCAATATAAATATTTAGGTTTCTCATGTGTTTTCTCTTTTGATCTTTTGTAGAATTCTTAATGGTGCTAATTTGGGAGGAGAACTGGGTGATAGCTTGGGTCAATTTGCTTCTATCACAGTATTGTAAGTGGAGATTCTGTGTGTGTGTCTGTGTTTATGTGTTCTTACCACCATTACAAAAAAATTCGAAGGATCAATGCCTTTTAGTCCCCTCACATTTGTTTAATTTAGGGGTTTCAAGCCAAAATGACATGCCAGGCATGTAACTTGTAGTTGTCCTTATCAACAAGCAACAAAGATGATGATATATATATTAGTTTAGATACATAGGGCCTTTTAGGGAGGTTGAGAAGTCTCTTGACTTTAGACTCCGAAGTAAATTAATTTTCTTATTTGGATGTCCTGAAAATTAACTGATGTTGAACAATCTCAAGATGCACAAACTACCAGACAGAACAGTAGTTTTCTTCATTAAATTTTCAGAACTTTCTGATGGGTTTTTTTTTTTTTTTTTACTGGATCACTGTATATTGCAAGTGAAATGACTGATAAAGTTTCTGTTATTATATTTTGATTCAGAGATTTAAGCAACAACCACATCGGAGGGAGTATTCCGCCCAATTTGCCTGTTACCTTGAAAAATCTGTATGTTTTTCCCTCCTTGAAAATAAAACTAAGAGTACCATATATGTTTAATGCTTTTAGCCTTAAGTTGTACACACTTTAGGCTTTCTATGCCAAAGTTATAATAGTTTTTACCTTCCTGTCAGTTTTCTTTCAGCTAATCAGTTTTCTGGAAGCATCCCGAGTTCTCTAGCAACTTTGACCCTATTGACAGACATGTAATTTCTCTTTCTCTGCAATGTTCTGATGCCTAATGACAGTTTCATAAATTCTTCTTAGCATTATCTCTTATGCCTTTCAGGTCTCTGAACAACAATCTTTTAAGTGGAGAAATACCGGATGCCTTTGAACCCCTTACTGGGTTAATCAATCTGTATGTTCATGAATGATACTTCTCATTTTCACTTCCACATTCATAGGTTGTAAATTTGTAATGGTTAATGGAGCTACGTGTGTTTGTGCAGAGATTTATCTACTAACAATTTGAGCGGGCAACTCCCTCCTACTTTGGAAAATTTGTCACTATTGACAACCCTGTAAGTCTTTTTTGTCTTTTGAAAAAGCCATTTTTGTTTCTCCTATTACATCGGCATAAATGTAGGTAACTTCTTAATTGGCAGACATTTGCAGGACAATCAGCTTTCTGGGACCCTTGATGTTTTACAAGATCTTCCCCTGAAAGATTTGTACGATCCTCAACCGTTTCTTATCTATCTTCTATGATGAAATGCTAATTTATACAGTTTACAACTTGATGAACTATGTTATGTTTGTAGTTGGAGACTTAGGATTTTTTTTTGGCTTATCTTTCCCTCCTTTTGAACAGGAATATAGAGAATAACCTGTTCTCTGGGACCATACCTGATAAGATGCTACTGGGCATCACAAATTTCAGGTGAGAACCACAACTTTTTTATTTATGTAAGAAAGGGAGCAGCTTTTATGTTAAATGTGATGACATCCAATGGATAATTTTTTTAATGTATGTTCAATTCTGCCAATTGTATAGATGTTCAGGTTGTTTGTAATTAAATCTTATTTTATTTAATTACTGTCGAGAACTGCCTTAGAGGCCATCCAGTCACTAACGGAGTTACTAACAAAATGCAATGGGTAAAGATGTTTGTGATGGTTTGGCACTTGATTACTTAAATGTATGGTTTTCTGAAAACTCTGTCCTTGTACATTTGTTATTCCATTCAATCCGAGACATAGTAAAGGTCACATAATTATATAAAGATAATTGCAACTCGTGGTAAAAAACCTGAAGTGATATGTAAACTAGAAACTGTCTAGCCTTGTTAGACTACAGTACAAATATAAATCAATGATATTTATATTAAAAATCATTTTGCTGGTTGGCATAGTGAATGGGTTTCTAATGCAGCAACATTTACCTTAGATGCACCCTATCTTGGTGTCCTAAGCAGCAAATAAGTTTTTACAGGGTATAAAATTTATTCTGTCATATCTTGTTATTTTTACAGTTTGAAAATATTTGATTTTTTATGGTTTTTGCTTCTGTTTGCTGACACTCCATATATCCTTTGCAGAAAAGATGGAAACCTATTTAATACTACTGCTCCAGTATCTCCACCCACATCCTCAGTAACGCCACCACCATCACTTCTGGTTCCCGGAGCTCCACCACCACCGCCTTCTCAATCTCAACACAGACCTGGAAAACAGGCTGATGGGCCATCTACTTCGGAGGCATCAACTTCTGGAAGAAAAAAATTCTTAACAACTAAGAAAGTGGTTTGGATATCAATTGCAGGAGTGTTGTTATTTGTTATTTTGGCATTGGTAGTTTTGCTATTTATGCCGAAGTGTTGCAGAAGAAGGGAGGCTGACAGGTTTTCCAAGCGTCATCAAGTAGGTGCATATAGAGGCAACAGAGAGGAACCCTGGGACAATGGGTCCTTGGCCCAACCAACCAATCAAACGGAGAAAGGCAACTATATTTTCGCTTTTAGTCTGTCATACAATTTTAATATAAATTCTTTTCTGTAGGTTTTAATTCATTAACAAGTTGAGATTGGACAATTTTTTCAGTAGCTCCAAAAGAGTCGGTCGTGAAGCCGAAGGAGGATCGTCAGTCAGGCAGGTGGAGAATGGGAGCGATTTCACATGATGAACAAGAGAGGAATACACAAAGGATGAGGGCAGTACCGAGGCGGGACAGTCATGAAATAGACATTAATCCACTAGATATGCTGGCGATGCCTCCACCCCCACCCCCACCTATGTCCTCTCCCCCACCAACACCTCCTCCTCCACCTCCTCCACCTCCCCCACCACCTCCTGTTCCAATTGTGCCTACTGAAGTAACTACCATGAAACCTTCCACCAAAACTAAGCCTCTTACTTCTGCACGGTCTTTCACCATCGCATCCCTTCAACAATATACAAATAGCTTTTCACAAGATAACCTCATAGGTGCTGGCATGCTGGGGACTGTTTATAGGGCAGAGCTTCCTGATGGAAAGGTTTGATTGTTGAAGGGATATTGATTAAATTTATAGCTAGTTGTTTGCGGGGAATGATGGAAACCTGTCTTGGGATTTCTTTATCACAAAACCTCTTTTACATTTTCTACCGGGCCATTAGTCTTTCTAATCATCTTTATTATTTTGTTTTCTCTTTCACTCAATTGCTCTCACAAGTCTTTTTGCAGAGCTTTTCCTTTTATTGTGTAAAAACTGAATTTTAGTCAGCGCCCGCCGTTTAAACTTACCATCAACTAATGTCATGATGAAAGTCGATATAGAGCTTATAGGCAGCAGCTAGAATTTTGTGAATTCTAAATACACATTTTGCTCTCTTATTTTGATGCATCTTATACTATTAGCAGTCACACTGTATGTTAAGTGTGCATAAAATGCTTCGCAGCCTGACATGTGATTGGTCTGATGCTTTTGTAGCTTCTGGCAGTCAAGAAACTGGACACGAGGGTTTCAAGTCAGCAGAAAGATGATGAATTTATTGATCTGGTAAATAATGTTGATCGAATTCGACACGCTAATGTTGTTGAGCTCAAGGGTTACTGTGCAGAGCATGCTCAAAGGCTTCTGATCTATGAGTACTGCAGTAATGGGACATTGCATGATGTTCTACATTCAGAAGATGATGAGTTAAAAAAGCAACTGTCATGGAACACTCGCATTCGGATGGCACTTGGAGCTGCTAGAGCCTTAGAGTAAGTCAAGTAATAGCCAAAAAAGACAGTTTCTTGTTAACTTCTCAGTTTCAATGGATTCATGATTCAGATTTATGTCTTCATGGTCAGTTCTGGCTGGAATTTCTCACTATTTCTGTTGCTAATGCTAAAGTTTATATAAGATAGAATAAAAAATAGGATTTTGACTTGGTTAAAAGTACAGAATCAAGGACAACCGCAAAGGTTCAAACAAAAACAAGAAGTTCTGTGAGATGGGAGATGTATGATGAAGCATCCATCTAGTTCTATAATGATCAATTGTTCCTTTTTTTTTTGGTCTGTGTGTAAGCTTAAAAAACAATAAACAAAAGAGGTTTAGATAAAAGGATAGATGTAAGCTTTTAGTTTTAAGAGGTTAGTAACTCAAATGATCCTTTCCTTGAAGATGCATGATTTCTGCTGATGCAATATTTATTTATTAAACTATTAAAGCACCTCTAAGATATGTAGGTTTGACATGCAAACCTAAATCCAAATTAAAACGAATTCCCCTCTACGGTTGGTGCAAGGAGGAATTGATCCCTGGACCTCTTCACTTCGAGAGATCTAATCAATTAAGTTATTTTTGTTTTATCTTTGCATTAGTATTAAAATATTCATCTTTCAGGTTACTGATCTTGTTCATTGTTTTATGTCAAAAGGTATTTGCATGAGATTTGTCAGCCACCTATTGTACACAGGAATTTCAAGTCAAACAACGTTCTCCTTGATGATGATCTTGCTGTGCGTGTTTCTGATTGTGGTTTGGCCACACTAATATCATCAGGCTCCGTAAGTCAGGTAAGTCTAATCCTACTATCTCCAGGATTGCTGTGTTGGGGAAACTGGCATTGGTTGTATAATTTGTTCTGATATTGTGTAACTTGCTTATATAGAATTAATTATAAATGACACAAACATAGATTTGCCCAAACACAATTCAACAAAGCTGTAAACTCAACTACCTTGGCATGTTCACTTGATATATTTCTTTAGCCATTCAGCTCTATCATGTCTAAAATTATTCGATGCGCTCTCAGTTATCAGGACAGCTGCTGACAACTTACGGCTATGGAGCTCCAGAATTTGAGTCAGGAATTTATACTTGTCAGAGTGATGTTTTTAGCTTTGGGGTAGTCATGTTAGAGCTCGTAACAGGCCGAAAGTCCTATGATAGGTAAAGAGATGGACCATATTATGCCTACGATTGTATGCCCATTACTTGTCAGTTGATTAATGATATTCTTGTTTACTGTAAGTCTATTAATTCATCTCCTTAACTATGTTCTACAGGACACGGATACGAGGGGAGCAATCTCTTGTGAGATGGGCGATTCCCCAGCTTCATGACATTGATGCATTGTCAAGGATGGTTGATCCTTCTCTTAATGGAGAATACCCTGCTAAATCACTTTCACACTTTGCCGATATTATTTCTCGTTGTGTTCAGGTAACTGTTTCATTTCCTACTTGAAGATGGTGCTGATGGTGCTGATCTTAGAACTTCTTTGATATTTTAGACACATTATCTCTGTTTCAGAGGATTAATCTCATCTTCCTTATATGCTTTCGCTATCCTAACCTCAAGTTTGTTTGCAGTCTGAACCAGAATTTAGGCCGCAAATGTCTGAAGTTGTCCAGGATCTAACAGACATGATACGTAGGGAGCGCCGCAGCTATGAATCTATTGGAGACTGACACAAGTTAGGAAATAAAACTAGTGGTTTCAGCTTGTGAATGGTGAATGTGCAGAGATTTTGATCTGTCAGATTAACCACCCAAAAAAAAAGGAAATAGTCTACTGTAAAGAGGCTGCAACTAATGCCCTAACACACCTGGCACAGTTCACATCCTAAATGCATCAGTGTACAAGGTAATCTCAGCAACAGAACCTTTGTCGTGTACATGAACAGTGGGATGCGATTCTTTGGGTCAATTACTTTGTGATCATTGTTGATTAAACCACGCAATTGTCTTCATCAATGCAGAAATGTGACTATTATTTGGTACCAATTTTTGATTGAAAAATTTGTTTAGTGGTTGGTGTATTATAAACCTTTGTGATGCTTATATTCGTTTGATGTATCATAAAACCTCATGTTTTTTTTTCCCAATATATTTTGTTATTAAGATCATCTTGAATTAACCTTGTTTTAGTCTGTTGAATCTCTTCTGGATAAATTGGTTAAACCTGGCTCTCGGTTCTCTGGTTCACATTGCCTAGATAAGCCCGACTCGTTTACATATACCATGTGATATGAGTATCCAATCATGTCGGACTCAACCAAGTTTTTTATGAGAGTCAAAGGGGATATAGTGATGATTTCATTACATTTTAAGAAAAAAAATATGAATAGAAGGATTTCATTACGTTTTAAGAAAAAATATAAATTGATTCATTACATTTCAAGATAATAACACTTTTTAAGAATTTTTTTTTAAAAAGCATTTTATATATGGAGATTTTACAGCCGAAATAGAATATTATAAATAATTGTATGCATAAGTGTAAATTTCTTCAAATTTATTTAATTTATAAACACTCCAATTGGGAAAGGTTCATTTCTCTTGGCACTTGGCAGCCATAATTGAAGAAATATTAATTAAATTTCAATTACTTGATAGATAATCTTCTTATTTATGAAATAATAAACATTCACACTAACCACAACCAATCATTTTTTTTATTGATAAATCTAATTTTGAATAATGAAAGAACGAAACGAGATTGATATAGTGATTTACCCTTTATATCTGTACCATGAGATTGTGGTTTGAGACTTCGAGTCCTCCCATTCTCAAACCTCGAATTTATATAATAGTTCAAAAAAAAAAGTTAAAGAAATCAATTTTAAAATGTAATTACAATTTATAACTAGCAAAAAATTCTTGGCCGTTTAAAACCAACGTCAATGAATTATTATGGGTACTTTTCTTGTAGTGAATTTGACGGAATTGCCCCTCAAACTTTGCATGGTATTATAAAAGCCAGTCCACATATCACGCGCCAACACTTTTTTTTTGATTTCCTTCGCAATTTTCCTGCGAAACAAACAACTCCCGATCGGCAACATAAATTTCGTTTCAAAAAATCAAATCTCTTCGCCAACGCCATTGCATTGTTTGAAACGGCTCCTCGTCTCGTCTAAAAACTTATTAGATCTCTGTTTACTTTTTTTTTTGTTTTTTGTTTTTGAAATTCGCTTTGGTTGATTCGCTCTCATGAGTCATTACGATTCCAGCCCCTTCGACGAGGAGGTCAATCCATTCTCGGTAAGGCCTTCTCGATTTTACACGTAATGCGTTTACGTTACGTAGATTTTCGTTTGATTTGATGTGTTTTCACGTTATTATGCAATGGAATTTTGCTCTGCTTTTGATTTGAATTTTGAATGTTAGTGTGTATATATATGATCTGTTAGATCCATTTTACATATTTTGATTCAAGATCCGTTTCGATTTCGTGTTTTCTTGTATATACATCCATTAACGATTCATTTGGTCGATGAAATAATGTCGAATGAAACATCTAAGTATCTAACCTTTTGTTTTAATCAGTAATTTTGGGGTTGATTATAAATGAATAAAAGATTTTACAAATATTAAAGTTTGTCACCGAAGATATTGATGATAGTTGTTAATGATCGTGGTGTTATTTATTTATTTTTGTGAACACTTTTATATTGTCATTTGATTGATTGTTTTATTGTGACTGCCTTTTAAGTTTATTACATCAACCTTTTGAATTACTTAATGTAATGTATTGATGCACTAACTATGTGTACATATCAGCTCAAAAAAAAAAACTCTATTTGTACATAAATTGGTTTTTGCTTAAGATAAACAAGAAAGATTATTTATATATTATATATATATATATATTCTGCTATTATAAAATGTAAATTTTATAGATCAGCATATATTCGGTTATATACCAATTTTAAATGTCTATTGCTTCGCTCCTATAAGTTTGACCTGTTTTATACAGTATATAATTGATCTACAGAAAAATATATATATGTTTTTCTTATATGTATATGCTGGGAAAGTTTAATTTTGATTCACACAGACTTTTATATAATATATTTATATAGTAGTCTATTTATTTTTTGATCATACACCTCATTGTTGTGACTTGTGATTTTTGTTTTTCCTTTTTGGTGAATTATGTCTGTACTCTGAATAGTTTGTAAGTTTATAGTTTTATTAATAACAGGACCCGGCAGTTAGGAAAGAATCAGGGCAATCAAATTATGGAGGAGGTGCCTTTTATATGACAGTGAGTGTGCTTCCTGAACTATTTCTACCTTAGAATGGGATTGTTTTTGGTTGAGAAATGCTAAACCATTGGTATTTGAATATCCTAAGTTGATGGCTCTAGATACTTGGTCTACGAAATTGTTTAATAGTGATAAATAGCAGAGGTAATTACTACCATGGTGTTAATGCCCTGAGATGTGGTGGTGTTGGTGACATGGATTAAGTGTTGGTGGGGATGGTGGTATGTTAGGCAGTGACAACTTAAGTGTTGGTCACCGAGGTGCTTGTAGTGTCTCGATTGATAGTGGTGGTCACCTCTTGTCAGGGGCAATTGGGCAAAGGTGCTAGGGGTCACTGTGAGCTACCAAAAGTTGGCTGATGCGTGTGTTGGCTGTGGTTGCCTGTGTTATTACCAGAGGTAGTGATGGCAGCTGTGGCAAAATTAGTTCCACGAGAACCATCTAAATCTTCCTCAAGTGGCCATATTATTTTCCTTGGTTTGATGTAGAATGACATAATTTGTAATGGTTACTCTTCAAACATGAGATTTGATTCATTTGAAATAGGGGTTCCTAAATATGAGAAGCAAAATAAATACCAGCTCAAGGAAATAATAGGAAGATATATCCCAATATTTAATGTTGTCTGCAATTTATAAATGTTTCTGTTTTGTATATGCGTTGTGCATTAGTGGTGTGCTTGTGTTTGTAATTTACAGGAATGCGTATATATTATCTTCCCTACTAAATTTACATCTTGCCTAAACTTTTAGAATCCTGGAACTGCTCAGCCTGCATCCTCGAGGCTTTCTCCTCTGCCTCCTGAACCCTATGAGGGTGGTGCAAGTATTAACATACCTCTAAATTCTGGAAAGGTATACAAACACATTCATAATGTCAAATTGCCTTGTTCCTATTGCTCCCTGAATGCACTGTTTGCACAAGGATATATTCTTTTTTGTTTATTTTCTGTTTAATTACAGGACTTGAAAGCAAAGGAGAAGGAACTCCAAGCTAAAGAGGCTGAATTGAGAAGGAAGGAACAGGTCATTGCTTGTACATTTTCACATATGGTTGGCTTATAAGTTGTTAATTCACAACACTTTTTAATAAGATTTTGGCCAGCAGTTGACATCAATCATATTAAATTTACTGTTTTTTTATTATCAGGATCATATTCGGTATATTATTTTATTTTTGTAAGTTACTGAAGTGCATGTTGATCGTAATTGCTCATAACTGAGGAGTAATGTTTAGACACTCATTTCCTTTATTTTCACTGGTGAAAATATCTTCCACAATTAAAATGATTTTTGGATTTATTTTTACCCAAGACTTTGATTTAACCTTATTCCGCTCTGTATGGTCATATGTCTAATTTTGCTGATTTTTATGTTAAATTTTGTTGTAGATGGTCTATAATGTGAACCTTAAATTTGAATTTGGACTGAATGTTATTTTTGCAGTCATTATACAAGTTTGGCAATAAAATAAATTCACACTGTACGTTTTCTTGGTGTTGTGCAGGAACTAAAACAGCGAGAAGAGGCAATAAGAAAAAGTATGTTCATGAGAAAATGAGGCGTGCATTGCTGTGTATATTGCATTACCTTATATGTTCTTCCTTTTTGTTTTGACAGCTGGAGTTATAATAGAGCAGAAAAATTGGCCACCATTGTTTCCTATTATCCATCATGACATCCCAAAGGATATACCGATCCATCTACAAAAGATGGCGTATGCTGCATTCACAACATTTTTGGGTATGTTCACTTCAAGTCCTATATATTGGGAGGCCCAATATCTTAACTCCAGATACCTCTTGCATGCTGATTTATTTTGTTTGTCAATGACATTTGAATGTTTTTTTAGTGGATTGAATTATCAAATTGTGATGCTTTGGACTTGTAGATCTGTCGACAAGGATGTGAAAGAGGCACAAATATATATATATATATATATATATATATATATATGTTACAAGTTTCTTAGCTCATCACTTGCATTAAAAATTCGACCCTCATTTATCGAAAATTTGTTGATTCTTTTTAGTGTCAGTGCATGTAGTCTTTTTCTTCTTGTTTGAGTCGTACTATTAGTTATGAAAAACAGAAAAGAAAAAAAAACATGGTGTATCAATAAAACAAGGAACTTGCCTTATATTAATTAGTTGCTCCGTCAATCAATTTATCAATAACCACAAAGCAACATTTTTTTTTTGGCAGTACCGCAAAGCAACATTCTACTGTATGATAAAGAAGAAAAAGATGATGCATATAATTAATATGCTAAAAGAATCTGAAATTAAAATGTTGAAAGATAGATACGGGCATAACAACTTACATGTTGATATTTATATTAGAATTTTTTAGTGCAAAGTGGTCAATATGATCTATATTAACACAATCTTAAATTTTGAGACATTGTAGGTTTGTTTGCGTGTCTTGTATGGAATTTTATAGCAGTTACTACAGCCTGGATCAAAGGAGGAGGTTGGTTCTGAAATCTTACCTTATTTAGGTTATAGCTTGTAGTTGCTACATAGTCATCTTTTGTCATCATGGCTTAATTTTCTTCTCTTGTAGATGTAACAATTTGGTTTCTTGCTATCATCTACTTCTTATCCGGGGTACCTGGAGCTTATTCGTTGTGGTATCGCCCTCTTTATAATGCTATGAGGTACTACCTTTGTTCATTATATAGTTGAATGCGAGATACTGAAGTATTCAATGGGACATTTAACAAGAATATGACTCATTACGTTGAGAATTATTTCATTTATAAGACGTTGATCAATCTTAGATGGCATGTGTTCTTGCAAGTGAGCATATCTTAGATTCTTAGGTCTCAAGAAAATATTTGTATGTGTTTGTCTGATGTAATAGAAGATAGATGAAAGAAAGGTAATAAAGAAAAAGAAAATCGAAATATGATAAGAATCTTGCTATCTGAAATTGCATAGCATGTATGTGCAAATTACCTTTTGAACTAACGGTATAGCAGAAGAATGCACTATTAATCTATGGAGGCAATTAGCATTGATGAAACGGTTAGTTATATTGATCTGATGTTTACTGCTGGTTTTTGGTGGCCACTGTGTGTTGACTTTATATCATGTGTTCATAGCCATCTTTTCCATTATGTTCAAGTGCTTTGTAACCCATTTCGTTATAATATTTGTTATACAACTACTTTTACAGGACTGATAGTGCTTTGAGGTTTGGGTTGTTTTTCTTGAGTTACGCGGTAAGCTTATTAATTCTGCCATTAAGTTAATTTGTGTGTGCAAATGAAGCATGTTTAGAAGATGGCACTTTTTTATGTTCCTTCTGTTTTATCATTGCAGATACACATTGTATTTTGCGTCTTTGCTGCAGTCGGAGCTCCAATTATTTTCAAGGGCAACTCTCTTACGTATGTTAATCTTTGTTTCGGTACATAGCAAAAGCATTTTAGTTTTCTTGTGTGTAACAGAACTTGAAAGGAAGGAAAGTTCCATTGTATGTATATATGAAGAGTCTGCATCTGATGTTTGAATTTATGTGATTCTGTGGACAGAGGTATTTTGCCTGCACTTGAATTTCTATCCTCTAATGTCATAGTCGCGGTAAGTTTGTTGCCTCTGATCTGGACTTTTTAGTTCAATGTCAATACTAAAGTTGATGCTTAATTTACTTAATGTTATTTGCAGGCATTCTACTTTGTTGGATTCGGAGCCTTCTGCGTGGAATCACTTATGAGCATCTGGGTTATTCAGGTTCTTAATAATCCTGACTTAACATCCTTGTTTATTGTTTATTTTTATGGTCTTGTGACTTGTGAGCCTCTTCTTCTTCTTTTCTGGTTTTTATGTGCCAATTTGCAGCAAGCCTACATGTATTTCCGGGGCAGTGGCAAAGCAGCAGAGATGAAACGTGAGGCTGCACAAAGGACTATGATGGCAGCTCTTTAAGTGAAAAATCTTACATTGCGGATTCACCTGACCTCACCTGACTGGACTCTCTCTTCAAAACAAACAAAAATATTGAATTCAATCATGTTCTACTTCAACATATATATATATATATATATATATATATAGAGTTTATGTTTTAGCTTTGACAAATCAGAAATAGTGGATAGGTTGATGTTAGAGTTTTGTGGCGGCTGTGACATTTTTTTTCAGCCCAACATTCTGCATCAGCATATTCTTCCCAACTCCTATATTATTTTCACATAATCTTTGTAAATGTATGTTTAAATCTCTATTGAATATGTCTGTGAGGCAAAGACTTGCACAATATTTCTAAGATTTTATTTTATTTTTGAATAATCTCATATAATTTGGGATTTGGGAGAGGAAGAGAGGGATAGGAATTGAACCTTGTCTCATTAAATTATTTTGTAAGACTTTGATAATTTATTTTTATTACTTATAATAACTAGAAAGTAAAATTAAATGATGTAATCATCATAAAGCAATGTAAAAAGTAATGTTAAAGATAATTTACTCTAATAAAAAAAATTAATATTGTACATACTGTAAAATTTGAGAGGCTATTTAGACGATTTCATTCTTGGTATAGTTTATTTTGTCCTTACTACAAAGTTCAAACTCAGTACTTGCGCCCAAGCTGCCCCAAAACAGCAAAACAGTAGAACATAACTAGAAATATTTTCTTCAACTAAAACCTCTAGTCAACAATGATGCTTCACAGTTGCAGTTCCAGAGATTTAGGTCACGAAACTCTCCAGCACAACTTCTTCTCACCAAGTAAGCTTCATATTCTTCACTCTCCTTTCAAACCTGGGGTTTTTATAGGGTTATACAATCTCCATAACCAGAGCTTCTCTAGAAGACGACACACACCCCAACTTTGCACTGTTGCTATAGACCAAAGCTTTGACAGAAGTGTCAAACCTTCACATGCCCAGAAGCAGAATCCCAGAGGAGGCCCAAGGGTTTCTCTAGGGTTCAAGCTTCAGTGTAACTCTAAAGCTTCGATTTTACCTGCTAAAAGTTGTTCAGTCAATGGTAGGAAAAAGAAGTATGGTGGTGTTTTGCCTTCCATTTTGCGGTCTTTGCAGTCTAGTGATGATATTGACAAGACCCTTAATTCATTTTGTGAAAATCTGAATCCAAAAGAACAGACTGTGATTCTTAAAGACCAAAGTAGTAGTTGGGAGAGAGTTATTAGGGTTTTTGAGTTTTTCAAATCACAGAAAGAGTATGTGCCAAATGTAATTCACTATAACATTGTGCTTCGAGCACTGGGTAGAGCTCAAAAATGGGATGAATTAAGGCTATGTTGGATTGAAATGGCCAACAATGGTGTTTTACCGACTAATAATACGTATGGGATGCTTGTTGATGTGTATGGGAAAGCTGGTCTTGTTAAAGAATCTCTTATGTGGATTAAGCATATGAGACTTAGAGGAATTTTTCCTGATGAGGTTACAATGACCACGATTGTTAGGGTTTTGAAGGATGCGCGAGAGTTTGATAGGGCAGATAGGTTTTACACAGATTGGTGCACAGGGCGTGTAGAGTTGGATGATCTTGAATTGGATTCCATGGTTGATGTTGAAAGTGGGTATGGCTCTGCACCTGTTAGTTTTAAGCATTTCTTGTCAACTGAGCTTTTCAAGACGGGTGGGAGAAATCCCATTCCGAGAAATGTGGTTTCGTTTGATACGGAGAATTCTGTTCGAAAGCCAAAACTGACATCTACTTATAACACATTGATTGATTTATATGGGAAGGCAGGACGCCTTAAGGACGCTGCTAATGTGTTTGCTGACATGTTGAAATCTGGGGTTGCAATGGACACAATTACTTTTAATACTATGATCCATACTTGTGGAAGTCACGGACTTTTGTCAGAGGCTGAATCTTTGCTTAATAAGATGGAGGAAAGGAGAATATCACCTGATACAAAGACGTATAATATCTTTTTATCTCTATATGCTGATGCAGGCAATATTGATGCTGCTTTAATGTGTTATAGGAAGATCAGGGAGGTGGGTCTTTTCCCTGATATCGTCACTCATAGAGCTGTTCTTCATATATTATGCCAAAGGAACATGGTTCGAGGAGTGGAGGCTGTAATGGAAGAGATTGAGAAATCTGGTCTACGTATTGATGAGCATTCTGTTCCTGGTGTTATGAAGTTGTATGTTAATGAAGGATTGCTAGATCACGCCAAGTTCTTTCTTAAGAAGTGTCAGTTAGATGGTAGACTATCGTCAAAGACACTTGCAGCAATTCTAGATGCTTATGCTGAAAAGGGGCTTTGGGCCGAAGCTGAGGCAGTGTTCCATAGCAAGAAAGATTGGGTGGGACAGAAGAAAGGTGTTGTTGAATATAACATCATGATTAAAGCTTATGGCAATGCAAAGCTTTACGATAAAGCTTTTTCTCTTTTTAAAGGTATGAGAAATCACGGGACTTGGCCTGATGAGTGCACCTATAATTCTCTTGTTCAGATGTTTGCTGGAGGTGATTTAGTGAACCAAGCAGTGGACCTCTTAGCTGAAATGCAAGGAGCAGGATTCAAACCTCACTGTATGACCTTCTCTTCCGTTATTGCATCTTATATCCGTATTGGCCAGCTCTCTGATGCAGTTGGTATTTACGAAGAAATGGAAAAAGCAGGTGTGAAACCTAATGAAGTCGTTTATGGTTCCTTAATCAATGGGTTTGCAGAGACTGGCCAGATTGAAGAAGCTCTTCAATATTACCGCATGATGGGAAAACATGGGCTGTCAGCAAATCAGATAGTGTTAACTTCCCTAATCAAGGCTTATAGTAAGATTGGGTGCTTGGAAGCAGCAAAAAGGGTTTATGAGAAAATGAAAGATATGGATAGTGGTCCAGATGTTGTTGCATCGAATAGTATGATCAGTCTTTATGCAGACCTAGGTATGGTAACTGAAGCCGAATCTGTTTTCAATAGTTTAAGAGATAAGGGACAGGCAGATGGGGTTTCATTTGCAGTGATGATGTCTTTATATAAAAGCATGGGCATGCTTGATGAAGCCATTGATGTTGCGGAGGAGATGAAACAGTCCGGTTTATTAAGAGATGTTATTTCTTATAATCAAGTAATGACATGCTATGCCACTAATGGTCAATTGCGCGAGTGTGGTGAATTATTGCATGAGATGATAACCCGAAAGCTTTGGCCTGACAGCGGGACCTTTAAAGTGTTGTTTACTGTATTGAAGAAGGGGAGCTTTCCGGTTGAAGCTGTAAGACAGCTAGAGTCTTCTTGCCAGGAAGGGAAACACTATGCTAAAGAAGCTGTTATCACCTCGGTATTTTCGGTGGTGGGTTTGCATGCTTTAGCCCTCAAGTCCTGTGAGTCTTTTATCAAAGCAGAAGTTGTTTTTGATTCCTTTGTCTACAATGTTGCAATATATGCTTTTAAGTCGGCAGGGCAGAATGACAGGGCTTTGAACACGTTCATGAAAATGCTGGATGAGGGCCTGGAACCCGACCTTGTTACATCTATTAATCTTGTGGGTTGTTATGGAAAAGCTGGTTTGGTTGAAGGTGTGAAGAAGATTCATAGCCAATTAAAACATGGAGGATTTGAACCCAATGAATCCTTGTTCAAGGCTATCATAGATGCCTACAGAAACGCAAACAGGAAAGATCTTGCTGAACAGGCTAGTCAAGAAATGAGAACCGCGTTTGAACCACAAGAACATTCTGATTCCGAACTGCAAGATGACCAACAACATTCTGATTCCGAACCGCAAGAGGATTATGATGAAAGTTTTCTTAGCCTGTAGAAACCTCAAAATTAGCTATGTTTGAGACGACGAGCACATTCACTTGGGAATTGTTCAGCTGTGCCATTTTTCAAGCACACAAGATTGTATATACATGGGTATTTTGATAGACAACCGAGGAAAAAACTGTAAAATGTAATTATAGGGCCAAATCCATGTGTTAATTTCTAAACCTTATCATGAATACCAGGTTTTTTCTTGTTTACAATCTTGACTTGGTTGTGGTTAAGCAGTATGGATTGTTTTTATGCACTTGAATTCTTCAAATAAATGCCCAACACCCCAGGAAAGGAGATTAGAAAAATATTTGATGCCGTAAATTGCACCTTGAAATTCATCATATTAACATCGAGGAATCAGAAGAAAAAATGCCTCCACTGCTGTGTAATTAGAAACTTTTCAACTATATATAGACAAGACTGGATATCTCAAATTTTTATGTAGTTTGAAACTTTTCAACT
This sequence comes from Dipteronia sinensis, assembly GCA_033220585.1. Taxonomy (NCBI): domain Eukaryota; kingdom Viridiplantae; phylum Streptophyta; class Magnoliopsida; order Sapindales; family Sapindaceae; genus Dipteronia; species Dipteronia sinensis. The sequence goes on from CM065645.1 coordinate 40,296,476, forward strand.
CATGCTGAATCTTGTTCAAAAGTCAAAACTGCAGAGTGAAGGATCTTATACAATAATCTTATGCTGAATCCTGTTCTCAATTGCTCGATGAACAATAGATCAGTGAGATCAAATCCAACTTCTCATAATGACAGGAGCAGAATTTCTGCAACTGCAACTCATCTGTGAAGGCTTGATGAGCGGTGGCTGTAGTTGCCTCATGGTTATTGATTAGATCTGCTGTGAATTCACTGGAAGCACCCTTTGCAGCATAGCAGAGGCATGAGAAAACAATGCCGTTTGGTCGAAGCTATTATTGGCATTTGATTCATACATTATCTCTTCTCACCATCAGACTATCACCCTTGCACTTGAAATCTTGCATTTTCCAAGCTGCTGAACTTGTTCATATCAAGATTCAAGTTACTGTTAGTTTCAATCCAGCTCTTGCCAGGTATCTTCTTAACCCCTCTATCGTTCATTAAGCTCCTAATCTTTACGGCATCATTCCAGCGTCCCACTGCTCTGTACAAGTTAGCTAGAAGAACATAACTCAAGGGGTTGCCAGGTTCCATTTCCATCAACTTCTTCGCAATGCGTTCTGCAGCAACAGAGCTTGTACATGTCGTGCAAGCACCAAGAAGAACTACCCAGAGGGATGAGTCATCTCTACAATCTGCTTCCTCTATCAAAGTTTCAGCTTCGTCCAGGAACCCAGCACGACCCAGGAGATGAACCATGCAATTGTAATGCTCGATTCCAGGTTTAATCCCATGTTCCTCAGTCATTGAGGCGAAATATTTTCGACCTTCACTTACCAAACCAGTATGACTACAGGCAAAAAGAACCCCAATAAAACTAATATAATCAGGCTTAGTGCCATCCACAATCATGTCTTCAAATATTCTAAGAGCTTCTCCACCTCTTCCATTCTGAGCAAACCCACTAATCATCGCGTTCCAAGTTATCAAATTAGTAACTAGCATATGCACAAAAATTTGATATGCAAAATCAATACAACCACATTTTGCATAAAGATCAACCAAAGCCGATTCTACAATAACATCTCTCCACCCACCCCTTCGCACATACTGGCAGTGTACCTCTTTCCCTAGTCTTACAGCTGCTAAACCAGCACAAGCACGGAGAACAGTTCCAAAACTGTAGAGATCAGTCTTTTCCATTACCCTAAATATCCTAATCACAGTCTCGAAATCTCCATTCTGGCAATATACACCAAGCAACGCAGACCATGAAATGGAATTCTTTATCAGCATCCTATCAAAAACGCGTTGAGACTCATCAACTGACCTACATTTTCCATACATGTCAACAAGGCTACTTTCAACAACCACATTTCCACAAAGCCCCGATGTGATAATCTTAGCATGCATTTGTTTACCTTGCTTAAGCCTCCCTAAATTACCGCAAGCAGTCAACACCGTCCCAAATGTAAACCCATCCGCCAAAAACCGGTGTTGCTTTTGCTTCAAATAAAAGAATTCCAACGCCTTCTCGTACATATCATTCCTTGTATAAGCTGAAATCACCGATGTCCAACAAATAGCATCCGGTTCAGGCAATTCATCGAACAACTGACGCGCATCCTTGGACTCGTAATTCCTTCCATACATATCAATCAAAGCACTAGAAATCACATGATTCCAATTAAACCCACGTATCATAACCACCCCATGAAAGCATCTACCAAGCCTAACAAAACCAAGCTCTGAACACGCCTTGATCACAGCAGATAAAGTGAACCCATTTGGCTCCACATCAAGTCCCAACATTTCCCAAAAAATCCCAAGCGCATTATTCGGTTTACGTACCTTAACATACCCTGATATCATCGAAGTCCAAGAAATAACATCTTTAACAAACAAACCATCGAAAACTTTCCGGGTCTCACTAAAATCAGGTCCCAACTTAAAGTAAAGAGAGAGCAAGCTGTTACCAACAAAACGGTCCGTTTGGAGTCCAGATTTTATGACATGAGCATGGATTTGGAGACCGTGAGCAAATGAGACGACTTTAATGCATGTCTGCAAAAGAGAAGCGTATACAATTGGATTCTTAAGAGAAGTTTTATCGTAGTCTGTAGAGTTTAGGAGGTGAATTACACTGGATAGGGCGCCTGATTTGCAGTAGTGGAGGATTTGAGTTTCTGGGTTGTGAGTAGGGAGAGAGCTGCTGCAATGGCGCTTGAAGAAGTGCTTCATGAAAATGGTTTCTGAGAAAATGTTAACGCTTTTGGGTTTTGGTTGTTTAAGTACCCGCCATGTTCAACAATAAAATTATTGATTTTTCATTTTCTTTTGAAAAAAAAAAGTTCATTGAAACAAATAAAAGTATTTCGAAATCGAATAAAAAATTAACAAATTATTATTATGAAAAAAAAAATAATAATTACATTCTTAAAAATAGCACAATCTTACAAATCAACCTCGGTAGTTTCAAATTAATTTTAGTTAAATTAAATATCAGTATTAAAAATGCTATATACTTGCACCCAACCTCATAGTAAAACTGTTAGGGTCCCTCGCCTTAAATGGCGAGGGGTTCAAATCCTATTGTATACATTTTATAAATATGTGTAAGGAGTTTTTTTTCCGGGTTATGGGAGTAGTTATCTCCTATTATGAGAGTAGATATCCGGACAGTAAACGCATATAGTATTTGTTTGATCTCAACAGGTCCTGACAGTTATATCGTAATAAAATAATGGTTTTTTGTTGTGTGAATTAAACAGATATTGACAATGTATTTGGAATCAAAGATTTGTATAGTAAAATATATAAAATTTATAAAAGGTAGTTTAGACAATTCATATCTTTTAAAAAAGCTCAAAAAAAAACTTTTTGGAAAAGTCTAAATTTTAGGCTTCTCAAAGTAGACATAAAATGATTTTTATGAAGAGTAATTGAGACAATTCATATATTAAAAAAACCGTTTTGAGTTTTGCCAAACAACTAAAAAAACTTCAAATAGCTTTTAACATTAACAAAGCGCTTTTGACCCTTACAATAGTCATATCAAACACACACACTAAGTGTTTATTTGGTTGAACTTTTGATATTGTTTCTCAAGTATACATTTAAAAAAATATTAAAAAAATTCTATCGATAAAACAACTTTAATTTTTTTTTTCAAAACCTCTATTTCTAATAGATCTATTACATCTTTTACAAATAAAGACCAAACATGCTTTAAGTTAGATTCAATCGACAAAATATTATGTGATTTAAAGTATATGTAAGAGTGGTTGAATTATTTCTAGTAATAAATTAATTTATTCAATGATTTTGAATTTTGAATAATATTTCACATGTATTGAGAGGAGAAAACAAATTCTTATATTATTTTATAGGTAAAAAAAAATTAACATTCATACTCTTTAATTCTGTGGAAAGATTTGTGTATAGTATAAGTGTAGACAAATCAAATTATGAATTGTATTTATATATATATATATATATATATATATTGATTCGAACTTGGGATATATAGTGGAATTATCCTTTTTTTTATATCATACTCAATTTATTTACTTTGATGTTGAAGTTACACGACAATTTATGCTATTTTTTTATAAACAAAATAAAGAACAAAACAACTTATGCTATTTAATCCAATTTTGGAATTTTTTATATATTTAAACTATTATAAATTTCAAAATTAAAGAAAAGTGACGTGATTCAAACCGATAATTTTATTGATATTGGTGTGAGTGTTTAATATTGGGTCACTTCAACTTCCATCTATGTAGCACATACACTCCTCCATAGGCACATAGCTTGTGTCAGACACATATCGGTGTTCGACACGTCAAAAAAATGTGTTTGTTGACCTTTTTGAAAGTCAATGGAGGTGACAACCGGAGGATACGGTAGGAACACACAGATGATATGGCTGAGACACGCGGATGACATGACTAGTACCCGCGGAGGAAACGGTGGGGTTGCTTTGCAATTATTATTATTTTTAAATAGGGTGAAAACATGAATTACAAAAATACAGCGGTCAAAATCAAATTATTCAAACATCATAGGTTTTGAGTTATTTTTTTTTTATGTTTTATTTGGATTTTAGAATATGATATATGTGACAATGTTTATGCTTGTTTTTTTTTTAATGTTATTGAATTCTAGAAACTTGTTTATTGTATTTTATTGAATTATTTTTTATATATTATTTTTTTAAATATAAAAATATATTATCTTAATTACCGTATCATAGTTTTTAGAGATTTTTTATATCTCTGTATCGTGTTACCGTATCAGTGTCCGTACGACATAGATTTCCATCATAAGAAATTTAATTATTGATAACGGTACAAATTAGAAAGTATATTTGACTAATCTTTATTGTTTCTTTTGAAAATTTGTTATGTATATATACTAGACTTTCCAAAATCTTTCCCACATTGATGTGTACATGAATTGTCAACATCACATCACTTACTATATAATCTTATGATTTATAAGATGTTGATAACTTTTTACTCATGTGCCACATCAATTTGGAAAGATTTTGGAAAAAAAAATTTAGGAAGTATATCTTTACTAAATATATATATATATATATATATATAGTTTTATAGTCAGAAAAATTTCAGGACGTCCAATTGTAACCACATATTTTAATAAAAGACTGATTTGTTTTTTAACAAACATTTGAACTTATTAAAAAATGTGGCTGTGGATGGACGTCCTAAAATTATAATTTAATTTCATAACGTCCTAACCAAAGAACTATCCATATATATATTTTTTGAACGAGAATACAAATAAAAAAATGAGAAAATTATTAAAAACATGGACAGACTTTGTGAATAAGATTTCTAATTTTCAATAGGAGAAGAACCAAATTTTTCTTCAAATGTGTAGTTTTCATGCCATAAATACATTTGAAAAGTGCAAAAGACATGTATGGCTGATAATTTTAGAGCAATTTGATTCATTTTCAACATTTAATTATTGATATAGTTGAAAATCAAAGTATTTTGCTTTCAATTAGTTGAGTGTTGGGACTTATAAATATTTTTTTTATATAAAAAAAACATGATATTTTCTTACTTGTTTAAAATCACTCACTGTTTGATTATGATAAGAAGATTGTGATTTATTATTGTTTAAGAATTAAGAAATCGAAAACACAAATAAAACTGCATTATTAATTAGACCCCCTTTGGCCCATTACTGATTTTAAATGTGTTTTTTTTTCCGGGTATTACATTTACAACTTTAACTATAGGACTATCGGGACCTAATAAGATCACACAATACATGTTGAACCTTTGACCACTAGCTATGGATGAGAGGTGCACTACCATATATACTATGATGTGATATGCATTTTAAATAGCTTTTTATAAGTTTATTGACTAGGAGGTGCAGTACCATCTATGTTATGATGTGATATGCATTTTAAATAGCTTTTTATAAGTTTATTGACTAGCAAAGTAGCAAGTTTATTGTTCAATCGTATGCTTTAATGTTCATTGGATTTATGACTACTTATAAACCAAGGCAAGATGTCTATTTCACCAAATTTATGTAATCATTTATTGGGATATTATATATATATATATATATATATATATATATATATAAATTTCAATAATTATCAAGTGAGGTATACCTTCTTTTAATTTCAGTAAGGACTTTGATGAAATCGCATCGATTTTTATGAATTTTGATTTGAATTTTTGTGTGGATAAGAAGTTCATTGAAATCTACCTATGAATAAAATTTTAGAATTTTTCAAGTACTAGAACTATTTATCCCGATTTTGTTAAATGTAAAGGCATTGAAAAAAGGGGTGAATTATAGGAAAATTCAAAACAATAGTTCTAGTACTTGAAAAATTCTCAAATTTAAATTATAGGTAAATTTCAATGAACTTATCATCCATACAAAAATTCAAATCAAAATTCATAAAAATCGATGTGATTTCATCAAAGTCCTTACCGAAATTAAAGCAAGGTATACCTCATTTGATAATGAATATATAAATTTTCTATTGTCAGTTCGAATTGATATAAAATATATCAGTTTCTTGCATGTAGACCATTGGATTTGATAAAATAGACATCTTGCAGTCAAATCAAATTATTTAAATTCAATGGCCCATACAAGGGAGTCAGAAGACTGAATGAGTCAACAGACCGTGATCTATTAATATCAGATACTTCATACATGATCCGAATATCTAATCTTATAACATCAAGAAGAAAATTCCTTACACGTATGTACATCGATTTATTTATTTATATTTAAAAATTGAACATGCTACTTGTCAACATTTCAACGACGGTCCGATGCAGTGTACCTAAGATATTCTTCTCTCTTTTCTAATCATGTTTAAGCATTTAATTAAATTCTGCCGACCAATAATCCCAACCCTAAGTCCCTAACTCAACCCAGAGTTACCAACTGCCACCCACATATCTCAACCAAATCAGCTTCGCCCTCGCTATAAATCTCTCCACGTGTACGGTCCAAATAACACTGTCGTCATGCAATCTGCAGATCCAACTGTATTTCACACGTGTCACAAGACTCACATGGGTTTCCCATTCGATCACTAATTGACGAACATGTTTCCCCATCAATCCCATCAATCCAACCGCCACGTGTCCACATACTTACAAACTTAGCCCAAGCTCTAACCGATCTCTGTTTGTATATAAAGGACCAGCTACTCTGCTCGTTCTAGTAAAACTCAACTAACCAAAAAAACACAAACAATCATCACGCTCTCTTCTTCGTTTTCATTTTATCAAACACATTGACTACATAAATTAAACCACCATATATCATCATGGTATGCTTCTGTTTTCTCGTCGACCAGACACGTAAAGTGCGGAGAAGCAAGCCGGCGGCGGGGATATGCTCGAGGTGCGGCGGAGGAGCGAGTGTAGCCGACATGAAAACGTCGACCAGGTTCTGTTACGTGCCGTTTTACTGGAAATCATGGAGAGCTATCATGTGTACTTTCTGTGGATCCATTCTTCGATCTTACCGATGAAAATTTTGAAGCTCTAGCTAATGATGTTCAAGACCGACTCAAAGACTAGTTCAATCTAATTAATTACTACAGCTGCTACTAGCTTGGTTGATTATATTCATGACTTTTGTTAGTCCAAATTTTAGTATGCAACTGTATTCTCTAAACTTCACTTCATTATATATAAATACTAATTTCTTTGTTTTTTGAGTGATTCATTTCTTCAACTTCCATCTATTAACTACTTCAACTTTGTTACTTTTATTTTATTTTTATGAAGTTTTTTTCAGATATCTAAATATACATAATAATCAGTAATTTTTTGGTGCAGAATTTTCCAAATGAAATTTCAAGTGGCTACCCTATTAAATTACCACATGTAACTATTGGAGATTTCGAAAGGGAAATCCTGCTCCTGAAAATTTATATATATATATATATATGGGATCCTAGCTATTTTGTAATAGCTTGAGAATTTTGGTGTGTATGTATATAATGTATTAAGAAAGATGTATGAGAAAAGAGGAAGTTGTGTGGGCAAAAACCAAAACGAGTTATTGAAATATGCAGGCAATTAATGGTGGGCAAATTGTTTGGCGAAAACCATTAACAAAAGAGAGTGGAATTAATGAAGGCAGTTTCAAAAACCCATCAAATGCTAGTTGGAAACAGCTCAGATGATCTTCACATGTGTGTAACATAGCCATATTCAAAATTTACAGATACGTTGTTTTAAAGTTTTTACCTGCAAAACTATTATAGCGTGTACGTATGTAATAGTAATAGCTGTTTTCTTGTACTGCGAGAGCTAGCAGTAGCAAAAATTGAATAAGATGCATGTGAATAGTGAAAGAGCAAGAAAAACAGCTCTCTCTCTCTCTCTCTCTCTCTCTGGTGGTGTCAGATTCGGTCAGAAACAGGTTGGCAATGGCGAGGACAACTTCACTGTAATGTTATCTCAGACTAGAAAGGCAATTTTTCCATAAATTCATTATCAACTTTATGTCTTTATGAGAGTCCTTATGAGAATGCTTGACATTCATCCAAAAGGTGGTTGTCTTGTGGTCCAAGGCTTAGAATGAAACCCAAGTCTTTAATTCTACTCTTGACAATTACTTTGAGGCAAGCGTCCGGTGGAATGATAGATATGAGGCTAACGTCAACGATTCGAATTCTACCTAGACGAGGGCGAGTTCTAATTTATCAGTTTGCATCGTTGTAGAGTCAGTGGTCTACCTAGACAGGGGCAAGTTCTAATTTATCCGCTTGCATCGTTGTAGGGTCAGTGGTGGAGTGGTGCGGGCTGAGCGAGTGTTACACAGTTGAAGGGGGATAGACGAATATGTGTCTGGATGAAATCTCGTTACCAAAAATATAATAAAAAATACTTGACATTCTCTTTACAGCTTTCAACATTTATTGGACCAGGCAGGGTTTGGTAGCTCTCGTAAATATGGTAATATTGTGTTTGCTTTCTATCCAGTTTTCATTTTCAACCTATTCGCTAGTAGCAAGCTGGTCAAGTTATTCGCGCAACTTTCTATTTCAATAATGTAATAAGAGTTTGAGTCTCACATTTACTTATTAAATCAGAAAATGTAGGGAAAAAATTGCATTTCGGACCGTCGACCTTGTAATGGTTGATATTGTCAAGTCCGACAAATCCCTTATATACTTCTTTTCTTAGGTACTAAGATACTTTTAGGGTTGATTGATACAATACTACAAGTTAGTGAGCTATGTACATTATCAAATAAACCTATTATTCTATCAAACAGTACCCTTTACTCAAAATGTAGTGATGGTGGATTTTTTTTCCCTTTTTTCGTCGATTTTTGTTTGGTACGTTGCTTTAATATTGAAAGTGAAGGATTTCTATTTGTTGCAACGAATTAATTATGTACTATAATTCACATACAATTCTTTGATGATCGTATTCGTATATCATATAAAATGATTATCAAAAACAAATTAAAATTAATTCCTTACAAGTATTTAAAGTTTATATAATATAATTTCGTGTGAAGAATACAATGTTCTATATTACATGATATGTCATTGTATTCAGGTGGTACGTTCATTCATCCAGTGAAAATCTAACACATATATTCATCTTTAATTTAAACAACTACCAAACAATATCTAATTTGATTTCAATGGGTCGACCTTAGCATGTATTCTAACTTAATTAAAACTGGTGCATTTAAAGTTTTAGTCAGCTCATCAAAGTTTACTCAAACCTATCCAGCCGATCCAAGAAGAAAATCTCAATTACAAATACAATAATATTGTAGCAGGCTATGTGTGTATATATAAATATATAACACGATGTGTGATCATACACTTGATAAAATAGGTGTATATATAATATAGCACAGTAAAATAAATGAAGGGGGCGGTGGCGGTGATGGATATAGATTATAGATCCATCATGAAATTCAATGAAAACATTTTTTAGGTGCTGTTTCCGATGCATTATTTATTGTATTTTCATAGGTTTATACCGGTCTTTGTATGAGTTTTGATTTGGAACAAATAGAAAAAAATTAGAAGAACATTTAGATATTGACCTGTAAATACCGAAAATACCTAAAACAGTGATCCCATTAGAAGTATATTATGTGATTTTTTTGCTTTTACTGTTTATATTGACCTGTAAATACCAAAAATACCTAAAACAGTGATCCCAATTGGGTTACGTGATGCGTTTGTATTGATGGGGTCAGCCAATACATAAGTATTGTTCAAAAATATTAAATTATGATTATTGATTAGCAGTTGACTTCTTTTGCATGCTTCGAGTATAAGGGATATATGTATGTTAGTATGTAATCAAAAGAATAAAAGAGGCAGGCAGGCATTTATGACTTTTATGTACATATGTATGAAAAACATTAAATTTTATGGATGTTTTATTTATTTAATTTAATTTGATATACAGATGAATTAAATTTTATGATTTTTTTAATGGAAAAAATAGAATATCTAAGAAAAGTTCCTGCAACCAGTTTAGATCTATCTATATTTTAATGTTTGGATGCTGACCGGTCAGTACAAGGTACTTACCTTACCGATTGGGATGTAACAAGTGATTTTTTTTCTTTTACTTTTTATATTCTTCACAAAAATATCACGTGTTACACCCTAATTGGTGGGGTCAATACCTTGGGTGCTGACCGGTCAACACCAAAACATTATTTTATTTTAATTTTTTTTTTTGAAAAGAAGAAAGATCTTGAAATTTATCCGCCATACAAATGCTAGCTAACTTAACGGGGAAGCAGAGGTTTAGGATACTTTTTCATTTAACAACGGAGGATATGGTTGCAACATTTTTGAAAGGTCAGTGAAAGTTTATGTGTATATATCCAAAGCTGTTATATTTGTATAATTTTTGCTAAATCTCGGGGCTGATTATGTAATTAGCCCTTCAAATAATGTGAAGTAGTATTTACATATCAATTTTGATACAAAATGAACTCATATTTGAAGTTGAACTTCAAAGCAAATCTATTGTGCTAACGTGATGCTTACTTTCAAACGTATATATTCAGGAGGAAAAAAAAAACCTTGATTTCTCATGCAAACATGTGGAAAAAAAAGAAGTTAAATGAACATTCTTCAATTTTTATTTTATTTTTTGATATTAACATTCTTTAATTTCGTATATGGATTTTGTAACTTGAAAGGCATCTCACGTAATAGGGTTGTCTCTTTTTCAAAGTATTATCACTCATTTTTTCATATAATGTATATATATATATATATATATATATATATATATATATATATATATATATATACTGAAATTTTCAAGTCAGTACGTACGGATATAAATTTATCAGTCCATTGGATGTTGACCATTAGATTTATATATTTTGACTCAAAGTGATTGCACTTGTCAAAACTTCTCTATAATCAGTGGTCCACATGTAACGTCACTGATATAAGTTATATCAGTGCGCACCGAGGAGAAAATGACTATATATATCAATCAGTCATTTTTATCTCAGTGCGTACTGATATAAAATACATCAGTACATTTCATGTGGATCATAGATTATGGATAAGAACTGACAAGTACATACAGATTGATTTAAAACAACTGAATCAAATGGTCTATGTGTAATGTACTGACGTGAAAAGTTTCATATATATATATATTGTATATATCTAAAAATATATTAAAATTTCCAACATGTGAAAAAGAAAAACTATTCTTGATTAACCAATTTGGATGAAACTACATAAATATATATATATATATATATATATAATTTCATCGTCATCATTGCGTAAGACATGAATTTGGAGTTTTTGAGTCCTTAATACGACATCGTCATCATTTCCAACATGTTTTTTTTTTTTTGCATGCTTTTTATTTATATGGGATTGCATAAAAATGATTGTCATGTACTATATAATAAACCGTAATTCCAAAAAAAAATGTGTGATCGTACACTTGATAGTATAGGTGTATATATAATATAGCACAGTAAAATAAATGAAGGGGGCGGTGGCGGTGATGGATATAGATTATAGATCCATCATGAAATTCATGACAATATTCTTAGGTGCTGTTTCCAATGCATTATTTATTGTATTTTCATAGATTTCTATCAACAAAATCACTATAATTTAAGGTTTTTTTGGATGAAGATCCATTTTCCGTTTGTAAAAGTTATAGCCTTATAGGGATACAAGGTTTATGTATTGTACCAATTGATTTGAAGTAGAAAAGTGTATAAAGAAATTAAAAAAAAATACAAAAATTATAGAGAAAACAATTTAAAATGATTTTGTTATTCTAATACAAATAATTTAAACTTGTTTTTTTACGACCAACTTTGGAAAATTTTGATTCATTCTCTAGTAGTCAATTTTTATTTCCTTAAATTGAAAATATATTTAAAATTATATTTTAAAAGAGAATCTAGGGTTTAAGAAAATGAAACGAATTTGCAATGATATGTATGTTAATATCAAAATCAAATCATTAAAATGAAACTTTTTCTTTAACAAAATATTAAAATTGGAAACTAATTAATAATTATTGGTGGGTGTACTTACAAACAATTTAGTTTTATTGATAATTTTACTAAACAGTATTATTGGATTTTTAAAAATATACTAATTTAGGATGTACATACAGTTTTGAGGAGTGCACCACCAATCAGAATCAGTACTAAATTATTGTTCAAAAATGTAATTATGATTATTCATTAGCAATTGACTTCTTTTGCATGCTTCGAGTATACGGGATATATGTATGTATATACTATCAAAAGAATAAAAGAGAGGCGTTTATGACTTTATGTACGTACATATGTATGAAAAACATTAAATTTTATGGATGTTTTATTTATTTAATTTAATTTGATTTACAGAATTACAGATGAACTAAATGTTAGGAATTTTTCCTAAGAAAAGTTTTTGTACACAAGGTACTGACCCCACCAGTTAGGGTGTAACAGGTGACTTTTTTTTCTTTTACTTATTATACTTATCTTTTTATATTCTTTACAAAAATATCACGTTTTACACCCCAATAAATGGAGTTAGTATCTTGGGTGTTGACCGATCAGTATCCAAGTATTATTCTATTTTAATTTAAAAAAAGAAGAAGAAGAAAGATCTTGAAATTTATCCAGCATACAAATGCTAGCTAACTTAATGGGGAAGCAGTTATGTGTCCAACCTAATGAGGGAATGGTTCAAAATAGCACATTTTCAACATTGAGTTGTGCAACTATCACAACTTTAATAAGTCTTGTTTTATTAGCACCTAAAATGGTGTGCTGACCAAAATGCCCCTCCTTTTACTTTTACAACTTTACTTTTCATTTACAATTTTTCTCTAGTTTTCTCTCTTGTTCCTTCACAGAAACACTTCTCCCCCTGATTTTTTTTTATTTTCTTTTAATTTCGCAAAGACTTCGACGGCAGCCGCAAGACTCCGGTGCATGTCAACAAGAGTTCTCAACCACAGAAAACCGTCACAATTGAAGGTATTTTTGTTAGGGTTTTCTTTTCAACTTTGATTTTGTTGATTTGGATTTAGTTTTGCTGATGTTTTGTTGTTTGCGTCTGAATGTGGATTCATATTTAGTTTGAATATGAATTTTGATTTAGTTTTCTTGTTATTCTACTTTGAATTTGTGTTGTTGTTTGGTAGATTTCGATTTTTGTTACTTTGCTTTGAATTTGTTTTGTTGTTTGGTAGATTTCGATTCATTATATCAAACAAAAAAAAAAGAATCTGATTGGTGGTGTTGGTGGGTTACGGTTTTTCAATTTGGAGAAGATGGTGAACAGTGTTATCCACAATTATGGATTTTTCCAGAAATAGCCGCATTTTTTCGAGACTTATTAAGACTTTTCGAGACTTAATTATATTTTTCGAGACTTATATATTTATTTTTCGAGACTTAATTATGTTTTTCGAGACTTATTTATTTATTTTCGAGACTTATTTAACATGTATTCGAGAAATAAATCATGTTTATTCGAGACTTATTAACATAATTTCGAGACTTACTGCTGTATATATTTTTCTGAAACAATTGTTTCATTAGAGACTTATTGTGATGTGTAGTTATGATTGTATGTTTTGTTTGTAACATTATATATGCAGATGGTGAATTTTAAGAGGCAACTGAAAACTCCCAAGTCGAATCGGTACGATGGAACAATCACTCTCCAGATAGAGAACGAGGAGGTTCAAAAGTAGAGGTTCATGGACTCATGTCTAGTGAATGCATTTATTATGAATTATGTTATCGATTTTTAAACTCCTCCATCAGATATATTATAGATTTTTTGTTTATTATGGATGGATCTTTTTGTTTATTATGGATTGATGATTGAATGTATTTATAATGAATTATGTTGTGTTTGACAAGGAATTGAATTTGTTAATTATTTTTGAATGGTTATGTTGAATGGAATTGACATGGACTATATGCTGGATACTTTGATGTGTTTATAATAAATAATAAATTATGTTATGTTTCCAATAAGTCTGATCTAGGGATAACCCGTGGTGCTCATGTCGCCAAACGAAAACAACTCTGATCCAGGGAAAACATTATTATCATATTACCATATTACCGTGTTTCTACGGGATTTTGATTGATTTGAATGTCATCACCTATGACACGTTCCTCGTATCTTCTTTCAACAAGTATAACAGACATTTGCAGAATTACCTTATCTTTCCCTAGTAGAAACTTAATATCATCATCATCCGCTATCATAGTGCGACATGTAATGTCTGGACCAACAACTATTGATTCTATGTCAATTTCATATATGTTCGGATCATGTTAGACAATGGCCTTTACAACCCCCAACAGTTCTTCGTATGTTAAATTCTTCCGGACATTAACGGCACCGACAAATAACAGCGCCGACTTATTTGACGTATTCAAGACTTAATTTCGGGATTTAATTATATCAATTTCGAGACTTACATAAAATGCGAGACTTATTTATTTAATTTTCGAGACTTAAATTATTTTGGAGACTTATTTATATCATTTTCGAGACTTATTAGACTTAATTATATAAATTTCGAGACTTATTTATATGTATTTCGAGACTTAATTTCATTAATTCGAGATTTATTGGGATCAATCAGACTTAGAATAATTTTTTGACTAGATTTCATATGGTGAATTTTTTGATAGTGATATTTGTTTCTAGGACAGTGGATCGTGTTAGAATATTAATATCATATAGTGGATGATGGAATGAACTACCGAATAGAAGCTATAGATATGTCAGCGCCGTTAATAAAGGTATATATGTCCGGAAGAATTTAACTTACGAAGAATTGTTGGGGGTTGTAAAAGCCATTGTCTAATATGATCCAAACATATATGAAATTGACATAGAATCAATAGTTGTTGATCCAGACATTACATGTCGCACTATGATAGCGGATGATGATGATGTTAAGTTTCTACTAGGGAAAGATAAGGTAATTCTGAAAGTGTGTGTTACACTTGTTGAAAGAAGATACAAGGAACATGTCATAGGTGATGACATTCAAATCAATCAAAATCCCGTGGAAACACGGTAATATGGTAATATGATAATAATGTTTTCCCTGGATCAGAGTCATTTTCGTTTGGCGACATGAGCACCATGTGTTATTCCTAGATCAGACTTATTAGAAACACAACATAGTTTATTATTTATTATAAACACATCCAAGTATATAGTCCGTGTCAATTCCATTCAACATAACCATTCAAAAATAATCAACAAATTCAATTCCCTGTCAAACACAACATAATTCATTATAAATATATTCAATCATCAATCCATAATAAACAAAAAGATCTATCTATAAGAAACAAAAAATCCATAATATATCTAATGAAGGAGTTTAAAAATCCATAACATAATTAATAATAAATGCATTCACTGGACATGAGTCCATGAACCTATACTTTTGGACCTCCCTATTCTCTATCTGGCGAGTGATTGTTCCATCGTACCGATTCGACTCGGGAGTTTTCAGTTGCCTCTTAAAATTCACCATCTGCATATATAATGTTACAAACAAAACATACAATCATAACTACATAGCACAGTAAGTCTCCAATGAAACAATTGTTTCAGGAAAATATATACACCAGTAAGTCTCGAAATTATGTTAATAAGTCTCGGATAAACATGGTTTATTTCTCGAATACATGTTAAATAAGTCTCGAAAATACATATATAAGTCTTGAAAAGTCATATTTAAGTCTCGAAAATACATATATAAGTCTCGAAAAGGCATATTTAAGTCTCGAAAATAAATATATAAGTCTCGAAAAACATAATTAAGTCTTGAAAAGTCTTAATAAATCTCGAAAAATACGGTTCTTTCTGGAAAAATCCCTAATTGTGGATAACACTGTTCACCATCTTCTCCAAATCGAAAAACCCTAACCCACCAACACCAACATTCAGATTCTTTTTTTTTTTGGTTAATAAAACGAATCGAAATCTACCAAACAACAAAACAAATTCAAACAAAGTAACAAAAATCCAAATCTACAAAACAACAACACAAATTCAAAGCAAAATAACAAAAAAACTTAATCAAAATTCATATTCAAACTAAATATGAATCCACATTCAGTCGCAAACAACAAAACATCAGCAAAACTAAATCCAAATCAACCAAAACGAATTTTTTTTCGAAAAATCAATAAAATCAAAGTTGAAAAGAAAACCCTAACGAAAATACCTTTGATTGTGGCAGTTTTATGTGGCTGAGAACTCTCGTTGACATGCATCGGAGTCTTGAGGTGCCGTCGAAGTCTTCGCGGTTGTCTGTCGGTGCCGTAGCAATTGTCGCCGTCAATTCCTTCTTTCTTGTTTCTTGTTTCTTCTTTCTTGTTAGACAACGAAGGTACAAAAACAGAAGAAAGAAAAAATAAAAAAAATAAAAGAACTTGAAGACTTGTTGCTCTAATTTGAGGGTATTTTTGTCTGACAACAAACTTTAGTGCTATAAAAACAAGAGTTATTAATGTGGTGTTATTTGCATAAGACTCATCCCAAAAAGTGCTATTTAAGTTTTTGCCCCTATGTATAATTTTGCTAAATCTCGGGGCTGTTTATGTATTTAGCCCTTTAAATAATGTGAAGTGGTATTTGCATATCAATTTTGATACAAAATGAACTTATATTGAAGTTGAACTTCAAATCAAATCTATTGTGATAACGTGATGCTTATTTTTCAAACCTATTTATTTAAGAGGAAAAAAAAAACAACCTTTATTTCTCATGCAAACATGTGGAAAAAGAAAGTTAAATGAACATTCTTCAATATTTATTTTTATTTTTTGATATTAACATTCTTCAATTTCGTATATGGATTTTGTAACTTGTACGACATCACATTAACCAAAACTAATAGGCTTGTCTCTTTTTCAAAGTATTATCACTCTTGCTTTCATTAATATATATATATATATATATATATATATATATAGTTTCATCCAAATTGATTAATCAAGAATTGTTTTTTTTTTTCACATGTTGGAATTTTAATATATTTTTAGTTATATATATATATATATATATAATTTCATCGTCATCATCACTTAAGACATGAATTTGAAGTTTTTGAGTCCTTAATACGACAACAATTGAGTTGTTGCACCGAAGATGGTATATCAAAAACAATAAATAACACATTCCATTCTAGTTTGAGTGGTATGCTGTGTGCACATTTATTTCCAAATTAGTGGTGAGGGGTTCAATTTTCATCATTTACATTTTCATAAGTATGTGTAAAGAGTTTTCATTCTTTTGATGTGAGACTAAAAATTTGGCCGAATATTTAGTGTTTAATCTCAACAGCTCTCGATAGACCATTCGTAACTTCGTATCATATTCCAAAAAAGAAGAGAAAAAAAAATACAATAGCAATTCACCATACTACCATAGGGCTTCATGGGCCAGAAAAATTTGGATAGGCCCAACATATGTTTTGTGTCGTTGGTGTCCAAGGAAATTTCTACAATCGTAAGGACTGATACTGAAATACTGAAATCCTCACAACGTCGCCGTTTCAAAGTTAATTGAATCAACCAAAGTATACGTTTTCTCTAAATAGTCTATACTTCACCAAAACCCTAGTCAGTAGTCATTTCTTGCTCTCGTTTAGGGTTTAAGAACCGAACCATCCCCAAACAAAACCCTATATAACCGTTAAACCCTTGTAAAGTTGCCTCCTTTTTCGCCACTATGATACTTCTTCTCTCCACTATATCCCACAACCCTGTTTCAAATCTTATTCGAAACCCTAGTCTGTGTGTTTCAAACGATGGATGGGTTTGTTACTAAACCCACCACCGAAGAAGAGCAAGACTGCCTCAATCCAGCTTCTAAGATCAAAACTTCCAGGGACCTACCACTTGATAACCTTGACTCCAACTTGTCTTTGGCCGATTCGTTTCTCGATTTCGACTCTATAAAGGAGTTTTTTGATAATATCTCACCAAACCCAGATAGGTATAGCTTGGAGAAGATTGAATTCGGAGTGTTTGAGAAGAGTTTAAAGATGGCCGAGGAAGGAAAAACCAATTCTGGGGACGTGGTTACACATGGTTCTGATCTGATTTTCAATGGGCCTGGGTGTGCTGTGAAAGTGGAGACATTGGAGTATGAGCAAGAGAAAAATTCGAATTGTTGTATTGAGAAAGAAATGGGAAAAGTTAGTTTGGTTGCTGTGAAGAATGAAACAATGAATGATCAGGATGAGAGTAGAAAAGTTGGTTTGGTTCCGGTTGATGGAAGTGGTGTGAAGTGTGATATAGTGAGTGTTGAAATTGAGAGCAAAAGTAGTTCAGAGTCAGAAGACGAACGCTCGAGTTCATCTGCTTCCTCTTCTGGTAATAGTGGTGATGAGGAAGGGGAAGAAGGTGAAGAGAAGAAAGAGGAAGCGAAGATGGAGGTAAAAGGAGAATTGACTGTGGCGGGTGAGCTTGAAGAAGGAGAGATAGAGGGTGTTGATGGAGAGGAGACAGCTGGTGGGATTGATGATGAGGATGAGGATGAGGATGAGGAGGCAGAGGAGGGTGAAGTGGATATGGCTGTAGGGAGTGATTTTGAATTTGATTTTGTTGGTGATGGGGATGAAGATGGTGCTGTCGCCACCGGAGGACCTATTAAGTCAAAGAATGAGCTGCAGGTATAACCGATCATGGCATTGATGACTATGTTAAAAGTTGATTGCTTTATTTATTGCTCATTGTTTGATTTGTGATAAATGTGAATTTAGTAATGCTTTTATCTTAGATATTGGTAGCTGAATTTGAAGTTGTGTATATTTCTCAAATGTTAATGTGGATTGTGCTATGTTTGATTAAATTTAAATTAGATATTCTTTATTGACCTTTGACTGAGGTACATATTCCAGTATCAAACTCTGATATCTGAAACCTGCGTTATGTGGTTTACTTGTTTATTTTATCTAGTATAAGATGACACATAGGTAGGCTGATGCTCGGAAGAAAAACATTTTCTGTCTTCACCCTCATGCAGACTCACACTTGTTGTTGAAAGATTTAGTTTAGGGAATATCGCGGTATTCTGTGAGAAAGTTGGATTGGAAGAAGGTATAAGTACTTCCTAGCTGCTGAGTCATTGGATTTATACTCATTAAGACCCTAACTAATTAACTAAAAGACTGTTCTTCATTGAAGTGGAGAAGATTGATGAGATACTTTTTTTTTTTAACAGAAGATTGATGAGATACTAATATTTGTTTTTATGAGGTTTGTGACAAAAACGTGAAAAGCATTAATCTAGTCCAAGATTGGTGATTTAATAGTCTGACAATATATGCTGTAATGATACTGTTTAGTTAGTATTCTGCAAAACTATATATATATATATATATATATATATATATAATGCAGAGCTAGTAAGCTTCGATGTATACTTGGAGGTTAATTATTTGTTATTCTCAGACTAAGGTATTGTATATGCATGACTATCAAGCACATGCCCATCAAACCAGCACATATCTGACATACTGATGGTCATCGATGTGTTTAAATTATTTGATGGGTTGTATAATAAACTTTCTCATAACAAAAATCATAATTTCTGTGATCTTATGTTGTGACATTGGGAATTTCCATTGTTTAAACATTTTTATAGTTAGCATGACCAAGAAGAGGATGAAGCTCAAACATGTAAGATTCTCCAAGTTTGGTTACAAACTCAACAAGTTTTACAACCGTCTGACTTTGGCATTAGCTGATGGTCGTCTAGACTTGTCATATTAACACCAATTTAATATGTGGCTGAGGTGAATTGTTGTCCTTTATGAAAGTGTTGGCTGTGAAACTGTAATTTGGAAGGCTATTTGACCTGATACAATATAGTTTGGTTGTCTAAAGAGTGATTCGTGAAGACTGGGCTAACTGTTATCTGTTTTCTGGCTTGTGTGGACTGTGGATTTAACATTCTATTAAGGAACAGTTTCTAAACTTTGACTCTTACATGACAACTTGTATCATATGGCTGGATATGTGTACATTAAAAATACCTAACATGCTTTTGTATTGAATATTTCCTAAATGAACTGGTGGGTTATGTGTCTGTTATCAACATGGTTTATCTTTGAGGGCTATTGTTACTGTATGATGCTTTAGCCAATATGTTTTTTAATTTTTATTAAACATTGCAGGTTCTCCCTCCAGTTCCTGAAGTCAATGTTACTTTGCAACCACATCATCGGATGCTGCCTGTTGGAGTTGTTCTGTCGGTAAGTTCATTGCGGATGCAAGGCATAGCCTTAAAGTAACCTTGTATAACTACCATGCCATAATTTATGGAGCTGATTCATAGACCTGATGTATATTGATTTTAAAGTCACCAGGAGCTAGATCAATTTTATGACATTTCTTCCAATATTACAGGTATTAGGCGCCCAAGTCATTGTAGAAGGGGTGGAGAAGCACAACCCTCTTAACGAGGGTTCTGTCCTCTGGATTACTGAAAGCAGATCACTGTTGGGGCTGATTGATGAAGTTTTTGGACCCGTAAAAAACCCTTACTATATGGTAAGATACAATTTGGATAGTGAAGTCCCTGCTGGGATCCATGTAGGTACTTCAATCTCATTTGTTCAAGAGTTTGCCAATCATGTGCTCAATGACAAGAATCTTTACAAGAAAGGGTATGATGCATCTGGTGATAATGATGAAGAGGTATCTGAGGCAGAGTTTTCAGATGATGAAAAAGAGGCCGAGTATAGGAGAAATCTAAAGATGGAAAAGAGGGGCATGAATGATCAGAAACCTGGGAACAAGAAAAACAATAGGAAGAAGATTAGAAATAGGGATGGAGCATTGCAAAACGGCAGACATTCAATCCAGCAAATGGATGGAGTAGGTCAGCTGCCACAAAATCAAGACCAGCACCATTTCTCTGCTGTTCCAGCAGATCGTGGTAACTGTTCATCATCTTCTGCTATCGGACAAGGTTTTGTTGGTGGAACTGGCATAGTTCCACAGTTTCCGCCAATGGCACAAACGGCTGGTTTCACTGGATCGATGAATGGAGTTTGGACAAATGGGATGCCATCTCTGCAACCTCAGAATGCCGTTTTCCCTAATGGATTTCCATCTAATGGCATGCCATGGCATCCCCAGAATTATCAGCAGCATCCTAACCAGATGCCGATGATGAACAGTGTACCATATTTGCAGCAATTTGATCCTAGTCAACGGTCACATCCCAACGTAGCCTTACCAGGTATGCAGCCCAATATGTTAGCAGGACCCGCTTATGCACCTTGGTTGGGGCTTGTGGGGCAAACTGGTTTAAACCAAATGTACGGGATGGGTTTACCAGGCCAACCTATGCACCCATCAATAAATGCAGGACAACCAGGGTTTGTGGGGCAAAATGGATTGAACCAAACATTCGGGATGGGTTTCCAGGGCCAGCCTGCTCCCCCATCTGTAAATGCAGGAGAGCAAGGAATTCTGCCCAATGTCCAACCATCCGAAGCTCCCCAACAATTTAATATGGGTGCACCTTCAAATCGTGGAAGGAAACCATATCACAGAGGGGGTGGACGTTTTGCTGGTGGGAGAGGGAGAGGTCGGGGGAATTCCAGGTGAAATCTTGTAACATGTTCTTTTGTACCTAGCAATGCATAGTGCATTAGCGTTTTGATGCTGGTAGTTGAAACTTGGAAACGAAAAGGGCTTCCATTAACAGTAATGGTTGCATTTTGGCACTCGTCCTGGACTTGCCTTCCCAAGCTCGGATTAAGAAAAAGAGTTGGGTGTGTGTAAGCAATATGCTTTTTTAATTTGTTTAACTCACTTCATGTATGGATTTTGCCCCTTAATTTTTGAATCGAAAACAGTTACTGCTTTGTGGATATAGAATATAGATAGTTGTTTTCTATAGAGTGTTCATCTAAATACAATTATTATATTGTATAGCGAGTTGTAACATAAACTAAACACATGGAAGAATAATTTTTAATGATTATTATTTATATCTAAGTTTGCACTGCATCTGTCCGGCAGCAGCAACACCAGTCAATCGTGTTGCCTTCTTATCCCCATTTTTTTATTTTTTTATTTCTAATCACACATGCTGCATTACTCTATACACTTTAACATGAAATGCAACAACTTGGGCCACTAATGACTAGGCCATCGAACTCCAACATCACTTCATGCCCAGCATTTCATTGTTAATGTGGACTAACACAATCAACTCCAAGATACTGCTTCAAATTGAGCGACTCAATATCTCACTATCTCAGAGACCTGTAACTTGATAACTGAATCCAATCAGCATAATAGCATTAACTATTACACACTCTTTCCCTCCTTATAAATCCTGCTAATACTTACCAACATCTTCACTTAAACATTCAATCCAATTTTCTTATAAAAGTAGACTGGTTAAGTGCTTAAATAAATCACAATGACAGCTTCAATTGTGCCTATATTTCCTCTTTCTTATACTCTGTTGGCTAGGTTCATGACAAGTTATTCTTTATACGAGCCAAGCCAAGGAAAAACAAAATTTAATCATAGTAGTATTGAAAATGAAATAAGGGGAACACAGAATATAATGGAAGGGAATAAATTACTTAAATTGAATAGTTTTTGCACCAGTCAATGAGAACAATGAATACTGATCACAAGGACTGGAAATTAAAGTCTTAACACAAGGAAGATTATGATGGCAGGCTTCTTTTAAATGTAGAGAAAAGCTCTTATGGTTCCATATTGATCATAAAGAACCCGCCCTTAGTAGAAGGGAAAGTCAGGCCTGGAAGGATCTCCACAGACTCAAGCTTTCGCATTCATTGTAAAGTCGATGCAAGTCTGGCAGCTACAGTCTGAGAAACGACAAATTTCACAACCAAAGCAAACACAGGAAGTGCAACCTTTGCAAGTTGGAGAACGAGTACACCCCCTGTACACTCTACGACTAGCTCGTTCTTCTTCATCATCACAAGTTATTCTGTAACAAACAGAAATCATAGCAGTTACTTGTTTCAGAAGTCTCAAACATATGCAACAACAATATGGTAGTGGTACAAGATAAACATGGGATGTGTGTACAAGAAGCATATGCTTGTTTATTGAATTGTTGAGTGCAAATAAGCATACAGTGATACAGGTCAATCAACTAGTTTTGCATCACATCCCCTTTTAACAGTCCAAGGCACGCGCATAAAGGACTCTTAAGAAAAAATCACTTGGAGGCATATTATCAAATGTTATATATCAGTAGGTTAGGATTTTGAAACCACACAAAATTTCATAATTTAATAAACTCATGAAAAGGAAATTTTCCACCGAAATTAAATATATGTATAAATGTATAATAGAGATGGCACCTAAAAGTACTAGCTTTCTTGGGATATGTAGAAAATACTTTTAGCAGTTAATACGATCCCTCTTAAAATACATAACTAAAATATGCACCCAATGACTGACCTCCTCTTGATTAACTAAACATGATCACTGATTATTTATTAAGCAAAAATTTAAAGACAATTTCAATTCATATATGAAGCAATAAATTTCCTAAAGGAAGGTTCATTCCATAGCACACTCGTTGAATGTAACATTTGAAATTTTGAATCCTTCTACAAAACTGGATAAGGTAACATCCAACAATGAATAAAAACCGATAAGTCCATCCATGTCTAACCTTAAAATACCTAAACTACTTCACATTTTATGCCATCTTCCTCTCCCACAAGCTATCAAGGTTCGCTCAAACTCAGCATCTACTTTTAAGCACTTCCAGTTCTGCTTAACAAAAACAGACCATCTACATCTTCATCAAACACTAATTTAATTCTGAATAACATGATGTCAAATCCATCACCAGCCTTATCTTTGTCATTAAGATTTGTGCCTCATGTAAGTCATAGCTACACACACCAAACACATTTTTTTTTTCTACTGATAACGAGATGGCATAAAACATAAACTTATATTTTAGTAAATCTCCTAGAACTTTTAGTTTTTCTGTTCGAGCAGTCAGACAAATTCAACTTCCCTCGACTAGTATAACCTCTGGCCACTCTCACATGATGCAGTAACCCCATTTATCACACAAATAAGCATTTCTGCTGTACATCACTGATTCACTACCAACAAATTTTGCCAAAGAAACATAAACACCACATATAATTGAAACATCTAAAATAAGAGAATGCAAGTGTTTAATGACTCGTTCAAATTTTCTAATAAAATGTAAATTACTGTTACGATTTATGATTATCAATGAAGCATTTAACATTCCTAAACAAACAAATTAGAGGTTTAGTCTCATGTATTGCCTCATTAGCAAACAATTTGGTGGTTAAAAGTGCCTAATTGGTGGAGAACTCTGTTTTCAATAACAAAACATATTACCAACTTACCAAATTAAGTCAAAATTTAGTAAAATTTTGAACTCCATAGTCATACCTCGAGGAAAATCTTGCAGATAGACAGTTTTATTAGGGAAATGCTTGTGCTACAATGAAACACAAAACTGCATGCTCAAGTGAACATCCCCCACTCAGCAAACAATGCAGGATGAAAAATATAGCAAATTAAACAATCATAGATACATGAAATTTTTAGTACATTAAATGAACTTAGCTGGACCAAGGAAAATAATTGAATTGTATGGAACTATGGAAGGTAAAAGATGAACTTCAGTAGTGTATTCTAGTATGTCTAATGACCTAACATATCAAAAGCATCGACATTTAAAATTATTAATCCAAGATTTGGTCCAATGAGCATTTTAATCAATTTATAAGTCGAACTTACTTGTCATAGGGCAGATCAGAACACTTCCAATTCTTGTCAGCTAAAGCATTGTGGTGAATCAGACATTCCTCTTTGGTCCGCAATCGAAACCTGCGCTCTTTGTTGCAACTGGTACAAAGAACAAACTCATCACGATGACAAACTCGCCCATTATGGGATCTTTGTGAACCATTTCCGTTTTTTAATGCCTGGTTATAGTATTTGAGCAACACTGTCTTCGACAATGGAACCTTCTCTCCATTGACAATCACCCAAACATTGTTCTTCCATTTTCTAGCTGTCTCTCTTCCAGAATGCTTCTCAAATGCAGCCGGAGTCAACTTGTCTGGGAAATAAAATCACCACTCACACAATTGAAAATACAATTCTCAGAATTCGTAGGATAATCGGGATAAGGATAACAACATGAATCAACGATACTAACTTAACAATTAAATTACTGTAATCAATACACAGTTAAGACAGAGTAAGAAGCTGCCAGGACCCCAACATCCTACCAGTGCAACACATTGCATAATTAGAAGAAAACAATTATCATTGTTGACATTGTTGAAAACTTCACATGAAATGTACTAAAGACCTTCACTGCCTGTGGCCAAAGGTATAAAAAACTTATAGTTTCAAAGGGTCTAAGAGTTCCAAGGTGGGTCCAAAAGATGGTGGCTTCACTTTTGGATAGAAGTGGATCACATCATTTTGTCTGTTTACTCTGACACAACTATTTCTAGTAGAAACAGAATGCATACTTCTCATGAACCCAAGTCTCCTTCAAATGGGAGAAATCATCAAAAATACAATTCATCCTGGTAGTTAAATACTGTGATCAACTACATGGAGATGTAAGTGTTTATCAAACAGCACTTAAAAACTTCTCCAGAGAATTTACAAAGAGTAGCAATGCAGCAGGCAATCTGTTTCAATGAAAAACTGAAGCATATGATCAAAGTAAAGAATAATAGTAAATCAGAGGTAGAAGAAGACACTAACATGAAAAACACAATTCGTTATAGCATCGCATGATAAAGAGAAACACATGCATAGGAAAGAGCACATCCTAACTAACAATTCGTTCACATGCTGACCCATCAATGTTCAACTTTCGATGTTTTGATCCTGGTCAGGAGGTGGTCATGGCTTGAAAATCAAATGTAACATCAAATGTGTATGTAACTAAGCTGAGGATTGAAAGCAAACTGCACCAACCATACTAGTGATGAAATATCCTTGAAGACAAACATAGATGAAACCCAACTAACAACAAAAACATACAACACTACATAACATGATTCATCATAAAACCTTACTCTGACTAAGTTCTAACGGGTCTAACAGGACTCTGACCTCAAAAACCGATCATGAAAAAGGCCTCACAGTCAAAACAACAAAGAGAAATGTAGGTTATATTCAGAAGATACCCAGTTAAAGCCAAGTATTTTTAACCAACAAAACAAACCAACGTTTGTTCAATCTGATCTAGACCCACCAAATGAAATAAATAAAAAACAGAAGAAACTGCATTATATTGTTGGTATGATATCAAAGACAGCTCAGTCACTGAGACAAAACAACATACACTTGAACTGTATAACAACAAAAATCAACGAACAACTTGCAAAAGACTTTCTTTTCATCATCAGACTACCATAACTCATAGACTAATCACAGCGCACTTATACAACCTAAGGACCCAAGATTAAAAACAACAACAACGTCAAATACAAAAGCATTAAACATGCAAGAAAAGGAATTCAAAAACCCATTTTTACAAAAAAGAAAAAAGAAGAAGAGGAAAAGAGAGAGAGACCTTCATTGCAACCAGGGGTGCACTCACAGGTGATTTCAAGGTCACCATTGGAGAAAACCCTAAGCCTGCCAACAGCGTCACCATATCTATGGCTAGTACACCCACATGTTACCTCGATGTATTCACCACCCGTCTTCACACCACTCATCTCTCTCAACTCCTCATCGCTAAATATCATCAACCCACTTTCTCTCTCTACCCCATTTGCCATTTTTTTCTACACACAGTCAAACACTCTCTCTCTAAAACCCGCAACTGTTGGTTAATGGGGGGATTATTTATATCGAAAAACAAAGGGAACCGATGGAAACCCAAATGACAAATCAGAGAGAAGATCGCCAAAACAAAACAAAACAAATCAAGATATAGGCAATGTTGAATATAAAAAAAAATATGGCTTTTTTATTTTTGGGTATAAAAGGAAAGCCCCCGAAAGAACCCAAAAACAAAAAAAAACAAAAGAAAAATTAATGGCAAGCGAACGAGCGAGAAGAGGTTTAAAAAGCACGCATCTTTAAGGCGCCTTCCCTCTCTACTCCGAGAGATCTGGTGGAGAGAAAGAAGAAACGTTGAAAGAGTAGATGGATAGATGAGAGATAGATATATAGATATAGAGAGAGTTTATTGCTGCTGCTGTTGTTGTTGTGTCATGTGTGCGTGCGTGTGTTAGTGTGATTGGAGAGATAGAGAGAGAGAGAGAGACGAATTGGGTGCGAGTAAATGAGCTGTATAAAAGAGAGAAACAAATATGTAGATTGTAGATAGATTGTAGATAGAAGTTCAAAAAATTTAAAAATAAAAACTTTAAAAAATAAAAAAGAGAAGAAGAAGGAAAAGCTTTAGCTGCTGTTTTGCTTTGATTTGCTCTTGCTTTGCATATGGTGCCTACTTGCATGACATGACATGAGAGAGAAAAAAAATAAAACCCAAAACCAAAAGAGAGTAAAAATTCATAAACAGAGGAGATAGAGGAGGAGCTATGCTTTGGGGTCAGGGCCTTTTGTGGTTTTATGGGAAAAAATCCCTCTCATGGGAAGGAGACGAGGTTTTTTGAAATCTGTTCTCTCTCTATCTCTCTGTTTCTCTCTCTATCTCTCTATTTCTGTGTATATATATTTGTTTAGGTGGTTGCACTGTTTTCATGGAAAAGCTTTTACAAATTTTACTACTACTACAGTACTACTACTACAAGTCAATTTTTCTACGTTGTGTAAAACTTAGTCTATAGTGGGTAAGCTACACTTATTAATATCCTCTGTTCAAAACCCCCCAAAAAAGAATAATATTGAAAATTCGACACATGTAAGTGGAGCCCCTTGATGAGCTGACCCAACTGTCATCTTATGTGTTGTTGTTGTTGGTCATGGAGGTTAGATATGTGGAGAAGATGGAGATTGATCACAATGGTCATTATCTTTTCAAACTTATAAAAGTTTGAACGAGGGTTTGAAAAAATTCATGATGTTTCTTGATCTTTCAAGGTTGTATTATAAGAATCTAAGGTGTTATTGTCGTGATATTTGAAAGGAACAATATCATCAAACCATAGACTAGCTTAGGAGTGAATATTAGATTCCCAAAGTTATTTTTTTCTTATGTTTGTATACATGATAGAGGGTGAAAAAAATAGAAAGTGAGGGCAAAGAATCACAATTTTATTGGTCAAGAAAGAAAGAATTAATACTTGGAAAGAAAAGAGCATTATTGATTACAAATAAAAAATAAAAAATAAATTTTTTATAAAAAAGCTTTGAAGCATTATTGAAAAGGCATTCCTTTACACAAAAGTAGGTCTGATGATAGTGTAGTTCTTATTAGGACAAACAAACAACAATAATTTTAGTTTGGTCTGACACAAGACAATAATCAAATGATTATAACACTGTACTTGCTTCATTTTCATAGCAATTAATTACTTTTGCTTCTGCTTTCTTGGGTTTCCTGAGTAATTATTTGATTCCCTGGAACCAAATCTCGTGACCAACTTGAAACCTATCATAATCAATTAAAACTATAAAAAAAATTTCCCCAGAAAAATTGAAAATCACCCCAATAAAGTGTATGAATTTCTAATATATATATATATATATATATATGCAGCATAAAATTCTGCTGGAAAGCACAACTCAGAGGTCCCTATGGTGGCCTCTCTCTCTCTCTCTCTTCTATATAGAATTTCTCTTTTAGGTATGAATCCGCAATTTCTTTTTGATTCTTTTCATTGTCTAATGATTCAAAGTACATATGCATGGCATTGTTTATAAGCTATGAGCCTGAAAAATAATTGTGCCTATCTACTGTCTAGTATACCACTACCACGCATGAAAGAAAATTCCACGCTACCTTCATGTGTCGTCTTTATTGTGTTCTTCAATATTACAATGATTTTCCACAGATACGAAGAGCCCATTTTGTAATCTAAGAGTGGAAATTGTCGGTATAGATGTGCAGGCATGAATTATTGGCAAGAATAGAATGGCCATATACAAGTGTAGTGCTTGCTTGCGTTGCGTGTGTGTTTGGAAGCAATTTTGTAGAAAGTGTTTTCCAAGTAAAAAGTGTTTTATGTTAAAGTGCTTTCAAAGACCCTTTTCGATGGCATTTATTAAGTGCTTTTGAGGTGCTCTTTTTTAATCTCAAAAAAATTTATCAAACACGTAAATATTTGCTATCAATTGTGTAGAGCATACTCGTGAACTGCAAACCTAAGCCATTGCTTTATAGTTATGCTAGGTAGAGCCATGCAATATTGCAAGTTGAGATGCCGCAAACAACAGAACAGGACACAATTTGATTGTTTGAACTCTGCAACTGCTTTTGGAGGTGCTGCTTTATGTACCATTTTGGCTGCAAGCTCAGTGGTGGCCTACTTGCTCTACTTGTTCGATCTATTAGAACAATCTGTCCATTCATTTTGATTTATTATATATATATATATATATAGATTCCCAGGTTGGAGCTGTTCATGATCAATCATGACATGTGCTATATTTAAGATTTCCAAATGAAATTTCGCACAACTTCATAGCAATTTGGTACACAAAGTGTAGTACTGATTCAATGAACAGCAAGATTTCTTGTTATGCAACCAACTCATCAATCATTCATGTGTGTGTGTGTATATATATATATATATATATATAATATATTCAATATCAGATATAATCTAGCTTTGAAATGTCAAGAAAAGTTTTATGTTGTAGGAATCTCTAGCTACCAGGTTGGTGCTGGTGCAGCATCAGCATGGCCTGTCCAATAGCATGCCGAGAGACTTTATAGATAAATATATTCTAAGGTGCCATCATTTTATCAGCCAAAAGTGGGAAATGAAGATCACTTTATATAATACAATCACAATCAGGCCACGATTTTCTCAATGATTTGTTATAAGTGGAGTAACTCTCTTTGCAATCATGGCTGATGTGGAAATTCTGCTTAAAGTTAATTAGCTTACCTAATACATCAAAACTATTCCAAAGTGTATATCTATAGACTCCCCTGTATTCAAAAGTTTGCACCAGCAATTGCAACAAGTGCATGGAAAGATGACAACTTTGATATAATACCATCGTCAACCAGTTTCAGCGATGCTTTTACTATTTGCTACCGAGTGCGATCCATAATTTGTATAGAAATATTAATGTTATCTCTTAACTAAGTAGACGTATTCTGCACAATGAGTGAATGATGTTTGTGTAAAGCTCACGATCCAAAGTAAATCCGTTGTGTTGATCGATTACGATCAGCAGTACTAACCTAGTATGGACCCTTATAAAGGAGCCAGGTGGGGGTTTTGCATTGGATTCTAAGAGGACCACCTGTTTTTATTAAAATGAATTAATTGACCTGCCCATTTTGAAATTGAAATATTGTGTGTGCGTGAATGATAATCTTAGCTAGTATTGATTATAGTCTTTGATATTGTATTGTTGGCTACTTTGTTTTTTTTCTTTCTTTCTGGTATCTTTCTTTTTTGTGGCCACCAACTCAAGCATCTTCCTAACAGCGAGTTTCCCTTTTAAAGAATCCAATGAATGGCCTCAAAATGATCCACAATGCAGCTGCTAAAACTACATTGAAATTTCAAAGTATTATGAGTCAAAGCTTAAACAAAATTCGGCCCATAATAGACCAATAACAGCTCACACGCTGCTATGTTTATCAACCACCATTCACCAGCTCCTTTATAGGAAAAAGTAACCCTAATAATCCAAAACCAGCTGAAATTTTACATAAGAAAGATTGATTATGAGTCAAATCTACACCTTAGATGATTGGACTCAAATGAGACTTTTTGATGAGCTGAAATTACATCTGTTTTTTAGGTCAAAAATCACAACATTTTAGATGGGTTTAAATGTCAAAGATACTTTAAACCAACCACATAATTTGTCACTGTTGTGCCTAAAAACCACATGCCCTCTTGAGTACGCTGCCAAACTAGACTCGTATACCACCAACAATTTTACTATTATCACACATGATTTATGATCTGATTGATTGAATTCATTTAAGTTTTGAATATTTCCTAAACTTAAACCGCACGACACGGGAAGATTCCTTCTTTGTAGTAGGAGATTCAAATCGGTATTTATAGAGGTCGATCTCGTTCCAGGATAGAAAATTCTATCTTATAAGATGAGTTAATAAAAAAAATTTGAAAATGATAAAGGAAAAGGGCAAAAATGGAAGGAAAAATAATAAGTTGCAGTAATGGTTGGAGGACAGAAATGAGAAAAGGACATCGCTGTCAAAAAGCACCTGTTACAGTCATCTGTCTAATCACTTCATCAACCTACGTTTCGTTTCGTTTTTTGTTTTTTTTTTTACTCTTTTACCGATGTTTAAATCAGAAGTCAACGGTAAAATACCGTACTCTATGTATATATGTAGTATTCTTTTAACTTTTAACACGAGTTTCTAATTTTCTATCGTATTATACCCGTGTTAGCAATTAAATTTCAAAACGAAAATCAACCGTATTTAAGAAAATTCAATGCTGATACTACTAATAAGTATTAACATATATGGGTGTTAAAAAACCCACCTAACCCAACCCATAAAGTTTGGGTTGGTTCGATTATAAATATAAAAAATGAATGGTTCGATTAAACCGATTGAAGATCGTTTGATTTGGGGTTACGTGAAATAATTTATCTACCCAAACCGAACCATATGTTTTAGAAAGTAAAACTAAAAATATAAAAATTCACTTATATAAAAATATAAAATATTTAGTCTAAGTTTTAAAATTTTTAATGATTACCTTATGTTTTTTATAGTTTATTTATTTGTTTTTATACAATTTTTCTGATCGATTGATTGATAAGGGGTTTTAAAATCGTAGATGATATAGTTATCGTCAATTATACCTTTAATCAT
Source organism: Dipteronia sinensis (assembly GCA_033220585.1). Classification (NCBI taxonomy): domain Eukaryota; kingdom Viridiplantae; phylum Streptophyta; class Magnoliopsida; order Sapindales; family Sapindaceae; genus Dipteronia; species Dipteronia sinensis. Next base: position 40,328,480 of record CM065645.1, read on the forward strand.
GCATTTTTTGTATATAAATATTGTAATTACTCTTTTGATTTTTCAATACTTCCTCCATATATATAATTACTATTTTCTGATATGATTTTTTATTTAAATATTTTCTATAATATAATATAAGAAATGACTTTTGAGTTCAAATCTAAATCGATAAACCAACTCAAACCAACCCGATCTTTTTTGGATCGGTTTGAATCAATTTAAAAAATCACATTGGTTTGGTATGTATTGAAATATAATGAAATCGATCCATATTGGTTTAATTTGACATTGATCTTCAGTCAAAAACCAAACAAATAATGCACACCACTACTAACATACATTGTTATAAATTTATAATTTGGTTGTACTTGTATATATTTGTTTCTTTCTTGATGCGTGATGATTGATTCTTTACACGGGTATTTACTTCTAAGATTCGGGAAGAAAACTCATGCACACCACACATAATCGGGGTTGGGTTACACCACATGTGGTTAGAGGTCTGTCCTGATATTAAACAATAAACATCTACGATTCAAAAACTATCCAACTTGAACCGAGAGGGAATATGCGTTGCAAACAAATTCTCCATCACCGGTTAATATTGCGTTCAACATACATTATCCTTTGTTTTGTTAGTTACGGGATCATATTATATAATATCTCATAGTAGATCTCAACAATTTATTAACTTGTCATCTACAATTCCATTGTTTATGTGCCCACATGGAAGATTGTAATTTGTAGCGTACGCTTTATTTGATTCCGTATATATATATCCAACTCCAAGCAAACATGTGAGTTTGGTTGGGTGATTGCTGCATTCAAACTCATTTATCACAATAAAAGATTTCACCTTATCACTAGTTGCACGCTTTTTTCTTCAACTTTGCTTCACCGGGAAAATATCGAATTAATATCCATGCAAAAATCAATTTTTACTAGAGATCCTAAAATTGTCATTTTTATATAATACATATTAATTTTTTAAAATTTATTTATACCCCAATTGTATTTCAAGTTATACCTTACCTTTGTCATTTTACGTAAATAGCTAGTTTCTCGTATACGAGACATCCAGATATGTAGGCAGACTCCCTCATAATGAGAGTAAATGTCTCCTACCTAAAGAATCAAATCCCCTTACCCGATTTCTATAATTTTTTTTTTTATAAAACTTGATTTCTTTTATTTTTATTTTCAATTCGTAATCACGATGTTCCCTTAATATCAAATTGAAAAAAGAATGTTAAACTTCTCTTAGGATTTATCAAAAAAATGTGTAAGAGCCCTTTCTAATTGTCACACTCACAACTTGATGGCCCTATTGGATATTTGGATTTTAGTTTCTTCAACAAATTTGGGCCATCCATCATGGGCCTACACCACCAAAGTGGTAAAGTAATTGGTTTGAGACCCAACATCAACATAGGATTTTAACTCTTCAGTTGTAACACTTTTGATTTTGAGCAATCAAATCTCACCTAAAGTGAATTGTCATGTTCAAATCAGAGATGGTCCACAAACAAAACAAACCTGATTTCAGATGAATTTGCCACGTGTGTGTGCACGATCCGATAATCGGGTGAGTTGGAGGGTCCCACACGGCGTCTCCCGACACTCGCGAGTTTAAAAAGTAAAAGACACAGCCGAACAGCAAACAAAAAACTGTTCAAACTTCAAATGAATCAAAACATCAAATCTTCTTTCAAACGTCGTCTATTAAGATTTAAGATACCCGAATTTGACGGTGTCTTGAAAGAAATTTTTTATATTAAATTTACACCAAATTTGTCTTCCAACGTTTGTCGAAATACGTACGTAGACTAGCGCGTGATTGAACAACAGCTTAATTAACACAATCAGCGACGTGACTTATGTAATCCACGCGCTATGAATTCGCGTGGAGGTACCTCGTCATTATCGTTAATCCAAAAATTAACTTAATCATTAAATACTGGTTTTGCTCACAATTAAAGCAAAACCCAGATCAAGTTCAAGTTTAAGTTGAAGTTGTCTCTGGTTGGTGTATTTTTGTTTTTCTCTTTAGCCGCCCTAATTTGTTTTTCTCTTAGATCAACAAGCAAAAATCAAATTAGCTGAAAATTTTGATTCTATCAAAGTTAAAGGAGAGTCTTTCTCTTCCATTTCTTCAATGCAACAATGAAAATCTCCATTTAGAGTAAGAATTTGGTTGGTTGTTTGGTTTTTTTTTTTTGCTTTCTTCGAGTTTCTTTTTTTTAGTCGTTTTCTTTTTCTGTTCAGACACAAAATAAAAGTAAGTGCTTCTTTGAAATTCTCTTGTCTTTCAAGTATCTGAAACTTTCACTCAAAGTATTGTGTTCATTTTTTCGGCTTTGAAACAACTTTCTGTGAGTGATTACGAATAGATCTGGTTCAGTTTATAGTAAAAGCAGCTTTTTTTAATTTATTGCATGCGTATACGTTACAGTTTCCTTGCTTTAATCACCTGTTAATGTAAATATATTTCCTTATTTGGTTTCACTACTGTTATTTATCAATCGATTGACCCATTTTTCAGACCTATTTTATGTTCTCTAGCTACTGAGAGTTTTTGGTACTGTGTCCCATTATTTCAAATTCAAGCACTTTTTGTCTGGAAACAATGTCTTATTTTGAAAATACAGATCGAGTTTCAGCTTAATGTTATTCATATACTTGAAAAAGCGGTTCTGGTTCTGCTACCAAACCTCCCTGCTTCTCTACGCTGCTCTTTTATTTGAAGGACTTGTGGGTTTCGGCCAATTTAGATAAATTTTAAGTTTTTGTTTTTGTCTGAGCCAAAAATGAGAAAACTTTATAGGAAATTGGAGTCTATGAAGAACCCATTGACGAGTATGAGAAAAAATGCTAATTCCCACCCAGGGAGGGTGTTTAGTGATAGAAAATGGATGGTTCCATTTTTTGCAAGCGTAGTGGTATCGGTTACTCTAATATTGTCTGCTACATTTGGGCTGTTGAACTCTTCTTATAGCGGAGAGCAGTTGTCATTTGATATAATTCCATTTGCAAAATCAGAGGGTTCAAGTGGGTATTTTGTTGAATCAGATTTAAAGAAATCACTTGATACAGATGGGGTAATGAAAAGAGAAGGGCCTAGATTAGCTTATCTCATTTCAGGGACAAAGGGCGATTGTCGCAGGATGATGAGGACTTTGCAGGCAGTTTATCATCCGAGAAATCAGTATATTTTGCATTTGGATCTCGAGGCTCCGCCCCGTGAAAGATTGGAATTAACTCTTTCTGTGAAGAGTGATCCGATTTTTTTCGAAGTGAATAACGTTCGTGTAATGGAACAATCTAATTTGGTTACATATAAGGGCCCTACAATGATTGCTTGTACACTTCAAGCTATTGCGATCTTGTTGAAGGAGAGCGTGGAGTGGGACTGGTTTATAAACCTCAGTGCTTCAGATTATCCTCTCGTGACACAAGACGGTTAGTTCTGGACTTTTCTTTTATTTGTTTCGTAATGATGGCCTTTACTTTTGTTATAATTGTGATTGCCTATATCATTGTGGATGTTGTAGTGGGAGTTCTGGTATAGGCTTGTTTCTTTAGCAACAATTATATAATGAATGCATGATTTTGTGTTATTTTACCCCAGTATGATCTGAAAACCTGACTTGTTTAGTTGTTTACTTATATTGTTCTACATATTTGAATTGTCTGTAGCAGTAGTAAATTGATCCATAATTACTCAGGTTGTTTATTTGGCTGAATTTTGGTGAACTAACTTTGTGCTCTATGAAATTTGTATGGCATAGCTCCTATTCTTGTAGTTTTTGTGAGGGTATATATGGATAGCGGCATTGCTCATTGGTTAAAAGTGAAATGTTGTTGAGATTACTGAGTTGAAGGTTGCTAAACTAATAGTTTTGGCTGCATTGAGGTGATTATTAACAAGACTGAACTGTTGGAAACATCTGAATGGTGGAGAGTGTTGTCCTAAACCATCGGTACAGCATTAATCTTGAAGAACTTGCTTGTACATGGGGTGTTAAGTGGATCCTAGCTTGTGCTGAAAGATCTTTTTTTTTTGTCATTTCATTCCCAGAGTGGATGTGGCGTTTGGAGCTAATTTGACCTTTTTTTGCAGTCACTTTCCACTCGTTAGAAAAATTCCTTATGAGGACCCATTTATTACTGCAAAGTGTTAATATTATTTAAGCTTTTGATTTGCTGAAGCCAAATCTTCCAATTGGACCGAGGCTATCAGAAGGTTAATGTATGCTTGAATAGCTCTATCTCATGTTTCTGCGGATGTGCATGAGGTGAGCAAAGTTCCATTGGTCTTCTCTGCCTCAACTGCCTTGGAGATGATATAGCTTGGCTGCCAATAGATGTAACATTTTAAGACCAAAGTCATTGCAGTAGTCTAAATCCTGGACAGAATTGAATTGGCAGTTCCTTCTGGGTTTCAGGTTCCAAATTTTTTGCTTACTCATTTCTGTTGTAATTGAAAATGGTTTCTGGATCCTTTTTCTGATAATTAATTCCTCTTGAACTTTTTGTTGCCCAACTTCAATAGGAGATAGGCGATCCTATGAGTCCAATACAAGTCTGTATCAGCCATGAAAGGAATTTTACTGTTACATTCTCTACTGTTGGATCAGTGGTGCTCGTGTATTTGTTGGGGAGGGCTTGAATGTTGATTATGTTAAAAATCTCTGTAGGAAGGGCCTTGGCTTATAGAATTTAAACCTTGTAAAATTATGAGCTTTCCAAATACCTTTTTATCTAGATCGTAAATTCATTAAAGAATGTTGGAATCAGGACTTGAGAAATCAAAATTCCGATAGGTCAAGTATCTTTCTAATTGTTCCAACTGACTAATGGCTTTCATGCTGCACACTAAATTGCTACTACAGTGTTGTGTCATGAATGGCATGCAAATATCTTAGTAGTACTAATATATTATCCGGAACAAAGTTTTCCCTTGATTTTTTGAATTTTTGATTTCTATGTTTTATTTGGGTTGGTGCAAAGATAGCACCATCTGCACTATCTTGTTAAGTTGCTATCTGTGGGTTACATTGGATGGTCAAATTGACATCAATAAGAGCAGCACTATATCAATATAGTTCTATCAAGTTTCACCCAAAAGTTTGATGTGCATTCAAGCAACACACTTTTATAACTTTATTTACTCATTTTGTTTTTGCCTTGAAAGTGATTTTCGATTTGTATTCTGATTCTACAGATATGTTACATGTTTTCTCGAACATATCCAAAAATCTCAATTTTATTGAACACACTCAGATTTCGGGTTGGAAACTGTAAGTAATTAGTTAACATTTTGTTCAATAGTGAAGTCTACCCTTCTATTTTACCACTATAGTTTACAGTTGGTGTGCCATATTTGCAGGAACCAGAGAGCAAAACCAATCATTGTTGATCCAGGCCTTTACTTGTCAAAGAAATCTGACATTGCTTGGACCACGCAACGGAGATCACTTCCAACGTCTTTCAAGTTGTTCACAGGTAAGTTACTATAATTATATTTTGGGTAGTGTTAACCTGTGCCCTTAGGGCACAGGTTAACAACATCAAGTGTATCAAAGTCATATCTTTGTGATAGTTGGCACATTCTCATTTATCTAAGAAGTTTTTTTGATGAACTATGGCCTTGAAATTTAAAATAGCACAATTGACCCATTAATGTTTCTTCAAAAAGTTCCTTGATGAAAACCAGTCCTGAAAATTAAAATAGCATAGAATCGTATTCACATACGATTAAGGTTGAAGGGACAGCCTTTGGCTAAAAAGTGTTTTCTGTGACACAAGATTTTGCTGGCTTCTTTGGAAACTTTGTTTCAGTTGCTTTGGCTTTTCATTTCAAGTTGAAGATCTGAAGTAGTTGTCTATATATGCATATAGCCAATTACAAACACATTTTGGTTTCTTCTTGTATATACAGGTTCAGCATGGGTAATGCTGACCCGAACATTTGTGGAGTACTGCATATGGGGATGGGATAACCTTCCTCGAACTCTTCTCATGTATTATACCAATTTCATCTCATCTCCAGAAGGGTATTTTCACACTGTTATCTGCAATAACGAAGAATTCCGCAACACTGCGATAAGCCATGATCTCCACTTCATTGCTTGGGACACTCCTCCCAAGCAGCATCCTATTGCCTTAACAATGAAAGATTTTGACAAAATGGTTAAAAGCAATGCTCCATTTGCTCGCAAATTTGCAAGAGAAGATCCAGTCTTAGACAAGATTGATAAACAACTTCTTGGCCGCACAAACCGGTTTGCACCTGGGGCCTGGTGTGTCGGAAGCTCAGATGACGGGGCTGACCCATGCTCAGTGCGCGGTAATGATACGGTGTTTAGGCCAGGCCCTGGTGCCAAAAGGTTACAGGAGCTGCTTCAAACATTATTATCTGAAGATTCTCTAAAAAAGCAGTGTTCATGATGAAAGGTGACCTTTTCTTTTCTTTTCTTTTTTCTAAAGAAAAAAAAAACAACTGTACATTGGTGTATTTATAGATCATAGAGTTGTTGTAGCACGGCAAAAATTGTATGTTAAAATTATGAAATGAACAATCAAGTTACAAATCACTCTATGCAAAAATTTTGGGTTTCTTCAAATGTACCTTGCAAAGTTACTTTTTGTCCCAAACATTTGATATAATGGTTGATCAGAAGTAAAATCCCCTATAAGTACCTCTTGATATGGAAAGCACATTTGATAGGATTGTCTTGAGTTTCTTTTACTCTTCCTCAAATTGTTTCTTTTACTGCAAAGCTTAGAATCAGAAAACTTTCTATTTTCATCTATGGATGGTGGTTGCCCATGTAATAATATAAAGCAAACTGAAAGTTTGATAGTTGTTAAATGTCCAAATGACTTCAAATATTTCAACAAAGTGTTTGATATGATTAGTCTGTGTTATTCGAAATCAAATTCATGTACTTTTCAACAATCATTTCTGGTGAAGAATCAGTGAAATAGCCCTTCTCAACATCCAACCCTTCTTCAGCTGCAAGCATCTCGACCCGAGTCTGGACCCTGTCTGCTCCAACCTGGTTGGGCTCCAAGAGCATGCAAGCTATCTCAGTCGAGTCCTCGCCGTGAACCAAGCCTAGTGTCTGAACCGTTGGCAGTCCCCCACCCCGAGCACTCACCATTCGGGCTATCCGACGGGCTGAGGAGACATCGGTAGACATGATGGGTATGTTGTACAGTGAAACCCACTGGCGTGCTCCGATCATGACGATGCCTCTGGCCGGAGATACCTGGCTCGGGCCTTCGTTGGGCATTTCCGGGAGACTTTCTGGCATTGTCCAACCTGCCCATTGGTTGCCCATGAAATTGGGCCTGTAGTAACCTAGCTCACGCCTGATGGTGTCTAGGGCCTTCCCTGTTGGATGTGCTGCAGCATACAAAAATACTGGCACTGCAACAACAATACATATAATGAATCTCTAATTTTTTCTGTAAATTCAACCTTTGTAGAAACTAAAGATATGGAAACCAACCTTGAAATCTACTGCCAATATCAGCTGCAACTGCTTTAGCAAGCCAAGCTGCTTCATCGAGGGAAGCTCGAGCCAGTGGATGAAAAACAATGTCATCCACAACACCAAGGCGAGGGTGCGCCCCAGAGTGCAACTCCAGGTTTACGACTCCATAAGCAGCCTCAACCATTGCTAGCACAGTTTGTTGCAATGGACTGTAAATGGCAGTGCCAGTGGCATCATGGACAACATACGATACAAGAGTGTAACGCGTCCTATTGTATGCTCGATCCTCGAACTTGTTCACAATTACTGTCTCCGAATCGAGCCTGGCAGCTCGTTCAATGGCATCAAGAGCTGCATTGTTACGTGACTCGGAAATGAAAACCTTGCAGCATAATAGAATGGACTGGTTTGCAGATTTCTTGTTGTTCTGTCACAACCAACATGAAAAATGAGACCACCATCATATTATTAATAATGGGGTTGGGCCAAAAGTCAATAATTATTGCCCAAGGTTGCATAAAAATAAAATGATATTGGAATAATTAATTGTATATAATATATTATGCATTGCATGGCCAGTAGGCTCTAGACTCTAGAGTTTTGGTTATGTCTAAGTTCGACAAAAAAGACTTCTTAGATAAATGTTATTTGATTTTCAAAAACGTGTCTTCATACTTTCCAATTAAATAAAAATAAGGTAACAAAACCATTATTTTTTATCCATTGAAGAGAATCTTTTAACATTTTGTATTTTTGTGTGTTTTTCAAGGAAAACAAAATGTTAAAAAATTCTCTTGAATGATTGAAATTAATGCAATTTATTTTTTAATGGAAATTTATTATCTAAGCTTAAGATTTGACAATAAATTATAAGATTTTTTTTTTTGGTTATTGTTGTCCAAACCACCATTGTTGATACTTTACACGTGAATCACATGATGTTATGATAATGATTATTTGGAGGAGGACAACTGTGTGGCTATTTTCTAATTTTTGTCTGTAAATCATTGATATTTTCAGCTGTTTTGATACGGGCAAACATCAAATTCTCTTAAAATCTTCCTAATCATGTATCAATCAAATTGTATCATATAAAAAAAGTGAAACAGTGAAGAAGAAGAAGCAGCAGCAACACAATTCAATAGTGAACATAACTTCTCTGTCTTCTACTCTTTTGAAAGAAACTCAGATGTTTGATTTCTTCATGAATGACAACAAACTCAGACTGAAAGTAAAGATTTTTCAGTTCACACCCATCTAGTAAGCTGATTTTCTCTAGTTGAAAAAAATTATGAAGAAACTTAAACAAAAGCAAGAAAGCAAACCAAAGTCAACTTCTCATCCCAGGAAAAATAACCATAGTTGTTTTATTAAACAAGAACACAGAGACGAAGAGAACAAAGGCAACATATATATATATATATATATAGCAAGTAATGTGGGTGGAGTTTTCATTGCTTACCTTCAAACTGGGGCTAAATTCCATGGCTGAACTTTTACTCTGCTTTGTCTCTGCTGCTACACACCTTAGTTTCCTGAGAAATTATGAGAGGATAAGAGGTTATATAATAAGCCATTAGAAAGCAATAATTATGCAGATGCATAATGCTAATAAGTCAGCAAATGTACAAGTTCCCATGTAAGCTTATGGCCCCACAACTGTACTACGTGTCAGTCATTATTAGATAAAAACTTTAACCACATGGAGCAACACACTACCAAGCTTTTTATTATTATTTAAGAATATCTAATCAATCTTCTTATTACCCTTAACAAGTCTGGTTTTTTGTTCTTGGAGAAGGAACTCTGAAGAGGGTTCAAAACTAGGTGACTCTTTCTTTTTGGTTATTTTCTCTTGCATATATCATCACCAATACAGCACACAGAAAAGGGTTGTCATTTAGTTGGGAAATTTAAGTGCTGTTGTGTTAGGCAAGCGGCAGGTGAAACAAAACTATGGGACCGGATGGTCCAATCCCAGAAACCAAGGATTTTTGTTTGATCTTGATATCTGTTTTGAAAAAGACAAGCTTGGGTCTGAACTTCACACAAGCTGTTTTAGCTGAAATCATCCTTAGAAATCTTAATAAAAACCAAAAAGGTAATGGAAAAGGTGTTCTTTTCCAGTAGTGATGATTTAATCAGAAACAGAAAAAGTGAACTACAGTCTACATAGGAAGATCATGGTGGCTTGATGTAATAATTATAGCTAAAATGAAGTTGAGACTTGAGAGGGGAACAAACCCAATTATCTATTCATTTGTAAGTTAATAAGGAGAAACTGGGCATTTTGCTACACATTTGTACTTCTTATAAAAGTTGAGTAAATGTAAATTAATGAGAAGCAGGTTGAGACTTGAGTGGACATAACAGTAAGGTTTTCACAGTATTGATGTTTGTGGACCCTTTACAAGAGAAATTTTGGGCCTTTTTTATACATAATTTTTATAACTTACAATATCTTCAACTACCAAATGTGTAAGGCATTGCACCTAACCTTCTATTGAATTTATGATAGTTTGATAAAAATGGACCTAAATATATATGTAATAGAGATAAGGTTAGGCTGTGCTAACTTGGATGGGGCCATGCCCATAAATCATAGTTCACAAGAGAAACAGAAAGGACAAGGCAACATATAAAGCCAGAGAGAAACAAAAACATCAAAATGAATTGATAAGACAGAGAAAAAGTTATTGTTTCAAATAGTGATATGAAAGCGACTAAAATAGATAAGAAAATGTCTTCAGAGCTGTAGATGAGCACATGCTTATCTTATAACAGTGCCAGAAAATGAAAATCCAAAGACAGATGATTGAGCAATAACCAGACATAAATAGCAATTCATCTCAGATGCTGACTGTAAAGCACCAGCTACTTGATGATGAAAATATGTTTGTAAGAACTTTAAAGAAGAATAGATACCAATGTAGTAAACAATCCTATATGAAGTAGAGCATCAAGCCAATTTTGAGAGAAGTATGGTAAAGAAGTTTCACTCAAACTGGTTAAGTGGAAAAATCCATCATCATCCACTATAAGTGAGAACAAAATTAGGCTATTAATATGTTGTATACAACCACTCTTTTCATTGCTTTTTATAGTTCGAAACAGATATAAAATAAGTGATCTGTCCATTTTCCTTACCATAGAGTTTTGGTTAATCAAAAAATAATAATAGATGATCAACATTGTGTTGTCTCCAAGTCATCCTAGCATCACATATACATGACTGACACGAAATTTGATTTCTTTTAATAAAACAGCTCCACTTGTATATGATATTGTTGAATACAAAAGTTGCAATCAATATGACATTAGTTTTGCACACCTTGAAGAAAAGGTAGTATCTGCTTTGACGTAATAGGCCTCAATTATGGATGTTGCTGAGCAAGCAAATAAGTGCCATTGTCACTAGTTCTAGTTGCCTGCTTTCTCATAATCTGTTGCAAATCTGCAAAAAAAAAAAAAAAAAAAAAATGGGGTTGTTAATATACCCATTTGACAAAAAAGATTTAAAGGAAATCTAGCAAAGAAAAACAACTTCTTGGCCTGATCTGGCATCTGCTAAGGAAAACATATTATCGTAATGGCTCATGTATTCTGCAACATAGAATTCAATGTCCTGGTGAATCTGTTTTTGATATATTTAAATGGAAGCACCTTTGCTGGGAATCATGTTCATGCTTGCTTGCAATGTTCACTGTACCTTGTTTAACCTTGTTTAAAAGAAAGAAATGTAATGCAACAACAAATTTATTTAATCAAACTGGTTCAGGTATCCAATCAACTTTCAAATGTAATGCAAAATCTCTAACTTCTAAGATCATGACATGCGGATCAAACCAACTGGTTGCCTGCACAGACATTCTCTAAAATCACATCATTTGAAGAAATTATAAGAGACTGGATTAATAGAAAATCAAATTTCATTAGAAAGTTCCACACTTCAATGTCACTTGGAACAAATGTTTCAATTACATCTTAGATAAATGAATTCAATTTCATATAACTTTCAATTATTTGTTCCTGTGAAAGATCGGTATAATATCCCTTCCCCACAGCCATACCCTCTTCCCTGGCAAGCCTTTCAACTTCCAGCTGAACTTTATCTCCTCCTACTTTATTTGGCTCCAACAAATTACAAGCAACCTCTGTGACATCTTCACCATATGCAAGTGCCATGGCTTGTACTGAAGGAAGTCCACCACCTCTCCCACTGACTCGTTTGGCTATTCTACGAACAGCAGCAACATTTGTTGAGAAGATAGGGACATTGTAGTTATCAACCCACCTGGTTGCTCCAATTACAATAACACCTTTTGCTTGAGTCATTTGAGCTGGACCCTCATCTGGATGCATTGGTAAAGCTTCTGATTTTGGCCCCCCAGTCCATTGGTTTCCAACTGAATTAGGCTTGAAATAACCCAGTTCTCTTCTTATCAAATCAAGCGTTCTACCCTCTTCATGTGCAGCTCCATATACAAAGGTTGGGACTGCAGGCTACATCAAAGGATCATTAGCATTAGAAACAGGTAAATTTCCGGAGAAAAAACCTAAATAATTCATACCCATCACACTCCTATAAAAATCTATTCTGATTACCAATTTTTTATAAATTGCATTACTATGAAAAATTGGTAGTATGCCATGGAGACACCATCTTTATTTCCATGTTAAGGAAAAGGAGTGTTACTCAATGAACTCTCATATACCTGAACAAGAATGAGAATAAGAAACAAATATTTATATGCTTTCAAAAAAATCATTAACTCATTTCGAAAATTTATTGTATTTTATAGTTTCCAAGCAACATCCAAATGTCTTAGCAGAAAAGTTCATCACAAATATTACCGATTTAGCATTTAAGGAGGATAATATAAGATGCAAGAATAATGTTATATACTGGGATCTCTTGCCTGTAAGTAATCGGTACTGGGCTATGGATAATTGAATGACAGTAAAGGATTATGTTTACACACCCATAACGCCAGATAAGGGTTAAGCAAACAATTTGGTTATTTTTGGTTGAGATGATCCTTCCTCTTAGTAATATATTGATGTAGCCATTGGAAAGAAGAAAAAAAAGCAGTCAATTGTAGGTATTCAAAACATTTCAGTTGTCATCAAAAGCTTCAGTAATTAATGTATTACTACTTTACTAGCTACATCTTTTTCCAGTTCCGGGGCACAAACCTTGAAGACCAGAGCCAACCTCTGCAGCAAAAGATTTTGCAATCCCAGCCACTTGGTCCAAAGAAGTACAAGACAATGGGTGAAAGCATATATGATCAACAACCCCAAGACGGGGATGACTTCCAGAGTGCATCTCAAGGTCAATGTTCTCGAAAGCAGCTTTAACCATTGAAAACACAGTACTCTTCAAAGGACATGAGTCTGGAGATGGCTGTGGCGCCAATTTGGATACAACAGTATAACCAACTCTATTGTAAGTCACATCTTCAAATTTGTTAACAACAGCAGCTTCTGGGAATAGTTTGGCAGCTCTTTCAATCGATTCCAGTGCAGACTTGTTTCGACTTTCAGATATATATACCTTACAGCAAGCAAGCATCAACTTTAACATTTTTCTCCTTCTTGGTCCTTGCGGCTTACCACAAACTGCACAAAAAGAGAGATTGGGATAATGGTGTGGCATTATCAGGAACTTTTGTGGCCAGAAATTTATGGACCACACAAGCAAATGTACCAAGCAACACTCTAGCATGAGTACAAATGTCAAGTCATGAAAACTGCAAATTTTAGGCTTGGGATCAAGTTTTTGTCCCCAAAATGTACATCAGCTATACCATAATCCCTCCATTTGATTGCAGATTATACAAATTTTGGATCGAATCTCTCTTTTACATTCATATCAGCTCAGCTTAGCCAAACATATGATTTTGGCACACTTCCATTTTCCATGTAAACTGTGAAACTCTGATATCCCAATTTCTTTTTCCTGTTGCTGTTACATTTGCAATTCACTCAAGATGCTATAGGAAATCAGAAATATGATACAAACTCAGACAATTATTTATCTAAATAAATTATACAAAAAAAACCTATGAGTTAACAACTGCTACACTCATAACCACTCTTAAATCCATCTCGTATATCTCAACTGTCTGTATAAACAAGAAATTCATGCTCACTCAATTATTCTTTCATCACGCTCAAGTAAAGTAGCACCACATAAAACAACAATGGTGTCTTTGCACATAAATACCTCCATTGATAGGATTCACTAAATTAGCAAAAGAGTTTACACGAGCTATAATTTTTATTCAGCTTCAATCTTGGAGAAAACCCACCATACTCAAAACTGGCAAATATTGAGAACTATAACACACTACTATTAAATGATATCAATAAGAGCAAAAAAGTTCTATTGACTATATTTAATCACCAAAACTTCTTACAATACCCGGTTTTTCAAACTCAAAACTCAATATCTTTTGGCTTAGGATACCCATTATAATCCAACTTCATTCCCAAAGCAGCACGTAAGACTCTAAATTTGAGCCTCAAAGCCTCCATTATCTCTTGAACACTCTCATCCTCGGGATCTATAGCTGGGTATTTTTCAATCAATTCCTCCATTTGCTTGATACCCTTTTGAACCCTGGCCGATAACCTGTTCGGGTCGACCCGGATGACAGAGTTCCAGACATCAACACAACCCTTGTAAAACCCGAGTTCTTCGCCGGTTTCGAAACCCGTTTTGAGGCCCACTTGTCGGGCTTCCTCTTTCCCGGTGTTTAGGCCGTGATTGTAGCCCTCGTCGTAGCCTTCTTTGAAATGGGTCTCCTCTAGATTGAGCGAAGAGTCGAAGATGTCTTCGATGGAGTCGTTCGATTGGTTAGAGTCCATGGAATCAAAATCTTATGAAGAAAAAGTAACAAAAAAATAATCTATATTGCTAATTGCCCAGTGTTTTATTTGTTGAGACTAAGAATTCTACCTGTTTGTATAAAGGCCTCTGAGAACCTGGATAGCGGGTTGGTTGTCGTCAGGATCCGATATTCCGATGTGGTACTGTCGTTGGCGCTTTTGTTTTTGAGCGTAAAAGTCCGATATATTATATTTATTCGACATAATTATAATGGTGAACCAAATATAAATTTTTTCTTCCAAAAAAAATATTATAAATTTTATTCTTTTAAAAAATATATATGTATATATTTAATGAAAAGAAATATATACATATATTTTAATGAAAAGAAAAGAAAATTATTGAATTATTATATTTCATAAATATTTTAAAAATAAAATAAAATATAAATAAAATTTGATAGGAGTTCACAAATTGAGAATTTTAAGAGGAAAAAACAATAATTTCTTTGATTTTTATTGAATTTCTCATAGGAATTAAATTACAATTCATAAATATAAAGAAGTAAGGTATGAATAGAAAGGAAATAACAATAAAATTTTAATTATATATTTTACCTCAAATGTTCTCAATTAATAATTTCATAAGTTATATAAATTGAGGTCTAAGAGGTGTTTTTGTGATTAACTTGTTTCATTTTTAATAACTTGTTTTTGTAATAAACATCTAAATAAAATTGTATATTTATTATTTATTATTCTATTTTTCTTTTTTCAATGAAGTTTTTATTTTCATTACTAATTAATAATGTCGACTAGACATTCTTCATTTGCTTAGCTAGATACTAAATTTTTATTTCATTTATTAAAAAAAAAACCACATATGGTTCCGCCCAAAAAAAATAAAGAAAATTCATTTAATAATAATCCAAACTTTATATTTCAATTTGTATTCCAATATAGTTTCATTAGTCAATAAAAAAATACATTCATATTAACAGTGATTAATGTAATATAGTGATCATTCATGGTACTTATTTTTTATTCTAATTAAATAAACTTTTTAGTGTTTGTAAATGGATTAAATTATTTGAAAAGAATAGTGTGTCGTGGTGCATGAATGGCATCTAATTAGATGTTTAGAAGTATCATGAAAATCTTCTTGAATTGCGAAGTAAAGTAAACTTGCTGCACTCTCATGAGTCATGTGATTTGGAGATAATCTTAAGGTACAAATACTTTTTCGAACTTAGAAAAAGATATTTAATATGATGTTAAATAGGGGCATTATGGTAAAAAAAAAGTAGACAATGTATGAAAACTAGAGAAAGTAGTAAAATAATCTCCATAGTCAGCGCCTGGAAACAACTAGAGAAAGTTGTAAAATACTATTCTCGCCTTTTAAACTCTGCTGTGTTCCATTGGTTACATAAACATTGCATGGATCTTTTTACATGACAAGCAACAACCCATCTCTCAACATTAATTTGAACCACTAAGAGACAGAGAGAGGGAGAGAGAGAGAGAGAGGGAGAGAGAGATGGCGATTGGTGGATCTCACAGCAATGGAAGCAGAGGGAGATCATATGGGTTGATGTTGCTTTTGGCATTTGGGGCTGCATTCTTTGGAGTGATGCTTATTCACAAGCTCAGAGAGAGACGCATCTTCACTCTCCTCATCAAAGAGAAGGACCATCAACTCTTTTCTCTTCACTTTCTCTTGCAGGTTCTCTCTAGCATGCATGCCTCGTTGACGTGTCACTCTGTTTATATGACATCTATAAAGTATCATGCAATCTTTTCTACATTTGTCTTCAATCTTCTTAATCTGTTGATTTAATCAAAAGTATATATATATATTTTTTATTCCTTTTATGTGGTTCTGATTAAGGCTAAACGGCCGATATGCTATACTCTGTTTAACAATTATTGCAGAGAAAATGCTTGCTAATAGTGTAATGTTATAATCGAGTAATCTCCATAGAAATAGTTCGATGTGACATGTCTGTTGTGGGTTTGACCTGGAGATAGCACAGTTTTCAATTATCGAGATTTGATTTCAATTCATTCAATTGCACGCAAAGGGGTGGTTTGAGTTTCCTTTAAATTTTCTATATAGGAAGAAAAATAAAAAATAAAATTATGCATAGATCTTCACTCTAGTAAAAGATTAGAAGATCAATTACCTTTAGAAAATCATGATGTGTTTTTCTGCTGCTCCATCTGGTTACAGCTTCAATGTAAGACTTGAGTCCTTGACTCTTGTTATAATATAATGATGCTTTAGGTTTGATTTCGAAACACTTTACACTTGCAAATTACAATAATTGATTGTTCTATCAGAAGGAACAGGAATACAGCAAAGAAATGAAGGGAAAAAATGAAGCGATGAAAGCAAAGATGTACTCCATCAGAACCCAGAAAATGGAGCTTGACAGAAGGCTCATCGAGATGCAATCTACGATCGATTCACTGAAAGATGACCAAAAAGCCATGGAGTCTGCACTGGAGAAGAAGCAAAATGAGATCAAAATGCAGAGAGAGGTAACAGATTTAGGTAAAGAAAATTCTCAACTGACTGATCTAAAAGAAAGTTTGATGCAAAAGGAAGCAGAAATTGTCGATTTGAAGCGCCGTCTTGAATACCCAGCTAAAGTCTGGTCAGTAAGTACAGATGATCCATTGAATCCACCACTGAATTTGACTAATACCTTAACTATGGTAGAGAGGGATAAAACAGATGTTAGTTCAAGTAAAGAAGAGAATGGATGGTTACACATGTCCACCAATTCTATGACCGTTGGGAATTCGACAAGAGTTGAAGATAGATATGAAAATAGAGAGGCAGATACTAATGGCAGGGAAGGGATAGTCGAACAGATTCAAAAGCTGGGAAATACTCAAGATGGAGATTTTAAAAATGGAAGTGTTGTGGAAGGAAAAGGCAGAGATGGAGACCAAGCAAAAGGAAATGATTCTCAAGAACAGGATGGTTTTGCCATGGGAGAGAGGAAGAATGTTGCAAATTCAACAGAGCAAACTGTTGGAGATTTTTTGAAACAGAGAGATGATGTAAATGACGAGAATGGACATACAACACAGGGAAAACCGGAAAACTTTCAAGATGAGAAACAGGATGTTCGAACAATTTCTGAAGGTGGGATGGCATTGGAAAGGCTGGATTCTTCTAGATTCCAAGCACGTTCAAGATTGAGGAGACATGGCCGTCTGACTAGAACAAAGGGAAATAGATTCAGAATACTTGCTAAAAATGGAGGTGTGGCAAGCATGAAGAACAGAAGGTTTTATAGAGAGAGTATAGCTTCTAACGAGGGAGTAGATGAAGGAGAGGGTAGAAAAACAGGTGAAAATCCACCGAAAGAGAGAAAGGCAGTGAATTCTACACAAGTCAGCAACCTTGATGATTCTGGATATCTGAAAAACACAGATGTGAATACAGATCCAAATCAACAAGCGGAGCAATCAGATGAAACCTTGAAGCCGGATACAGATATGATAGGGAATAAAAATACCAATGGTGAAGTCACCGACAACATAGATGAAGTGAGGCAATCAGCAGAAGAAGCCAGTGGCACCCAACAAAACATGGGCAGCAGGGATATCGATGAACAAGAAAACGAAGCTATACAAGTGAAAGATGGCAATATGGAAGATATGGAGCTGGCAGATGAAAAAGAACGGGAGACTGAAGCAACTCATGACGATTCTCTCAGGGAATCTGCTTCCAATCTGGAAGAAGAGTACAGGGAGAAAACAAATGAGTCTGAATTTTAACCGATTAGCAAATGATGAATGTTTTCTGTTTTCCTTTTTTTTTTCTCCTCCTTCCTGTGTACTTGCAATAGACATGGTAGATTATCCTTGGGTTTGCTTAGCATGTTTTTGGATAAAGCTAAATGGGTAATTGGGCAAGTGTTACCTTCCCATAAAGATATAGCAACTAGATAATTTTACAAACATCGTGAAGATTTTAGTAACCGAGAGCAAGCATAAAAGCAAATCTTTCTTGTATAATGGTGAATTTCACTATCACTAGAGACTCTGGAGATATAAATAAAACCATCAGACTAGGATACCAAAATAAAATCGTGTCCTTTATGGTTCAGTTGTCAAATCATTCTTTAAATCTCAAAGAAACGAAAAACAACTGATTAGCATCGGCTGCATTTATACAGAGCTATATTTGAGTCACGCAGCTTCTCATATCTCACTAGTATGTCTCAGACCAACATGTGTGTGTATATATATATATATATATATATTGATGTAGTGGGTCCCCTACAACTCAGAGGCAGCGCACTGCATGGAAGGGGCTGTCAACCCAATCCGGCTCAAAGGCGGCGCACCGCATGGCCTGGGCCTAGGCCACACCACATCAGGCCTGCAGACCGGGCTCCCCAACCCATCCTGTGTGCATTTCCATGCACACATAGGTTGTTCATACCAAGGATTGAACCCTTGATATGCTTTGATGCCCATATTGGCATCGATGGGTTGGGAAGTCTGGTCTGTAGGCCTGATGTGGTGTGGCCTAGGCCCAGGCCATGCGGTGCGCCGCCTCTGAGCCGGATTGGGTTGACAGCCCCTTCCATGCAGTGCGCTGCCTCTGAGTTGTGAGGGACCCACTACATCATATATATATATATATATATATGTTCATGCTATCTAGATGACTTGGTGAATACCACACTTACTACTTACCTACCAACACAATTATGAAACAAGTTATGCAATCACACACAGTCATGGTTAACAAAATCCTTCTTTTCTCAATGGAAATCCTTCGATGGTTGTCTACCTAGTAACTCCTCTGTCTCAGAATGGGAATACGAAAGCACAACATAGGCATTTCATATGAAAAAGTAAATTATGGTCCTCGCTACGACAGAATGGGTAAATAGGTCCTACTAGCATGTGTTTATTAACATAAAAGAAGGCCGTACTGGTTAAATTTATGTATCGAACCGATATATTTATAAGGAGCATATGTTACTGAGATACCAACAACTTCTCACAGATCTGTGCAGTTGACAGCTCTGTAAGGCAACAAATTCATGCCAAAATGTATTATTCTTAAAGAGATTAGGTTGCTCAAGATTCTTTCCCAGTAGTAATTGACCACAACCAAGGCAGAGTCAGGGTTATCGAGCAAAGATAATTGATTGGTTTCCTGTGATTTTATGTTTACCAACAATCATTACAGAAGTCGGTACGATCTGATGAATAATGCACACACTTTCTAGTGCCATTGATAGAATCAGAACTTAAAGTTGGTATCCATTATTAGAACAAAAGGTTAAAGCATCATATATAAAATATCTTAGAAAAGATGAGCAAATGATATTGGTAACTTGTATCCAACAAAGCAATTGCCTTTAAGTTCGGTTACTCATATATCTCCAAGAAAAAATCATACACTGCCAAGCAGTGCAAACAAAGAAAGTCTGAAGACAAAAGTCCAATCACATACATTATTATCAGGAGGAATTGTGGGACAGTTTAAAGCTCCAAATCTCAGTGCGCTGCTTCTACCAATTTCTGCAAAGAGGCGAGAAAGAATCGGAAAAAGATGTGAGCCTCGAGTACCACAGAGACATAAATGTTGATAGTTGAATCAGACACGGCACAAATACACACTAAATTGGCAAGAAATTCCTGGCCATCCAGGAAGGTCATTTTCATGATTTCAATCTCTTTTTACAAATTTGTTCCCATCCAAGTTAGCAAATTAGATGCTTAAGATATTTGGATTGTCCGACCAACTTATTCTTCAATTAAAGCAAGAGAAGCGCTTGCATTTGAGTTCAAAAACAGAACCAAGGCATTATAAATTGTCAAACCATCGACACACTCAAATGATCACCTACTTCATTTTTTTCTTACAGATACGCTTAAAAACTCTAGTTTCAAGCTCTAGGATATTGACAGGCAGGCTACATCCAAAATATTCTTACCAAGCAATAAAATGGACTTCTCCATAGTAATTAATTCTATTTCAAAGAGCTTTTCTCATTGAAATGAAACAAATAGGACAATAGGTATTATTGAATTCTGGCATTTCCTTTGGTTTATCACTGTAATTGGTATCTTTTTTTTGGTCATTTAATATTACTCAAAGAAAATGCAACAAAATCATTCATCTCTCAAGATGATTGTTCTCCCAACTAAATAACTCAAATAAATAAATAAAAATGATAGCTTAAAGCCTTAAACTCATTGTTATTATGCACACCGCACTCTACGCAATCTCAGAATTCCGACCATTTCAGGCCATTTTGGTTAATTTCGTTAGAAACCTTCTGAAATGTTTATCGATCAGTACTCTAGGGAAACCTAAACATTTCATTTCCAAACAACTGAGTTCCCACACGGTAGATTATGTAAAAATCACTGACAATCATAGTTTTTCAATCCACTACCTTTGACAACCATGATGCACAAAAATTAAGTTATATCATATGACAATCAGAAAAACTATATCTATGTTACCCATACCACCACATATGCCCAAACTAACACCAAATTGACGTTACACAACTCTTAAAATACTCTATATATACAAATGCATTACCAATTCACCGGCATGGATGATTATACAAGAAAAGAATAGAAGATGTTTGGGGTTGAAAATTAAAAGGACGAGTACCTCATCCTTCTTGCTTTTGCCTCCGGTGAAGAACTTGTAACTTCCAAAGATGAGTAAACCCCAACCAGTTAAAGATACAATCACAAACTGCAACAATTTAAAATTAGAAAGAAAAAAAAATCCAGTCAATCCTGTTTGTTTCCTATAATACTACATTGATAATTTATCGAAAATACAAAATCTCACTAAAAACATCTCCACAAATGTCACTCCAACATGAATCCATAAATTCATAAAATAAAATAAACGAAGAGGACTCACGTGCTCTTCCTTCCATTGAGAAGGGCTCATTGGGTCTGACCAGCAATTAATCTTCGGTGGACCGTGGTGATCTGCGGTGAATAATGATAATAATAATAATAATAAATCAGTAGCCAAAACGATTCCTATTTGACTTTCTGTCCTGGACTAGAAGTCTAGAATTAGATCGGGATTCAACGAAAGTTTCAGATTTAATAGAAATGTATAATGTAAATATATCCAAACGAAAAGGTGCGTGGTTTGAATACATTACCAGCAGCGCCGGCGAGACCGCGGCGATGGACGAGAGAAGCGGCTTGAGCCGATGTTTTGGAAGAGGAAATCCGAGCTAGAGTTGAAGCTGCGTGACGAGCTGCTAGAGTAGCCATGGCTCCGAGCTTTGTCGATCGATGGTTGTTGAAGATCGACGATACGATGCAAAACAGTAGGAGACGAGAGAAACGAAAGAGATTACTAATTGTAATGTTAAATCCCTCAAACAAAAATGGATGTAAAACGACGCCGTATGTTGCTTATTTGATTTACTGATTTTGGTCAACTTTAGTCAATAGACTAAAACGGTGGATACGACGTGCGTTTAGGAGGGGTGGTAATTAGTAAGAGGCCTGTTTTGATAATGGCACAGACGACTTCAAGATCTGCGTTTAACTATCAGCATACTTACATACATAGGGTTAATCATTCTCTAATATCAGTATTGTATTTACGATTATTTCAATAGGACAGTCGGGACATGCCAATTACACAATATATGTACGGTCCAGATAACTATTCTTACTAAACCGAAGAAAAATCCCAACACATACTTATAAAATAAGTATGATGGGACTCGAACTCCTGACTGTCAAGTCTAGAAGGGAGGTACACTACCATCTCTACTATGAGGTGATATTCAACCAAGATAATCATGTAAACCGTCTTTTTGCAACATTACATGGATAGTTTTTTGTAGTGTTATATAGCTCTATAAAGTTATTATTATTTTTTATTTGTCACACGTGGTGACGACGATTCGAATTTAAGTTATTGATAGATTACTAAATGAATACCTTTTTCACTATACCACATTGAGCAATGATAGCTCTATAACATTAGAACATGATTCATGACGATCTTATTAGAGAAAGATCTTAAGGATATTTGAATTATGTCACCTATTTAGCCACTATTTAATTAGTGTTCAAATAGGTGTGGTTTGCAGTTTGGACATGATAAGCACTGCATGTGCCATCCAATTATTATTATTATTATTATTATTTTGAATCTGGCCATCCAATTATTATTATTAATATTTTTAATGTAAATGTCATAAATTAAAAAGAAAAATATCTGTTCGGAATATCCCAAATTCGAATGGGTGCCACCATAAACTGGATGTATAAATATACAAAATTTTTAAAAAATGTTTTCTACAACTATATTGACCAGACATTATTACAAGCTTTCAAGCAAAGAATAAATGTTTTTATGAAATAAACTTGACCACAGAATTGGAAAACATGAACCAAATAATAATCATCAGACAATTTTCCATGAAACGCTAGCGATGAATAACAATAGAGGACAAAACAGGAACAAGAATAAGAACAATAACAAGAACCCCAAGAATCATAGCAATGCAAGTCCACTTCCTGGAACTTTTTTGCAGATCCTTAGACACCTCCAGATGCTGGACCCCTTTCATCACAAACGAGCTAGCACGCGCCACGTGGCTCTCGATGTCGTTGAGCTGATGCCCCTGTGCCTCCACCAATGCAAACATGTCCAAAAACACCTGGTGGAGCTCAAGCAAGTTCTTCTCAATCTCCTTCACGGCATGTTGTCTCTCTTGAATCTCCGATATGGTATCCATGATTTGTCCACGACCTTGTTCTTCAATAGCCTTTTGAAGAAAATTCTCACTATCCCCACTTGAAATCAAGTTTTCAATCACTTGTTCGTAAGCTTTTTGTCCAGTCACTGTGAAGTATCTTCTCTCTATTGTTTCTTTGTACTCTGCTCTGATTTTAGCTCTGAGTTGTTGAAAATCGTCCATGGTGTCTTTGAGTTTCTTCCCTAACCCAGCAACCACAGAAGTCCTGGTTCGATCCACGGATGATCCTGGTCCACAACCTGCAACTTTTCGTTGAGCCCCATTTGATTTTTCAAGTGCTTCAAGCTTTTTCTTGATGACTTTGACACGTTTCAGGACTTGTTCAACGTCAGAATCCATTCGTGCTCGAAGCTGTTTAATGGTCTTGACATTGTGGATTGTATTGCTCTCCTCGTTCGATTCCTGTAACTTGTTGTAGAGCTGTTCAACGGCTTTCATGTCTTCCTTGACATTCTCTACATCTTCAAAGAACTTGTCGAGATTCGCTGTCTCTTTATCGGCTTCCAAGTCATCTAAAAAGACTACTTGGTGCTTCAGGTCTGCGTATTTCTTTAACGAACTACTCGAAATAAGATCGTTCATTTTTTCGCACAACACAGCCTTCCTTGTACCCAAATCACTACTACTTATATTGACTAGAATTTCATAAATTTGTGATTCAAAGATATCTCTTCGGATATGGTAGTTCTTAGCTGGTCACATTATTTTTGTATTGCTCTTTCTGATTCTTCACCTACCTGTCAAAGATGTGCCTTCAAAACTGCAAGCACGTTTTGTGCTGATACAAGGATTAAGTACTTGTTACGAGAAAGCAAGTCAAAAAAAGAAAAAAAAAAGACTAATTACAAGAAACATGAAGAGCACTATATCATTTTATCTTATAGTTCTTATACAAGCTGTAACATGTAAATGCCATTCATATACACAATAATTGTCAGCATGATTGGGGATGAAAAATCCTTAAACGCAGAGTTAAGGATTCGATTTCTTTCTTTGTACCAGTAGAAGGGTACATTGTAATGAAACTGAAAAATGTTACTGAAGCTAAGCCATCACTGTAGATAAACATGAAAGAAGCTAGGCTAAGAAGAGATTTCTTCTTCTTGTTTTTCCTGCTGCTGCTGTTGTAGTTGCTGCCATGATTCGAATTGAATTATATAACATTTTAAACTCCTCTCTTGAATCTGTACAAAAAAAATCAAAGAATTTTTTTTTATCAAAACCTTAAATTTGATACATTGAGAAGTCGCACAGAATATATGTGATCAATTTTTCACCTAACTTTAAAGGTAATGTAACATGGAAACAAACTATGAATTGAAAAGTTATTATTATAGGAGAACAAAATACAATGTGACTCTGCTCTCTTAGGGGACAGACACTCTTCTTAATAAACAAATAGAGGACATGAATATTAATGCTGCAACATAGAATTTATCCTGATGAATTGATGATGCTGTCATATAAGATAAGAGTTGAAAAAGTTCAGGTTTTTTTTTTACCTCTAGCATAGCTATGGTCTTAGAAAGTTCGAGGCATTCGTCAATGAGCAACTTCTCTTGTGCAACCACCTCTGCTAACTCAGAAACTAATGAAGCAGTGTTATCAGCCTGTCAACAAAACAACTTCAGGGTAAGTTCAAATATTGAGCATGATGGGTTACTAAATTTCTCCTTGTATGCTTTACAAAAACAAACTTACGGATGGTGAAAAACTAGCTAGCATTGACTTGATCGAAGCTGAGAGGTCTGATGCATGTCGAATTGCAACGGAAGCTGCTTGTTGGTTGACCTACAAGTATAGTTTTTTTATAGTAAAGTTACACATGATTTAGCGCAATAGTAGATACACAATTATAGCTTATGAGTTTTGAATTTTCATGATCAGCTTGCAATACCTTTGCTCCTTCAATAAGGGGTACTTTACAAACAACAGAATGCAGACAATCTTTAGTTATGGAAATTGCCAATAAATGTTGTCTTTCCATGTCTCCCCAAGATTCAAGTAGTTTCATCTACACATATATGATCACATATAAAATCTCTGTGACTTATATATATCATCAGTAATTTGAAAAATTACCATAAAGTCACAGTAAGTTGTTAATGAAGTAGAACTTTTTATTTACTTGAGACAGAAGTATGAAGTCCAATTTCATCTCAAGCTTTTTCTTTTGAAGCTGCAATTTCTTGTGTATAACTGAATGTTGCAACTTTGTAAGACTATCCCAAGCACATAACAAATTGTTCTACAAAACCATCATTTTGGATTAATATTTTTTGATTGAGTTATATTGAATTTGGCAAAAATTGAACTAGAAAGATACCTCAACTTGATTAGTTGTATTTTCATTCACTGCATCGCCCCTAGCGTTAGCGTAGCGCCACTGCATAAACCGGTTATGGAGCAGCCTCAGTTGATGAACATTCTCTGCATCACCAGGACCTAGTGGTGATGATGATGAAGTTTTCTTGCTCTTGAACAAATCGAACCCCAAATTCAACAATTTCTCCACACCTTTGGCTCTTGAAGGACTATTAGGCGGTTTCAAACTCGAAAATGACATAGGTCTTTGCTTGCTCTCAACTGACATAGGAGGTGACCCTGACCGCCCTGGCGACAAGGCCCATTGTGAAGTCGCACTTGCATACCCAGTAAGCGAACTGGTCCTCTTGATGATTGCGTTTTTGAGAGTGAATTTCTTCAGCCTTGGAGAAGTATCTAATGAAACCGGGTGTTGGATATTCGAATCCGAATTCAGTCTTCTGGGTTTGTTGGGTATGTCCTGCAAATACTTTGAAGAAACCTCTACACCGGATTTTCGAAAACTCTGAGACTGAGAGGAACCTCTACTGATTGCTGGAGAGTTGAAATCTGAACTTGAAAATACGTCACTAAACGAAGACTCGGAATCTGCAAGATTGTCCAAAAAAGGGTCTGATTTTCGTGGGTTTGATTTCTTGTAAAGAGCATTTTCATCAACCGAAAATCTTCCAGGAAGAATAACACCTGAATCATGTGATAAAGAATTTGATGAAGATTTTCCAGGAAACCTCAGCTTTCTTGTGAACCTTGTGGATCCTCCAAGAACCGGTCTATGGTTTTCTTTTGCACTCTGTTTCTCAGACACTTCACGGCAACTTCGTTGCCGACTAAGCGAGAAGACACTACTACTACTACTCTTTGATGATTTCTCTTCGTTTTTTCTCTCAAGATAGTTTGTCAGTCTCTCATTTCCGAGAAACTCAGCGAGGGTTTCCAGGTTCTTGTTGTTCGACGAGGAGGAGGAGTCAGAAGAAGAAGAAGGCCAGAGACGTCGAACGAATCCAGAGGAGTCTTCAAGGCTTCGAATATGCTTTCGAGCATCTGGGGGTGTCGATGGCTTTGGCCTGATCGGAGACATTGTTTGGTTTGGAGATTGAATCCCCATATTATCACGCGTTGGTGTTGAGCTTGGAGAGAGGAATCTTGAACTTACTTCTCGTGATTTCTGTCTTCTTGGTTTGATTGATTGATCCGGATTCATGTTTCCTTTCAGAGAAAAACAGAGAGAGATGGTGATGGAGATTTTGAAGGCTTTGTTTCATTTGAAAAAGGATGAGAAGAAAAACAAACATTTGAAAATGGCGGCAAAGTAGATAAAATATTGTACTTAGCCGGCGAATTATATGGGGATGGATGGTTTTTCAGGATTGGAATTACTCGAATACCCTGGTAAGAAGGTACTTTAACGTTAATTTTGAGCAGTGAAGGGCAGGGGCAGAATTAGAAAAACGAGCAAATTTTTTAAGAGTTTGAAGATGGTTGGACTAATTCAACGACACTGAATATAGAAAGAGACAAGAGTGTAGCAGAAGTAGACTTGTTTAAGGATTCTGCCTCTTATGATCTGCCGGCATTCTAGTGTTACAAGGTGGGGGGTTCATCAGATTGCGCCACGTGGGAAGGTGGCTTATATATGTTAATGTTTCTGTAGACAACTGATAAGCTAACATTTGGCAACAGTGGCGAGAGCCCAATAAGAAAATCCAAATAAAAAGTAAATCGCCGCTGCCGGGGATCGAACCCGGGTCACCCGCGTGACAGGCGGGAATACTCACCACTATACTACAACGACTTCGTTGTTACTGGTTGATACTTAATGGTATTAATCAATAACTGATGAATCCATGTAATCGAATTTTAAGCTGTAATTAGGAGTGTAGATGATGGTTGATTTATATAACAATCGAAAGCTTTAACATATGCAAGTGACAACATCAACGATCGCAACGCAATGCGGAAAAATATTAATTCTGATGTTTAAGATACGCTTGAATACACAGCACATACTCGTATAGAGAGAGAGAGAGAGAGAGAGAGAGAGAGAGAGA
This sequence comes from Dipteronia sinensis, assembly GCA_033220585.1. NCBI lineage: Eukaryota > Viridiplantae > Streptophyta > Magnoliopsida > Sapindales > Sapindaceae > Dipteronia > Dipteronia sinensis. The sequence continues at coordinate 40,355,972 of CM065645.1, forward strand.
GAATCATCTCTAGATGTTATATCAAAAGAGTCCAAATAGCTCCAATGACCGGGAAAAATGACTGAAGAAAATAAAATTGTTAATAGAAGCTGACAATGAATCTAAAATATTAAGCTGAAAAGGAAATTAGTTACTGAAGAATCCTTGAATAGTTGTTGATATGATGGCAGTGTCTATATAGTATATACTACAACAGACAAGTCGAGCATCAATGAAGTAGCCATGTTACAACCAACAGCCATGCTTGATGTAGTAAAAATGGTACAAGCATTCACAATCACAAAATCTGGTTCTTCTGCCGTGGGAGAGCTGAAGATGAAACCTACATCGTGTGTAAAATCAATGAAAATTGCATTGTTGTAGAAGAGGATGAGTATAATCGACATACTTCTCCCAAAGGGGCTTGTACTTCTCCATTCCGATCTTCAACCATGGCTTTGAGTTTCCATTGAAGTGCAGGACGGCCCCATTCTCTATCAATTGAGGATCAACATTTGTATACCCCAACCCCAGTACATGCCATGAAGGATTCAACGGCTCTGTCAAACCGTAAAATGTCAAAAGTCCAGGTGGCAGAGTACCGAGTTTCCATAATGTCCGGTCTACGTTCTTTTCCTGCCAGTAATGGTAGATGCCAGTTACATTCCTTTTCCTCCACTCGACCAAATCAAAAACATTCATCCCAAATGCCCATCCGCAAGCATCAGGATCAAAATGTGAGCGTATAAGCGGGTGGGAGTAATTTAAGTATTTATGGTATCTATGGAATGTTTCCATGCACGTCTCAACAGCTCCATTGACGTTACCATTCAAGTCGATGGAAAACAGAGCAGAGAGGTCTTGTCGAACAACAACATCATCATCAAGAAAAACCACCTTCTTCAGTGCAGGGAAAACTTCTGGGATATAAAACCTCAAATGATTAAGCATAGATAAATATTTAGGGTTCCGGAACTTGATTGGAGTCCGAGCATCACCACCACTGCCGGAAAAATAATAGCTCTGTGTTTCAGAGTCTTGAAGCTGCTTAAGTACTGGAACGTAAGAAGCATTCAACCATTTGAAGTCCTCAAACTTCTGAACCACAACAGTCACTCCTCTAAAACTGTTAATAGCAAACCAGGCTTTCATTGCAGTATAATTAATTTCATCTGTCACGAGATGAAAGACGACCTTTTCTGGATTCTTGGAGTTTAGAGCAGTTGAATTGACCACCACTGAAGTAGCCAAAATGTTGTCAGAAAAAACACAGAAATGATTGAGACTGTTATCTTTAAGAGTTGCTTCCATTTGCTTCCTCTCCTTAAGTCTCCTCTGCAAATTTAGATTCCCAAACCATTCGGTTGTTAACCTAACACCAAGGCAGTATAGACTTTTTGGAACTTCTTCAGCAGCAATTTGTCCATACTTTGAACTCTTCTCACTCACAGAACTCATCTGTTCTTCAAGTGCTTGAATCTTGGCTTTCAATCGCATGATCATTGTTGCACTGTCATAATGAAGCTGCTGAGCTTGGAAGAGCAGAAGTGCCATATCACGGATTGCAGTTTCTGATTCTCTGGTACTCAAAGGAGTTCGTCTTGTTGCAGCATTTGAGAGAAGAGCTTGTGAATTGCGGATCTGAGCACTTAATTCCCATGCAAATTGAAGGTTATTGCTTTCTTTTGCAATCACAACAAATGCTTTTGCAAGAGAAATTTGGTCAGTAAGTTGCCTGGTAACTGAGTCGGAATTCAACATTTCGTCTGTAATGTTCAGGCCTTCCATTATCTTGTCCAGCCTCTCAGATCTCTGCAAAGCCCAAGTAGCAAAAAATTTCTTAATTTCACAACGGAAAAAAGTAGAATTAAAAAATTATAGAAATCACTGTCATTGTATATAAATGCAATAGCAAAATTCAATCTTGTTTTACATAAACTGAAAGAACAATGTTAGTGTCATCAAAACCAGATGGATCCCAACACTACTATCTGGACCACAAAATTGAAATCACCAGCTCTTGTGATACAGAATGTAAAATTTCAACACTACATTACTGACTAGGAATTGAAATATTAGACATCAACTGTAAAATGGAAGGTCAAATTACAGAAGGCCTTTAAATCAAAAAGACTACGATGGTGCCATGAGGTGCATAAGATAAAAGCTGACAAAATACCTAATGCAACAGGGAATGTGGTGAATTTATCATATGTTACACATCATGCCCTTATAGACTCGGTAAAAGAAAAGCAAAAGTCATACTGGAACTAGATTGCATGTCCTCCGGTATCATCTATTCTAACTGCTTACCTTTATATGACCAAAAACAAAAAGGATAAAAGAATCTGGATCACATGAAGCATATATAATTCAGGCACATACCCAATAGTCCCTTTGTTCTTTCTAAAGGACCATCAATGAAGACCCAACATCAATCATTGAAAATTAACAAATTAAAAGTTGCTAGAGGTGTATTGTTGACCACCAATAGGTGACTCACACCTCCTCCGTCCATATTCTCTGACTAAAATTACACCAGCCTTAGTGGACTCCAAATTGCTTGCAAAGATAAGGAGAGAATCTCAAAGTATAACACTTCTAAAAATAAAGAATACAGAGCCTAGATAAACAGGCTTTTTAAAAGTCAGTCATTACTTGATGAATCCTTCAGTATCTTTGTCCAGTTTGGCCTAGGTTTGAAAAGTTTGCAACCCAATTTTAGCAGTTTAGTTATTACTTATTATAAAACAAGACTTGAGTTGAACCGCAAATTTTAAAAAAAAAAAAAAAAAAACTAGTTTCCCTAAAGCTTTTGCAGATAGAGAAGATTTCAAGAACACCTGTGCAACTCACAGCAACATATAAAAAGTTAAACGTTCCTAAAAGGAGATGAAAGTAATCTAACAGCAATATTGGCCAGCTACAGCTGCCGGTTGCTTATCTCCTATTCTACTCACAAAGTAAATTAAAAAGATATAATAACAAACCCAAAGCATGTTGTTAAACTATCTTACTCTATTACTCCAGGATGCTATATCTCAAGTTCGTTTGCTCAGTTAAATGTTTTTCTGAACTCTATCCCAAAAACATAGTTTTTAGCAGAATGAACTGATTCACTTTTCTTTGAAATTTCCAACAGAACATGGATAAAAGGCATATATTTACCAAAGCTTAAAAGGAATTTACAAAATATTAAAGCACAACTGAGGAAAGTAGAGCAAGAACAAAGTTGACATCTTCACATCCTTCCTTAGAGTCGTAACTCTATCTCTAAGTGATTTAATACATATAGGTCCCGGCACTTCTTTCCCCTTTTCCCACAAGTTCATACATATTATTTCACCACCCGCAATTTACACTCTATAGCTTTTGTGCCTCAAATCAGCCTAGTGGCTTTCTTCACTTTCTTTAACTAATTTATATATTCCATAACTTCAACCATTATTTCACTAACCGGTATATTCTCTAAAAAAAGCTTTTCTAGCACACACAACTTCTAAATTCAAAATCAAGTTTGATCCAATACTATACACAACCCTTTAATTTACTAAAGCATCTTTTACAACTCTTTTGTTATTATCAGGCACCACTGCAAAATTCTCAAGATTGTATCTTGCTTCTATTAAAGGATAAGTTTTTCTACATAAAAAGATTTCAGACCCTAAATCTAAAAAATATTTATACTAAAATTTTGAACCATCTCTTTAAAGCTAATCCTGATAGCATAATATATAGTAAAGAGACTTCTATATTTTGATTAGAACTTGTAATCCTTAAAATCGGTTATCAAGTGCGTCACATAAAATTGCCACTTTAAATACTTATAAGCTTTCAATATCATATCTCAATTTAAACGTGAGTTTGATGTATCATAATCATATGCCATTTAGATTTCAAGATAAATCTCAGGCCTTCTATTGATTTCCAACTCTTCCACCCCTATGTACCTTTCATCCACAATTACACCTAACGCGGCCATCTAATTACCTATTTAGTCATTTACTATCTTGTATCCTCCTGACATCTACAACTAACCAATGTACACAGACAGACACACAAAGACATACGGTATGGATCACCTATTGCGCAACAAACTAGTGACACTGCAGCATCCCTAGTTGATTTTCAGTTAATCTGTTAAATTTATATCAGTTAATCTGTTTTCATCTCAAATTTATATGCTGATCTGGTAACACGGGACTAAAAACAGCAATCATCAGCAAATCAAATCAGTTCCAGTCATTCCATAATCCATCCATGAATATACTCAACCAACTCCAACCAATATTCAACCCACCTAACAAGAAATGTTTTTCTTCTCAAATAACCAAAAGTTTATACTAATCTATATATACTCATTGAAGATGCGTGTAATGCTTAGATTCAAACTGCAAATATCAGCTCAATAGCTCAATTTTAGGATAATCTTGCTATGATCCCAAAAATTGAAAATTTCGCCCCAATCATGCCAAATGATATCATAACTTAAAAACCAGTTAAAGCATTTTTACGTCCAAAAAGAAAAAAAAAGAAAAAAAAAACTCAAAACTCTAATTCCTCTACTTTCCTAAACTTTCTCCGTAACCAAACAAAACACGAAATCTTATATAAATCAATGAATATATATAATAATAATAACAAAATTAAAAAGAAAAACTAAAGATCTTACTCTGGCAATTGTAGGTCTGGATTCAATCTGACTCTCTTTGCTCAAAACGAAAATGAAAAACAAAACCACAATCCCGCACAATGTCCACCACACCACATTCGATATCCTCCTCCGCACCGGCCGCCTAAAATCCTGGCCTCTCCTCCTCATTTCTCTCTCTCTATCTGCTTGTTTCCTGGGAAATTATAATTATTAATAATTTCCGGAGAAAAGACGAAGAAAGCAGGAAACAGTCAGAGATTGATTCGACTGTGATGATGCTGTCTCAGAATCTGAAAGAGACAAGTGGGCTTTGGATTATGTTGGTAAGTAACCGGCGGCTCTTCGGAGTTGAAAATTGAAATCTATGTGCTTTTAAGGATTCGATGTGTAGATCACTGAAAAATGAAGTGAAGAAGCGGAATTTTTATTTATTTATTATTATCTGTTTGACACAGACAGAAGAAGACAGTTATTATGATCAAAGAATCTGGTTGTGATTTTGAGATTTTTATTTTTCTTTCTAATTTTGAAACAGTGATTTGAGATTTTAATGGCAAGTGTTTAATGTATTATTATACAGAATTTGTAATAATTAGTGAGCTCTCTCTCTCTCTCTCTCAATGGTTTGTCCTTAACAATGTAGATGAGCGAGCGAGTGGCTCCGATCTCGCCATGTACGGACCACGACTATATAAAAATTGTGAATTTGTGGTATACATAATTATGTATATATTATTATTATTTTGAAAGAGGTATACATAAATATTATTGATTAAATTTAAATATTGGGCAAAGTATACTGAACCCCTTGAGGTCTAGACAAGTTACACTTAACTGGAAAAGTTTCTTTATTATACACTAACACCCCCAAAACTTAAATTTGACTTTAAAAATACCTAAAATACCCCTAGTTATATTATTTTATACTTTATTTTTTTATCTTGTAACCAAAAACTTTATAAACTTTAATAAAAATAAAAAAATTAAATAAAAAATAATTAATTAAATAAATAAATAGTTTAACAAATTAAATAAATAAATAGTTAAAAAAATTAAATAAATAAATAATTTAAAAAATTAAATAAAATTGTTTTAGAAATCAAATAAATAAACAATTTTAAAAAATAAATAAATAGTTTCAAAAAAAATAAATAAATGAAAAAATCAAAAGCATTAATCTTTTTAATAATATCAATTAATAGGGACAAGAAAAACTCTAAATATCCAAACTTATTTATTTTTATTTCTTAAAACATTTTTTTTAGAATATTAATTTTTTTTTATTTTTTAAAATATTTACTTATTTATTTATTAAATTATTTATTTACTTAATTTTTTAAACTATTTATTTATTTTATTTTTTAAAACTATTTATTTATTATATATTTTTTAAACTATTTTTTTAATATTTATTTATTTAATAAATCATATCATTTATTTATTTTTATTTTTTATTAAAGTTTTTAAAGTTTTTGGTTAAAAGGTAAAAAAAATATAAAATAATATAATTAGGGGTATTTTAGGTATTTTTAAAATCAAATTTAAGTTATAGATGTGTTAGTGAATAATAAAGAAAATTTTCTATCTAAATGTAACTTGTCCAAATTTCAAGAGGTCCAGTGAAATTTGCCCTTAAATATTTGTACATTTAATTAATTAAAATTTTTCTTTGATTAGTAAGTATATACTGAATTTTGATAATACCCTTATAATTCAAGTATTTGTAATTTTGTAGAGGTACCCTACGTTAATAATAAAGTCTGAAAGTCTTATGGGAAGACTCTCTAATCTTTTCCTTATTAATTAAAGTTGAGAAATTTTGGATCACATAATATTTTTAAAATAAATATATAATTTAATAATAAGGAAGTCAATTTACATCCACTTAACTTTATGATTTAGATTTTTATTATAAAAAAAATCCTCTATTGTTTGGATTATAATTTTTTTTTTTAAGAATTACAATTTACGGCTATTACTATTGAAATTTTTCAAGATCAAACAATAAATATATGATTCAGATATCTACTCCCTCAAATTGATATAAATTAGGATTGTTAAGAACGGTCAAAATTAAAACATTAAAATAAGCAATTTATAGACATTATTAGAATGTATACTACTTTTCTATGTATTTTGATCTATTATAAGTTAATAACAGAAAAATGTTCATGAAAATCATAGAATATAGATGCATCATTGATATCGTTTCGGGTGACAGATGACCCATGAATCATTAGAAAATGATAATCCTTGTAAATGAAGTGCTCTCAAAACACAACAAACCCCACTGGGAAGACACCCTCTAATATTGCACGAGAAAAATATGATTTCATTTACATTAAAGGTAAGACAGCACAACAACCAGAGATTAATACGTATACAGTCGAATTTTTCATTTACTTTGGGATCAGTGATCAGACCAGTAAATTTATTTCTTTTCAATCAATGTCTTCCTACCAATTTCCAGACTTTTTAACTAGGGTTTTTCCATTTTTTTCTAATCAATTCTAAATTTTGTTATTTGTTTGATGGATTTAGCTCTTGAATCTTCGATTTTCAATCGCCGTTCTAAGCATAGTATGTATATATATATATATATATAATCTTTCTCTTATCAATTCGTCTTGATATTAAATATCTCAGTTCTTTAAATATGAATCATTAAACTTAATTACTTTAATCAAATGTGTATGAACTTATCAGAACTTATGGCATACATTCAACGAACTGATATATTTAATATTAGAACGAATTGACAGAAAAAAATATTATATATATATATGTTTATTTTGAGGTATTACACTATTATATATTCGAAATTTTGTATCAAAGGTTTTACTATCGGACCAACTTTATATTTTAAATAATATATTTCATTCACTGTTATGCTACATTGCTACATGCATATACGGTCCAAGGGTTTTGGAAAGTCAGCGAAAGGGTGCTGACGTGACGTTCAAGTGCACAAACACGTGCTTGACCACGTCTTTGCTGATGACTTGAATACGTCAGTATCCAGGTGGCATCTCGATTATCTTTTCATCTGCTGTATTCTGACTCGATGGTCGAGTCATGAACAAACCGACTGAGACTGAGTTTGAGTCACGGGAGGATCCGTTGAACATTGCAGCAAAATGACATATATCATTCAAGTCAAATGCTTTTGATCTTATTTCTAATTAAATTCTTGGACTTGTTATAATTACGTACGCAATCCAATGCAAGGGTTTCAATTGCATAGCCTTACCATTCCTGATAGTTTTTGGTGCAATCTGGTTTTGTACTTTTGTTTGATCAGTTCCTGCATACACACGCCATCGATGTTGAGTCTTGAACAAATTCACATCCAAAACATAACCACCATAAGATTGAATATATAACAAAATCTTCCAACTATAATCCTTTTTCGTTTAGATTATTTGATAAACGTGAAGAGTGGACTACAATGTCAAAACTCAGAATCCTTAACCAATAGAATTTTTTTTTTCTAGAAAGGCCTGTGATAACCTCCTATATGAAACAAAGAATGAATAAATGCAGATTCACTGACAAAAGGTATATGAATGAACGAGCCGGATATAGCAGCCCTAACGCACTGCAACAACACGGTGATGTATGCGAATCCCATTGCTGCCCAGAATTGCATTCCAAACTTTCCATTGTAATGAATAAACGGCATAAAATTGAATGTATACCAGCAAATCTGCAGGCCTGTCTCCATTAACATACCCATCATCAGATGGAACCTAAAGAACAGAGGCCAGTCCTTATTCTTCACCACCCAACAATATGCTAGGTAGCAATACATCAAAGTGAACCAGCTTGGCAGTCGTGTAATGGCTCCTGGGACATAAAAAATCAAATTCTCGAACAACTCATAGTGCTGTGAGAAGGGCTGCAAATAATATCCTACATCAGATATCTGTAAAGCGATCAAATAGGGTATGCAGGCTAAAGTCCTCCACCACCATTCTGGCTTCTCTTGGACTGCAGGTATGCGGAAACTATATGTCTCCTTAGATGCTGCTCTCAAAGGCACCAGGGATCTTTGCTGTCTAGGATTACTTGTTTGTGGAAGCAAATATTGGTTCCCAGATAAAAACGGGCTAGATGTTGAAGAAACGTGAGAAAGTGGAGTTCCTGCCAATTAACATATAATAAAAACAACAATTGAGAATTCATTCATCTAGTTATTTTAGATGTTTTTAGAATTTTCTGTCTCAAAACATAATTTGTCAAAATCTAGTTAAGTGTTGTTTTACTTATTTCAAAGTGAGATGGCAGAAAGTTGTGAAACTTCTACTCAATTTTAATTAAAGAATGTCTAAATGACAACATTCTTACAATAAAACCTCAAATTGTTCAGTAAGTCACAAGTGCTCAAAATAAATATCTAAAATACAATAAAAATCTAAACCACTTGACACCTTTAAGGTGTATTTTCTTTAAATTCTCTAGCTTTAAAATATCAGACATAACATGGTTAGTGTTCTATGTACAATATCTTTAACAAACCAACATAGTTTCAACTCATATATGCCGGTATCACCTATATTCTCTAACAAAATAGTAGAAAAGAAACACTTTGATATAGCTTGTTGAAGTGTGCATTCTAGTAGATATATTTAGATACAGTATAAATACGAACATATACTATGAACCGGTGCCAATTGATTGGATAGTAAAAGGATAAGAAATGCAGAGCAAAAAAATTCAAATTGCAAAGCACTTCACAGGTTAGTGACATCATTATAAAGCTACTCATTATCAATGAAGTATTTGATTTCTCAGTCATAAGAAAACAGATTAGCAGAGCTTGATTTTTAGATGTAATTTCTATGTACCCTGTACCCAGAAATCAATGGCTATGTGAACAATTCATAACTTCATTATGTAGAAAATAAAGAGAAACGAGTGATGAGAAATTAATATACCTGCAGAAACCTGTGAACTCGTACTAATTGACAAACTAGGATATGACACATCTGAATTGCAAGCGACAACTGAGGGTCTATATGCCCTTAAGGTTTGTGCACATCTTTCTTGAATCTCATTCTTATACCTACATTAAAACCACAGGTTGCAAGTTGAACAAATAGATCTGAACATGAGCAATTGAAAAACAATGATAAAGGCAAAGAAAGCATCCTGTTTTTCCTTGATCTTGCTCACAAAATGTGCTTTGATAATATTGACAATGTTAGCAGAATGAACACATAAAAGCATGCTAAGTGTTTGCTTACTTAAAATCTTGAATAAAAACCAAGCAAATCAACACAAAAATTGTCAACTTCCAAGCAAGGAAATAAAGTCCCTATTTGAACCCGAATCCAAAATCATGTTCAAACGCAATTGTTCATTAAAATACACCTTCAACATCTTTTAGTCAAATTCACCATAATTTGATATTTATACTTTGCTACATACATCATCTAAGGGTCTCCCTCAGCCCGAAAGGCACTTAGACCACATCTCTAAGATCAAGTCTTCAAATTTTGCCATTAACAATTTTTTTTTTTAATGTTCTCTCAAGTTTAATGTAGTTTATTTCTTTTACCCCTCTATCAGAAGCAATTCTAAACTTGATTATAAAAATTCAGGTTCCTATATAACTGCACTAATTTGATTATTACAGAATTTTTGGCTCTGAACACAAAAATTGAAACAGGACATTAATTACCAAAAAATGTCATAAACAAAACAAATTTACACCTCTTCCATTTGCAAAAAATACAAATAACTAAATGACAAAATCAACAAAGACATTGAAGGTAGAAAGAAAAAAAAAACTAAACCGAGAAAAAATCCGACCTTTAATGTATTGCAGGAAATATAGTTGTGCCTTTAATTAGCATCATGAGTCTTTATTTAATTTAATTATTACCGGATAATTTAAGTTAATTGTTGTTTCTTTTTATTTCGATGGAGAAAATAACAAATTAAAAAAATAAAAAACAAAAAGATCAAAATGCTACTTATCCACCACAATAACACGAAAACAGAGAAAACTAAGGACAACATCAAAACAGAGACACTTTACTCAAAATAATAGAGCCCTAGGTGTTTTCTATAAACATAAACCAAACCACCTAAATGATTTTTAAAGCAAGAAACTAAAACAAATGAAATGCCATAATATTTATCCAAAATCAAACAGAGCTAGAACGTTCCTGTCCAATTACACGAAAAGTTCAAATAAACAATATTTTTTTTTTAGATTCTTCATGAGTTCGTAAGAGGTTTAGAGCATACCGGCTAGCGGCGTAGGCGGCAATGGCAACGGGAGCGAGGAAAGGAGACGACTTGACGAGGTTGCGGCTGGTCTGGGCTGCAACAGCAGTAGTCATGTTTTTGTTTTGGTCTGCTCTGCTCTGCTCCCCTAAAACAACTAGTCTAGTCAACCACACTATACCAAAATAAGATAGTTCGTTTTATTAGACTATATCTGCAAAATTTTCTGAATATATTTTATGTTTTCCAAAAATGAAAAGAATTGCTAAAGCAACATAGTGTTAACTTGTTATAAGCTAATAGTGATAGGTAAGGAAGCTGAAGCTAACCACAAGAAAGTGAATGAAGTTTGATAGTTGCTAGTTTGCAAAGCCTTATTAGTCATAAAAGGAGTTTCAGAGACTCATGCAGTCATGCTTATATAATTTCTGAGGACTCAAAGGGTCAAAATTCTCAAGCTAATAATCAACAACAGACAATTACGTTAGCAGCGAAAGTATGAATCTGTATCTCATAATTGTCATATACATGGTAGGCAACAAAGTAGTAGAAGCAACATTTAATTAATATTTCTATAAAGTATAAATCGACCACAAGCACTTAGCAGTTATTTAGATAATCTAATTCCATAATTGAGGTGCTTCCTAAGTAAAAAAAAAAATAGAAGGATTCAAAGAATTGCTGTTCCTCTCAGTCCCTTTTGTGTTTTCTTCCCAATTTCAAAAGAAACAAGACTGAAATTGTAATCCCTAAATATTAGATTCTGTAAACATTGAAATCAATTCATGTAATCTTGAAAACCCATCAAGGAATCAACACAAAAATCACAACAAAGATGAAACCATAACTACGCACGAAAAGAGAGACTGAGATGAGTAATACCTGTTGAAGATTCAGAGAGATTCGAAAATAGCTCGTCTAAGAGATAAGACTAACCGAGAAGCTTCGCCGGTGATGTGTCGATGGTGACAATCGGCGGCGAAGGAAGGCGTGATCTATGACGGCGGCGAGAGGCCGGAGACGGTGAAAGGGCGGATTGCTTTGCATGCAAGAAAGCGTCCCTGTTTTTATAGTAAAGCGGGGTTTTTGCTGATTATTTTGAGGTTCGGAAGTGAAATTACTAAAATGCACTTTTCTGGATTCTTCTTTTTCTTCACATACTTATGGGCTTGTTTGGGCCTTGTTAGGGCCCAATTATTGAGAATAGATCCAATTCTTTTGTGGACCCAATAGAACGGTTTCTAAAACCTTAGGCTTTAGTTATTGGGTTTGAATTTAGTTTGCTTGTAAAAGAAGTTCATTTTGTTTTTAGTTGATCTATATTTTTTTAAAATTCTTTTATTTATGGATCCTTGAATTAAAATCTATTGACCTTTAACAACTCCAAAAGGCAAAAACTATGCAAATATTTTATAGTACCGTGACCCTTATTGTAGTAGTTAAAATAACGAGAAGAAAAAAAGACCATTAACAACTGCAAAAACTATGCAAATATTTTATAGTACCGTGACCCTTATTGTAGTAGTTAAAATAACGAGAAGAAAAAAAATCCGGCGCCAAGATAATTGACATGGTAACTAGGGATGGCAAAATTCTCCACGGGGACGGGACCCCGCAGGAACTTGCATTTTTGGGGTGGGAATGGGTTTCAATTTGGTATGGATGGGGCGGGGATGGGGATGTATAGTCTAATCCGCAATGGGTATGGGGGCGGGGATGAGTTTTATACTCCCCGTCCCGCCCCGCTTAAAATAATACTTAGCTAAACTACGTATTTTAAAAAATATATATATCTAAAAAAGGAAATATGTAAATACATTAACCCTAATTTTACATTTCTTCATCGTTATTTAATATAAAGTGACAAAACAAAATATTATTAAAAAAACCCTAGCTGCTAACTGTAACTCTAAGTTTCTAATCCTCAAACAACTCGAAACGTCATCCCTAAAGGTAGTTGATCATACGAAGAGAGAACTAGAAAAATAAATGCAACTATTAGATTATTAGCGTTATGAATTTCAAACATTTTGACATCATACTTTATGTTTATGTTTGAAATTATTGAATTTCATGAGATGTTTTTCAATAGTTTCTTAGAATTATTTATTACTTTATATTTTTTATCATATTCAATGGTTATATATTTGTTATTTTAATATAAAAAATTTATAAATGGGGTTAATAGGTGGGGATGGGGAAAACACTTCTCGTTGTACCCCGCCCCGCCCCGCCCCGAACCCGCCCCATTGCCATCCCTAATGGTAACGATGAGATGAGGTTGACCTAATAATACAAGGTTATGATTGGACTTATATTCTTCTCTATTGAACCTCGAATTAATTGAATATTTCAAATATAAATAAATAAATAATTGAAATACGTATAAATAATATGGGTCTTTAATTAACTAATTAATTAACAATAATTAACCAATTATATCAAAGTGTAAAGTATACAGTATAAGGTTGGTCAAGTGGTATACCTATCATACATACGCCATAGAAAATCGTGGGTTAGAGTCCTCCACTCTCTAAAAAAACACGAATTTATGTAATATTTCAAATATATATATATATATATATATATAGTAGAACCCCTATAAATTAATCTCTTATAAATTAATATTCTCTCTAAATTAATAAAAAATTATGGTCCCGACTCGGACCATTGTAAAAAATTAATAAACCCCTCCATCATAATAATTAATAATTTCTTTTTGAAATTTAATGTAAAATTTTGGTCTCAGCTGTCGCAAAAATTAATAATTTCATAAAAATACAAAATATATTATACATGTTTTTCAAGAAATAAAAAAGTACTTCAAGACACTAGTTTGCATTAGGTCACCATGTTTAATTTTTTTGACTTCATCATTCATCTTTTGAATTGTACTTAAGAAGTTATTGTAATCACCTTCTTGTTGTAGTAAAAAGGTTTCAATTAAATTTTTCATTTCAACAGCTTTACTTATATAGATTTTAGGTATCTTATGACTATCGTCGTCGTTATCATCTATCTCAAACATTACCATCATTATTCTACATTGTGATATCATTGATGATATCCTTTTCAGTTGAAGTGTAACACACTTCTTCAAATTTGGTAGTAGATAGTGCATTGTGGTGTTCATGAGTAGGATGTGATTAGATAGCTCTGTAAGTGGTACATGGGCAGTGCAATCAATTGTCATGGAGAAGCAAAACCTTTCGATTTGTCATGGGCAGTGCAATTGTGATTGAGAATCCTGAAAAAAAGGAATTTTCTCTGAAAAAGAAAATTGACTAAACAAAGAATCTCAAAAAGAAACCTTTCCTAAATAAGAAAAACTGATTTTCACAAGTTTTTTAAGGCAAAATAACACTTTACAAGGTAAAACCCTTCAAATTAATAACTCCTCTAAATTAATACTCAATAGTGGATCCCCGAAAATATAAATTTAGAGGGGCTCTACTATATATATATATATATATATGTATGTATATGTATATTAAAGTGTAAAATACAATAATGAATATTTAAATGAGGTTGATTTAATGATATGCCACTCAAACATTTATCATCATAGTTGTAGATTTGAGTTATGTCCCCATTCTATAGATACAATATTTGTAATATTTAAAAAAATGAATAACTAAATATAATATATATAGTGAAAAAATGGCATCATTATTTAATGAGAAAATTACCTTAGTGGCTACTCAATTTATTATGTGCTATTAAAATGACCATCAGATGGTAAATTCGGTTCAAAATAACAATTTTAGGTGAATATGTGATGGAATAATCATTCTGTTACTGTTTAATTTTTGACAAAAACCGTTTAGTGTAAGAGTATTTTGATAAAAGATCAAATGTCAGTTTGGAAAAAAAAAACATAAAGAAGTTGTGAAGTTTAAACAAAAAAAAAAACTATTATATATGCCATGGCCACCTTTCCCTCAAAAGTGTTTTAATAATTATATACAAAAACTTTATAAAATCATAGAATTGTCTTTACTTTCAAACATTTTTCATGAATTGCCCCCGCCCCCCAAAATTTTTAATTTTTGTATTCCTGGCTTCGCTACTGAACGGATGGAATCCGAATTCCAAGCTCAACGGGTAGCAATTATTTTCTAGCCATTTTCAAACAAGTTGGATTCCATTAAATCCAAAATTTTAAACACATTAATGGAAGCAAACAAGGAAATAAGACTTTGGTCATCTACTATACCACAAACACCGGCCATTAGACCTTTTCTCCAAAGAGTACATGCATGATTTTTACTCCATTTTGCATAATATTTTGCAGTTTGAGGCTGTAGGAGATCGGTGGATGTATGCTACTGCAGTACACGGATTTTATTTACAGTGTTGGTGACATTATTTGAAGAAAGTTTCAATGGAGTTACTTTGGGTAATTGACTCTCAAGTCAGCGGTTCGAATCATAACTAAGTAGACAGATAGATACCGTAAAAAAACGACTTTAATAATTGAAAATACAACAAATCTATCTTGTATCTAAACATTGAAGGTTTAAATGTAAAAATGCAAAATAAATAAATAAAATGTAAAATTTACTCAAAATCCTCTATTTGTAGTATTTTAGTCAACATTTTTCTGTCCACAACTCCACCATCTTCATACTTTTTGAGTACGGGTACTCGATAGTTACTAGCTACGGAGCCGTAAAAAAACAAAAAACTTTATCTGTTTATTGCATTTGTTTTTTAAAAAAATTACCTCTAAATTTATCATATCTTGACTTTGGCTCCCTAAATATTATATTTTAGTATAATAACCCTTTCAAACAAAGATTTCTGGTCGTAAGATTGTTATACAATTTTCTTTCTCAAAAGTAGAGAAGCAAATATCGGTTTTTATGAAAATATGGAGAGTCCAAATATTTGGAAATTTTAACGGAAATATCATCTACATCCTCAAAATATCAGAAATTTTCACTAATATATTTTATATGACTCCCTCAAAATATGGAAAATATTGGATATATATCAAAAATATTATCAATATTTACTTCTTTACTCAAAAACAACTATAAATTGAACTACTGTAAAATTAACATCGTCAAATATGTAAAAATTCTTAGATACAAACACTTATGTCCAAGATTCACTACAAGAAAATTGGACTAAAAAGACGAAATTTTTTAGGTCGCTAAAAACTGTAAACCTGAATAAACCTTTAGGGACGAAAAATATTTGTCACAATAGAACATCTATTGGGACGAAAAAAAGAATCTGTCCTTAAAAAGTGTAAAAGTGACAAGACTTTTAGGGATGAAAAAAATTCGTCCTAATAGATGTGTATTAGGACGAAATAAATTATTCGTTCCATTAGGATGTCAATTGTGACGGAATAAATTAATAGTCCCTAAAAAGTTTAAGATTTTTTTTATAGAAAAGAAAAGAAAAAAAGTTTGAGATTTGAGGGCATATTAGGAATTTTTTTTTATAAATTTAATAATAAGAATCTAAAACGCAAAACCACTTTTAATTACATTTCTCATTTCCTTTTATAATAGGAATTAAAATCTTAAATTTTTCCATTAAATTGAAAATTGTATAAAAAATCTATCTATTCCGAATACGATTAACGATATACCATTTAATATGACAATATATGAATTTAATAAAATATTTTAATTAAATGCTACAATAAACATCTTTTAATATCAATTTATTTATCATATAAAATAAAATTTAAATTATTAGAATGAATCTATAAATAAAATTTTGATTGAAAAATAATCAATAAAAATTTAATAATATATACAGTTCATATATAAAAATTATACTTTTATTAACAAATTCAAAGCAGCATCAAACTATCAAAGTGGAGTGGATAAGACTTTGCATTCTCACCGGCTGTGACAGATTGGCGTGTGATGAGATGGAGCTGTGATGGGTGGGTACTGGGTACTGAGTAGGTGACTAGGTGGGAATTGCCGAATTGAGGTGGGAATTCGAGTGTTCGAGGCCACAAACAATTTTTATTTTTATTTTATTTTCTTACATAAAGTATGTCTGAGGGTTTACACATGAAAAACATACATCAAAATATGCCATCAAAACTGTGGAATTGTTTATTTTTTATTTTAATTCGGATTCAATTCCCTAGAAAAACTTATGCAAGATAAAATTTGTCCAATTACTTGGAACCTTTTTTTCGAAATGGGATGCTGGAGGCTATCGTTGCTTCTCCGTATTCGTCCGATAGAAGGTGGGAAAAAAATTATTTTTGCCCATCAAGAATCCATTGGATGAAAACTCGGAATGTGGCTCACGGTTGTAATTTGAATGATGTTAAAGATGAGTTGGTGGACCTTATTGCTAGAAGGAAATATGATGACAAAGTTTAGTCAGGATTGGGTATTTTTTGTTGGAGTTTTGGGTTCTACCATGTTGTTTGATGCATGCTGTCTGGTGTGTTGGTGTTTGTTGTGGCAGGGTGGTTTCTAAGGGAGCTTCTTGGTGTCTTTCGTGTTTTGGAGTGTAGAAGAGGAAATTAAGGTACTTGGAGTCTAGAAGTCTCTGTTTTGCTTCTTGTTGTTGTTCATTATGTTGTCCTTTTCTAGTTTTCTTTGCATTTGGTTTTCTAGGTGCTGCTTTGTCAGCTTGTTGCCTCTTCTTTTGTTCTGTTGCCTTCGTGGCATTTTATCATGATTATAATTGCTGTTAAAAAAAGTAAAATTTAGATTAGAAAAATAACAAAGAATGGAGTTTAATAAAAAAAAAAGTAGAAACATAAAGAGAGACAATTAATTAAAGTATCTAAATGGTGGTGTGAGTGAGCCATTGCTCATATCAATAGAGTTAGAGATTCTGTAATGTATTTGACTATCAATCAATAGTGATTCTTAGTTTAAAAGAAATATTTTCAAAAAAATCAATGGTAGAAAACAAGAAAAATGTTTTAGATGTGACATTTATTTAAAATCCTCCACGCGTCAAATTGTTAGAAATTCAGTAACATACACAATGATGTAGGACAATTTCTTTAATTTGGGTCTTTTCTTGTTTAGCAAGTTTATTTATTTTAGTTTGATTAGGAATTAAATTTATGTTTTGGAAATAAATCAAACTTACCTTTTGGGTAAGATTTGATCTTTGTTTTCCGGTCAAGTTAGGAGTCATGAATCGTAAAAGATTCTGATTAGTTTTGATATTTTCTTGTTTTAGTCTTTTTTTAGGAATATCGTATTCAAGTCGTATTAGGATTAGTTTATTATAAATAGTATTATTAATTCCAATTATTGTAACTTTTAAACTTTTGATTGATTTTAATAAAATCGTTCCTTTGGAACATTTATCTGTCGTGGATTCGACATGCTCTTTGAGGATTCGAGAGCACCATTTTCTAACGAAGATTAGGGAATGATGGCCCCTGCATGGCGGTCCATGCTTGGGTAACTACCGGTCGCTACGTTAAGGTTCGTCTGAGTGTGCCTCAGGGTTCGACGAAGTGATCATTCTTATTTTCGCCATACACACACAATGACATCGATGCACCGATCGGCAGTAATTACTAGTTTTTAGAAAATATAGTAGAACATTGGAGAATAACATTTTTGATGTGATATTTATTTAAAATCCTTCACACGTTAAATTGTTAGAGATTCAATAACGTATAATGGTATATAATGATGTCGATGTACCAATATGGTTAGTTATTACTTTTTAGAAAAAAAAATAGTAGAACATTCGAGAATAATATTTTGGATGTGATATTTATTTAAAATAAATACTTAGATACACTAATCAATGGTGATGGTTAGTTTTTAGAAAGAAAAAAAATAGTCGAAGATTTATGAATAACATTTTGGATGTCATATTTAATTAAAATCCTTCAGGCATCAAATGATTAGTGGCCCCATGCACGAATTTTTTTCTCATACTCAGTATTTTATTACATTTAAAAATTGGATATATATTTATATATATATAAATATATATATATATATAGTGTTTTCTCCTCACGTACTGTTATAACTTATATCAGTGCGCTGTATGTAGATCATTGATTATAAAGAAGTTTTGACAAATACATACACTTTGAGTCAAAATATGTAAATCTAATGGTCCACATTCAACACACTGATGAAATTATATTAGCGCGTACTGACTTAAAATTTTATATATATATATATATATAAAAATAAAAGAGAAGCGTAGCATTGGAGATGTATTACATGTTTACCAAATCTATTAAAGGCAATCATCAACTAGTATTTCCTAAACCTAATCCATTTTTTTCTTCTATTTATATGCCTTATCTAATTCACAGATTCACACATAGCAACTTAATCTAGATTTTCTTCACATTACATGTAATTTTTTATTTTTTCTGTTTATTATTATTATTTTTACAAGATCTACATCAACTTCTCAAAACCCTAGTTTCAGGGTTGAATTTTGTAACTGTGGTCGTAACCTTGTCTTTTTTTATTTTGTTTTGACAGGAAATGAAGAGAAAGATTTCGGAAATATCAACTGATTGTATACCAGAAGAGATCGACTGGATTTCAGGCTTGCCGGACCACATCATACACATTATCTTGTCGAGTCTTTCGACCAAAGATGCTACTAGAACCACTGTCTTGTCCAAAATATTCAAATCTGCGTGGGATTCGCTTCCCGTGCTCGATTTCGATTCAACATACAGCAGAAATTGGAGTACTGTTTCAGGAAAACGTCAGTTCTTGGAGTACATGCAAGGTTGTATACAACGTCGTGCTAACAATTTAGGTTTACTTAAATTCAGGCTCCAAGTTGATCCAATTTTGTTGGACCCCGTCAATTGTGCCGCTGATGAAGCTATTGCTTATGCAATTCTAAACAAGGTGAGAGAGCTGGATCTAAGCTTTAATAACTCTTTAAATCTTTGTTATAGTTTGCAGCCGGCGGTGTTTTCCGCAGTGTTTTCAGCAAAAACAGTCAAGGTTTTGAAGCTCAATGGGTTGGACTTGAAGAGTCTAGATCACGTAAATTTCCCATCAATAGAAGAACTGAATCTCCGATGTTGTGATATGGGAAATAAGCTAAAGATTTCGACTGACCGACTCAAAATCGTGGAGTTTCTTTACTGTGTTGGGATGTCTCACATTGATGTCTGCAGCTCCAACCTGACAACATTCTCTTATCAACTGATCCAGTTGTCCAACAAATGCAAAATCAATCTCAAAGCTTGTAAGTCTCTCAAGAACTTGATTTTGAAGAGAGTTGGCCTCACAAGTGAGTGTTTGAAAGCTAATTTGTCTATGTCAGTTCTGCTTGAAAATCTGAAACTGGATGGTTGTGACAAATTTGAAGATATATGTATTACTAGCTCTAGTCTCAAGACATTAGAGATTCGTGACTTTGCTAGACTGAAGAAGATTGTGGTTGTTGCGGTTAATCTTGAGTCATTTGTGTTTGGAACATATATTATGAACTCTGAATGTGATATCAAGGTCGTAGATTGTAAGTTTCTCAAAGTCCTAGACATTTCTAATGCTCCTATAACAGATGGATGGGTTGAGAAGACGGTGTCTAAATTACGTTTTCTTGAGCATTTAAAACTGTCCTTTTGCTTTCTGTTGACGAAGATTATGGTTTATCATGATGCACTTAAGGGTTTGGTGTTGATTGATTGCATAAATTTGAGGGAGGTGGAATTCCATTCTCGAAATTTAACGTCATTCAGGTACATTGGTGAAGGGATTCATTCAAAATTTTGTATTGATTCTCCTGCATTAGAAGCCGATCTTATTCTCAAAGGAGCTTTTCTAGTCACCCCATCCAGAGAACTGAGAGATTTGCTTGGATTCTTTGATCATTGCAAAACATTAGCAATTGCCTGCAGGTCAATGCAGGTACATATATATCTTCTTCACATGTTTATTTAGAAGACTTCATTTATTTACCTTTTTGAATCACATTATCGTATTCAGATATAATTTGTAAATTTATTTACATATATTTTGCACTCACTTCGATATTGTTTTAAATTTATGAATAATATTGAGAACTTTACTCCATCTTTTGAATAATGAATTTTGTGTGGTTTCCAATTGTTGCAACTTCATTAATTAATTATCGTAGTAATTTGTATATATGCAGTGTTTGATTTTTCCTAAAGATCTGAGGGAGCGTTTAATTCCTCCACTCTATGACATCAAGCATCTTAGGATAGTATCAACTATATGTTCAACAGTATCGAACAATCTTATAGAGCTTGTGGACGCATTACTTTGGCTCTCTCCTCTCTTAGAGACCATAACTTTTATTTCTCCTTTCAGACAAAATAAATCCTTGAAGGTACAGTTAATTAAAATTTTAATTTTCTGAATTGTGATCACCAAACGCTAATTATGATTCTTGATCAGGTTTAAATTGATCATTAGTAATCTACTAATCTAACATATATAGTTTTTTTTTTTTTGGCAGCTCGAATATGTGAATACCGAGGCTTTCGAAGAGGAGGGTATGCTTGGAGTGGAGGATCAATTCTGCTGCCATAAGCTGCTGATAAAATGTTGGCGTCATTTCTTGAAGAAAATTTCAATGGAGAATTTCAAGGCTAGTGACCAGATGAAACTTAAGAAGTATTTTAGACAACAAGCAATCAGGTTGGAATCCATTACTCCTCCATGATCTACAGGAGATGAGTAATCAGTTTTTGTTCAATAGCCAGCTTTGCCTTTTAATTTGTATCTGGATATATACCAATCGAATATAGGTTACAGTAACTCTCTTAGATTTTGGACCTACAATAAGTACTGTTTTTGTTGTAATATTATGGATATGATCTATCTATCCTTGAGTTTGTGTGTTGTATTGAATTATATATGGATTATGTATCTAGGCAATCTAACTATCTTGTCTTTGTGTACGTGTTGTAATTATTTATTTATTATTATTATTATTATTTGAAATCTGACACCAATTGGATTAAAGTATACATATGGCGGGATCTGATGGGATCACCTATTACAAGCAGGACTTGAAATGTAACTCTCACTTTAGAGAGGAGTTTGATCTCCACATTATAATTTAATGGGTAAAAATGAGACTCAAACCTCAAATGAATAAGAAAGCAAACAACCACACACCCACCTTAAAAGTAAATGTGCTTTTAGAATGAAAGTTGGTTGCAAATTATTTCAAGTATGAAATATATTTTGAGTGAACCAAAATTCTGGTGCCAAATATTTTTTTTCTTAAAAAATGTCTCAAATATTTCCACAGAAGGTAGAGAGAATTTCTGTATTTCACACACTTGTGTCCTTATTAATTATTATCACGTTAAGTCAACTATTCAAGCCATGCACATATTATCTAACAAAACACATATCAGAGTGAGTGAGTGACCACAAACAAGGATCAAAACATGAGCTATTCGTCAAACTACCTGCGCTTACTATCTTTCACGAAACAGCTGTCCTCTTACGTCAACCAAGGCTTGCATGATCGAGCCCTTGCTCTCTTCCAACGCATGCAAACCTCCCTCGCTCTCCCTCTCGACCCTTTTGTTTTCCCTCTCGTTCTCAAATCCTGCGTCGCCGTTCACCGCCCGCAGCTCGCCACCTCCATCCACGCCCACTCCACCAAATCTTATCTCCTGACCAACCCATTTGTCGCCTGCGCTCTAGTCGACGTGTACGGGAAATGCGTGTCGATTTCTATGGCGCGAAAACTGTTCGATGAAATTCCCCTGAGAAATATTGTTTTGTGGAATGTAATGATGTCGCTCTATACGCATAGTGGTCTCGTAATGGATGCTTTGAAATTGTTCGAAGCGATGGATGTTGGGCCTGATGAGTCCAGTTTTAATTCTTTGATAGTGGGTTTGTCGGAGTTGGAAGATGGATCGTTCAAAGCAATTGCATTATATAGGAGAATGCAAGAATTGGGGTTGAAACCGGATCTTATTACACTCCTTGCTTTATTACGTGCTTGTTTAGGCTTAGCAACTTTGAATTTGATAAGGGAAATTCATGGTTACGCTATTAGAAATCAAATTGAATCGCATTCCCATTTGAGGAGTGGACTAGTGGAGGCCTACGGGCGATGCGGGTGTCTTGTTAATGCACAGAATGCGTTTCATAATATGGAGGAAAGAGACGTGGTTGCGTGGAGCAGTTTGATATCAGCATACGCGCTTCACGGAGAGGCTAGAACCGCGCTTGAAATCTTTCAAGAAATGGAATTCGCGAAGGTATGGCCCGATGGCATTACCTTCCTTGGAGTGTTGAAAGCTTGTAGCCATGCAGGATTGGCTGATGAAGCATTGCATTGCTTTTCAAGAATGACTAAAGATTTCGACGTGCAAGCAAGTAGTGAACATTATTCGTGTTTGGTGGATGTTTTGAGCAGAGCAGGGAGATTACAAGAGGCCTATGAGATCATAAGAAAGATGCCAGTGAAGGTGACGGCGAGAGCTTGGGGAGCCCTGCTCGGGGCATGCCAAACTTACGGAGAGGTAGAGCTTGCGGAAATCGCAGGTAGAGCTTTATCCGAGATAGAGCCGGATAATCCAGCCAGTTACGGTATATTGGCTAGAATTTATGCTAATGTAGGTAGACATGAAGATGCACAGAGAATGAGAATCGAAATGAGGAAAAAAGGAGCAAAGGCAGGGGCCGGCAGTAGCTGGATTGTATATCAAGACTGATAATCAAAGGATTTTTGCTTAATTATCCTGTAATTTCATGCTTCTGTTTTGAAATTTTCACTTGACAAGATCGTGTGTCTCTCATTAATGTAGAAATGACGTTGATTAATTTTAGTATACTATGAAAGTACACACTTAGATAGCTTATTCCATATGAGAAAATAGGTCTTTTTAATCATAAAATTAAGGGCTTTATTAAATTTACCCAACATTAGTATTGTTATTGTTTTTACCAAACTTTGCCTTAAAGAGACAAAATTGACCCTCATTGTGAAATTGTCCCTTCTCTCTCTTTTATCTCTCACGACTCTCTCTTCTATCTCTCTCCTTTTTCTCACACCATTAACAGAGCAATTTCTCTCTTCTCTCTCTTCTCTCTCATGCACAAATCAACTTCCCTCATATCTCCACCCACACCCATCGCCGTCGCCGCCTCCCTCCACATGGTGCGATTTCGGATTTGGTGGTGGTGCGATTTCGTCGATTTCATCTTTGGATTTTGGTGGTGGTTGACTGGTTCGATTTCGGGTTTGGTGGTGGTGGTTGACTGGTTCCATTGATGAAGATCTGAAGATCCATCAATGTTCTTTTTTAATTTTTTTTTTGTTTTTTCAATTTTTTAATTGGATTTCGTTTATGGGTTTGTGAAATGAGTTTTTGTTTTGTTTGGTTGATGAAAAGATGAAGGAAAGCGAAGGGAAATCCTTGTTTTTTTTATATAAAAAAAATTGGTTTATGGGTGTTGATGAATCTGGGAAAGATTGATGATCTCCTTTGTTTTTTTTTTGTTTTTTTTTCCAGATTTCTTTAACACATACCAGACCATCAATTAAACACACCACGTCAACCCAATTAAACACACCAGGGCAGACCAATTAAACGCACCAGGACACTAATTAAACGCACCAGGACACCAATTAAACACATCAGACCACCAATTAAACGCATCAGAACAACCCAATTAAACACACCAGGACAGACCAATTAAACACATCAGGGCATATCAATTAAACACACAATGTGTAAATTAATTAAGCACACCATGACAGACCAATTGAACACACCAGGACACCAATTAAACACATCAGGGCAGACCAATTAAACACATCAAGCCACCAATTAAACACACCAAGGCAGACCAATTAAACTCAATTAAACACACCAGGTGTAAATCAATTAAACACACCATGGAAAATCAATTAAACACACCAAGTCTAACACAATTAAACACACAAGGGTAAAAATAAAAAGAAGGGTAATTTTGTCCAAAAAGTGGATTTTTTGGTAGAAACAATAAAAATACTAATCTTGGGTAAAAATAATAAACCTCATAATTTTTTGGTTACTTATAAATTTTACCCTATTCCATATTCATATTTTGGTTATTATAAAGTAGTTATTTATTTTTATTCCAAACGGGATGCAATGAAACGAAATCGTTACTCTCACCGTTCAGTATAGTTTGATGGCAAATGGCGGTTACTTAACCTAATACTATATTATATTCGAGACGTCACATAGTATGGTATATATATAAAAAGGGCAGTGTTAACAACTACATAATTGATAATTACATAATTACTATAAAAAGAAAGTATTTATTACACAATTATATTTATTACATCAAATAAAAAATACAAAAAATACTTTCTTTGATAGTAATTATGTAATTCTTAACCTGTGCCTTAAAGGTCCGGATTAATACTACCCATATATATCTATATATATGTATATATAAACAACCATCATCATTAATCATATATCTTGAAACTATTTATTTCTGATTTTGAAACGCTACATTCTATTTTTCATCATCACTTTGGAAATGATGTTCAACTATTTGCAAATAGGAGAAAATCTTTCATGGTCCGTCTCACAGTGAAACAGGCCCGATGAAAGAGTAACACGTGTCACAACTATTAAAATTAAAATTTATTTTTCTTTCTCCAGTTATACAGTTATGTGTGGTAAAGTTTTTAGAATAAAAATGTACTCTTCTTTCCTCTCTTTTCAGACAGTATAAGTCTTCTCCTCTTTCTCAAGAAATTGCATTTCTTCTCCACCCTTCAATTTCTCATTCCTTACACACCTTTGAAGATTAAATAATTTTAATGGTGGTTTTTATATTTATTAATCATTATATAATTTTAATTACTATTATAGTTTAGATATCAACAAATAGTTTCCATCTTTTCACTTACTTAAAAAACCCTAAAGCAAAGGAAGACAAAAGAAAATAAAAATTGAAGACCCTTGTAGAAATTTTTTCCAGCAAAAGTGTCTACCTCACCTTGTCAAATCTCAACCCTTTCTTATCATCTTCAGTTTCTTTCTCCCTATTACGGTGCTACTGGGATTCAATCGGAAGTAAGAAGGATACTCTAGACTCACAAAATTGAGAAAATTACAGTCAATAATGGAAGCCTCTTTCCTTGAGAAAGAGGAGAAGACGTACTGTCTGAAGAGAGATGAAAGAAGAGAAAAACTTTTATTCTAACATTTTTGCCACACCTCACTGTATAACCAGAGAAAGAAAAAGTAAATTTTAATTTTAATAGTTATGACAGGTGACACTCTTTCATTGGGTTTGTCTCACCAACATCGACGGTGAGATGGACCTTGGAAGATTTTCTCGATAAATAGATACCGGTATTAATTTTAAAAGTTTCAATTAACACTATTATTTATTGAAATTTTACATGAACACATATACAGAATTCCCACATCCGACACGATTTGGACACATTTTTATTTATTTACTGAGAAGGATATGTTGACACATTTTTAACATAAAATTTGACAAGCTTTTGTAGCTTTTAGATAAATAATATACTAATTGTTGTAAATAATCAAAGAAATGAACTGAAAAATGAGAGATGAAAACATTGAGTGAGAGATGGGAGACGAGAGACACGTGAGTTAGAGAGAAAACTGATATATTGATATTGTTGGCCTTTTTCATACAGTGCACACATATATATAGAGGCAAAGAAAGACAAGTGAGGAGGCGGTGGATGATGAAGATATTTGTGTAATATACACAAGAGGAGGGAAGATATTTGTGTAATATTTTGTGTATTGTATACAAGTGGTAAAAACCATTATATTCATAACACCCCCCCTTGGATTTATACCACTTGTATTAATATTTTAAGAAAAACCCAATAGGACAAAATTTTAGAAAATGTATACAATGATCTATCTGGATCTTGTGGTGCTGGACGTTCTCAAAACTATCTCGTTAAAAACCTTGTCAGGAAAACTCAGTGGGATAAAACCTAATCGAAGGGAAAAAGAGTATAGTGTACATATGTCCAGATTTATTTGTTTTCTTCAAAACATTTCTCACATTTATACTTTACTAGGGAAAACTCAGTGGGATAAAAACCTGAGCAAAGATATTCATTAATCTGTCGGATCAAAGTATTATGATGATTTTCTGGATCAAAGTAATATATATACGATGATTAGCAAGATCAAAGTAATATTTACAAAGATCCTTTTGATCAAGTCAACATATATACGATGATCAACTGGATAAATGTAATATTTATGGATCAAATAATTTTGGGTGTGCTTATAGAATTGTCTCATTAAAACCTTATCAGGAAAACCCAATGTGATGAAAAACCTGATTGAAAGGAAAAAGAGTACAATGCACATATGCCCCAAATAATTAATATACTTTATTTGATATGCTCCCCCTGGTGGGACGCTCCCCCTGGTGGGACGCTCCCCCTGATGAGACGCTCCCCCTGATAAAAGTTCTTTTGAAGCAACCTTCTGGATTGCTAGAACTGATGTATATTGATGTTTATTTCATCAAATACAATAACATCTTAAATGATTGGTGGGAGTATGAGCAAATACTTGCTTTTGTGAAGTAATATCCATATGGAATCTTTTCAGAATCTTTTCAACATATTCTGTTTGATAGACAAGCATTCCATTTAATCTATGCTCGATCTTCAGGTCAAGACAATACATTCTTTCTCATTTCTTTATGAAGACACTTAAGTATATAATATGATTATTATATCCTTATCTTTATCAGATATTAACTGAGACGGTTATACCACATCCGTTCATACTGTTTTAATCCATATAAGGATTTTTGTATGTTCATCAAATACAGATTACGAGATCTCGATTTATATGCTTCTAGTATTTTGAATCCTTCAGGATTTATAAATATCTGCATTGAGTGAATCATATAGATGATTAATATGTCTAAGAGATGTATTTCAAGCCTTTTAAAGGCAGCCAAATTTATCAACAACTTAACTGTATTCATTAATTGTGAATACCAAGTTTCTGTAAGAAACCTCGCACTACGAGTCGTGTCTCATATCTCACGATCTCGTTTTTCTCATTACGTTTCGGTATAAAGACCCATTAGTATCCAACTAGTTTGACATCTCCAGGTGTCTGGAGTACTATTGGTCTAAATACTTTATGTCTGGCTTATGAAGTCAATTCTTCTTGAATTGCTTCTTCCATCTAGGCCAATCATGCCTTTTATCTACAATCATTGATATTATGAATATCATAATTATCATTTTATAATTTCAGTAGCGCTACTGTGTATAAAAATACATCATCAATGATTGTTTCCTTATGATTCCACATTTCTCTTATATGACTTATAGAAATTCTCTCAATTTCTATACTTTTATATCTCTATTGAGATTTCTTCCATTTCAATGGATGTAGTCATTTCATATACTCCGTATGATTTATAGAATTTCTCTCAATTTCTATATTCTTGTATCTCTGTTGAGATTTCTTCCATTTCAATGGATTTAGTCATTTCATAGACTTGTGTATCTTTTAGATATATCAGACTCTTATAGAGTTGATTTAGAGAAAATGGATTTATTTATAACTCGAGTTTTGTTTACTCTTGGGATCCCAATAACAATACCTTTTCAAAAGGTTTATAAGTTTATGATATGCATCAGATTATTTATTTGTTGTATTTTTCTCTGATCGTTCTTTAAGAACAATTACCCGGCCGGGGTTTATGAGATGACAACTGATAAAATCTTGTTACCTTTAATATACCAGGTAAAAGATTAATAATCATCCGATGATCAATTATCTTTCGTTTTTGAGAGATACGAAGATTGAAATGAGACACATATATATAGAGAACCGAACTGGTATCTCTATTTTGTATATAAGTAACTTTACATTTACTTTTCTCTTCTTGAGAAACTTTCCATTTGGAAATTAATCAATATAATAATCTGGAGATATTTGATAAGTGATTCCCTTGATCCATTTTGATTATGATTATATCTGGAAAACTGCTAACAAGTGTAAGCAATATGGAGATGTTTGATAATAAACAAACATATGATCATCTCGTAGATGCATCAATTAGAACCATATAATAATGAAATAGATCATTTAGTGGATGAATATATCCACATATATCTCCTTGAATTCTTTGTAAGAATGATGAGAATTCAAAACCAACTTTTAGAATAATATGGTTTTAGTGCTAGTTTCCCCTGTGAACATGCAGTACATAAGTACTCACTGGATAAAGAATCTTCTGGTTCTTTAATAGATATCCATGAGTATTTCCAATGATTATACTCATCATTGTAGATCCTGGGTGACCAATACGGTCATACCAAAACACAAACATTTTCGGATCTGGGAACCTTTAATTCATGATTCATAACTGCATAAACATCTACACTCTTTATAATAGTGTTTTATAATCCAGATGATAAAGCACGCAGCTTTTCTATAATGAGTTTATGATCTGAATCATGAGGAGTAATACATATATATTAAACATCATTACTCATAGTTTCAATATGATATTCATTCCTTCGTATGTCTTTGAAACTTGAATGAGATAAAGTATCATCGATACACAATTTAATATCATCTGGTAATAAGATTGCGGCTCTTTTAGAGCCTTTAATCAGATCCCCTGGATCTGACCTGGTATTAACCTTATATGTCTTTGAACAAAGAATATTTCTTTAAGTTCTGCTCGAATAATATCAAGTATCACTGATACATGATTTAATATTGTTTGATAACAATACCATGGCTCTTCCAGAGCTTTCAATCATAGCTCTTCCAAAGCTTTCTATCATAGCTCTTCCAGATCTTTCTATCAGATCCGTTGGACCTGATACAACATTAATATTTGCTCAGATCAAAGTCCAATTCATAAAATATATCTGACTCCGCAGAATTGTATGAGTCCTTGCAGTCTAGGCAAGACATATAATTCCCTTCTGGGAATTTTATGGACATTATATGTAATGCCATTTTTTATATCTCATCTGAAATGATAATAATATTTTCAATAGGTTTATTCTATAAACTTTGCCTCTTGTCATTTACAAACATCCACTCCTAGGTATGTTTTGATATCTCATGAATATAAATATATCCAAATTTACTCTCTTAATACTGCTCTTTCATGAGCAAGTATAAAATGGATAAAATATCCTTTACAATCTCATTACACATGATATTAGGATCTTAAATCCTATTAAGATAATCACAGCATCTTGCTGGATGTATATGAAATGGATAAAATATTATTTTCAATTTCATTATTCGTTAGGATCTTAAATCTCTTCTTTATGATACTCACAACATCCTACCGGATGTGTATGAAATGGATAAAATATTAATTCCATTTTCTTTATTCGTTAGGATCTTAAATCTCTTTTATAATATTCACAACATCCTACCGGATGTGTAGATCCCTTTTTTTTTCAAATGAATGATACGTTAGGATCTTAAATCTCTTTTATGATACTCACTACATCCTACTGGATGTGTAGATCATCTTTTTTTTCCTTCAACTGAATGATACGTTAGGATCTTAAATATCTTTTATGATACTCACAGCATCCTACTGGATGTGTAGCTCATTCTTTCAAATAAATGATATGTAAATATATCACTTGATATATATGAGAGAACTTCATATAACTTCATATTATGAACGTGTTTGAAACTCCAGGTTCCAAATAATGAAGTATGACATTTATTTATACAACACTGGATCCAGAACTCCATGTTTTCATCGGTTTTCAAAACTGTGCCGTATGGCATGTAATAACACTGGATCCAGATCTCCATGTTCTCATCGGTTTTCAAAACCGTACCAACTTAAATATTATAATTCCAAGAACTTTAAGTTCTGGTTAGTCGGCCTAGCCGATCTTATATATTGTGTATAAATAATATGAATATTTTAACAATTTATTTGGAGACACAGCATAAGCCAGTCCTGAGACACAGCATAAGCCAGTCCCATATATTGTATAAAAATAAATGATGAATATTTAAACAGTTTATTTGGAGACACAGCATAAGCCAGTCCCGAGACACAGCATAAGCCAGTCTCATATATTGCATAAAAATAACAGTTTCAGGGTCATAAGATCACCTTAGACACAACATAAACCAGTCCAGAGACACAACATAAGACAGTCTCATATATTACATAAAAATAAATGTCAGAGTCAGAGTTAGAGTCAGAGTTATAGTCATAGTCAGTATATATAATTATATATATATATATAGGTTCTGTTGACGGCATAGCCATCTTGTACGTTGGGATTTTAAATCATTTTTATGATATTCAGAGCATCCTTCTGGATGTGTATGAAATGAATAAAATATTATTTCTAATTCATTATACATTGGGATCTTAGATTATTTTTATGATGCTTACAACATCCGGCTGGATGTGTATATTTCTCTGAATATTTCTTTGAATATTGCATCAACCATGTATATAATACTTGATCCAGATCTTCATGTTCTGGATATTCCATCGTGCCCGAAAACAGAGTTAATAAAGCTTAAATAAGTCACAATAATACTTACAAGCGGAATTAGCTGAAACGGATGGCACGGTTGCGTCCGGAACAGTCGAAATAGCTGGAAACAAGTCCGAATCGGTAGAAAACGGGCGAAAATTGCACCGAAACGGATGAAAAACATTTCTGGCTGACGTGGCGCTAACGTGGCGCGACTGCTGACGTGGCAGGCATCACTGGCTGACGTGGCGCTGACGTGGCAGCCTGATGATGACGATGCGCTGACGCATGCTGACATGGCATGACATATGCGTTGACATGGCAGTGACGTGGCGCTACAGTGTCGTCTTCAACCTTGGAAAAATTGTAGAAAAATCTGGGAAAAATGAGGGTGTTGACCGGACTTTGACCGGACCTAGAGACTTCGTTAGAGCTCCGTTTGAGACGCGGTCAGCGGCGTTGGAATCGTATTTCTGAGACGAACATAATGGTATCCTCCGAATAGCGATCGGAGCACTTTGAATTTTCTGGGTATTTCGAAAATTCAAAACCAATGCTAAAAACAGTCCAAAACTTTCTCTGGAAGTCCTAGACTAGATTCGTGCTGATAACGTGTTGTAAATAATCAAAGAAATGAACTGAAAAATGAGAGATGAAAACATTGAGTGAGAGATGGGAGACGAGAGACACGTGAGTTAGAGAGAAAACTGATATATTGATATTGTTGGCCTTTTTCATACAGTGCACACATATATATAGAGGCAAAGAAAGACAAGTGAGGAGGCAGTGGATGATGAAGATATTTGTGTAATATACACAAGAGGAGGGAAGATATTTGTGTAATATTTTGTGTATTGTATACAAGTGGTAAAAACCACTATATTCACAACACTAATGACTTAGATTAATCCATATATTTTATTTATTTTCTAGATTTTCTACCGGTTCTTTCCTTTTCTAATAAGTTGGTTCTCACCTTGCTCTCATCTCTCCTATTTTCTCTCACTTTTCTTAATCCATTTTTTTCTCACCGCATTCCTTATACGTTTTCGTCTAATGTCGCCTACCCATCAATTAAAGAATATATCAAGCTAAATCAATTTAAATTTGTGACTTAAAATTTTGACTTCAACATCTCAACCACTCATGTACTCTTAATTCAACTGTTATAAATGCTTTCAATTCTCAACCATTAGATTAAAAGTACATGGCTGGTTGAGATGTTGAAGTCAAAATTTTAAGTCACAAATCTAAGTTGATTTAGCTTGACCCGTAAAGAATATATAATTGTATAACCACGAAAAAATAGTAAAGAGTAAAATTATTTATTTCTTTATATAATTATATATATATATATATATATATGAAAATTATTTATTTCATGCTAGCTCCTAGCTTGTGCTGTAAATCTAAGTGCGCGAAAGATAAATTTATTGGTGTTTAGTTAAGTTCGATTAAGGTTGCCTACTTTGAAGGTTTACATACATTTACATGATAAATCCAATTCTGAATAATAATAATTTTGAAATTTTGTATATACCCATACGAATATGATTAATAATCCGGTTATTTTCAAAATAATAATAACAATAATAAACATCAGAGGTTTGGGAAGGGTGGAAAAGAGAAGGTTTGTGAGGAATTTGGTGACAAAAAACAAACCCACAATCATATTCTTACAAGAAACTAAGTTACGTTCTTATGACAATAAAGTTTTTAGCTCTATTGGTGGCTTATGGTTGAATAGAGGAATGGGTGTAGAATCTGAAGGTTCAGCTGGTGGTCTTTTAATTTTGTGGAATGATGAGCATTTCATTGCCAAAGCTTGCATCAAGAATAGTCTGTGTATTGCAGTTGCCGGAGAATTAGTGAAGCACGCTATAGAGATAGCTTTTTGTAATGTTTATGCTCCGAATCTTGACAATGAGAGAGTGGAGTTGTGGGATTTTATTCTTCGGGCTCAAGAGTCGCTTCACATGCCGTGGTGTATTGGTGGAGATTTTAATACAGTGTTGAGCGCAGAGGAAATGAGGGGTGGCGTCTGTAATAAGGTGTCGATGACGAATTTTAATGCTTTCTTGTTACATGCAAAGGTGATAGACATCCCCATTCATGGCTGCACTTTTACGTGGTCTAATAATAGAGATTCGGCTTCGTGGGCTCGATTGGATAGATTTCTCATCTCACCTTGGATTCTCTCTTTGCTTCTTAAACTAACTCAGAAAGGATTTCCACAATCTGTCTCGGATCACAACGCCATCTCCATTGGTGATCCAAACGAAGACTGGGGTCCGTGCCCATTTCGGGTTTACGACAATTGGTTGGAGGATAGTGACTTGATGAATATGGTTCATGAAGGGTGGAAAAATCACACGGCTGCTGGATCATTTGGTTTTGTCCTTTTTTCTAAGCTTAAACTCACAAAAAAATATTATCAAAAGAAGAATTCGGTCAAGAGTGGGTGATCCTCCAACAACCAAGGTCTGTGAAGAAAGGTTAGAGGAGTTGGAAAAAAGAGCACTCCGAGATGGTTGGTCTGAAAGCATGAGAAAGGATCGTGTTGATGCTATCGGATTTATGGAAAGGAATCCATAAGGAAGAACAAATCTGGAAGCAAAAATCCAGGGTGAAGTGGCTCAAGGAGGGCGACAGGAATACTAAATTTTTCCATTGCATGGCCAATTGAAGAAGGAGGAACACTTACGTTAATGAAATTCTTGTTGATGGAGTTAGAGTCTCGGAGCCGAGCTTAGGAAAGGAAAAGGTTTGTGACTATTTCAAAGACCATTACAAGAACGCACATTGGATACGTCCTACTATAAAAGGCTTGAATCTTAAAAATCTGGCGGAGCAAGACATGGCTTTTCTCGAGAGGCCTTTTACGGAAGAAGAGGTGTGGGAGACGGTTTGCAATTGTGCCGGAAACAAGGCCCCGGGTCTGGACGGCTTGAACCTAAACTTTGTGAAAGCTAATTGGGCAGTGATAAAGGAGGACTTCATGCGATTTATCCATGGGTTTTATGAAGAGAGTTCGATTGTAAAGGATTTAAACAAAACCTTCATTGCTTTAATTCCTAAATGTGGCAAGCCGGTTTCTATGAAGGATTATAGGCCTATTAGCTTGGTTGGGTCTATGTATAAGGTGTTAGCTAAGGTATTGGCTAACCGTCTAAAGCAAGTTATGAACTCGAATTAGCGAATTCTAAATGGTTTTTGTGAAGAATCGTCAAATATTGGACAACAGAAGAAATCATCCACATGTGGAAAAAAGACAATGTAGGCGGTCTGCTTGTTAAATTAGATTTTGAGAAAGCTTACGACAGTGTGGACCACGACTTTTTGGACCCAATGATTAGTGAAATGGGTTTTGGTGAAAGGTGGAGACAATGGATGATGAGTTGTATCTCTACCCCGGAACTCTCGGTTTTAGTCAACGGTAGTCCCACTGCTCAATTTGGAGTGGAGAGAGGCCTTCGTCAAGAGATCATCTATCCTATTTTCTCTTTAACATAGTTACGGAAGGCTTGAGCAGTTTATTTCAAAAAGCCTCAGATTTGGGTCTTGTGAATGGTGCGGATCTTGGTGAGGAGATTCATATAACCCATCTCCAGTTTGCGAACGATACGATCATTTTCCTAAAACCTAATATGGATTATCTATGCAATGCTAGGAGGATTCTTAGATGTTTCGAAATGGCCGCCGGATTGAGAATAAATTTCCATTAGCAAATGTGGAATTACGGAGGATAGTTGGGCTAATGAGTTTAAATGCAAGAAAGTCGCCTTACCAATCACCTACATTGGCTTACCTTTGGCAGCGAAATCGAGTTCCAAGGCTTTTTGGAACCCCTTGCTTCATCTCATTGAGAAAAGATTAGGGCCGTGGAAAAGAAAATTTTTGAACAAGAGTGGTAGGCTCATTTTGATCAAGTCGGTATTGGCAAGTATTCCTTCGTATTTTATGTCTGTTTTCAAAGTTCCAGTTTGGGTGGCCAATGATATTGAGAAACTTCAAAGATCGTTCTTTTGGGGTGATGAAGTGGTGAAGAGGAAACTTCACGCAGTTGACTGGAATACTTTGTGTAAAAGTAAGAAACAATGGGGCTTAGGAATCGGTAAAATGATGGACAAAAACAAGAGTTTACTTGCAAAATGGACCTGAAGATTTGGTACCGACGTCAAAGCCCTTTGGAGAAGAGTTATTTGTGCTAGGTATGAGATTCTTGATACTGACATAATGTGGGACTGGAAAAGTAATAATTCGGCGTCCACTTTCGTAAAGGCGGTGGCTAGTCTCTTTACAGATGGTACTGCTACGAACAGAATTCTTAAGGAAGGATTGCAGGTTGTTATTGGCGATGGCAACAAAGCTGCGTTTTAGGACATAACTTGTGGAGATTCAATTAAGTTAAAAATGGCTTGTCCAAAAGTGTTTGCTCTAGCTGCCAGGAAACAAGGTGTGGTGCAAGACTTTGGGATTTGGCAGGATTATCGATGGGTGTGGAAGGTAGATATACGTCTCCCCTTTTTTGATTGGGAAAGACAGTAGTGGCAAGTTTTCACAAATATTCTCAATGGCATTACCCTAAGGAGAACGATTTTTGATTCCCTGGCTTGGTCTCATTGCCCAGATGGAAAATTCACTGTCAAATCTTTTAGATTTTGCTTGGAAAATCACAGCAATGACAACCCAGTTGCTCACAATTTTATATGGTAGGGTTGTTGTCCGCCAAAGGTAGAAATCTTCACGTGGCAAGCCTTAAGAGGTCGTACAATGGTCTGATATGTGCTGCATAACTTCGGGATTGCTTCCGATATTCCCCTGATTTGTCCGTTGTGTAACATCGAGCCGGAGACGACCGACCATCTCTTCCTTTTATGCCCATGGTCCTGGAAGCTTTGGACCGAGTGTATGATGTGGTGGGGGGTGGTGAGTTGCATAAACAATACCATGGAGATCTGGTTACAAGGATGGTCGGGACTCTGTCCTTTGATCAAGTACAGGCTTGCTTGGGATACTCTGTTTTTTGCTCTTTCTTGGACTATTTGGGAGAGTAGAAATCAGTTCATTTTCAAAAATGTAACAACGACGATTTCTCAAGCTTCAGACATGGTGAAGTTCAAGGTTGCATGGTGGTACAAATTCCATGGGACTGGTTCTAAATTCCCCATATCCACTATGCTTTTAAACATAAAAGATAGTTGCACAAACAATCAGCTCAAGAAAAATCGAAAGAGAGAATTATGGACCCCTCCTAGTGGTTTAGCTTTGAAGTTTAATGTTGACGGGTCAGCAAGAGAAAATCCAGGCAATGTGAGGATTGGTGGAGTTCTTAGAGACAATAATGGAAAGGTTTTGGGTCTGTTTTCAGTTCATACAGGGACTTTTGACTCCAACTCAGCAGAAATCTTGGCAATCCACAAGGCAGTCTCGTTGTGTGCTGAGTCGAAAAGTCTTGTTGGGATGGAGATTGATATTGTTAGTGATTCCAAAGTGGCGGTATCGTGGGTTAACTCGGAAGGATTAGGCAGTCTGAAACATGTTAGTTTAATCTATGATATTCACAGTAACTTGAATCAACTGGGAAATACAAGGGTCATTTTCAACTCTCGGGCTAGCAATGTTTTTGCTAATAATTTAGCGAAGAAAGGATCAGCTAAGGAGGGTGATTGTCTGATTTGGGATTTCCAGTGATGTTTTTTGTGTTTTGGGTTTCAGCCATCTATGCCATGTTTTTCATGCTTCTTCAGGGGTTCTGGTTTTGTTCGCCTTTTCTTTTTTGCTCTGTTTTCTGGTTTATGTTTGGTTCTTTTTGGTTCTTGTGTTTTCTTAGGCTAGGCTGTGTTTTCCTTGTGTCAGTTAGTTTTGCTTTTTGTTTGTGGCTCGGTGCCTCTGTTTTGCTTGCCTTCTTGGCTTCATTAATAATACTTTGTAGTTCAAAAAAAAAAATCCGGCATACATGACCAAATGGGATATTTGCTTAATTCCAACTAATTTCCTTTTAGACTTCAACGGAATATAGTATGTACAACGCAAACTTATGCAAGTAAATTAAAAGCTTTTGTAATCATCAAATTAAGGTAAAAAAGTTAGGGGTCGTTTGTTTTTTCCACTTAAAACTTAATGGGTCTGAATCATAATTATTAAGTTGTTTTGTTTGTTTTTATAAGTGGTTAAACAACTTAAAAATACCAAAAAACAACTTAAAATAAAAAGTAATTAATATTGACTTTTCACTTAATTGCAAATCACTGAATTGCATTAAATGCAATCCAAAATCTTTTCTTCCGATACTATCCCCCATATATAACATACTTCCAATTTCATTATAATTATATATGGTACATAAATATTTATTTTAATATATTGCTTATTTTAAATAACTTTAAAAATAAAAAAGAACTCTAATCTCTTCTCATATTGGTGTGTAATATCAATATTTTATTATGATATTAGAGTGATGTATTTATATATTATTTTTTTAGAGTAATTTTTTGGAAAAAAAAACTTTTTTATAGTAAAAATGAAGTTTATTTGTAATCGAAGAAGAAGATCAAGATCATATGTGTTCATATATAATTGTTATTTTTGGATTGTTTTTATTGCATATTATATGTATAATTATTTAACATGGGTATAAATGTAAAATTATTTAGTTTCAGACAATTTTACTTTTAAAAAACAAACGTGTTGATAATATATTCAGATGTGAGAAAAAAAAAACAAACATGTCATTCAAGTTCAGATTTCAGTCTCTATTCAGTCTTCAGAAAAATTCAGGACTGTTCAGTCTTCAGACAAAAAAACAAACGACCCCTTAATTCCAAAATAATATACTTGCTATTTCTGTTCTCGTATTTATTGAAAAACATTATTTTTGGTACATGTAATACAACTCAATTATGACGCTACTATTCAAATTATTTCATGTAATTGTTTAATTCTGTATGGCACCAGCAATATTTATAAAGTTGGTAATTTTTAAAAAAAGTATAATAACAAATAAGAGATATGAGATTCATTGGCACCATATGAATATGAATACATGATATATCCAAAATGATATGGAAATGAAAATATTAAGACAAGTTAAAAAGTTCATTACTGATAAAATTTAGGCCCATAAGAAATCCATACGTGTTGCTGATAAAATTTTAGCATAAAAATAGTAAGATATAAAGTTCGTTACAGATAAAATTTTGCCACATAATCCCATATATTACTGATAAAGTGTCAAACGAATATTAGATCTAAATCATAAATCATAAATTATGAACCATTGTTATAGCAATACATTTGCTGATATTTGAACTACCCAATGAATTTGCTGTTATATTTTTTTTATAATCTTTTCATTTAAAAAAATCTACTTTAGGAAATTAAAATGGATGGATAAAATTTTTAGTCTCTCTAGATATCATGTTAATGGACGGTTAAGATGGAAACACGTTGCCCTAGAATCTTTGTACGTCAACTCTGACATCATATTTTAGGGTTCTTCTTCCCTTCTTAACCTTATATGTTCTTGTTTGAAACCCATCTCACCAACCTCCAAAATTTCAAAATAAAAATCACCAAAATTCGGAGATTCAATAGCCAACTTCTTCTCCTCAGACTCATGGAGGAGGGTTTCAAGAATCAAAAAGAAATTTGATGAGCCTGCCAATGGTACAGATTCATATCAAAATCAACAAGAAGATCGAAGATGTTTGATATGAAGGTCGTAGATTGTAAGTTTCTCAAAGTCCTATACATTTCTAATGCTCCTAAAATAGATAGGTGGGTTGAGAAAATATTGTCTAAGTTAAGCATTTTTGAGCATTTAAAACTATTTTTTTGCCATCTGTTGGTGAAGATTATGGTTTATCATGGTGCACTTAAACGTTTGGTGTTGATTGATTGCATAAATTTGAGGTAGGTGGAGTTCCATTCTCGAATTTTAACATCATTCAAATACATTGGTGAAGGTATTCGTTCAAAAATTTGTATTGATTCTCCTTTATTAGAAGCCAATCTTATTTTCAACAGAGTTTTTCTAGTCACCCCTTCAAATTTCGTGAAATTTCGAGAATGAATATCTTCACCGCCTTCAAATTTATGCAATCAATCAATACCAAGTGCTTAAGTGCGCCATGATAAACATAATCCTCGTCAACAGAAGACAAAAAGATAGTTTCAAATGCTCAAGGAAAGCATAACTTAGACAATGTTTTCTCAACCCACCTATTTGTTATAGGAGCATTAGAAATGTATAGACTTTGAGAAACTTATAATCTACGACCTTGATATCAAACAATTAATACATAGGTCTTCTTTTGTATTTGATTTTGATCTCAATCTATACCATCGGTAGGCTCATCAGATTTCTCTTCTTTTTTTCTTTTCTACTCTTGAAACCCTCCTTCATGAGTCTGAGAAGAAGAAGTTGGCTACTTGTAGTAGGTTGCATTTTGAATTGTTCATATGAGTTTTTCTCATAGAAGCTTCCACTACATCAAAAGTGGAAGACATGATTCTTAGCTAATGAACATGCGCGCCCATGTATTATCAGACCAGCAACTATATCTAATCTCAGTAAGCAAACAACCTCTGTAGCAGCTTGAGCTAAGGTAAAAATAATAATCATCTTTCATAAGTAAATAAATTAACTCCAAAATAAATACTTACTATTTCTCTTCTCATATTTAAAGGAAAACATTGTCTTAGGTACAAGACAACTCGAATATGACGCTACTATTCAAATTATTTCATATAATTGTTTAATTCCGTATGACGCCAGCAATATATGTAATGTTGATATTGGAACTATCTGATTGCTTGAAAGATGTTTAATTGGAAACTATATAGTAGTATTTTCTAATGTATGTACTTCTTCGATTGTTGGAAATTAAATATCTTAGTATTGTGGTGTTTTATGATATTATTGGATTGAATATAGTTGAGGACATTGTTTGCAACTACAGTATGTTGAAAAAAACTAAATTGGGTCTCAGTAAATATATAATTTGTGTAGGTATGTACAGTAGTCATTATTTACACTCAGTAACTATGTTGAATTTTAACCACGTTTTAGATTTGAAACGCTAACTGTTTAATCGTTTAAAATTCAAAGTTTGAATTTTGTTAAAATCAAGATAATTTTTTGAGAACTATGTATCATGATTCATAAGTTGCTGCTGTAAACATGACAATCATGTAATTTGCTCTCTTATTTTTCATGGTAGATTTTTGCAAGTCACTATATATGTGTAGGCCAAAATTCGAGATATGGTGGAAATTAATTAATTGTATTTGTATACCTTCTCCGGATGTCTAAACTTATGTTATGAGATTGCTTTACTTGAGAAATAGTCACTTATTTCTCGAGTTTTAAGCAGATGAATGTTTGATAAACTTCCTAAAAGCATCTTATTTTGTAATTTACTCCTCCAATAATCTGCTTTGGAGAAACTGGGCGAGGGTTGCTTTGGGAAGCAGAAGCTGAATTTTTACTTAAGAAATATCCAAAATATCCTCATTATTTTAATAAAAGATAATATTACCCTTACATTGAATAAAACTAAATAAAAAAGTTTCACATTTTTTTAAATAAAATTATACCATTGTTGGCCACTGCCGGAGGAAGCTAGCTCCTCCAAACTTTTCCGGAGACAAAGTATTCATACGGCAGCGATGAAGGAGGAGAGTCAGAGTTGACATGAGATTTGAAAGATTGTTTGGTCAGCGGTACATGACATCCAAACGACGGCGGCATAGAAGAAGTTTGAGAACCAGATCGATGATGAACGACTCCGAGCGACGGCGGTGAAGAAGGCTAAGAACTCGATCGCCGACGAACGACTCCAAACGATGGCAGAGAGAAGGTTGAGAACTGGATCCACATGACGGCGAAGAAGAGGCTGATAACATTATCCAAACCGGATCCAAAACGGCAGAGAATAAGGCTGACCGCTGATAACTAGATCCGACCGTCAACGTCCGTCGCCGTCGGCGGAGGTGGACAGATCGACGTTCGTCGCCGTCGCCCACATTGAAGTTTGAAGTTTGACCGTCAACCTCCAAAGCTTTGAAGTTTTTATTTTTATTTTTATATTTTTTAATATTTAATTATTTATTTTTTAAATTTATTATATTTAATTTTAAATATATAATTATTATGCCAATTTATTGTTTTTCATATTAAAATGATGTCTAATTTTATCATTTCATCAAATATATTTTCCATATTTTCAAAAGCAAATCAATTTTAAAATTTAGTTTACCAAACACTTGTACATTTTTTTGTAAAATTGATTATTGCTTAGGTTAAACTATAAACGGATTTAGTTTTAAACAAAACAATCTCAAACATAGTCTAAACCATAAACAATGATTCAAAATTTACATATGTATTGTTACCCATAAATCTTCTTAGTTTAGCACTTTAGCTGCCCGTTTATTTTATTTTATTTTTTATTTTTACAAATGTGAAGACAATGAAACAATCTTGAAACAATCTTGTTCCATTATCATATCTCAAGCCCATGGGCTGCGGTTAAGTCTTGGTACTTTGAAGGGCATTTAGGGGTGATTCAATTGACAGGCTTACTGATGAGCTGGTGAACCATATTTCAGAGTTGGAAGATGGAGAATGCTCAAGCCCAGCATTCAAGGAGGGGTGTGACACTTCGTCACAACCGGGTATTCAACTTCACGTGGTGCTTCAATGCCCAGAAGGGTCAACCCATATGACGAAGAAGGAGCTCGTGACTAATAGGCACTTAGAGGGACATACTGAGCTGGGCATTGATTCTCATATCGGAGAGCTACTCAGTTCCTCAAGACCAGACAAAGGTGGGATCAATATCGGTGAAACCGACAATAACAGAGGGTTTGGTGAAAAATCATGGTTATTTAGCCTTACAAGTTACAATATATCAGGTTTGAATCGTCGCAGTATAGATGGTATATAAAAATGAATAAATAAATAAACAATCATCATTAATCATATCTTAATCATATCTTAAAACTATTTATTTATGATTTTGAAAAGCTACATTCTGTATTTCATCACTTTGGAAATGATGTTTAACTATTTACAAATAGGCCCAGTATTAATTTAAAAAATTCCAATTATCACCGCTATCTATTGAAATTATACATGAAAAAATGTGTAGGATTACCGAATCTGATAAATTATATGAGTAATATTACTTTGTCCAAATTTGATGTACATGATGTGACAACATTGTAATCCATTCATTTAAATCATGAAAATCTAATAGTCTAATACAATTTAAACGAATGGATTACAATGATACCATATCATTTGGACACCAGATTTAGACATCAAATTTGGACAGAGTAACATTATTGAAAATATATATATATATATATATATAATATTTTTTTATTT
Organism: Dipteronia sinensis; assembly: GCA_033220585.1. Lineage (NCBI taxonomy): Eukaryota > Viridiplantae > Streptophyta > Magnoliopsida > Sapindales > Sapindaceae > Dipteronia > Dipteronia sinensis. The sequence goes on from CM065645.1 coordinate 40,398,697, forward strand.
ATTGGGAAGGATTTGTTGACACAATTTTTAAAATAAACTTTGACACGATTTTACAACTTTTAAATCAATAATATATTAATGGTTTAAATTAAGGATTCAAATCGCCTGTCAAAAAATGGTGTCCCAATTTATGTATAACCAACCAAATTAGGTCATCTGTACACACTTTTTTTAAAAAAAAATTAAATGTAAATGATTGTGTATACATGGCCCAATTTGGTTGGTTTTGACAGGTTATTTGAATCCTTAAATTAATCGTGTCTTATATATATATATATATATATATATATATATATATATATGAAAATTATTTATTTCATGCTCCTATCTTGCTATGTAAATGTAGATGTCTAACAGATTAATTTTTATTGTTGTTTAGTAAAGATCGATTAAGGCTGCCTACTTTGAAGGGTTATATACATTCATGCGAAATTCAATTCAGAGTAATAATAATTTTGAAAAATCGTACATACCCACACAAATATCAAATATGATTAATAATCCGGTACACATCATCCCAAATGGTATATTTACTTAATTCCAACTAATTTCCTTTTAGACTTAAACCGAATACAGTAGGTACAACGCATACTTATGCAAGTAAATTAAAGTTTTTGTATTATAATATCAATCATCTTTCTAAGGTAAAAAAAAAAGGTTAATTCCAAAATAATATACTTGCTATTTCTTTTCTCATATTTAATGAAAAAACATTGCTTTTGGTACAAGACAACTCAAATATGACGTTACTGTTCAATTATTCCATATAATTGTTTAATTCCATATCGCACCATCAATATATATATATATAAATATATTTGGAAAATTTTAAAAAAGTATAATAACAACTAAGATTTGAGATTCATTGATACTATATGGATATGAATATATGATCCAAAATGATGATTGATTAAAAAAATAATAATGTTACTTTACCCAAATATGGTGTCTAAATCTGGTGTCCAAATGATATAGTAATATTATAATCCATTCATTTAAATTGTATGATTTAAATGAATGGATTAGAGTGTTGACACATCATTTGGGCACAACAAATTTGAATAAAGTAGAATTATTAAAAAAAATAAATAAACAGACCTTCCATATTTTTATTACATAGGGAGTACTGAATGGAAACGAAAAGGTAAATATTAAGACATGTTTAAAAGTTGGTTACAATAAAATTTTGGCGCGTTATTTGATATTACGATAAAATTTTAGCACAAAAATATTAGGATATGTTTAAGTTTGATTAAATTTTAATGCGTAATTCCATGTGTTACTGATAAAATTTTAGTGCATAATTTCATGTGTCAAGCGGATTGTAGGTCTAGACGACTAGACCGTGAACCACTGTAATAGTTGCAAAACATTTGCTGATGTTTGAACCCCCTTGAATTTGCAGTTAATTTTGTTATAATCTTTTCGTTTAAAAAAAATCTACTTAAGGAAATTAAAATGGGTGGATAAAATTTGAAGTGTTGGTAAACATGACGTTCTTATTACAAATTTATAATTAAGAACTCTTTAGTAAACTCTTTAAAAAAATTACTAACAAAATAAAATCTTTGGCATACTAACACCCTCTTTTTTCACTCTTTCCCTCTAGATATTATGCTAATGGACGGTTAAGATGGAAACACGTTGTCCTAGAAATCTGTGCATGCGGACCTCATATTTTAGGGTTTCTCTCCCCTTTCTCATCCTTATATATAAATCTCTGCTTGAAACCCTTCTGCGTACTCATCTCCACCAGCCTCCAACTCTTCAAAATAAAATTTTTATGGTTTTGAGCAATAGTCATGGGATAATCTTTTCTATGTTTTAATTTCCCTCTTTTGATAATTAATATATATATATATTTGTATTATGTTCATCGTGTTTGATTAAAGTTCAAAATTCATAGATTCACCATGAAAAAAGTTTGTAAAACCAAATCGAGCATTGCTACGGGCTCCGGTGGTGGCACTGCTAATAATCAGGAAATTGCAGTAGTTGAGCCATCTCTTGTAGATGGAGCAACTTATGGTGGGAGGTGTACTTGTGAATGATCATCAGGAGAATGAGCACCAAAGAGCAAGTTCTGGTGCCCTAATGGCTGAATTGGTGGTAGAGGAGAAGGTCTGACTACGTCTATCCTTCAAAAGAACATTAGACGTTGATTTCTCAAATTATTATAGTTCTAGCTCGACTCAGTGAGCTAGAAACTCTAAACAATTAGCTGTTGCTATTGTCCAATAAAATAGTGTAAGCATCAGTTTGATGGGTAGAATTAAAAGTTCTCCTGTCATGCATCGAAGAAATACTTGTCCGAGAAGAAGTGAAGATTCCGGACCTCGGTTTCTCCCAACTCGGCTGTTTGGCCAGGTCCTTACGGTGCCATGAGAAGGAAAATGTGCTCATTCTCTTGGCACTGTAAGGGTCTGACCAAACAGCCGAGTTGGGAGAAACTGAGGTCTGAAATCTTCACTTCTTCTCGGACGAGTATTTCTCTGATGCATGACATGATCACCTTCAAATCTCCCATCAAGTTGCTGCTTACATTATTTTGCTAGACAATAGCAGCAGCTAGTTGTTCAGAGTTTCTAGCACGCTCAGCCGAGTTAGAATTATAATAATTAGAGAAAGTAACATCTAATGTCCTTTTGGAGGATAGACGTAGTTGGCCTTCTCCTCCACCACCATTTTCAACCACTGAGGCCCTGAAACTTGCTATTTGGTGCTCAGTCTTCTAATGATCATTCACAGTTGCACCACCACCAAAGTTGCTCCTTCCACAAGAGATGGCTCGACTACTGCAATTTCCTGATTATTGGTAGTGCCACCCCCTGAACATGCGGCATCACTCGATTTGGTTTTACAAACTTTTTTCATGAATAATTTAAGAAAAATTGTATGTTTAAACAAAATACATATATGTATATATATATATATATATAATCAAAATAATGAAATTAAAACATGGAAAAGATTAAACTTCTTTCCACCCAAACCATTAAATTAAAGAAGGTCACATTAATAAATAATTATAAATCTTCAAATTTGGATGCGTAATTCCATACGTGTTATTGATAAAATTTTAGCTTGTAATTTTATTCGTGTCAAGGGAGACACGGATTGTAGGTCTAAATCATGACAAACTGCAATAGCAAAACATTTGCTATTTTGCTGATATTTGAATTTTGAACCACCCATTGAATTTGTTGTTATTTTTTATAAGCTTTTCGTTTAAAAAACTCCACTTATTTTTTGAAATGAAAAGTAAAAAACTCTACTTAAGGAAATTGAAATGAGTGATCAACCATATTACAAGTTCTAGGACATATTCCATATTTCATGATTCATTTTTTACTTCCTTATTCATTAATTATTTTATATCATCATGGATTATTGAAAAGACATATTACTTAAATAGTTAAATATGATGATATATTAACGCATAGAATTAATTTAAGACATCATTAAAATTAAGTCATTCATTAAATTTGTTTTTAATCCCAAAAAGTATCTCCATATATGCATCGGAGAAGAAAAACTTGTGTAGCACGGGTCTTACCAATATAATTATGCCATTTTGCATAATTTATTTTGGAAATATAAAATAAAATTTGGAACTTTAAAAATTGTATGATATGACACAATTACAGTTGACCGTCATTTGATGAGACCATCTCACATAAGTTTTTATCGCACAGAAGATGGTAAGTCAAGCCTACCAATTGCAAATTTCACAAAAAAAATTGAATTTGGCAATGATTCTAGTAAAAAAAACAAAAACAAAAACAAATTTAATATACAAATAGTTGACGAGATAACGTCGATTACACATATATAATGTGGTTATAGATTCGAGTCTTATCGCTCTCCCCCGAATCCCGAATAATAATTCTCTCTTAGGTCAAACAATTTGAGAGTGTGAACCAAACTCTAACGAAGAACAATTGTGAATTGTAGCTTTGGGTTAAAGCCCAGTCCAACTCTTTACACACAAAAAAAGGCCCAATAAGAATGCCAATACCTCTCTCCCTCTCTCTGCTCTTCGCTAGTTCTCTAATGGAAGCACTTTGAGTAAAATCAAACCCAAAGATGATGCTTTCAACTGCATACTCTTCGCCCCACCGAACCCTTAAACCCTGCCCTCTCCCTCATCGCAATCTCAATTCATTTTCTCGACTCTCCCTTCAAAACTGCAATCAATTTCGCTCTTGTTTCACCAAAATCCGTTCACTTGAACCAATTCGTATTACTAATTTTCTCGGTCTCTCCGGCGATAAAAGATTAGGATTTTCGTTGAAGGGGCGGTCGGGGTTTTGTGTGAATGCAGAGAATGGAGAGAGAGGAGAGAGCAAGAATGACGAAGCTGAGAATTTGGATAGAGGAGAGAGTACAATGCCTGAACGATTCAGGCACTTGACCAAAGAAGCTCCTGACCCTCCTGTGAAGTGGCCCTGGTTTGTTGGTGAGTTCTGTTAACTGGGTTACATAGATTATATAAAATTTTTACTGTTTGTTTCCCTCTTAATTTGGGTAATTAGAATTGTGATGCTTTATTGTGCTAGCTATTCTGGTTTGCAAAAAGTTAGATTAATAAAACAACTTGACAGTGAAAGAAAGCGGAGTTTTTAGTTGGTGTTTTTTTAGCTCGACATACGCTTTCGGTTACGAGATGGACTGATACTGTAGGATTGACCTCGGCAAAGTTTCATGTTCTAGGTAGAATGAGAAAGAATATTTTTCAAAATGTTCAATATGCAGTATCTGTTGAATATTTCTGAAAGAATTTTGCACAATGTTCAAGCAAACAATGTTGTTTATTTCAATAATGGAACATATCATGTTATGATTATGAAGAAACTTATGAGGAAGCACTGAGATTTTGTAGAAGATGAAGACAAGACATTGAGTGAAACTCTTTGTAAGAAAGCTTCCTGCAATAGGTTTACTATCACCAATTTTATTCCCTGACAGTCTTGATGGTTGGGGTGTTCCTTGTAAGATCGGACTCATCATTTCATTCACTAGATTATTGACTGAAGTTTTCTCTTTAAACTATGGGTGGTTTGAATTTTTAAAAGGTGTTGGTTAGCTATCATATTGTACCGTTTAAGTGTGTGTATTCACTTTATACAGCTCCTACCATTTATCTAGAGAGAGAGAGAGAGAGAGAGAGAGAGCTGGCCATAGATTTTCTGGGGTTCGGAAAAATGGAGAGGTAGAGTATTGGATGGGCTCTGTGAAGCATGACCAGAACAGATTTAGACTAGAAATAGGATGATATTTCGTCATGCACTGGAATGATGATTCCAGACGTAGAAAGGTCTTATGTCGTGAAGGTTGAATGATCCAAGAGCTGACATGTTATCAGTTAACTCTGATTATATGAGAAAGAATTTTTTTTCTAATTTTTCTTGTTATTTAGAAGCCAAACTAAGCTCCATCTTCAGGTGCCATTATTTTGCTTGCCATAATACTACTTTGCTATGATAAAGGATTCATGAGCTTTAATATCAGATGGATTAAAAAAATATAAAAACAACAATATATCTTGTGGCTCTTGCAGTAATGCAGTCTTCCTAAATTCTACTTGCAAACTCCTTAATTATATCTTATGACATGGTGATGGAGACTTATTGATGCTCTAATGGAAGCTTGAACTGTTTATTCTAAGTTTTTGGTGACCGAGTAGGATTTTATGTTTGTTTATGGTATTTTTTTTGTTTAGTACAGTAAGTTTCTTCTCTAGTATATAATAAGAATAGGAAATTTTAATCAAAAGGTTATGGTGAAGCTGATAAATGCATTTTCATTTGTAATCAATGTGCAGCACTCGTATTCCTTGTGTATACATGGCGGGCTGTCTTGTTCGAACTATCTAACTGGAGAAAGGCTGCCTTCGGTATTGTTCGTTTTGTTGGATACCTCCTAAAACTTGCATTGGCCTTTATCTTCCGTTTCATAGGGGATCCAATTACTTCCATGATCCAATGTATAGAGACAGCAATCTACACCGTTCGAGCTTTTTACTCCGGGATAGTGGCATATACTCCCATCCCTGAATTGAGTGTGGTTATCATGCTTGCATCAGCAGTTCTTGCCATTGCAGAAGCCACCGCTCCAAACTGCATCAGCAGCCAACCATACGTTCTCACAGTATCTGGCCTGATTGGCTATGCAGCTGTAAGGGGCTACATCTCTGAGCCATTCTTCTGGACACTTCTACTGGGGATATATGGTTTCTCGCGATTAATTAAAAAGAGGGATGACGTTACCTCTGCATTACCTGTTGCAGCTGTGCTAGCTGCCGTTGGAGAGCCCTGGGTAAGATTTGTGTCGATTGGTTCGTATCTAGCTCTAGCTATTTATCACCATTCGAAGAAACTCTCAGAAGGAAAGGAGGAAGTTGAAGTCTTAGCAACAAATAGGAGAGTTCCATTGCCATTGCTGGGTGCTGCCCTGGCCATCGGAATTCGTGTTGCTGCGAAGTGGGCTGGGTATCGGCACTTGACATGGATGATAGCATGAGGGCAATGAATCTCTCTCATCACCTTTGTTTCCCATTGTAAGAGTAGTTGTCTGTTTTGAGAATAACAGTAAATACCTGCACCGTCAATGTGGTGTTAATTTTCTTAGAGGTATAAACTTCAATGCTTAGATATGAGTTGTATTTTTACTTTCCTTTTTGTCTACAAATTGAAGCTATTGTATTTGAACGCAATTGCATCACTCAGTCTCCTCCAAGGTCAACCCAATACAAGCAATGTTTTTGGACCGCTGTTAACAGAAAGGGGTGTCATCGACCAATTTCAAAATTTGTGATAGCCAGTTGTATTTTGACATAACCTTAGGGATGTAAATGATAACACCCCATTTAAATATTTTCTTGATAAGGCCCAAAGCACATAATATGGCAATATGCTCACTTCCATGGGCTTGGACCTTTTGGGGTGGCCAACAAGCCCAATTGGCCTAAAAAGCAAACAGTGTTGGCTGCTGCTGGTGGGCTTGGTTGTTTTGGTGGTTACCATTTACAAAAAATTATAATTGAAACCTCAGTCCAAACCAAAACTATAGATTAGAGATATCAATGGGTTAAATGGTGATGGAGTGGCGCTACGGCACTGAAGTAACCCATGCTATACTCCCAGGAAAAGCTCGAACGACCTTCAACAAAAGGGTACCTGTACCCGAGGCTCCCCTGCCCCGCCCCTATTCTCCAACCCCTTCCCCTCATCCTTGTTTGGGTGAAATGGGGTTGGATGGGTGGTGGCGTTTGAATGAAGGTATCCCCGCCAAGGTGCTAATACACATTCCTTCGTTTCCAGCAGTCCCCAGTCCCCCATTTGACCATCTTTGACAATGTTTCTCTCATTTTTGATCGTTTCCCATTTTCCCTTGTCTCCTTCTGACTTGAAATTATAAAATAATCATATGAATAAAAGTAAATATTAATTGAACATTTAAAAATATCCACAAAGAATTTGGGTAAAATTTTGGGCAAAAGTAAATATTATTCTTAAAAAGATCAGCTTGAATAAAATTATTAATTTTGATTGAATTAACATCAACAAATCCTACCGGTAGCGAAAGCTTTCAAAAAAATACTTAATCTCGATTAATAGATATTGTCAAAAAAAAAAAAAAAAAAGAAGCTTGCCACACAGTAACATTATTCATTTTTTTAAATACCACAAATATTTTGCTTACTTTTTAACTTTGTGAAAAATCAATATTTTCAAAAATGGTAAACCGATAGCCCATTAAAATTTAGACCAAACCCAACAGAAACCAAACGGGCCAGACGACCCGACTCATATCCAGCCACCATCATCCTAATTCGAAACTAGGGTTTCTAGGGTTTCATTCCACTGATCTCTATATAAACACTAGGTCCTCTACCATCATCTTCACAATTCTCTCCACGGCCGGATCCTGTGAGCTAAAACTAGGGTTTCTCTTTTCTAATTCATAGCCAAAATCGCCGCTTTCCTTCTTTCCTTCCCTTTGAACAGACTAGTTACATTTTGTTTTGTACTTGCACGACGCTACCCCGGGCTTCTCTGAAGCTTCTTGTGACGAAGAAAGCCCCAAAGCTTGTGCTAGAGCGACGCCGTTAAGTGTTGCAGATTACGCCGCTTTCTCTTCCACGGCTGGTCTGTGTCAAATCAACGGCTACATATCCATATCTATCCACGTATGTATGTATGTATGTATGTGCCTCTCTACACCTTTAGCTGGTTTTCGATTTGTTCACTGCGAAAATTAAGCTAGTCATAGAGGCAGATATATAATTCGGCGGAGTTACACGTGGAGGTGTATCTTTCCCATGGTTTTGCCTCTAAAACCTCCCGCTATAGTTTTATTTCATTTTTTTGTTAATGTTTCTTTCGTTTTCAATGGTTGATCGGTTTTGAAAATTATAATTGGCGATGATTTTAAATTTATCCGCGCTTCTGAGAGTGATCTATGAAGTATAAAGGATAATAATGGTTGAATTTCTTAATATGAGCCAAATTATTTGAAAAATTTATCAATGTTTTATGTGAACAATTGGATGTATTTACTGTTATAGAATAATAATTGGCAATGAGGATTTATTACACAGCTATACGCCAGTTCTGCTTCAGAAAATTCTTGATTGATAAGCTGTTAAATACCCTGAGCCTTTTGATCTATGAAAGTTTGGATTTTGAAGTATTTGATTTTTTATTTTTAAAGATTTGATGTTTTTTTGTGAATTGCTAGTGATGATTCAATCCACTTTGATGAGGTGTAGTGGAAGTCAAGCCCTGTTTTACAGGAGAACCTACTTGGCAGAAGCTACAACGCTTTGATATTACTGGATTTAACTGAGGCAATGCAATTAGATTCAATTATATAGTGTTTCTGTTTTGTCAAATTAAGTTTTTTTTTTTTGTTGATCATTGTTTGAAATATTGGTTGCTTTTTAGTATCGTTTATGAACTTGAGTTTTAACTATACACTTTATCCTTTCTCTGTGGGTATCGGGTCTGAAAAACTCAGAAATCGATGTGTTGTCATCAGCTTCTTCTTCTGTTTATTTACGAGATTGGAGTTAAATAACAGCACTATAATTATCACCATTTCATGATTTTCCCATCCATGTTTACTCTCGATATCAAAACATTTTGATGGTTTTCTTTTAGTCTTTGTTGCACAGATTTGCAGGGTTGTGTCGCTGGATTCAATAATTCCTCGCCGGTTGCATTGAAGGCTTTCTTTTTGGGACTCACTGCCATTGTAAATTTGTTTGTGTTAATTCTGTTATCAAATGACTTTATATGTTGTAGAAATAAAGTTATATTATGTTGTTGTTGTAATATTGATGCATAAACCTCAAAGGTTATCCTTCCTTTAGTGAGTATTGAATTTTTAAAATTTAATGTTTAGCTTATTGAAACCTGATGAAAAAAGCCGAGTCTTGTTGTCTGCTTCGAACTTGGCTCTCGTATACTTCAGGAAAATTACTTTCATTGTTATTGGGTGAACCTCTGTTATTATCGGTGGCTGAAAGGTTCAGTAAACGATGATACATGTCTCTTAGATACATTTTTTTGATTGAAAAACCTGATTTAAAATTGCAGGGTCTTGTTGCCTCCTGTGAACACGACTCTTGAAAACTTCAGGAAAATTACCTGCATTGTTTTTGGGTGAACCTCTGTTTTTGTTCTTGACTGAAGGTTCAGTAAATGATGCAACATTCTTTATTTGTATAACTCTTTTACACTTTCATTTTCATTACTCACTATAAATTGTGATATATTAGATTCGGTAGTATAGGTGCCAGGCTTGGTAAAGGTACCAACTTGTAATCCAATTTCTGTGCTGCAACATGTAAAGTTAATTTTCAACAGCTTACATGAGAATAATTATAAAAACTTGTTCAACAGCTTAAATTTAATGTTTAGCTTATTGAAACCTGTTGAAAAAAGCCGAGTCTTGTTGTCTCCTTCGAACTTGGCTCTCGTATACTTCAGGAAAATTACTTTCATTGTTATTGGGTGAACCTCTGTTATTATCGGTGGCTGAAAGGTTCAGTAAACGATGATACATGTCTCTTAGATACATTTTTTTGTTTGAAAAACCTGATTTAAAATTGCAGGGTCTTGTTGCCTCCTGTGAACACGACTCTTGAAAACTTCAGGAAAATTACCTGCATTGTTTTTGGGTGAACCTCTGTTTTTGTTCTTGACTGAAGGTTCAGTAAATGATGCAACATTCTTTATTTGTGTAATTCTTTTACACTTTCATTTTCATTACTTACTATAAATTGTGATATATTAGATTCGGTAGTATAGGTAGGTGCCAGGCTTGGTAAAGGTACCAACTTGTAATCCAATTTCTGTGCTGCAACATGTCAAGTTAATTTTCAGCAGCTTACATGAGAATAATTATAAAAACTTGTTCATGTTAATTACAAAAATGAACTTATCTTAATGGCCGTCTTGCCTGGATCAACTTGTTACGAAGAAATCCCCAAAGCTTGTGCTAGAGTGATGCTGTTAATGTTGCAGATTACGCTGCTTTTTTCACGGCTGGTCTCTTCTGCCAAATCGGCGGCTACATATTCTCTCCACACCTTTAGCTGCTATGCTTGGTTTAAATTTTATTCGAGTTTCTGAGAGTGATCTATAAAAGTTTACAGGATAATAATGGTTGAATTTCTTGCTTTGAGCCAACTTATTTGAAAATTTTATCAATGTTTCATGTGAACAATTGGCAATGAGGATTTATTACACAGCTATATGCCAGTTCTGCTTCAGAAAATTCTTGATTGATAAGCTGTTATATACCCTGAGCCTTTTGATCTATGAGATCTTGGATTTTGAAGTATTTGATTTTGTTGTGTTCGTGTTTTTTGTAAATAGAAATTGAAATTGGTGATGGTTTTTAAATGTTGTCCAGTTGTATCTAGCTCCAAGACCCTGTTTCAGGGAGTACCTCCTTGCTGTTGCTACACTGTTCATGAAATTACTGGATCCATCTGAGACCAGTTGCCAATTTTGTTTAAAAAAATTTAATCAACTAAAAATGATAAATATTTGATTAGCTAATGATGATTCAGTCTACTCTATTGAGGTGCCCTTTTTACAGGGGAACCTACTTGGCAGACGCTACAACTCTTTGATATTACTGGATTTAACTGAGGCAGTGCAATTAGATCCAATTATATAGTTTCTGTTTTTTAAAATTAGTTTTGTGTTTGATCCTTGATTGAAAACTTGATCATATGGATTTGAGTTTTAACTAGGGGGGTGCATTTTCGGCTTGGTTTGGGTTGACGCTTAATTTCAAACCAAACCAATGTGATTTATCAAACCGATTCAAACCAAACTAAAAAATGTTGGGTTGGTTTAGGTTGATTTATCAGTTTAGGTTTGAACCCAAAAATCATTTTTTTTTATTATTAAAATTTTATTTAAATATAAAAATATTAAATATAGGTGTTATTTAATTATTTTCAAAATTAAAAATATTTTATAATTAACATTAATAATAACATGTATCATAGCATAAAAATAAAAAATAAAACATAGTAAAATTCATATTCTAACATGTATCGAAAGAGATGAGTAATTATATTTTATTTATTAAAAAAATAGAATATATAAAAGAAAGATGAGTGGTACTATACTAAATTGTTGATGAAAATAAATGAAAAAAAAAACTTATTTATATTAGAAACAAATAAGTATAAATAAAAGAAAGAGGATTTAACTTTTATTAAATATATGGGTTGGTTTGGTTTTATGATTTTTATTTTTAGCAACCCAAACCGAACCAATCTTTGATCGGTTTGTTAAATGTTAAACCGATTAATAATTTTTTTACATGTGAAACCGAACCAACCCATAAAATTTGGATTGGGTTGGGTTAGGCGGATTGGTTCGATTTGGCGGTTTTTTGCAAAACCTTAGTTTTAACTATACACTTTATCCTTTTCTAGTCGATGATATCAATGTGTTGTCATCAGCTTCTTCTCCCGTCTGTTTACGAGAATGAAGTTGAATAACAGCACTATAATTGTCACAATTACATGATCTTCCCGTCCATGTTTGCTCATGCTATCCTAACATTTTTATGGTTTTCAATTAGTTTTTCTCTATTGCAGAGATTTGCAGGTTTGCGTCGCCGGATTCGATAACATATTAATACCTCGATTATATGGAACTCACTGTTATAAGTATGAGATTCCTGTTTTGTTGTGAGTTTGACTCACCGCCATTGTAATTTTGGTCATGTTAAAAGTCATTTGTCAATGAATAATATACAGTATGTTGTAGCAATAAAGTTATATTATGTTCTTGTTGTAATATTGATTCGTAAACATTGCATCCTTCGTTGTTAGATTGTGCAAGCTATAAATTCTGTTGCATTTTTAGTCGAAACTTCTATTAAGAGACTGTTTACCATTATTTGTTTCATCATTTCTACAGTCTGACTATAAAATGTGATATATTATGCACAATATCGGTATCAAATTGTAATCCAATTTAAGGGCTGCAGCCTGCAATTTGTGAATTTGGTCCTGTGTTACAATCATACATCGGTATGTACTTTTTATAGTCTTTATATAATTCTTCAACAGTCAATATATTTTTCTGTATTAGCTTAGTTGGCTTTTGGGCCTGAAGTAAATTATATGGACCTAGGGTCCTAGACTGGATTTTTTTTTTCTTTGGTTGATCGGTCAAAACCAACCCAGTTTACAAATCAATAGATTCTATACAGAGCTGAATAAAGTTTCAAAAATTAGACTGTTATTCAACAGTGTCCATGGAAGAGAAGAGCAAGGGATTAATTGCTTCCAGAGTGAGCACAAGAGTCATTAAATGAATCAAAATTGCTAGTGATGATTTAATCCATTCTGTTTGAGGTATAGTGGAGCAAAGTCCCTGCTTTGCATGGAAACTACTTTGCAGAAGCACAAGAGCTTCATAGAATAGAAAAGCAAGAGATTCATTGCTTCAAGAATGAGCACAACTGCACATGCTTCATTAGATTAAATCTGGCAAACTGACACCATATTCGAAAATCATACCAACTGCTACCAAAAGAAGTTGCAAACTTCACCTTGTTCTCCATTAGATCCCTTTCTGTCCATAGCTTCCTTACCTTACCTTCTTTACACCATTTATTGATATTGCCTTAGGAAGATACAATTATCTCTTCTTCTGTTTTTATAGACGAGGTTGATTTGGTAATAAAACTATTGACGTGATGAAAATGTGAGTTTGAGTAATATTTTGTTGGTTAAGTTTGAAATTGTAATGATTAATTATAAGATAAAAAATGTTTAGAGCGTGAAAGCAATCAAATAATTGAGTACTTGCAAGAATTACAACATGTATGTGCCCACATGATTTTGATTTTTTAATAGGGTTTTTAGCAAAACTGTTCTATTTCAGGGATTGAATTGTAAATTTACCCTAAAACCTAAAGCATTGAAATAATTTTGGTTACATTTACCAACCATCAACTAACAATTTACCCTAAAGCAATCAAATAATTTTGGTTACATTTACCAACCATCAACTAACAATTTATCAACAAACTCATCAAACCATTAAATAAACAACATCTAACATTTTTCTTTCTCCACATCACCTTTCCTGACCCGACGTTTTTCTTTATGGGGATAAGGTGACCTAATGGATTTTTTCATAGCTTTTTACTTTTTTTCCTCGGGTCACCTTAGTCCAATGATTTTTTTTCATTGTTGGAAAGTCTATGCAAAAATCCGTCCGATCAGGGTGACCCCCAGACACTTTTCTTCCTCTTAGGGATGGACGTTTCCCCATGGGCCCCCATCCCCCACGGACCCCCATGGGTTTTGGGGGGCAAATTTTGCCCCCAAATGGGATTTGGGTTTGGGGGTGGGGGCAGACTTGGCCCCTATTTTCCAAATATATATATATATATTATTTTTATTTATATCTAAAGTCTTAACAATTAAAAAAAAAACTAATATATTATAATATTAACCTGAGTTAGTAGTTATTAGTTAATACATAGTACATGAGTATTGATCGAAGATGTAAACTTTAAATTTGATTTATGTGTAATATTCTGTTAGAAGCATTTGTATTTATTTTAGATTTCTTTAAACCAATTATATATTTTACAACGAATATTTTGATTAAATATTTTAACAGGGTCAAACTAGATATTGAAATGACTAGATTCTAAATTTCGAGTTTAGATTTTCGAATTAAGAATTGAAAATTTAAAACTAGAAATGGAAATAAATGAGGGAAATAGGGTTTGGGGGTGGAGGAGAGGGAACCTCCCCTAGAAACGCCCCTACCCTTAGTTCCCCCCAAAAGGGTTTTTTGGTGAAGTGGTGGGGGAAGGGTTGAGGAATGGGGGTGAGGGGACCCTCCCCCACCCTCCTGGGCCCCCACGTCCATCGCTACTTCCTCTGGATAAGGTGACCGTGATGGACTTTTCCATAGCTTTCTAATAATGAAAAACTCTGTTGGGTCAGGGTGACCCGACACTTTTCTTCCTCGGGATAAGGTGACCCGATGTCGGGTCACCCCTAACCCGATGTCGGGTCACCCCTGACCCGATGGTTTAAGACGTAGGGTCACCCTGTCTCGATGCTTTTTTCATCAATACAGGGTGACCTGGAGTTTTTTTAAATAATTTTTATACCTCATTTGAATTAAAAAAAAACAAGGGTATATAAATATCATCATAAAAATAAGGATTAGGAGGATGAAAATATAATTTGATAGTATAATACTTACCCTCCAAACAATTTTATATAACATTCCTTGATATTTTTAAAACCTAAAATATGAAAAGGAAATGTGGTGTAAAGAAAGTAAAAGAGTAGATGTTGTTTACTTAATGGTTTGATGAGTTTGTTAGTAAATTGTTAGTTGATGGTTGGTAAATGTAATAAATAATATTAATAAATTGGGTGAAGTTATGAATAAGGGTATTTTGGGAATTTTAGGATATTTTTACAAATTTGTTAGATATTAGGGTAGGTTTACAATTCAGCCCTTGAAATATGACAGTTTTGCTATTAAAAAAAAAAAACCTTTTTAATATAAAAGGGCAAGCAAAACTGCAGGGTGTTTTTTATTATTATTTTGGCAAAGACTGTTAATATGACATGTCTTAATATCACGTGTGATTGTATGGTTGGACAGTATATTATTGCAATGCCTCTAACATAAGTTAATGGGGCCGGGGCCACCTCTCCTGCATGTCATTTTCATCTTTAGTCACCTACCATTATAAATAACCTATCTCTCATTCAAGGAATGAGAAAAACTTATCACAATTAACACCTTTGAACCTCGGTAATAAAGAATACTAATTCAATTTTACAATATTTTAGATTTGAATTATCACAATAGCAGATATACTAATTTAAATAACCATCCTAAATTAAACCTATTATTTTAAATTCTTATCTCTCTCCTTATATATGAAATACTTTATTTATTTATATAGTCATTTTCCTGTCAGTGCTCATTGATAAAATTATATAAAGATATTGAATGCGAGTCACTCATTTATAAAAGAGTTCTGGCAAATGTATACATACCAAGTCAAAGTATGCAAAACGAGTAGCTCACATTCAATGTCTTTATATAATTTCATCAGTGCGCACTTATGTGAGAATTTTCGTTTATTTATATATATTTACTTATTTATTGTGCATGACGATGATTTATATTTTTTTTAGAGTAATGCTACTTTATCTAAATTTGGTGTCCAAATGATATGGTAATACTTCGGTCCATTCATTTAAATCATACAAATTTAATTCAATTTAAATAAATGGATTGGAATGTTGTCACATCATTTGACACCAGATTTGTACACTAAATTTGGATAAAGTCATTTTTTTATTGAATTTAATAAATTGTTGATTTCTTATTTTCTTTAAATCTTAGAAAATTAAGTTCTCCACACTAAGCGACAAGATACGGTGCTTTTAATCGTTTTTTTTTCTTTAAATTGATGTTTTAAAAACAACCAAAGATTAAAAAAATATTTCTCGATTTTTAGAATTTGTTAAAAAAGAATTGTAATAATTTAAGAGAAAAATAATAATCAAATTGGTCTCAAATGCTTAACGGATACATTCCAATTGGATACAGGAAAAGGTACTGACAGAATTTTATCTTTTATCTTTTATTAAAACAATTATATATAGATCGAGTTATTTTAGACTATTATTTTATATTGTTGTCATTTAAACGTGACAAAAGTAAGTTTATTATAATTGTACATCATTTTTTAGAACAGATTCCTTTTACATATTAGTGTTGATATAATTCTATATTACTTGGAAAGAAAAAAAAAATGTAGGTCCATTTTAGGTGATGCAAAAGTTCTTTTATCACTTACACACCGTTTCATTGCTTTGTGTTTTGTATAGAACTATACGCTTGTAAAATATGCATCCAAACAACCTTAGATTGTTTAGTAATTTAATCATAGGATAGATATTTATTTTACCAAATAGAATAATCAGAAGATAGGAAACCCATGTTTCCTCTACAATCTTAGAT
Organism: Dipteronia sinensis; assembly: GCA_033220585.1. Taxonomy (NCBI): domain Eukaryota; kingdom Viridiplantae; phylum Streptophyta; class Magnoliopsida; order Sapindales; family Sapindaceae; genus Dipteronia; species Dipteronia sinensis. Next base: position 40,415,253 of record CM065645.1, read on the forward strand.
GAAAAAATGTTTATATCATAACACCAATATAATAAAGTCAACTATAAAATATCAGTGCACACCCCCTCGTTAAGCAAAGTGGTGTCAAATTTAGATATGGTTTTTTATTTTTTTAAATATTATAATATTTTGAAATGTGAAGAATATTTCGAACCCACGACCTACTAGATATAGGTGAGATGAACTTACTATCGGGCTCCAATGTCATTTAGTCTTCCCTCACATACTTGTAAAATATGTATAATGTCATTCAGATGTGAGAAGAAAAAAAAAAACAAACATATTATTCAGATTCAGATTTCAGTCCATATTCAGTTTTCAGAAAAATTTAGTACTATTCTCCCTCACATATTTATGAGATTCGAATCCTTAACCATCAGATAAGGAAAGAAGGGGAACTACCATGTTTTAACATCGGTGATATGAAGTTTATATATTCAATCAAAACAACGATAGAGAAGACACGTGTGCCGGCAAGATTTTATCCTCCTGGATACTTCGATAGCAGGACAAAAATGAAATGAATTAAAAAATTGACACGTGTCAAGCTAATGTATTAACTTAAAATAGACTCAACAAATTAGGAAGAAAACTAGCCTGTCAGCAATTGCTTCTCTGCAACACCCCATCGTTTTTTCTGCGTCTATCTTCTTCACTTCACGTGAACTGTCTCTCTTTTTCTCTCTCTTAGCTTAATCAGCTTCACAAATATCTCCTAACCAGACAGTCGTGTTTAAAATGACTATATTGTCCTCCTTCTTCAACCGAGCTTCCAACGCTATCCATGCCTACCCTTCCTGCTCCAAGCTTCTCGTACTCTGCACTATCAGGTTCTCGTCTCCTCACTCTCCCTTCATTTTTTTTCTATAGCTCTGTTAGAAGTTTTAGTTAGTTTTTCTTCTTCGCCTCGTTTTATCTCTTTGAGCTTCTTTTTGGTTGGTGAGAAAATTTAAAGGAAAGGTAGACACAGGAAATCAAAGTCTTTTAATAAAAAGCGAAGACCTTACCTTTCTCAATTTTGCTAGTCGTACAAGTGTTTTTTTCCCCTAAAATTGTTTTTTTTTTTCAATGTTTAGTTTTGTTACTACCCAAATGTGGACAGCATAATGCTCCATTGTTGTTTCATGGCATATTCTGCATAATCCCAAATCTCTGTCGTTTCTTGAATAGATTATACGAGTTCAAAAAACTAAAATAAATTGGAAATCACAGACACACACAGCTTTATATTACGGGTTAGCTTCAGAATTAGGCTTCCAATTCTCATGCAGCTGAGCTGATTTACGTTTCCAACTTTATATAAATTGAACACTGAAAGAGGATCATGTTTGAGCAATCAAATGCTCATAGTTTGTATGCTTTTTCTTTTGAATCTATTGCAGTAGTGGGGGTCTTGTGGCTTACTCTGAATCACAAGCAGAAAATGAGACTCCCAGTGAGAAGAAGAAGAAAGTATTAGTACTTGGAACAGGATGGGCTGGTACTAGTTTCCTAAAAGATATAGATGTTTCACATTATGATGTTCAGGTTATTTCACCTAGGAATTATTTTGCATTCACCCCTTTGTTGCCTAGTGTCACTTGTGGAACAGTCGAAGCACGAAGCATCGTGGAGCCAGTTCGAAACATTATAAAGAAGGTATCCCAAGCAAAAAAAACCATCTGCAAAAAAATTGTGTTTTGTATAAAGATATTTGAGTATTTTTAACTTGTAAATTGTGTTTTGTTGATCTCTCTTTAATTTCCTTTATGAGTTTCAAATTTATTAACAGTTCAAGAAATTTCTGTGTTGTTTGATAAGTTCTTACAAACTGTAATACTCTTTAATATATTTGTCACCTGTTATCTATCAATGACTTTTTGGTCTCTTGGCTTGCAAATATCATGCTATGAAATATGAATTCTCAGGGATTGATTTTGTTATATTATTTGTATCATTTGTCAAAACTTTCTTACTATTGCTTTTCCATTCATTCTGACAGAGAGATGGGGAAGTTCAATTTTGTGAGGCCGAATGTGTCAAGATTGACTGTGCAGGCAAAAGAGTTTACTGTCAGTCTAATATTGAGAACAATTTGGTGGGAAATAAGGAATTCTCTCTGGAATATGACTACTTGGTTATAGCCGTAGGAGCTCAAGTGAATACTTTTAACACACCTGGTGTACTGGAGAACTGCCATTTTCTGAAGGTGAGGTCATTACAAGCAGAACAAATATATATATATATATATATATATATATATATGCATGTCATCATAAAACATAATGATTGTGCTTGTTGATGTTTGTGAAATTTTTATGTCTCCAATTTATCTTCTAATATGCTGATATTATATATGCTACTAGCTTTCTTCCTAAGGTAATTAACGTTTGCACATGCAGGAAATAGAAGATGCTCAGAAGATCCGTGGGACTGTGATTGACTGTTTTGAAAAGGCTGTCCTTCCTGGGCTGAGTGAAGAGGAGCGAAAGACAAACCTTCGTTTTGTAATTGTTGGAGGCGGTCCAACTGGCGTGGAGTTTGCTGCAGAGTTGCATGACTATATCCAAGAAGATTTAGTCAATTTGTATCCTATAGCTAAAGATCTTGTGAAAATAACAATGATCCAATCTGGAGATCATATTTTGAACACGTAAGCACAGAAAATTTACATTTTATTATTCATCAATGGAGATCATTTTATATCATACATCAACGGAAGGCAGGAGTATACTTCTGTTGTGATGAAAATTTGATTAGTGAGATACATAGGTTTCCAGAGATGAGGTCTTTTAAACCACATAAAGGCATTGCTTTCCACACCTAAAAATGAAGTAGAGTAGCCCATAAAAGCATAATCTGTCTTCTACCTTTTGGTCTAATAGATACAAGGATAATTAATGTAGCATTGAATACCTAATGTAGCATATACAGATATACTTGCTGTTAGTCATGTTGAATTTCCAGCATTAGTTTATTTGGTTATCATATTAAGTCTTCTACCAATTGGATTTGGTTTAGAAAAGAAGAGTTAGTAAATATTAATACTATTTATCTTAAAATTTTGTTGTTGCTAACACACTGCAATTTAGGACATAGGCAAGATCATACATAACTCAAAAACTTAAAAAATATTGTTTAATGTCATAATGTGTCTCTGCAGATTTGATGAAAGAATTAGTTCATTTGCTGAAAATAAATTTCAGAGAGATGGAATTGAAATTCTAACAGGACGTCGAGTTGTTAATGTTTCTGAAAAAGAAGTTGCTATGAAAATCAAATCCACAGGAGAGTCTTGCTCGATACCCCATGGGATTGTCTTGTGGTCCACTGGTGTTGGCACTCGCCCAGTTATAAAGGACTTTATGGAGCAAATTGGGCAGGTTTGTTGCATAAAGTTGTTGTGCTTGTAATGACTCGAGTTTTAAATTTTCTATATGGATGATGATGTTTCCACTTTCCACCATTGCTCATATCTCCTATTGTTTGCAGATCTGCTGCCTAATGTAGATTGTTTCTTGTCCTAAATTCAAGTCCATTAAAATTTTGAAATGTTTGTTCCTGTTTACTCAATCACTTATGATTGAGATTCTGTTTTGCAGAAGAATAGGCGAGCTCTAGCGACCGATGAATGGCTTAAAGTAAAGGGATGTGACAATGTGTATGCCCTTGGTGATTGTGCTAGTATAGATCAACGTAAGATCATGGTATGTGAAGCTTTAGCTGGTTGGTTTTGTTCTTTGATTTGCAGAAAGTGCCTGGCTTCAGCTAAGTTGAATTAAGCTATAATCAAGTGTGATTATTGTGGATATAGGAAGATATTGCGACCATATTTGAGGCTGCAGACAAAGACAACTCTGGTACTTTAACTGTGAAAGAATTTCAAGATGTACTAGATGATATCATCATAAGGTATCCCCAAGTGGAACTCTATTTGAAGAGCATGCATATGAGTGATGTGACAGATCTATTTAAAGATCCTCGTGGGACTGATGCAACAGGAGTGGACATTGAGGGGTTTAAATCAGCTCTATCTCATGTGGATTCACAGATGAAGAGTCTACCTGCAACTGCACAGGTCTTTGTCTCATATACTGGTTTGAGTGTACTTCCATTTGACTTAGCTTTTATTACTTACATCTTTATTTAATCAGGTGGCTGCTCAACAAGGTGCATATCTTTCTAGGTGCTTCAACCGCATGGAGCTATGTGAACAAAATCCTGAAGGTCCCCGACGTTTTAGAGGTTCTGGACGCCATCAATTCCGTCCATTTTGGTATGCCTTACACCTAGCAATGCTTATGTCTCAAGTCCAAATGTATACATAATGTCACTCAACATTAGTATGGTTTTCTTTTCAACTTGAATTGGTTGCATTCCTTAGTTTGTTTATTTGATTTTGTAGACACTGCACCATAATCAGCTAAATGTTGCCACATCATGTTTGGATTTTCATTTTGCTGTACTTAATGAATTAACATGAAATCCTTTCCTCATGACATGAATATCGGATACGTAGCCATTGGGAACTAATAAATGAACACAATGTACATAGTCAAATTCTTTCTGATACCATTTGTTCTCTTTGTGGTCTGACTTTGGAGTTGTTTGAAACTATGTAATTTCTAGTTACAAGCATTTTGGCCAATTCGCTCCTCTGGGAGGAGAGCAGGCAGCTGCAGAATTGCCCGGAGACTGGGTTTCCATGGGTCACAGCACTCAGTGGCTCTGGTATTCTGTATATGCAAGGTGAGGCTCTGCTCTGCTTCTGTTGTTGTTTCAGGCTTGCCTGTGCTGTTAGTTGTGATGATGATTTATGGGTCTGTGCAACCTTGAATTTGAATTGACATCATGATAATTTCTTGTATTCAGTAAGCAAGTAAGCTGGCGGACAAGGGTGTTAGTGGTATCCGATTGGTTGAGAAGATCTATTTTCGGGAGAGATTCAAGCCGTATCTGAGGCGGGCGGCAAGTAGGGAGTCTAGTCTTGTAAATCATCAGGAGGTGCATTTGTTAAAACCATGATTGTATTTGAACTTATTATACTTCCTGCTTGGACGGATTTATTCATCTTCTTATGTTGTAAGTTGGAACAATACTTCCTTCTTGGATGCATATTTGCTCTGTATATTATTATTATTGCTATGGAATATTTATTCCTGCTCTTCAAGAAGATTGATCAAATGAGCGTGTTACTATGTTTGATTTAATAGGGTTATAGGTATTGTGAAGTTTACGGGGAAAAAAAAGTGAGTTCCAAATGTGTTTGACTATCAACATGTATACAGAAAGTAAACAGATTTATTGTAATTATTCAAAATATAGAGAAGCATATGAAATATTACGCTGATATCAATACAGAAGCAGAACTCCTAGTAAAATGGTTGGATACTTTTGTTTCACTTCCGTAGTTTTGTGATGTCACATAAGTTTTAGACCCAGTTTGGCATTGTTTTCCCAACTGCTTTTGGGGTCAAAAGTGATTCCGGACCAATGATAGGGTGTTTGGTAAGATTTTGGGGAAGTGCTTTTGGTCACTTATAGCTTCTCCCAACTGAGTTTGTGAGAAGCTAAAAATTCATGCTTTTGGAAAACAGCTTCCTCATCTCCTATACACCACATCTCTCTCTCTCTCTCTCTCTCTCTCTCTCTCTCTCTCTCTCTCTCTTTCGCTTCCTCTTTTGAAAAATCTGAAGAGCCAATCTTACAACGGCCTCTGTAATCGGTTTCAACTTCGAGCTATCAAAGGTTTTTTTCAAATTTCCTTTCTCTTTTCGTTATCTGTATGTGTAATGTGTTCATGTTTTAGGGTTTGATTTTTAATTGGAGTCTTGGGGATTTTTAAGAGAAATTGTAGTTGTGGCCACTGCCCAGGTAATAATTCATAATTTAAACCTTTTTCTTGTAATCGGTTTAAAGTCTCCTCTTCCTTCCAAATCCAAACACTCAAAACTCTAATTTTCTACACAAATTTCTTTTTCCTCTTTATTTTCATTCTTTATCTTTAAGCTTTAATTACTTGAAACATCTACGTGCTTGTATGAGAAGAGACTCCTGGGTGGTTTTGCCTCAATTTATGCAAATTTGTATCGGTTCTGTTTTGTTTGTGGTCATTGTAGCAACACATGCAAACTGTTTGATGAAATACCTGTCGAAGCTGATGTTCAAACTTGTGCTTTAATTTGATCTAATTTGATCGTAGTTTATATACAATTGCTATAGGGGAATTTGTAAGTTCTGTTCTGTTTAGATAAATTTGGAATTTATATACATGTTCTGTTTTGTTTGTGGTCATTGTGTCAACACTATGGCTCATTACGGGAACAAAGATTGTTTCAGTAATATTATTAGGCAAAATTGTGAAATTGCTAATGGTCATAATACCCATTTACTTCTTTAAGAAAGTATGGATTGTACTTCTCACTCATTAATTCATAATCTCGAGTACAGTACCTTCGAAGCTAGGACTTTTGTGTATATTTGAATTATGAATCAACTGTTAATCTACAAAATGAAAGTTATATACCTGTTATTTAATTTTGCTTTGCCTCTATTATTAATAGCTGCTTCATGGTGTTAGTTTTTGTTGTTTGATTATAATATATCTATACATCAATATGAAAGAAGTAGTAGTTTTATAACTGGCAACTTTTAGTTGCTTGATGATAATATATCTACATTAAAAATGATTTTAGTTACAATCTTAAAGACTAGTTCATCATTCGATAACAAGGACTAGTTTATCTCTGATATTTTATGCATAGTTATCCTTTACTGTTTATAAAACCCAGCAATATTGCAGAGTTCAGTATGAACAATTGCTTAGTGTGTGTATATCCATAGATCAGTCAAGTTGTGTGTAACTTTATATATTTCTTGAACTTTATATATCCATAGAACTTGGACTTATTCTGCGATTGCTCAAACTGATTAAATGGTACAATGTTCTTGTGTTTTTGTAGTTGACAAACATTAGGCGCATTCTTCACTTAGGAGCATCATTGAGCGTACTTTTAGGGTGTAGAAAAAAAAATGGAGTATTCTACGTGATATGCCAAGTTATTCTTATGAAAAACAAGTGAAAATTGTTATTGCTACAATGGCTCTTCATAACTACATTAGAAGATATGCACAACGAGATAGAGATTTTGATGAAAATACAAATTACTCAAGTGAAGAGATTAATGAAGAAATGAAGGTTAATACATATGAAAAAGATGGTCTGGGAAGACGAGAAATGAAAATCTTAAGAAATTCAATTGCTCAAAGTTTAATGAGTGCGAGCACTTGGCAGTTATTTGCAATTTACTCTCGACTCCGTAATATATTTTGCTTTTTGGAATCTTTTATTGTCAATTTCAATTGTATAATCTCAAGACTCATTGGATCATATTTTGCTATTTAGAAAAATATTATGGAAGGAATTTAAAAAAGTTTTCTTGATATATTCACAATCTATGTGACAATAGATAAAAAAAATTATTAATGTGTTAAATCAGCTCAAATTCAATCACCAGCAGGTCACTGCCATGCAACCATTAATTAATTAAGAATGTGTCATGCATGATTCATATAGTATAAAAGCGTAATTAACTAGATAAATATTCAATGGGTTCAAATTATATGATAATTGATTTGAATCATTAACACGATCTAATCTAGGTGTGGTTAAATAAACTAGATTAATTAATATAATTGGAAGTACTTATGATGTCATTGTCACTTAAAAATATTAGTTGATATTTATTTTATAATATGTTTATGATCACACCAAAATATTAGTTGATATTTATTTTTTAAAATGTTTATGGTCATACCAAAATATTAGTTGATATTTTATAACATGTTTATGGTAACACAAAAATAAAACAAATTTTTTATTTTCAAAACATCTTCAATATTCATTTGTGTCCTTTCTAGTATTTTTGCACAGTCACAACACTTTTTACTTCCAGTTTACCAAATACATTGAAAGTGCTTTTGGTTCTCACAGCACTTTTAAAAACTAGTTTACCAAACACTCAATTGCTTCTCCTCACAGCAAATTCAAAAGCAATTCCCCCCACAACAGATCCAAAAGCAATTCCCCCCACAGCACAGCAATGCCAAACTGAGCCTTAGTGTATAGAGAACCCTCATTTATGGTGAAAGTTGTATTTCGAACCGTGTTCGTGTTCTTAACCGTTAATTAATATGGTGACCTGATTAGAGTTAGATTTTTTTTTTATTTTTAAATATCGATATAGGAAAAACATAGAATACATTTAATTCACTCATATATAATTAAACCCTTCAGGGGCGCAGCTTAGCTATAGATGGATGGATTTAGAGTTTGAACAAATGAATTTCAAAGTGTTAAAAGCTATTTTGATGTTAAACCAAAAGTGTTTTTTTTTTTAATGTTAAAAGCTATTTTGATGGTCTCTTTTTTTTGTTATTTGACAAAACAAAAGAAGTTTTTTTAATACTAAAAAAGTTGTTTTATGTCTATTGACCTAAAATTTAAGCAACTCCCAAGAAGTCAATAGAGCTTTTTAAAAAGAGATAGATAGTCTCAATTACCTTCTACGAATTTTAGATATTTCATAATATACCATTTAATTACAAATATTTTGTTGCTGTCCATTTTTATACTTTTTAACGATAAAAGCTATTTTATATATATTTTGTCAAGTAATTTATTAACTTATAAAAGCGCTTTTTTAAATAAATACAAAAAAATAAATACAGTTTTTTATTAGAAACTCTACTCAATAAAAGTTCTGTTTCAAAAAGATCTAATCCAAAAGGTATTGAAAAGCTATCCCAAACATACCATAATTTACAAATTATATACATAAATTTAATAAAGGGGTATTATCAATTTAGTCCCTAATTTTTGGAGAAAGGTCAATTTTTTAAGCGTGTTTGTTTTTTTAAAACCCTGGTCCCTCACTTTTCATAAATATATCAAATAGGTCTATTTGACCAAAAAGTTAACAGTCAAATGTGACAGATTATATAAATTGACCATTCTGTCCTTAACTTTGATTAAATGATTTAAAAGTATAATTTTACCCTCTTTCCTTTAAAAATTTTACAATTTAATTTTGACATGTATCCATTAAAATTTAACACGTGTCACCAATTTTTAAAAATAAAAAATTAAACAAAATTTTTTATTCTTTTGAAAATTAATTAAACAAAATTTTAAAAAGATTGTGTCTATTTTTTTTTTATATACAAACAATTAAATCATTAGTTATCTGGTTAGGATTAGAAAATTAGACGTTGTTTGGATTTATTTTATATCAAGATATTTGATTTTATTATTATAATAAGTTGTTTTATCTGGTTGAAAAAATTAATAGTTTTGGTTAATTATATTCTTGAATCTTGATTGTCATTCGATTTCCAGAATATGACTACTGCTATAATTCCTCAAACCTCATTATAAAAACAATTGTTTTTTTATAATGTTTTTCATCTGGGTTTTGACTCAAGTGGATCCACCTTCTTTCTTCATCTGAATTTCATCTGGGTTATTCACAAACTCAGTTTTTTCTTTATCTATTTCTCTCTGCAATCTGCACCCAGCGTCAACAACCAAACTAAATACAAAAATCAATATTCAGATTTGTAAGAACCCATCACAAATAACAAATCTAAATACAAAAATCAACATTCAGACAAGCAAATTCACGAGTGGAATTCTATCAATCCATCACAAATTCACCAAATTGATTTTTCTCACATTCACCAATCCTATCACGGATCTCCATCGACGAGAACCAGCTCCAGAAACTACCACCATCCCACAACCCAATAACACCCAAACCTCTGTCAAAAGAAAGCAAATGGAGAAGAGAAGGAGAAAAAAAAAGATGATCGGCGGCTAGAGGAGATCGATCGAACGCTGATCTCCTCGTTTGGAAGGAGAGTGCCGACTTCCGCGTCCAGGACTCCGCGTCCAGGAGGAGATCGAACGCCGATCTTCTCGTTTGGATGACGATCGGAGGCCGTAGGGTGGCAGCTAAGGTTTGGGTGTTAGGAGATGATGGTGGAGAAGAAGAAAATGGTTATTGGTAGAGAAGAAGGTCTCTTTGGTGAAAGGTTTCGGAAAAAAAATGTTTTTTGAAAGAATGGTTTCTGGAATTTTTTTTTTTTCTTAATGAAATGGTTTCTCGAATTTTGATGACGAAGATGATGGATCTCCACCATTTGTATGGAATTTTTTGTTTTCTTAAGTTTTTAATTGTATATATAAATATTTAATTCTCTTTTTTCTTTTCTTTTTTTTTTCTTTTTTGTTGATAGATGGGTTAATTTTTTTTTATTATTTTCTTTTATTTTATAATTATATATTTATTTTATTTTGTGATAAATAAAATAATGATTTGTTTTTATTTCTATTTTTTGACACATGGCATTTTTTATTTAAAGACAAAAAATATCCTTGCAAGTTTTAAGTTTGACTGACTATTGACCAACGGATGGACCAAATTGATGTATTTATGAAAAGTGAGGGACCAATGTTCCTAAAAAAGTAAACATGCTTAAAATTTTGATATTTCTCTAAAAGTTAGGGACTAAATTGATAATACCCCTTTAATAAAAGATTAGACTTTTTCCAACATGGGTCCACAGATCTAGAATCACAGGCTCACAGCCCAAATTCGATCACAAAACCTAGGACCCGAGACCGAGGCTTGATGCTCAAGTAAATTCAAAGCTAAGTGTTAGAACTTGCTAATTACTAGGAAGATCCTTGTCTTCTTCAGATCAAGACACGTGTCCTACTTTCCCGGTTTGAAAAGTCAAATACATTTGTTTCCTTTTTATTTTTATTATGTTACGTGACAGTTTTTTATTTTTTTTTCGAAGCCCTACGGTTCCATATTACATGCCCTAGTTCACGTATACTTTCTAAAACTGGTCTACTACTAAATTACTTGTGCAGCTCTCTCTCCAAACTTTTCTCTTTAAAACTTTTGGTTTCTCTTGCTTTGTAGAGAAGCAGGAATACTAGGGTTTATTTACAATGCATGGTTTTAAGTTTTATGAGAAAGTCACCGGAGCTTTTCGTGACCGCTCTTTTCTGTCTAAGGTTCTTATTATAGGCACTGTCAGGTTTGTCCAAATATATTCTTTTTGTTCTTATGGTTTTTTTTTTTTTTTTTAATTTGCATCTGCTCTATTATAATTTTTCAAGTTTGATTTTATGAGTTGTACTAATCAGAATGAACATGGTTTTGCCACTTGCCAGAGTATTGAGTTGGTGTGTTTATAGATTTGATAGTTGCTGGAAAAAAAAAACTCAAATAATGCAAAAGAAACCTTTTTTTTGTGTGTTGAGAATTTTTGTATGGTTATGATGCTTTTTTTTTTCAGAGTAAATATTGGCCCAGGAATTTATTTTCATTTTTTGTTTTTATATATATAATATTATATATATTTGTCTTTTTTATTAATTATTTTATTCTTTTTCATTGATTTGTATTTGTTGGAAACCACGCAGTTTGTTGGTTTTTAAAGGACTCTTCTCTGTTTGGGAAGAGTATATTCTATTTCCAAAAATTGTTTTTATTTATTTCAAATGAATTCTATAAATTTATAAAACATGCAAGGGAAATAATTTTTTTTTGACAAAATGATTTATAAAACATGCAAACAAAAGATTTTGATTACTACTGTGAGTGCAAATTTTCCAATATAAGTCTAATGAAATATTGAAAATTTTCGCTTAAACATACTGGATACAATTTAGTTTCACTTTTGAGTAAGATCCAAGAAAAAACTCTAGGCATGGTTGAGTGTGATAGCCTAACGTAAACCACATATCTCAAAGAAGTTGAGACTCCAAATTCAAATCTCCTCTTTTGACTAAAAAAAACACAATAGGCACATTGACTACAGATTGAAAAACATATTTAAAAAAATTATAATACATGAAAATTAAAGTTTCAGTAAATATATCATGATAATACATAACAACTACACATTACTTACCGTAACATTCGAGATGAATTTTAGACAAATTTTTAGGTTATATAACATTACTCATAAATCATAATTTAAATACGTTGTCACTAATCACATGTATTTGCTATTAGGCTTTCAATTAATTTTCTACAATTATTTTTTTGTTCTTGTTTCAAAAACAAAACACTGTATCTAATTTACTTGTATATTTTCCTATTCAATTGCAAATTAATGCAGCGGAGGAGGTCTGGTAGCATTATCGGATAGCGGTGCATTTCAAAGAAAAAACGGTGCTGAAGAATGCAAGAAAAAGAAGGTGGTGGTGCTTGGAACTGGTTGGGCCGGCACCAGTTTTCTCAAGAACTTGAAAGACAAATCATATGAAGTTCAAGTGGTGTCCCCGCGCAATTATTTTGCATTCACTCCTCTGCTTCCAAGCGTCACCAATGGAACCATTGAAGCTCGCAGCATTGTCGAACCAGTTCGCAATATCATGAGGAAGGTACTAAAAAAAAATTGATTGATATATTAATTTTAATTAGTTTATTGCATCGTTGCATGCAATTAAGGGTATGTTTTTGTTTCGCATTTGACAGAAAGGCATGGAAGTGCAATTCAAGGAAGCTGAGTGTTACAAGATCGATCCCGATAACAGAAAAATTCACTGTCGAACTAATGGAAGCTCAAATTTGGGAGGCAAAGAAGAATTTGCCTTGGATTACGACATCCTTGTTGTAGCTATGGGAGCTCGAGCTAACACATTCAACACGCCTGGAGTTGTCGAACATGCTCACTTTCTTAAGGTCTACACTGTATAAATAGAAATCAATTTTTATGAAAAAATATCAAACACCCTCTTAGCTTCTTCTTGTTGTTGTGGTGGTGCAGGAGGTAGAAGATGCTCAGAAGATTCGCAGGACAGTGATCGATTGTTTCGAAAGAGCGAGTCTTCCGAGTCTAACTGATGAAGAAAGGAAGAGGATCTTGCACTTTGTGGTGGTTGGTGGTGGCCCAACTGGCGTGGAGTTCGCTGCTGAGCTTCATGACTTGGTTGTCGAGGATTTGCCTAAGCTTTATCCTGCTGTTAAAGACTTTGTCAAAATCACTCTTCTTGAAGCTGGTGATAATATTTTGAGCATGTAGGATACCACATTACATTTTTTTTGCTCCAAATTATCTTTTTCATATATTCTTCAATTCTTGTTGTCTAAAATGCTGCTTGGTTTGTGCACAGGTTTGACAAAAGAATTACTACATTTGCTGAAAACAAATTCCAAAGAGATGGTATTGATTTGAAGATGGGTTCAATGGTTGTTAAAGTGTCTGATAAGGAGATTTCAACTAAAGACAGAGTAACAGGACAGCTTTCTTCAATACCATATGGAATGGTTGTTTGGTCAACAGGAATCGGGACTCGTCCTGTTATCACAGACTTCATGAAGCAAATTGGTCAGGCTAATAGACGCCTTTTAGCTACCGATGAATGGCTGAGAGTGGAAGGATATGACAACGTATATGCTCTAGGTGACTGCGCAACCATTAATCAGAGAAAAGTCATGGTAATGACTAATGATTTTGTGTCTACTGTGTTTGAAATATCAAATCCAATTGGGTGTTTTTGTTTTGATTTTTTCTTTCCATTTTTGCAAAAACTATAACAGGAAGATATATCAGTAATATTCAGTAAGGCAGACAAGAACAATACTGGTAAATTGAATCTAAAAGACTTCAAAGAAGTTGTTAAAGACATCTGTGAGAGGTACCCTCAAGTGGAGCTTTATTTGAAGAAGAAACAGTTGAAGACTATTGATGCTTTAATGAAGAATGCTACAGAAGATCCGAAAAAGGAGACCATGGAACTGGATATCGAAAAGTTTACGAAAGCCCTTTCTGAAGTTGATTCTCAGATGAAATTCCTTCCTGCAACAGCTCAGGTGAGTGAAATGCAGAGTTAATTCCCTTCTAATAAACTAATTGTTTCTATTGTTTACACTTTTTTTACACGTTATAGGTTGCTGCTCAAGAAGGGGCCTATCTTGCAGACTGTTTAAATCGTTCAGAGCAATGCGAAAAGTATCCTGAAGGTCCTCTTAGATTCAGGGGAACAGGCCGCCATAGATTCCATCCCTTTAGGTACAAGTTGAAGTTCTCCTAGTTTACTTTCAGTAGTTTACAAGACACCACCAACAAATGGAAAATTTGGGAATTTTAATATGTTTTGAGAAATATTGCTAACTCTATTTTACTTGTGATGATTTAATGATAGGTACAAGCATCTTGGACAATTTGCTCCACTGGGAGGAGAACAAACAGCAGCTCAACTTCCAGGAGATTGGGTTTCGATTGGTCATAGTACTCAGTGGCTCTGGTATTCAGTTTATGCAAGGTAGATTATTTTTCCTTTCCATCTTTTTTTGGTTTTGGCATATTTTTTCATCCTCTGATGGGTTCTCACTCACTGTCCACTTTGCAGCAAGCAAGTCAGCTGGCGTACTAGATTTCTTGTTGTGTCTGACTGGGGAAGAAGATTCATATTTGGAAGAGACTCGAGTCGGATATGAGAAGCGATTTGTAGGAATTAAATTCCCTTTACACCATTAATGCATGCTTTCGAATGTAGGCAGAGTATGGAAGATTTTGTTTCATTTTAAGTTGGCGAATTAAGTTCTTACTTTTCTTCATTTATATTCTTTCCAGAATTTCGGTATTTGATATGTTATGTTAGGTTTACACAATGTTCTGATCTTTATTATCTCTGCTTTTCACTCCACAAGCATACTCTGTTTGATTCATTAGTCGTTTTATAACTTAAAGAGTTTATATGTAATTCCATTGCCTCATATGAATCAGTTGAATGCTCAAGTAAACGAGTTGTCAATGTGCACCAAATGTATTGATAATATCTATCATTCACAACTCGAGACTTTACTTCACAATTCACTCTCAACTATCCCACCGTAGGATTATGGAATGATGTGTCGCATATAAACAAAATGGAAGGCTGCATTCCGGTAATGGAACAACAAAAGGAGCGAAAACTAGTTTTGGATTGGACAATTGGTAGTTAATTTGAAGATCAATCTACAATGAGAATTGGCAGACAATCTTACACAAAAAAATAGCATACATGAAACCAGATTTAGATATGCTTCAGAAATACTTGTACCAAGAAAGGACGGATTGATGCAGTCCACTCCTATGATCAGATGTTTCAGTGAGAGTGCCTTAATTACTTGCCGGTTATCAATATCAAAACAGAACAGCCTACAAGGTTTAATAAAGCAGTATAATCCCAAGAAGACAAATTTCATCCTCACTTCGGTACCAGACAGAATCTTAGCAAAGACTATAACTTTTTCAATTGAATCCACATGGCTTGCTGCTTATTTAGGCTTCAATGATGCCAAGACTTGTCCAGATGCTGCCATGAAATTGAAGTATTGCCAACTATTCACAAATGAGCTTCTAGTTAGCACACAAACACTTACACAGGCCTCGGATGGGTAGACAAATTAGCCACCCACATGCCCCACCAATGATTTCCATGGTACCTATCACAAACAGAGAAGAAAATATAAAATTGATTACTACATTAATTTGAACCTCTATTCCCTTTAAGTTGCTAACTATTTGACAGCATAAAAAAACTAATAATATATACTTGTTATGTAGGATCAACACCGCATAATATATTCCAGCACTACCAGGATGATGACAAGGATTATAATGCAGTGACTCAAACAGTTATTGATGGCCACATAATGGGCACACAGAAAAGAGTGAAAAGCAGACACATACCATAATCAACTGCAATACATGGGAAGGCACCTCCATGACTTATACAAGCTTTGGCCAAGTTACAAACTCAGAATCCCTTTGAAGTTAATCCTGGACTTTTCCAGTGCTTTACTACCTATATTTTCGCTTGAAATCTTTTGGACCAGCCAACTCTGATAGAGATGATGAATTAAGCTCTTCCGAAAGATTCATCGCCAAATCTAACTTCCCCATCTTCTTCGAATTATTGATTAGTGACCGATAAACATAAATTGATGGACGGATTTGCCGCAGTTTCATATCATTGAAGAGTCTCAGTGCTTCCTCAATGTTACCCAATCGGCCAAAGCTCTCAATCAATGCAGTATAAGTGAGCAAATCTGGTTTAATGCCACTCTTCAACATTTCGTTGAAATACAATAAGCACAAATCCAATCTCCCAACCTTTCTCAAATTGTTTAATAGTGTATTGTAAGAAATGAAATCTGGGACAACACCAACTTCCTTCATGGCAGCAAACTCATGAAGCATTTCAGTCACACGACCTACACGACCAAAAATGTCCAAAATCATATTATACGTGATCAAATCTGGCTTACATTTTGAACCTTTAATATGATCAAATATCAGGAGTGCCTTTTCTATCTGCCTACATTCAGCAAAGCCAAAAATGATTCTATTTACAACTATTGTACTTTTTGGAAAAGCTAGCCGCGATACTTCTTCAACAAACCTCAGTAGCTCGTCACAATCATCCGTCTTTAAAAAAGCCCTAGCAAGATTAAGATAACAAGCTGAGCTCAATGATGTCTGGGACACCAATAGATCTTTGAAAGACTGAGACGAAAGCTCAATGTCATTTCTCTCGGCTGCAGCAGCCAACAGGCAACTATATGCATTAGGAAGAAATATGTTTTTATCACGTAACGACTGCAGTAACCTATAAACAGCAGGAAGATTTCCAGCTCTACATAGCTTATCAACGTATGCTGTGCAATTTTTCTTTGACTTTGGATCATTTTCAGCCGTAGCAAGAATCTTTGTCAAGGTTTCATGGGTCACTTCCTCTTCATCTGGAGACGCCCGGGTTGAAAGTGACTGGTAATTGCCAAAAAATTTACTTACAGTAGCGAAAAATGGTGACGACCAAGGAAAACCAACTGGGATATATGTGACACAATTCTGTATTAGAAGCGTAGTCACTAATTATAAGCTCATTAAAGAAACTAAAAATTAAAAGAACAAAACAAAAAACAATGAAAATGGAGAACTGAAATGGTTCTCTCTCAAAGAACAAGTTTTGATGGGTGTTGACTCTAGTAAGATAAAAATGTAATGTGATTCCTTGTTAGCTGCCACTAACAACAGTTTTCCCTATCCAGCTTCTCAATATAATCAACCAAAAATAAAACACAAAATATATAAATGACCATAGAATCAATAAACCAACATTCTTCGTGTTGTCTACACAGTAAACATAAGCAAACCAAAAAAAGCATACAAGACCATTTGCAAAGGACACAAATTTTTGACTTACGTTATATCGGTAAACTCTGATTTCTCCAAATCTGCGGAGGATTGAGACGGAGTAAGAACGAATAGTGCGCGAACTCGCCATCGAGAAATTAATCGCAGGATTGTATCGGGAAATGAGCTTGAAGCATCTTGAAGCAGTTACCATGCTCGAATTTCAGTAATGTCTGTTACTAAGTTGAGATTTTAACACTTTGAATGAAAGAATTGGACAAAGCAAATGTTGTTGGAAATTAGGGTTTTGATGTCAGGGTGACGGTGACTGGTGAGTGAGTGAGAAGGGAGAAGTGGGGTTTTAGGTTCAGCGACGGAAGATTGGAAGAAACCCCATTTGTTTCTCTTTATTTGCACAATTTCTCTTCAAATGAATAAAAACTTCTCTTTCTGCTATAGCGATTTCATTTTTTATTTATTTATGAAATACAAATATTTTATGTTGGATTTATATTTTTGAAACGCAATGAAGAAAATATAAATAATATGAAGTAATTTTTTTTTCTATTTTAATAAATTTTGACAACGGACTGTTAAAAGGTTTACCAAACCTATTAAACGGAACCTATGAGGTCCGGATATTTACTCAAATTATTTGTTAGATTATTCTATTTGAGGCTTGGTTTTCCTTGAATTAAACATATTCTAATCGTTGTCTCTCTTATTCACAATCACAATAGGTAGGTTTAAGAATTATTATATTAGATGAGACCCTAACATCTTAACTTTGTCCAATTACTCAATTAGATAATAGCATACTCGAACCCTCCACCGTTAATGTGGAAAGAAAGGTGCACTAACACATCAATCGGTCACTAGCATGTTCGAACACTCCACCAGTAATGTTAAATGAGAGGTTCATTAATGCATGGTAAGAGGTGATGTATTTGTATTTCACATGGCAAGTCATTATGTATATTAAAAAAAACTTGACTGGAGGAGGGAATGGTTTAGATTTGTCGGCACCTAATTTTTTTTTTTTGACAATGTCTATCAATCCGGGACCAGCCATTTTTTTTGAAAGTTTTCGCTATTATATGATTCGAACCGTTGACCTGTGAGTTTTTTGTCCAAACTCCAAACTCTTCTATCTACCAGCTGAGATACGTCCATGTTGGCTTGTCGACACCTAATTAACCATCCCATTATTGCAACAATTCCCGTATGAAATATCATTTAAAAAATAACTTCCAAAATTCAAAATAAAGTTTCTTTCCTTCCAATTGTTATCAGAAGTCTTGGTGCAGCAGATAACAACATATTTCTTTGTTATGATTCCTGTGCACAAAAGCTCCAACACAGTTTTTCGTTTTCATTTCTTTTACATCAAAAGCTACTCTTTTTTTTCGCCTTTCACCAGCAAAAGGAATCAGCTACCTTTTGACCACCCCAGAAAGGTTTGGCAATCAAGTGTGTGATTTAACACAACAAGAAGCTGCAATGAAATTTAACATGTTTTGGAAAACATCAGGCAGATCAATAGCCAGATGATTACCAACAACAAAAGATTTAAAAACTCTAATCAAATCAAAAACATTATAATGAATTAAATAATTGAATAGCTAGATGATTACTATCATCACAAAGATTGAGGAAGTCTAATCAAATGAAAAATGACACATTCGATTGAATTATAATGACTTTTTCTGTTCATTGAGTTGAAAAATCTACCAAAAAGATGAAGCATGGTAGATTTGAAAAAGGAGAAAGGGACCTGCCATATACATCAAAATTCAAATGCTATTGAGATTTAACAATTATGTGTAGTTCAAAAAGCAGAGGCATCTCCACAATTCAAGATCAAAAACTGCTACTTCTTGATGATTTACAGGAATTGAAAAACATATACAACATTTTCATCGGTAGAAAGCAAGAGAAGAGCTTTATCATTATCACTTTATTGCATCATAACACTACAGAAACAATGACGGCTTTTTCAAAACCAGAAACTATTTATATATAGTTATCACATTGTAGAGAACACAGAAGAAAAAAACCATTTCAATATAGTTATGGTTTCTCACAACATTAAGACTATTAAAACTTACAGAAAAAATGTCACAAAGTTTCTCCAAAGAATCAATATTCCCCAAAAAACCCATCATCATCAATCATCATCTTCATCATCAAAATTCAAAGCCTGACAAACAGAACCCTCCTCTGAGTCTTCTTCTTCCTCCTCCTCCTCTGCCACATCAGCACAAAAGAACGATTTCCTCCCAACCAATTCAGCCACTCTTTTCGCTGCCCCAGAGTCTCGTGGACTCTCATTGACACATTGAACGGTCCTGATCTTCGGCAAGACCTCTCCGACCATCTTCGAAACAGACGTAGGGGAGGAGGATCCCTTATGACCCACCACCTCATTGGCAATTTCCCATTTCTTCTTCAATCTAGTCTCACTTTTTTGAATCCTAGCCGAATTGGGCAAAGTTTCACGTGAAACACGTCGCTTATCGCACCTGTTGCTCTGTTCTGTGTCATTTTCCGGTAGAGACCTTTTGCGAGCATCGTTTGTGAACTGATTATAACGGCTAGCAACCATTCTTCCAGGCTTCAATAATGGCTTTTTATTTGGTGGTACTGATTTTTCTCCATCTTTGAAGAGCTTTTTGGGCTGAATAAGTGAAAGCAAACTGTCTTCTTTCTTCAATTGCTTTTTAGGCCCCACTGTTGTCGCTGCTTGTTTAGGAGCCTGAACCTTAGACGCTGCCGTTTTGCGTGATTTCGGGCTGAGACTCAAGCTCTTACCTCTCTCTTTCGTCACCTTTAATTCATCGATATCCTGAAGTTTCCAGAAACAAGATTTCCGGCGACTCTGTATTGATTGAAGAGGAGTGGTGTGTTCTGGTTTGCCAAAAGATTGCCTTGATCTCGTTGCAGAGAAAATCTCTGCTGGTCCCAAACTCAGTCCTCTACGATTCAACTTCGATTTAGCACTTAAAAGCAAGCTGTCTTCAACCTTTTTCAGTGACTCTACATTCTTGAAACTCTGTTTTTGCTCCTTGAATTTTGCAGGCACGATCCTTCCACGCTTTTCAGTGGTATTTGATTTGAACCGGACGTCAATCTTTTCGATTCGAAGCGCTTCGAGTCTTGATGATAAGCGACTGATCTCCTTTTCAATCTCCTCAATCTCCATATCGATCTTTCTCTCATCACGGTTTTCCTCCTCTTCTTCGTTTCCATTCTTTGATCCAATCACCGAAACAGTACTCTTCAATGGCTTCGTTTGTGACATCTTGACAGAGCTATTCACTTGGAGAGGCTTGATGGGTATAGAAGATTTCAGAGTAGAAACAGGAGAATTCATCGAAACAGGACTCAAATTTTCTTTGCTGCAATCGGATTCAAGAGACTGATTCACGTACATAGATTGCAAATTAGACCAAGAACCTTTAATTGCAGTAAAGTCTTCAGATTCACCATTGTCGAAAGCCGCATTGTTCCAAATCTGAAGCTCCTGTCCGTTCAACGTATCTGGGTATTGAAGAACACTCATTTTTATTTGCTGGGTAAAAGCGATTATTGAGAATCAATTGATTCTTCTTGAGAAAGAACAAGATTTTGATTGAAGTCTTTTCTTGAAAGTTGCTTGAGAGAGAGAGAGAAAGAGAGAGAGACAGGGAAGAGAACAAATTGAGAAATTAATCCTTAATCGGAATATTTTTGAATCAGAGGATTTTTTGACCGTTGGGAAAAAAGTTGACGTTAGGGGTGAGCGTTGGTAAAATCTTGGCCGTTTGTTGCAAAACGGCTCCTATAGACGCTCCGATTTGATTTAAAGTTTATAATGCTTTAAAAACTTGTTTATGACACCGAATCACACACACACAAAAAACCGATGGGGTCCATAAGAGGGAGCGTCGTTTTATTTGGGCCGGGTTTCAAAACCCAGGCCCATCAAAAAATAAAAACAATTTCAAACGGTGCCGTTTCATAGAAAAATATGAACGACGGTCGTTTTTGGTGGTGTTATACAATCCAACGGTAAACCTCTGTAAAACAGCTGTTGAATTATGGCTCTGGAGATTTTTACCGGTTGATCTCCGGCGGAGCGATTTCGTAATTTTGAATTGAGGACGGTTAGGTATTTGAAAATTTGGAGGTGCAAAATATGGATCAAGTGAGGCAAGTTTTCTCGGTAGATGTTCTTGAAAGATACGCGGCCAAAGGACGAGGTGTGATTACATGTATGTCAGCTGGAAACGATGTGATTGTATTAGGAACCAGTAAAGGATGGCTTATCAGACACGATTTCGGTGCCGGAGACTCTTCTGGTATCCTCTTTAACCTTTTTTTTTCTTATATTTTTGTGACTTCAGTTTCAATTTCGCAATAACTTCCGCTTTCAATGTAAATTTGCAAACAGATTTGTACTAGAGCGGTAGTCTGATAAATGCAACATAATATATTAAAGTTATATAGTGACGGAGATTATCTTAGGGTTTTAATGGTGATGGAGATTATGTGTTTGATAGAATGTTGGAATGTAGAATCCTTTACATTGGACAAATTGGAGCTGATCGAGCTTGGTTCATGAGTTTCAGGACACTAAATCTGATTTTAATTTGTTCATCCTAAAAGTTGGAAAAAAAAAAACAACATTCCACCTAGCTTGATCACTTAAATTAAGCTTGATTTGAGCTATCATCTATTAAAGGAGTGTTCTGATTTAGATGCATTTGTTAATCATGAGTTTTGTTGATATTGACTTCAATTAGCCCATTACTAAGATGGCTTGATTTTGACTGATTAGATTACTACTTAAGATGAAGCACTGCATGAGCATGATTTTTCCTTGTACATTTGAAATATAGATATCGATCTTTCTGTGGGTCGACCTGGGGAGCAATCCATCCACAGAGTTTTTGTTGACCCTGGAGGTAGTCACTGTATTGCCACCATCATTGGTAGTGGAGGTGCCGAGACTTTCTACACTCATGCTAGGTGGAGCAAGCCCCGAGTATTAAGCAAATTGAAAGGTCTTGTTGTAAATACGGTTGCTTGGAATAGACAACTGATAACAGAAGGTAATACATCAATCTCTTGAATACTATTCATATATTATATTAGAACAGATTTTGCATACATTTATTTATCTTTAATGTATTTGATTTCTTCAAAACTCAGCTTCTACGAAGGAAATCATACTCGGTACAGACAATGGGCAACTCCATGAGATGGCTGTTGATGAGAAAGACAAGAGGGAGAAGTATATAAAGTTTTTATTTGAATTAAAAGAACTTCCAGAAGCCATTATGGGTTTGCAGGTACCTTTTCTCCTCTCCGTTTTCTCTTGAAATCAATTCTGAGTTGCCATTAATTCTTCTTCCCCGGTCTTCGTATATCGGCATAAATCTCCTATTGACATGTTTTTCATACTAAAGAAGCAACTCAAAATCTTCTATGGATGGTCGAAGTCATATTATGTCCATTTTTGTCTACTTGTAAGTGAGTCTCATGTATCTAATAAAATGCACAATTGAACGTGACTTTCCTGCCAGATAATTCCTTCAGCTAATATGAATTAATTAGAAAAGTTATCCTATTTTGTTAAGATACGAGGCCCTCTTGATTGTTCTGGTCTGATGAAGTTGATAATGCCAGAATAAGTACTTGAAGGGACATAGAGCACTCAAATAACATTCAGGGAAACTAGAATTTAGCTAATTTTATTTTATCTATAAGTTTAAACTGTGCTTTTGTTTTGTGATGGTATCAATCCATTTACACCCCAAATGATTTACCATCTTGGTCCTATTCTTTGTATCAGATGGAAACAGCTAGCTTAACCAATGGTACTAGATATTATGTGATGGCTGTTACTCCTACGCGGCTTTATTCTTTCACTGGATTTGGATCACTTGATGTAAGTTTACGGTTTACCTCTGGTATCTTTTCTGCTTGTTGGAATTGAAAGTGGTTGGCAATTTATAGAATAAACTAGTGAAATCTACCCATTGTGACACTTGTACATTATAATTGTGAAATATTTGCTTCAAGTAGCTAAGTGATAATTTGTTGATGATCATTCCAGTACACTTTTGTAAAGAGTAAAGACAGTCTACTAATGCATATTCCATGCTCTGTAAATGCTTAGAGAATAATGTCCCGGATTAGCTTCTGGGAGGCCAATGATGAGTACTTACCCTCAAATTTTATAGATTCCTTGATATTTTGCTATAATTATTCAGGTATTGCTGTAAAAAATGTGTTTCTATTTGGTGCATTGTTATTTCCTATCTTCCAAAACCATTTATTTTTAGTTGCTTTCTTATTCATTTAACTTTCTGATTCTTGATGGCCTGCACTAAGGGTATCTTTTTCCTTTTAAATTAGTTAGTAGGGATAGAAATAAGTTTCATCTTAGCCAAACAGTGTTTACTATCCCTCATGGGAACTACATTCTCTAGATCTCTTTGAACTCCTTTGAGAGTTTGTCTTAAAGACCAATAGATACGTCTGCACAGGTTTGCTCTTTCAAAAACTTGATTATTGAATATGTCATACGCTGCAGTTTTATTCCAGCACATTACTCAAAAAACATTATTTTATTTTCGTGCATATCAATTTGAGTTTGTATTCATGTCTTCATGAATGTCGCTTATATTATGTTCCTTTGTGTTAGTTACTTGAAAAAATGATTATTGGCATACAGTTCTTCGTCTACTCAAAGATATGCAGTATAACATCAATAATCCTCATTTATTGTATTGCATTTCTAGACGGTTTTTACTAGCTATTTAGATCGTGCTGTGCATTTCATGGAACTTCCTGGTGAAATACCAAACAGGCAAGTGCCTCTGCCTGTGTTATTATTATTTTAGTATTTAGTTTTTTCTTTTTCTTTTTCGTTTTTTTTATAAAAAAAAACCTGGACTTCTGGAGAGTGAAAATCTTTTGTTATGCCAAAACTGTTGTCCTCTTTCTTATAATTTGTGATATATGTTTCACAGCAAGAGCTGGAAAATGATTTTACAATATTTTTCTTGAGCTTTTTGGATAACATTTCCCTGTTACGATGGTCTTCTTTTCAGTGAATTACATTTCTTTATCAAGCAAAGAAGAGCTGTGCATTTTGCGTGGCTTTCAGGAGCTGGTATTTATCATGGTGGCCTAAACTTTGGAGCACAGCATAGGTAAAGGATATCATTCTTGAAACTTTTCTTCTTGCATGTTTATTCATGTTCAAAATTGTTGTATTGTTACTCTCAGCCAATTCTACCATACCTCAGTAGTACTAAATTTGTTGGTTCTCTTTTTTGAAAATACTTTATTGTGTATTCTTAAATATGGGGTTTATTTTTTCTTCATGTTATAACTCTGTTATGGAATTTTTCCTCACTTTATTGCAAATGTTTTGGGTAGTTCTCCAAATGGTGATGAAAATTTTGTGGAGAACAAGGCTCTCTTGTACTATTCAAAATTGTCAGATGGTTCCGAGGCAGTTAAACCCAGTTCTATGGCAGTGTCTGAATTTCATTTCCTGATGCTTATTGGGAATAAGGTTAAGGTGTGTTCCTATCAGATCTTTAAATACAGCTTCTCGTATGCTAGTAGTAGGTTGTTTTTTAGAGAGGAGACTTAGCAGGGCATCGTTAATATGCATGCCCGTCTTATAGAATTGCTGCAAATGAATTCAAGGATTTTATTTAGGTCTTGTTTGTTCTTATGTTAGTTTCCAATATTATGTCGTTTCCTTCTTTTTTTTCCCAGTGTTTACACTTGTATACTGTGCTCTTTGAATCTCTTGTAGGTTGTCAATAGAATCAGTGAACAAATCATAGAGGAACTTCATTTTGATCAGACATCAGAATCAATATCAAGCGGTATCATTGGATTATGTAGTGATGCAACTGCTGGGGTGTTTTACGCATATGACCAAAACTCTATTTTTCAGGTTTGTATATTATGAGGACTCCATCTTCCATGTTTCTGGTCCATGTTGCATCAGTCACTGATTTGTTTTAGTGTGGCTGGATTTGAGAAAATTTACTAGGTTTCAGTCAATGACGAAGGCCGAGATATGTGGAAGGTATATCTGGATATGAAAGAGTATGCTGCAGCTTTAGCAAATTGTCGTGACCCACTTCAGAGAGACCAAGTATATTTAGTTCAGGTCATGTCTAATTATCTCCATTGCCATTAAAATATGACTGTTTTGAGACAGTAATTTATGTTTCTTATCACAACATTACATTGACTTCCATCATTTATCTACCTACATTTTCAGAATCTTGTTCTAATGTTTTTATATAACTAGAGTAATTTATGATGCAGGCTGAATCTGCTTTCTCCTCCAAGGATTTTCTTAGAGCGGCATCTTTCTATGCAAAAGTGAATTTTCTCTTTCTTGCTTTTATCATGTTGATGTATTTAGTTACAATATCTTGTATTTCTGTTATCTTTTTTAGTTTTCTGTTGGTGAAGTTAATAGTGATGATATTACCCAAAATATTGCAGGAAATAGTTATTCGTCTTACAACATTGAGCTCTAAGAATTATTAGTTATGGTACAATATCATATATTATAGAAACTAACATTGAGAACCTGCCAAAAATACAAATACTTTTATTTAAAAAATTGCTTCCAGGGCTAAGTAAACTGTAAACTGCATTTTTTTGTCAGTATTACCAGCAAAGTCAAGCCAATGTGCAAACGCACAACGTCGCATCTCCATCATTTGTGTACAAAATTCATCCTTTGTTTTGTTCTTCAAAGTACAAGCACATCTTATTTAATTCTACTTGAGATATTTATGTTTATTCGTCTTCAATTAAGTCTTGATTAATGCTACAATTGTAAGTCACTGTTATTGCTGATTGTCGTAAATCCCAATACTTCCTGCCACTTCTCTTTAAAGGGTCGATGCCTGAGAATATCTGTCTGTGATTGACCTATTCGGCAAATATCAGATGGAAATAAAATTGTTGTCTTTCTAAACTGAGTATATCCTTGTAAATGATTGAAGGTGTTTTGCAGATTAACTATATATTATCATTTGAAGAGATCACTCTGAAGTTTATCACTGTTAGCGTACAGGTAATTAAAGTATTATTTCGTTTTTTTTTAGCTTTTTGAAGATGTAGTAAAAACTTATCAAAACAATTATGCTGCCTCATTTATTAAACCGTCATTGTCCATACTACTTTGGTGTTTAGTCTATCATTGCTCTGTTGTTTTCATTTAAGCACAGATCATGCCCGAACTGATGTTTGAGTATAATTGGACTTCTTAGTATGCCCGAACTTATTGAATTCACGGGTTGTCAAATAAATTCCTATTATGTCAACAACCTCGACTATTCATTTTAGTCATTGCTTACTAGTTAGATTTTTTGGGTTGTTATTTTGTCCAAACTTGTGGAATTTATGGGCTGTTAGATAGATTCCTATTTTATCAACATCCATGACCTAGTTTGCACATTTTGAAGTTCTATTTGAATTGTTTGTATATTGTACGCATTTCAGTTATGACCTTATTAGAATCATGGGAAATTGCATGCAGATTGCATTATAAATTTTGTAGTTATTCCTAACAATTAGGCTTGACAAAAGTAGATTTATTTGAATTGTTGGCACAGATTTTGTTTTGGCTTCTAACAGAAATTGGGATTTTATTTTATGTTTGCAATATTTGAATGCCTTTTTCTTATTTGATTTTGGACATGTACATTTACAAATCTTTGCTTACTTTCAGGATGCTTTGAGAACTTTCTTATTGCATAAGCTTGACAATCTTGCAAAGGATGACAAATGCCAAATAACAATGATTTCCACGTGGGCAACTGAATTATATTTGGACAAGGTTCTTGCTTCTTTCTTTGCGTAACTCTTGAATACCTGAATTATACAATGAATAACTTAATGCTGATGTTAGATTTTTCTTTTAACCTTTCAGATAAATCGGTTACTCTTGGAAGATGACACTGCAATGGAGAATCGTAATTCTGAGTACCAATCTATCATTAAAGAATTCCGTGCTTTTCTTAGTGACTGCAAGGATGTATTAGATGAGGCAACTACAATGAAACTTTTAGAAAGGTAATCATGCTGTAATATGCTAACAGTGTTCACTGTAAATTGTTCACCTTTTAACCAATGAGTATTGGCACAATTGAAAGGAAAAAGAAAAGGAACATATGAATACCGTGTTCCAGGAATTTTTCAGTGAACTTCCTAACAGTTTCACAAATTGTTAGCAACTGCCACTTCTTCCTAGAATTCCTATGTAACTGATAGGCCCTTTTAGTTCTTAATGTAACAGATGGATTTGGGAAGTTATTTCATTTGTATGCATCCAGCGATTGGCAATATATGTCGGTTTGACTTGTCCAATTTGTTACCAATTTTGAGTATTGATGCTTATTTTGTATTGCAAATAACTATTTCTTATGCATATTACTACTCCACCTTAAGTTTTTCTTTTTGGTTAAAAGTGGCTTGAGTAATTTTTCTTTTATTTTTTGCAATTTTCTGCAGCTATGGTAGGGTGGAAGAATTGGTATATTTTGCTAGTTTGAAGGAGCAGTATGAAATTGTAGTTCACCATTATATTCAGGTGCTTTTCTTTCCATTATATTTTTATCGACCGCTTTTATGAATTATGATTGTCACCTATTCCTTGCTGTACTTGATTTTACATTTTTCCGCTCCCACACTATGTGCCTTTCTTTCACGTTCAGCTCATAAAGCTGTTTTTGTTATTCCATTTAGCAAGACATGTAATAATCGTAGGGATTGGTCTCTCATCTTTCCCTTTAGCTCGTTTTACATTTTATTAAGTGGAGGAGAAGCTAATTGGATGGAAAGAAAAGTTATTATGTCGCTAAGTTTAGAGATTAACATATTCATGCCATTTATCAAAAAGTTAAGCTATAAGATATTTTTATTTATCAGTTGGTTGTTGATTTGACTGATACAATTATCTTCATTAACTTGCTTATTTTATTTTGCTCCCTTCAGCAAGGAGAAGCAAAAAAAGCATTAGAAGTGCTTCAGAAACCTTCTGTTCCAATAGACCTCCAGGTATAAATAATGCTCTGACATTTGGAGTATGGGATTTTTTACCCATCACTTTCTGCTTGTAGCTTGCCAGGTTTTTCCTATTATGTTTCATCCATTTTCTTCAAAACATCTTATTCTTCTATTCATCCTTACTGTATGAGCTAGCTGACTTTTCAGTCATTTATTTTTGAAAGATGATAAATGGTATTGTGGTTACTTTGCAGTACAAGTTTGCCCCAGATCTTATCATGCTTGATGCATATGAAACTGTGGAGTCGTGGATGACCACAAACAACCTAAACCCAAGGAAACTGATTCCTGCAATGATGCGCTATTCAAGTGAACCTCATGCAAAGTAATTTGCTGTCTTTTTGGATATTCAGTTATATGTTACTTTCACATCTATAATTCTTCGGTTCTTGGTTTCTTGAGATATTATATTTTTTCCTGATTAAAGATGCATCTCCTCCTTGAATGTATGGGCTATCATTATACCCAGAGAAGTTGAAGTTAGTGTCTGTATGTGACACAGTATTGCTTGAGCAAATCCTGGATTTCCTAATCCCTTGGGTTTCTTACTTGAGTAATCATTTCAGATTTGCAGCGGGCATACTTTATTTTTATCAATTTTAGTGTTGCTCCTTTTATAAATGCAAAATTTACTAGGAAAGAGTCATCTTCTCAGATTTGATTTTTCAGCGACATGGCATAGATGTAATAATTTTAATATGTTAATGGAATTTGTTCTCACTTTGATACATGAAGTTTAGATTCATAATCCTTCTATTACATATCAAGACATAGGACTCGTGCTCTAGGCTTTTATTAGATATCCATTTATGCTTTTCTGATATTACATGCACATTTTGTTGAAATTTCCATGATTTTACTCCTTAACATGGAAGTATCTTTTTAGTTCTTTCTTACAACTCTTTCAGGAAGAGACAGCTATGCATTCAAGTCTGTCTTCTTGATTTTGTGCAGTTTTCAATTCTTTTTGCTCTTTTCTTTTTACTGTGACTCTATATGAAATGCAGGAATGAAACACATGAAGTCATCAAATATTTAGAATTCTGTGCCCATCGCTTGCATAATGAGGATCCTGGAGTTCACAACTTGCTGCTTTCTTTGTATGCCAAGCAGGTTGAGATGCTTACTTTAGTATTTTGAAATTATTTTTGAAATTATACTATTGTATTTATAGTTGTATTATGTTCTTCACATGCTCTATCATAGAATAGAACTGATTGTGTTGTATGTTAATGCAAATGAAAGTTGAATTTTATTGTTTTTAATTTCCCATTTATTTCTGTGATTCCATGTCCGGCTGTTGAGTTCTATGTCATTTGATATCTATTCTGAACATTCTGTTCAAAAGGACATTTTTGTTGTCATGAACCCAAAACGGAGCATGATGTTATACGTGTTATTGTGTAATTTCTGTTCTACTGCATGTTTATCTACTAGGGCTTGTTTTTTGATGGCAATGTTTTGATTCTTTAATGAGGATCTGTTGAGAATATTTTACTTGTCCCAAACAAAAAAAATTGATTTGTGTCATGTATGTGTATATATGTTTTGCATATTGTAGTTTATGTGATGCTGTAGAAGTCATTTTAGCTCGGGCATTAGAATGATGCAAAGCTGTGTTTCGTTCTTGGTGATGATTGTTTGGCACATCAATTCTGTAATTTATCATGAATTATATTGTAATTTTACTTTCACATCATGATTAGGAAGATGATAGTTCCCTTTTGCGCTTCCTACAATACAAATTTGGAAAAGGACTAGAAAATGGCCCTGAGTTCTTCTATGATCCCAAGTATGCTTTGCGTCTTTGCCTCAAGGAAAAGCGAATGCGTGCCTGTGTTCATATATACAGCATGATGTCTATGCATGAAGAAGCAGTTGCACTTGCACTACAGGTGATATTTTTATTCTAATGTTTGGTTCCGCCATCTTTATTTGTATTGGTGTATTTTGGAGCTCATGTAATTATAGGAGGAATTTTGATTTAAAACTATATGGGAACATGAGTTTTGTTCAAATCATATGCTTTCAGATGGGTGAATTTACTAATGGAAGTGGCTTCTCTCTCTTTCTCTCTATTGATATGTTGGGAGCCTCTCTCTCTCTATTTCTTGCTACTGGGATAAAGAGATGGAAGGATGGACTGAGAAAAAGCTTCCAACAGGAACTTCTTGTGAGAAGTTTTTATTGGGGTTGTTTGGGTAATTCTGACGACGATATTTAAAAGTTTTTAATCAATTGCGCAGTCTGAAATTTCCAAATTTCAAATTCATTGCAACTAGAATTGAGCTGCTACAACCATACCTTTCTAGTGGACCTTATCTTATGTGTCCTTCGCCAACCAAATTCTTAAAAATCTGTAAATGTGTATCCTGCTAAAATTTGTTTTAGAAAGCTTTTACACTTCTCCTTTTGACTCACTAGGTTGACCCTGAGCTTGCTATGGCTGAAGCTGACAAAGTCGAAGATGATGAAGACTTGAGGAAAAAGCTTTGGCTTATGGTTGCAAAGCATGTAGTTGAACAGGAAAAGGGAACTAAAAGGGAGAATATACGGAAGGCTATAGCTTTTCTCAAGGAAACTGATGGCCTTTTAAAGATCGAGGATATATTACCATTCTTTCCAGACTTTGCCTTGATTGATGATTTCAAGGTAAGATTCTATTATTTTATATTTTGTCACCATGTCCAGTAATATTTGTTCGTATTCTTTCTATTAATGACTACACATTTTTGTGTTAAAAAAATCAGTTGGTCTATTCTAGCTATTCTTGCTAATTATATTGATGGATTAGGATCGAGAGTCATCTTTTTTTATACACAATTGGTGACATACATTAATGAATGTTGGTATTAGTGTGCGTTCAACGTTTAATATAGCATTTGACATGCATTATTTTTTATGTGCAATAATTATGGGAACAAACTCAACTGTGGGTTTAATGGTCAAAAATTTGTGTTAAAATAGAAAGGCTGTTGAGTCTGCAATATTCAGTGCTTATTGCCATGATAGAATATAAATGAAGGCAAAACAAAATCAGAACGGGAGAGCAAAAATCCCGGAGTGTTGAAATTAATATATTTTTCTGTTATGCCTACTTATAAAAGAAATTCATATTTTTGTAAGATTGTGGAGCAGCATCAGTAAAGATATGAGATTATCAATTGCTTATTTAATTATTTCTAACAATTTCCCCCTTTAATTATTTAATTCTTTTGCTAGCTTGCAGAGAATACCATGTTTTACTCTGTGTTCCATACAACAATTTATACATCACATCATTATGAAGTTAGTCGACCATTAATTAGTATTCTAGATATTAATTTTCTTAAATGTTTGTAGGAAGCAATTTGCTCTTCACTGGAGGATTACAACAAGCAAATTGAACTGCTGAAACAGGAGATGAATGATGCAACACATGGTGCTGACAACATCAGAAATGATATCAGTGCACTTGCGCAAAGATATGCCGTCATTGATCGTGATGAGGACTGCGGGGTATTGATCATCCTATACTTCCAATCTGATATGGTTGACATAGAAAGCTACACTTCCTTTTTGAATATGTTTTTATCTTGGCAACATGTTTCAAATGGAACTAAATCAATCTAATGCTCGTTTTGGTTTACTGTTGAATTACTTTGTTTAGTTTGCCAAGAACTCTTGACATCTGATTTGTGTTTCAACTGGGGAGCTTCTAGTTAGTCTCTTTGTGTTTGACTCCTACTTTAATTCATTTGAGATTTCTTTTTCTTTTTCATTTTCAATATTATAAATGAAACTATCTTTAATTTCTTTTTTATTATTGTATTTCAAAATGTGCATACACCTTTCTGTAGTGCTGTAAGCTGATTGAGTTGTATTAATTAACTTCATGCCTATGTCTAGATTATGAGGTCTTATTCTTTAAGTCATCAGAGTTGCAGGCGTAAAATCTTGATCGTGGGTGGAGATTATCGCACTCGTGGTTATACAACTGTAGGGCAGATTCCCCCTTTCTATGTCTTTCCATGTGGACATGCCTTCCATTCACAATGCCTGATTGCCCATGTGACTCGTTGCACTGACGAAACGCAAGTAAGTGGTGGTGAAATCTGTCATTCTTACAGTTAAAAGTGCTTTGGCTGAAATAACAAATGTTTATGGAGTATTCAAGTAACTGCATCTTTCTATTAAATGCAACTTCTATTTCTTTTTCGCTTTTTTTGTAAGTGGTTTTTTAATGAATGTTCCAGGCGGAGTATATACTGGATCTGCAGAAGCAACTAACTTTGCTGGGCAACGGAGCCAGGAAGGATTCAAATGGAGTCATATCTGAGGATTCCTTAACTAGCATGACCCCATCGGATAAGGTATATGTGTTCTTGTTTCTTATTTGTGTCTGGTCAACATGTATGGGAAATACGATTCATTATCCCTCTACATTGTATATCTCGTGTGTTTCACAACTTTGAGATGAGTTCCACTCTACAGCTTACCAATCTCATTGATTATTAGCTTTTGAGACATTCTTTTTTTCCATACCCATTTTATTTTGTTGGCTGTTGCACGCTCTTTTCACTCATTCACTTGATTCACAAACTATAGAATTTTGAGTTGTGATCAAAATTGACTAATTCGATCGACTTTATTTTTGAATTGGTGGGCAGCTACGTTCACAATTAGACGATGCAGTAGCTAGTGAATGCCCGTTTTGCGGTGACTTGATGATCCATGAGGTCTCCTTGCCTTTCGTTGCTCCTGAAGAAGCATATCAGGTTTCTTCATGGGAGATAAAACCACATAATCTTGTAAATCAGAGGAGCTTTTCTTTGCCTGTATGATCGGATTCAATGTATGTGTGCGTGAGTTTGCATGTTTGCCTCTATGTTGCTGCATTGCTGGTAACTGGTTACGGACAAATTCTATAGCTCTGCCTGTAATGCTTTCAAAGTCAGTTGCCACGAGCAATGCTTTTTTTCTCTTGGTTGAGAGATGTGTTTCCACCGGCTATGCTGCAATCGCTTTTTTTTTTTTCTTTAACTTGATTTTTCACAAGAAATTGGTCATGTATAATATTATTGCAGCATCCCATTAGGTTGATTTGTTGAATGTAGAAATGCATAATGCCATTTGATTAAAGTTTCTGATTAAGATTATTACTAATTTAGGCTGAGAGTTGAGATTAAACACAAATCTGCTAATAATATGAATTAAAATTGTTCCGATAAATAATTTATTAGTTTTAGCTTTACATGTACCATAAAACTTACAAGGCTAGCAGTAGTATACTAGTATTGGTAAATCTGTTCACAAAAGTTCACACCTAATTTTAGTCAAAAAAAAAAATTTCACACGTAATTATTAAACTAAGAGGCAAAGTATGGCAATATTTTTGTTTATCCCTAAATTGCATTAAATTATACAGAATTATTGTTGTACTTTTACAAATTAGTGTTCATTTATAACTTATAAGTCAGTATTCAACTTTATAAATTAGTATAATTTTTTTTTAAAAATTATTCAAATTTTTAATAGTAAACTATTTAATTTTTAAGCTACACAATATTGATACAAATGAAATTTAATCTCAAGACCTACACTGACTTTGCATTGAATACACTTTTGTATCTAGTAGTATATAACTTGAAACTAATTTTTTACTTCTAACCTGATGAATTAAGTTTATTTATTTAAATAAAAAACTAGTAAATCAAGTTTAAATATTTTCATCTATGGCATTTTATGCAATGATTGCAAAATTGGATGAAAAAAATTCAAATATGAATAATAATTTGATGATACATAAAGGAAAAAAAATATAAATATATAACAAATGAAACTGATAAAAAAAAATCATCACCCAACATTTTTATACAAGGTTTTGTTTTTTTTTTTTTTTTTTTTGAAGTATTACATAATTAACATTTTTATACCAGTAGAACTAAAAATAAATATTATATGAACAAAATGTCAAAAAATCCATATAAAATTTTTTATTTTATTTGTTGAGAAACTATATAATTTTGTTTTTGTTAATTAGAAGTTAGAAGTTGCCCTCCACTGAAAATTTTTTTGCGGCATCGTCTCAGGCTCTAGCTAAAACCCTAGCCTTCGCCATGAAGTACAACCCGCGAGTCTCCTCTTCCCGCCGCAAGAACCGAAAGGCGCACTTCACGGCGCCGTCTAGCGTTCGGCGGGTCCTGATGAGCGCGCCTCTCTCCGCCGACCTCCGCCAGAAGTACAATGCACGGTCCATGCCCGTTCGCAAGGACGACGAAGTCCAAGTCGTCCGTGGGACATTCAAGGGCCGCGAGGGCAAAGTAGTCCAGGTCTACCGCCGTAAGTGGGTCATCCACATCGAGCGCATCGCCCGCGAGAAGGTTAACGGCGCCACCGTCAACGTCGGGATCAACCCTTCGAAGGTCGTTATAACTAAGCTCAGGATCGACAAGGACCGCAAGTCGCTGCTCGAACGCAAGGCCAAGGGACGTGCCGCCGCCGACAAGGAGAAGGGTACCAAGTTCACTCCGGAGGATATCATGCAGAGTATCGACTGATTTTGTCCTTCGAACAATAGTTTTCTTTTTTTTCTTTATTTTTTGTTTTTTTTTTAATTTACATTTTTATGCATTTGAGATCTTTTAGTGGCTTGGATTCTACATGTTTTAATTGTTAGATGAGAATGATTATTGATCTCTTTTAGAGTAATTTAATATTTTGGAATATTGATTCTGGTTTCGTGTTCTGTTTTACCTATACATGATGCTCGTCATTGAAAGTTTTTAGTGATCGAGGAATCAAATGACATTCAATTATATCATTAATAATTATTGTTGATATTTTGTTGGGTATTTAACAAGACTTGCTTTAATAGAAGGCAATCAAATTTTAGATGGTGGGTACGTAGTGTTTGGTTGATTGAATTTGTTCTTGCAATCTATACTTTGTTTGTCAGAAGGTGGACATTGTTCTTACTTGGTATCTTGTTGATGCTATTATCATAGCAATAACAATGTCCAGTTGTCCATGCATAATGTTTCCGACTAATGAATGAGCTCTCATGTACACAAATTACAAGTCATTTTATTCAATGTTTTGGAGAAGGAAGAACTCGCATGTTTAGGGGTTTTCTCCCAAATTGGTTTTAACCCACGAGTGCCCTTAAGCCGTGGCAGCCTCATGCGGTCACAACATCAAATCAAATTTTGGCGTCAACGCCTTGCAGAAAGTTGCATAGCTTTCATTTTCTTTGGTTTGCAGAGTGATGTTCTAGTGTCGTGGTTACAAAATTTTTTGCTGTTACTTAAATGTGATCCTGCGAGTACATTTGTGGATCATTTGATTGCTTAATGTGAAGTTAAGGTTCTATACAAAATTTATTGTTGAAGGATAACTGTTCCCCCTTGGTTAAAAAGTTGACCATTGTAATTATCTGAATTGAATTGTTCATATAAAGTAACCAACCTTGTACATTTTAGCTTGTTTACATTCGACTGTATATCCGCAACTTCTTTGTGTTGTTTTTTTTTTTTCAGTGGTGAGTGTTTGTGTTGATGATCAAGTAGAGCATCATGCCCCTTTTGGTTTAGGAGCATCATCAGTGTATGGTCCAATTGCCTCTCTGATATCTTGTACATTCTTATGAGCCTGTCTTCAAAACCTGTTATTGATTGACAACCTGATCTCTCATATTGTCCCGAATTTCTGTTATGACTTGTTATTGAATGTTGCCTTTTTTACCCGCTTAAATAATTATCAAATATTCTTCTTTATGGCTGTGAAATGAGTCGAGATTCAGAAATGCTCATCTACTAATATCTATAGCTATTGATAGATATAGTTGCAGATCAGATCATCTGCACAACAGATCTTAAAAAAAAAAGGGTTCCTTATGCCTCTATACAACATTAAAGTAGATCAATTTAAAATCCTGTTAAAATGATTTTAATATAACCGAATCTCTTGAAAATTCCCTTTGGAAATTAATCAGAATCAAAACTATAGTGAGAAAGAGAGACAAATGAAATATATATGGTTTGTCAAAGTTAGATATATTTCACAAATTCTCCATCTTCTGTACAAATTTTGAAAAAAAAAAAGAGAAAGAAAACGAGCTCCCCAACACCATCTCCTCCTCAGTTCCAACACAATTTCTCACTCTCAAAACCTGCGGGAGTCGTGAACAGTCAACCTTTCTCTTTTCTTCAAAGTTGAACCTAAACAGCACCTGCGAGTTGCCTCCAAACATCATAACCACCTCAGCCCTGGCCCCAGCAGTTCAAATACATGACTCTCCGGAGAGACTCGTCGTCCTGCGTTTCAGGACTCCCGATGATCACTCCCGGAATATCGGATCCGATCATACCGGAGAGTGGCCGGAGATCGGAAGAGTCTTTTGAAGAAAACAGTCTTTTCTTACCGTGGTGAAGATAAGTAAGTCCTGACTTCATCTTATATCCCTGATCGGTGTGTCCTTGCACCACCGCCACGGAGGCCGCCATCCATACCCGGTTCAAGTACCACATTTTTTTCAAGAAATTTTACACGGATACAAAGTGATTTCCAAGACCTTTCTTTTGCGGTGATACTGCGAGTGGAAAAATATGAAGGACGATGGCGTGTTTATATAGAGAAATAGAGGAAGAGATAAAAAGCAGAATTGTAAAACCGAAAACCGGAAGTTGTTTTTTGGTGTTTTGAGTGAGTGGCTCTCTACATTATCGATGTTTGTTTTGTCTTTTTCTTTTCTGTGTTTGGATGTATGTAACGATTTATCACGAGTTTCTCTTCACGAAATATTTATTGATTGATAACGATACTTGATTACTTTCTCTAGATGAGAAAACGAGATATTGAGATGAGTTGAGTTGGAGTATATCACGAAATGTGAGCATGATCTGTCGTACGTGCATGAAAAGGACTGGACAAGTGGCGGACTTATCCGAATTGTTAGTCATGACTCATCACCAAACAGCCAATCATTCAACAAGCTAATTAAAGCTGGGTCCACACGGAGTGGTCTGTTTTTTTATCCAGTCTTGTCTTGTCTACTACTTTCTAATTTTACTTTGCTAATTACGAAAATAATTCTTGTCGTTTTGCGGTACATGAAAAAATACAATGAAAATTTTCACGATGTGAGATGAGGATTCTGCCACGGTGGCACTCCTCTATTGGGTGGAATCGGAAACCCCCTATGGGCAACACGAGTGCTCTCTTAAAAGATGGTAATTTTTTGTACGTGTTACTTGGAACTTGGGAGCCGCCATCAATTATTATTCTATTTTCTTTTCATATTTTTTATTTAAATAAAGGGAAAATTGCACACACTGCCATGAGTTAATCAATATTACACTTAGATATAAGTTTTGTCAAAATTGTACATACTTCCTCTGCTTTTCATTGATTAATTGTTTGACTAGTCTTGAAATTTAAAATGACTAAATTACTCCTAAATTAATTATTTTATTATATTTATTATTATATTTGAGGATTTAATTATAATAAAATGAATTAACTAACCATTTTTTTTTATTTAACGGTTAGAGATTTTATTATAAATGGAACCTAATTAATTAAATAACCATTTTTTTTATTTTAAAAAATATATTTTTAAGAAATATAAAAAAAATTGATAAAAATGTTCTTTTTAAAATAAAAAAATGTTTATTTAATTAATTAGGTTCTATTTATAATAAAATCTCTAACCGTTTAAATAAAAAAATGGTTAGTTAATTAATTTTATTATAAAAAAAATCCTCAAATATAATAATTATTATAATAAAATATTTTATTTAATTTAGATATAATTTAGTCATTTTAAATTTTAAGATAAGTCAAACAATTAATCAATGAAAAATAGAGGAAGTATTTGTGATTTTGACAAAAGTTACAGCTGAGTGTAATATTGGTTAAATTGATGGGAAGTTTGTGCAAGCTGCCCTTAATTAAATTATTCAAGGGTGTGTGGGTCGAGGCCCAAAAGGTAGTTGGGTTAAGAAACCTTTGGCGAATTGAAAACCAGCAGCCTAAATTGTGAGATTGAGAGAGAGAAAGAGAGATCATGGATATGAATTTGCCAATTTAAGATCAATTTTTGGCATTTTGCCAATGCAATTTGATCAGGTCAATGATATGTTTCGAATTATCTAGAGAACTATATGTGATCTGAATATCTACTTTCTGCAAGAGAAAACTCTACAACATATATGGGTAAATACGCACGATAAGAATTTAATCCTCTACAACAAACAATCTTTCATCAGTTGAGATAAGAGGTGGTGCCACTGGTCACCGGGACGAGCCGTAAACTCGAACGTTTCGGGTTTGATTCCTGGTAGCCACGTTTCTCTTGGAGCCACTGAAAGTCTATTCGACTATTTAACTTCAGAGCCTCATGGGATAAGTCAAGGTGCGCACAAGCTGGCCAGGACACCCACGGATACCAAATAATAATAATAAATAAAAAAGATAAAGAGGAGGATGTAACAATTTGATGTGATTAATTAAGTAGTTGGATGCAATGAATTAGATTCATCATCCAATGTGGCAACTGTATCTTCTTCTCCCTCTTCCCTTGCTTCCTTGTCTTTATCATAATATATATACTTGATGGGTTTTCCATTATTGTGATCATATGAGTGAGGTCCACCCACAAACTAAACTTGATTCTTTCTATGTTTTTATTTTTTATGTAGGAAACTATATTATTTTAAATATAAATATCTTCTCCGATCATTCTATAATACCAGACCATATAGATGCAACTACATTATTTAACAAGATTCAACTAAATCATTTTATAGGTCAAATTACACTTAAGACCTCGTACATCAAGAATAATAAATCACAGATTCAGCTTAAAAAAATTCTCTTAAAATAATGTAAGGAAATAAATTAAGTAGAAAAGCAAAAGAGTGAAAAACGTACTCAAATGACTGGGCCAACCCCCGCTATAATGAGAAGCACTAAAAAAGCAAGTGGTGTTGAATTAGTCATTTTTTTCTTTCACAAATAAACCCCACTGGATGTTAATGGAAGTGATAGGTTTCATCATTTTCATGTATCTCTTCACTGGCTCTCATCCATCCCAAACCCAAAATGCCATTTATATATATTAATATATAAGAAGATCTATCTCTTTAAGCTCCACTTTATCACCTACTAATCTCTTTTGATTGTATTAATATATAAGAAGATCTATCACTTTAGGCTCCACTTTATCACCTACTAATCTCTTTTGATTGTGTTCAAGTATCTTGAACATGCTTTACTTACAAAGATGAGGACATGTTTGGATGTCTTTCATTACAGAATTTGGATAATTCCTTCATCTTTTTCATGGAGTGAAGAGGATGAATAGGTATCTTTCACAATTAGAACAGCCACAATCATAGACAAAATGGATTTTTTTTTTTTTTAAATACCATATGCTGGGGGTAGGGGAAAATAGAAGTATTAAGTTTATCGGGTGTTAGGATCCTCTTTTAATCTTGTTTTTATTTTTAAAGTATTTTTCTAATCTAGCGACACTTAAACATAACAAATATTACATTGCCAAGATTTTTTTTCCTCCCTCTCATGCATTAGAAATGTTTAATTACTCTTCAAAAATAGGTTAGAAAATACAAAATTAGAAGAGGATCTTGACTCCTTATTTTTCTTTGTTAGTAATTAAAAAAACTGTGGCTTTTTTAGTGTAATACTATTTTTTAAAGAATAAGTGTTGCAATTTAAAAAATTTATTTTCTAAACCAATAAAAAGTCATTAACAAACTCCATACAAAAATACAATCCTAAACACAACAGAAGTGATGTTAATTTCCTTTGTCCAAACAAGCCATACTTCATTGTATTTATATAATCTGTACATGACCTTAGTCATTTAAAATAAGGCTAGTGGACCAAGAAGAATCAGAACCATATCCAGAATTCAGATCTCAATTAGCATTACATTAATTCTACCTAATTAACAAATAAAAACAAGATCACTTTCTTCTCTTATCAAATCTCCAGCTAAGCAGCCTATATATTCTTTTTTCCAGCTATCAACCCATCAAACCAGAAACAACAATAATTTATATCAATAATGGGGACTTTTATCATTATCTGTAAGAACTAATCAAGCTTTTGATCAAGTTTTCTTTAATTTATGATAACTAAAAGTATAATAATGCCAGCAGAGATTTGGACATATCCAAATCTTCTTGGCTGCTACAAATACTATAATAGATATTGCTTGACTTTACAAGTTTCTAATTCCAGGCCAAACACTGTTGCAGGGTTGGAGAGAGGGAAGCAAATCAGATCCTATGGACATAAAATGAGAGATCACAGAAATGAAATTATTCACCATCCACTGGCACTTCAAAAAGTTCTTATTTTAGAATTATAACATTGTGGGGTCATTGTTTCTAAAATCTGCAACGATTTGTTCACTTAAAAGAAGTTGCACATCCTATGGCCAAAGGCATCTCTTTTAGGTGCTTAGACTAATCCAAAATTGGTACAAGAGATGATTAGAAATTCCAGATTTAATGAAATTTAACACCTAGATAACAAAACCTAATGCATCGTATAATTCCTTGTATCTCAAGCACTAATCTGTACGAGGGCAGATCAAAATTTTAAGCTGAAAACTAGTTACATTAAAATAAAACATCATCAATGATAAAAGTAACTTTGATATGCCAAATTAACAATTTTAGTACTAATCAAATCCCACTATCTACAAGTAAGGTTCAAACCCGGAATCAAAAATCTTACACCAAATGCGATTCATCTAAATACAATTGATTCACATGTAACAACAAACCTTGCTTCTTTTTCACCATTTTGAGTGCCCTCTTGATTCCTTGAACATCCTCACAATGCCAAATGACAGGAGGCCAAAAGATATATCTTTGCATAATGGAAAGTTCAGCTCTTAAAAATTAGTACTTAAAAACAAGAGGAAACAACCTTTACACAGAATCAACGCCTTCAACCTGCTGTCGGGCTAAATATCTTTCCCTTCGTTCCTTCTGCAAAAGAAATTAGAGCAGTACACCATGTTAGAAAAAATTATGATGAAAAATTAGTGTAAGACAGACACCTATGTTCAATGTCTCACCCATTCATCTATAACGAGTCCTTCGCCAACGATACGGGGTCCTGCTTCTTCTGGAGGCTTCTTGCGTGCCTCAAGTGCAGCGTCTGCCTCTGCCAACTGCCGTTTAAGTTTGTCCATTACCTAAGCAGAAACAAACCCCAGATTATAAGAGTTTCTTGATGGAAGACATGGATGAAGCAAACAAACAAAGTGCTTGATGAGAACAGGTTCATGACAAATTATGAATATTCTGAATTACTTACAGGGCTAGGGCGTTCTGGATCAAGGAAAATAACCCGTAAAATCTGCTCAACTGCCACTTGATCTTTTTGCTCATCAAACTGTAAACATTTTTACAAAACACATCTAATCAGCATTGCAGTTCGATGGCTAGTGCATTGTAATAAGAACATAAACATCACAAGGAAGAACACGCCATCAGTTTTTCATGACTGAATGTTTAAGACCTCTTCCATTTTATAAATTGTATAACTGTAAACTCATTGACTACAATGCATTTTTCTAGTTGAAAACGATGAAATTACTTAACTGGATCACCTAAACTTGTAAGCCTACTACCCCACAAACCAAAATAACCAGCTCCTACTTCATTTATCTAGTATCTACTACATCAACAATATCTTGTTCACTGATAATGCTCACAAACAAGTTACTATCATGAAATTGACTTGACTCACAAACAAGTTCCCATTTGGTTTCCCTAAAAGAGAATTGAATCATACTCCATATCATTTTATCAAAAAGTAACTTAAATCATTGCTGAGTTAAAAAATAGAACTTGAAGTTAAGGAAATTTTGAAAAATCAATGTACTCTGCACACTTAAAGCTCCATTTCAATTAATTAAAATAACATTATGCAGTACCCTAGCAATTTTAACAGTAGTACTTATGGTCGTATGAATGGAATTATTTTCTTAAGAA
Organism: Dipteronia sinensis; assembly: GCA_033220585.1. Classification (NCBI taxonomy): domain Eukaryota; kingdom Viridiplantae; phylum Streptophyta; class Magnoliopsida; order Sapindales; family Sapindaceae; genus Dipteronia; species Dipteronia sinensis. The sequence goes on from CM065645.1 coordinate 40,457,552, forward strand.
TATAATATTTTCCACACACGTTCCCCAAATCAAGAAAATATGATTAAGAGCGTAGGCCTGCACAATATACCAGTTCTGGGACATAGTCCATTTCTCCTTTCACTTTTAAGCTCATGATCTTGAACTTCACCTTGCTCTTCTGATCTAATAGTCTCTCATTGTTCTCAGGAGGCTCCACAAACTTGAAAACTGTGAGTCAAGTTACTAATTTAGAAGATAAAACACTAACCTAAATGATTTCAGCATATCATCCATCACAAATGAGAAGAAGAACAGATAGCATTTGAGGAGGCCAGAGGGAAAACAAAGAGTAAGATAAGAGGATTGAATTACCCGTTGCAATAAGACTTTCACCAGGAGCAAGTATACCCCCTGGAGGACGCATGTAACAACTTTTTGGTGCAGTAGTTTGGAACTGCAATGAAAAATATGTAATCAATGGCATGGTTATTGACTATTTTATGGTAATGTTAACAGCACATATCAACCAGATATTAGTAAAAGTACGAAAGGATATACAATGCAATGTGGATCATCTACTCGAAGGTCCTTGAAATAATATAACAGAGTAAAGAATCCCTTAGATATGATGCAATGGATCTTGTTCTATGTTTGATCAGAGATTTCATATTTATAATGAGATTATATTTACAAAGTAGAAACATGGTTATTTATTTATTTATTTAAATTTGACCTTTTCTTAAGAGTTGCATTAAAAAATTTCTCAACACGAATCATTTCAAATTTCTTACTGCATATATCCTGTGAAAGAATATGAAAATTATTGAAGTTGTCCGTCTAAGAACAATTTTCAAACCTGGCCAATCTTAAAGTCAACTAGTTCATTTTATCAAATTTTAAATGAACACCGGGCAAATAGTTACTTTGGGCATGTCTCGTTGCAAAAACTCAATCATGTCGGGCAAGGAAAGGTTTTTCTAAATGTCACAAGAGCATGTTTAACAAAATCAAACATAAAAAACAAACACAATGAACAAAGAAGACTATTGAGAAAGACATTTCCCATACCTTGAAAGCTACATGGGATCTGCAAGTGTTTTTTATTGAAATGGCACTTCTAACCTGCTTTCCTGGTTCATCTTCAAATGTAACAGGGTTTAAACAAATCAGGTAGCTGGAAAAAGAGATGTCTAGGTCACAAATGTCAAAGGAGAAAATTAAAAACTAGACCAACATTATGTTTCTAACCGTATACAAAAAAAAAATTAAAAAACATTACCTTGTACCTTGATAATAATAATAATAATAATAATAACAATATTAAAGCCTCAAAGTTAAAAGATCGGCAAATCACAGCCTCAAAGGCACAATCAACTGAAGTAACCAAGTTATGAACATCAATGAAAACTTCAAATAGAATCAATTAAGTACACAACCATGGCCTGCTAGAACAAATTTAATAACTCTGAGTTATAAAACATCAACAAAACAAAAGACAGAATTTCATTTTAAGTGAAGCTAATTTGTATAAGAAAATCAACAATGCAGTGGAAAATTATAGGAGAATAAAGCTTCTTTAATGGATTGAAGATCAACATAATCAAGCATAGAACCACCAATGGATTAAACCAGTCAAAAGCAATGTAAATCACTACTCAAAAAAGCAGATCAAGCAACCAGATAATCAAAGGAAAAAAAAATCTCAGTTTACGAGATTGACTGATAGATAGTCAACTTAGAAAGCAGGAATTTAAAAGACAAAATCGTTTTCAACTCAAAAAGAAAACATAACATAAAATAGAAGTCAAAAGAACAGGAGATCTTAATTCTAGAGATTGAATGGCAAAGGCCCACATCAACAATTAGCAAAATGAGATCAATAAACACAATTCAAACCAATCAAATCAAATCAGCAAAATGAAATTTGAACTGCACCACCAACCCAGAAACTAAACAAAATAATAGAACTTAACATAGCAAAAGAAAATAAAAATAACAATAATAGATTCCAGACCCAGATCACCAATTTCCAAAAGAAGAATAAATCCAATTTCTAATGAATTAAACAAGTATACCCAGATTATAAACAAGCAAACTAAACAAGAAAACACATTCCTTATCAACTAAATCATCAAAAACAAAACAAACCCAACAAAAAAGAAAGACTTACAAGGAAAGTAGAGCTTGCTAGGAGGATCAAGTCTGAGTCTACGCCTAGTAGGAAGCAAAGACTTAGCCATAGTAGAAACATTTGAAGAATTGCCACCACTTGATCTCCCCAACACTTGGCTACTCTGGTTCTGCTGATAAACATTAATACTGTTGCTGCTGCTAATATTATTCATTGAAGAGGACGATGAAGAAGAAGAAGAAGAAGCGTTGCTTGACTGCCAAAACGGCATTTTACACAGATTCCACACCTTGCCTTCAGCCTCTGATTTCTCCCCGTCAACAGCCATGGTTTTTTGTTTCTATATTAAAAACAGATATGGGTTTTTCTTTATTTCTTAATAATAATTATATATATATATATATATTAATAAATATATATTGATAACAGTGTAGTGTTTTTTTTCTTGTCTGTGTTGGGTGAAAGCTCTTTATCGTATCAAGTATGGTTATTTGTGTTGTATGGTTGTACACTTGTACTATTTCATATGTGACCTTTCACAGCTCGCAGTCTCGTGTAGCTTGCTTGCTTGTTTTTTTTGTTTATTTTTGAGTATCGAAAATGGCGGAGGTTTGCTCACTCTTACTCTCCTCCATCTGATAAATATTGTTGTTAGTGTTTGGATGGATCTTTAAATTTGAGATTTGATTTGTGAGTTTGAGGTCCGTTTTAAAAAAATAATAATAAAATTGGATTCTCTCTCAGGTTTGTCAACAGTTGGTTTGGTTCTTCTTCTGTGTGCTACTGTAATCTGTAAAATAAATGGCATTCTTGATTCAAATTGGTGGAGTGATCCAATGAGAGATTAAATATGAAATATGATAATTGTTAAGTTTATTGATTTTTATGATTTGTGAAAGATTGTCAGCTTCTAGAAATTCAATTTTATTCAATCAAAACATGATTGAAGATTATTCTTTAAGAAACATTATACAAGTTATATGTTTAAAGAAAAGGATAAAGTAGTATTTTCCAAATAAAGCTTAGATTTCTTTTAAGTCTACATAGATGTAATTGTAGGGTTGAGTAATGTGCTTTCTCCAAACTTCTAAATTCCAAGTCTTAAATTCATTTTAATTAAAAAATAATAATCAAATGGTATAAAAAAAAGCAAAAAAGATAAAAACAACAATTTGGTAACACCAATTATTAAATAAATTAAATTTGAGAGGAGGGTAAAGCTAAAATTTTCCCATATATATAAGTTTTGTAGAAATGAGTAGAATAAACAAGATTATATTCCCCACTCATTAGAAAGAAAAAAAATCAAAATTGTCCAATCACTTTTCCTTAAAAGAGAATAAGAGGTGGAATGGAAAAAAGAGCATAATGTGTTATGATGTGAGAACATGTTAATGTATGTGTCATTAAAATAACAAAGAAACATAGTGTGGGAATGGGCATGTGGCCCTCTTGCAAAAAGCATAACTTCTTTTTCCATCCAAAGGCAAATAATAATTTAAGCTACCCAATATGCATTATGCAATATTATTTATATATAAGTTAGTTGCTTGGGTATAACCAAACACCCTTTCCTGTAAAGTCACTTTCCCTTCTCATTTCTCTTTGAAAACCAGTCAATGTCTTTTTGGACCCCACACCTCATTATTTTGCTTCAACATTAGATTATTACCATTTGTTTTCTCAATTCTTTGTGATTATACTTTTCTCATGCCTCAAGGCTCAATCCCAATTTAAAGCAATGAATTGTAACTTATACTATTGTTGTGGTGACAGCAATTTGAACATGAGACATTTTTAGATCGAAAGAGCCAGAGCTTCCTTCGTTATCAAGTTGTATTGGACGGTTTAAAATTGTATTTTGATTTTGATAGAATTTGGATTAAAATATGAGTATTTTTTTTTTTTTGACATGATCAATTCATCTATCTAAACCATATATTTTTTGAATCTTTTTGCTATTGATAGGATTCGAGCCGTTGATTTGGAAGTCATTTGCTCAAACCCCAAATTCGTCCATCTACTGGCTGAGCTATGCCCGCATGAACAAATATGAGTAATTAATGGTAAGCATTATTACATTTTTGAAGATACAACCTTAGTTGGTGGCTGCTACCTTTTCATTTTCTAGAGAGAATCTAGAGGGAGGGTAATGATGCATTTTCTTAGTCACATTACTCTATATTTAAGTTTCTTACAATTAATCTCCTTAGTTATTGGGTCCCCAGCGCAACTCAAGAACATGATTTCCCTGAGTGACTCTTGTAATTTGCTTGCCTGCTTCTGATCATTTTTGAAGAAGATGATCATGATCTCTCCACTTGAGTAGACATTGGCCCCATATTGTTAATGACTTGCTGTTTCTGCAAAGATAGAACTAGAAGGGCAGAGTTTCTTGTTTTGAGTCCCTCCATAACTACCATGGTTTCCTGCAACAGCCATACCTTGCTCTTCCACCTCATGTTTTCCAGATTTGAGAAATTGGTGGACTTATATATATATATATATATATCATGGATTGAAGAGCTAGCGAGCTTGATAATTGAACTCATATAAGGTGATTATTGATGGGAATAGAGAGGACAGTTGCACTTGAAGCAACTGGTTTTGGCCAAACCATGGGCTTTTGTGAAAGGAAACAGCTTTGTAATTTGGTTTTGGTGAATATTTTTTGTCATTAATTAAGAGCTAATCCTGGGCTTGCTTAAAAGCCCATCCTAGACCAAAACACAGTAAATGTATGAAAGTACTGGACTCTCTTGAGTTTCACTGCCCCAAAATCATGATTCATTGGCCTATGTTTCGATCTTGAATTTTGATTGTCACGTACGAGCTTCTTCAACATTGAAGTCAAGAATGTGCTTGTAGGATGCAAAAATACACAACGCCAAATTCAAGATTATTTATGCATTACTTAATTATTATTCTATTTGTTCTTTAATATATGAATTCAAAAATGGCAAGTCTTGAGAGTTGGGATGTCACCATTTGAGTTTCTGCTTCACATCAAATAAAATAGAAAAATAATACAATATTTTATAGGTTTTTTTAATGGGGCACCAGACTTTTTGGCTGGTGCACCCCTGTTTTTTGATGGCTCATTTTCCAGGAAGAAGCAAATTGTCACAAAACAGAAATTACTCAAAAACAATTCGAATTAGCATATGAATATTTGCATGATAGAGTGATTTTGCTCTTACAATTTACAAATTAGAATCACTTTCACGTGGCAGCAAACATATGTCAACCATCTCAATTTGGTAATTTACAACTATTAGCACTACACAGCTCAAGTACAAGACAGTAATTTCTTGAGCTGAGATGGGATTTTAGTTGGGACCCCAACAGCTCAAATACATGACAGTCCTCAAAGACTCCTCTGATTGCTTTGCCTTCTGTGACTGTACTTCCCTGATTTTGCTAGAAACAGCAGCAGCAGAAGAAGATGGAGAAGAAGAAGACAACTTCTTGGACTGAGAAGCTGACCTCATGTTGTTCCTGACATGTTGGTGTAGTGATCTAATCGTGTAGTTCCATCTGCAGAAACCTTGATCTTTCATGGCTTCAACTGCTGCTACACTGGCTGCTACCATCCAAGCTTTGCTTGTTGAACTCATCTTTCTCAAATTAATAAAGCTCTTCCCTTTTGTTCTTTGAAAACACTCTTTAGTAGTAACTGGAATCGAATAAGAAACTGTGTTTTGAATTTTGATGGATAAAAGAAAATGGAGGGCTTCTTATATATATAATTATAAAGAGAGCAAGTAAAAACCAAAAGATTTGGAGGCGGCTGTGGTTTTTGCTGCCGGTGGTTTCTTTGAAATTCAAGGATTGAGATGATATGGCATTAATGTCCTACATACGTGAGAGGAATTGAATGGGGACAAAATGGGGATTTAGGCACATCACGACAAAGTAAATCTGTCGACGCGCACCTGGTTTTGATTATAAAAAATCCATTAAAGGCCGAAGAATGGGAATCAAAACCACCTGTATTATATCAAAACGTGCGTGAATTGGATGTTGCGTTGGGTTGGGGACCTGGGGGGCCTACTCGCCTAGTTGTTTAGTGAGGATAGGTCCAACTTTTTGGGCATAAAGAATTATAGATAATGAGAAATTAATTTTATTATATGTATTTATTTAAACAATTGCCTTCAAATTATAGCAGATTTTGTTTTTCTGTGGACTGATTCATTGAACATGTGACATGTATTTTGAATTATTTTATATATATATATAATTATATATAAAAGGATGAGTGAGGTCATTGAATATGTATATAAGGATGAGTGAGGTCATTGAATATGTTTTGGGAGTATTAATACTTTAATTTATTTAAAAATCGTAAGCAATACAAGATTGATAAAAAAAAAATAATACAAGCTGGGATAGACTTGTATTGCAAGAATTAGATGCTTCAAGTAATTTATTTTTTTAGTGACTTTGCTATGTGTTTAATCTAAATTTGAGTGATTTGAAATAGTTTCTTAATTTTTATTTAAAATCTTTTTTATTATTAGCATAAATAAAACAAACCTCACTCATAAGAAGGAGATTTGAATTTCATCCTCTTCTAATAACAACGAAAGCTAAGCTAATTAATATTGATATAAAACCTTTCTTAAATTTAAAAATGCTGACCATCTTGTGTAAATACACAAAACTTAAATAATTTGCATATTTTATGATCTATTGAGTTATTTTCTTAAATTTTACAAAATATAACTATTCTTATAATTTTATTTTAAAAGAATAAAAATTTCATCTTTATTCACGTTTAATTTCTTTTACTATGAATAATTAACGTTTTAGATGTTTGTCAAAAACATCTTTAAAATTGATATAGCAATTTTACATTTTGTAAAATTGATAAACATATAGCAATTTTACATTATATATAGGTATTTCACATTTTCACTTTCAAGGTAAATACATTAATATAGCAATTTAATTATTTTGAATTAGTCCATGCACTTGAAAATAATTAAACTATTATATATAAACAATTAAATCACGATCTCCATGCTCCAATACGTTAAAATTGTTCATTCTTTTTCTGAAAACAAACAAAGGCGGTGAAATTGACAAAAGAAAAATACTTGAATCAATATTAAAGATAGGATCATATGAAAGTTTAATTCAGATATTTACATTATTGAATATTTGAATGTTTTGTTATATCACATATAATAGCAATATTTTTGTCAATCATCAGGTCATATTATTTTTGTCACTGACATATGTTTAATTCAAATCTGTATTTGGGAACCCATTCTGACCATCAATGAACTGGAAAGTGAAAATTAATAAAACGTATATGAATTTCAATTTGCAATTGCCATTACATTAATAACATTTACAGCCAAATATTACAAAATGTGGATATGAATCTCATCATCATATATCAATAAGCAATAGATATGGCTACATAGAGCTCCTAGCCTAATTTTGCCATCGCAACTGATATTTGTAATCGTGGAATTAAATTGGAACGGCAACTGATCGATTTACTGCTTCAGCTACCACTGATGAGTGATGATCATCATGTTAATTAAATCCTTGCTCTCTTGCACTTGCACTGGGTTTAATTAATTTGGACCCCAACAATTCAAGTACATGACTTTCCAGCTGAGAGACTCCTCTGATTGCTTTGCCTTGTCTTCTGATCTCACCATAGTTGAAACCACAGCAGAAGATGAAGAAGAAACTTCTTCTGATCTGAGATTGTTCTTGCTTGTTGGTGTAAAAATCTTATTGGGTAGTTCCATCTGCAGAAACCTTGATCCTTTAAGGCCTCTGCTGCTGCAATGCTGGCTGCCACCATCTCAATTTACAACTATTAGCACTGTACAGCTCAAGTACATGACAGTGATTTCTTGAGCTGAGATGGGTTTTTAGTTGGGACCCCAACAGCTCAAGTACATCACAGTCCTCAAAGACTCCTCTGATTGCTTTGCCTTCTGTGACTGTACATTTCTTATTTTGCTTGAAACCGCAGCAGCAGATGGAGAAGGAGAAGAAGAAGACAGCTTCTTGGACTGAGAAACAGACCTCATGTTGTTCCTGGCATGTTGGTGTAGTGATCTAATTGTGTAGTTCCATCTGCAGAAACCTTGATCTTTCATAGCTTCAACTGCTGCTAGACTGGCTGCTACCATCCAAGCTCTGCTTGTTGAACTCATCTTTCTCAAATTAATAATGCTCTTCCCTTTTGTTCTTTGAAAACACTCTTTAGTAGTAACTGGAATCGAATAAGAAACTGTGTTTTGAATTTTGATGGAGAAAAGAAAATGGAGGCTTCTTATTTATAAAGAGCAAGTAAGAACCAAAAGATTTGGAGGCGGCAGTGGTTTTTGCCGCTGGGTTTCTACCGCTGGTGGTTTCTTTGGAATTCAAGGATTGAGATAATATGACATTATTGTCCCTATGGATTCAGTTAGTGATTGGAATTAAGTGGGGAAAAAATGGGGTTTTTGGCACATCACGACAAAGTAAATCTGTCGACGCGCACCTGGTTTTGATTATAAAATATCCATTAAAGGCCGGAGTATGGGAGTCAAAACAACCTTTGTTTAGTGAGTTGGAGGTTGCGCTGGAGGTTGGGGTCCACTTGGGGGCGTAGTTGTGTACTGAGGATAGGTCCAACATTTTAGGCATAAAGAATTATAGATTTATAGATAATGAGAAATAAATTTGATTATATGTATTAATTTAAACAATTGCCTTCAAATTATAGCAGATTTTGTTTTTCCGTGGAATTTGAATTATTATTTTATGGGTAGTTTTAATAACTAAAAATTTATTAAAAATTAAATTTTTTTATTATAAATATATTTTATTACATTGACTAAAATAATAGATATAATAAATATTTTTTTAAATAAATATTTAGTTGTTAAGGTGTACCCTTTTCCATTGAATATGTATCGAGAGTATTAATATTTTAATTTATTTAAAAATCGTAAGCAATACAAGATTGCTAAAAAAAATTAATACAAGTTGGGATAGACTTGCATTGCAAGAATTAGATGCTTCAAGTAATTTATTTTTTTAGTGACTTTTCTATGTGTTTAATCTAAATTTGAGTGATTTGAAATAGTTTCTTAATTTTTATTTAAAATCTTTTTTATTATTATCATAAAAAAACAAACCTCACTCATAAGAAGGAGATTTGAATTTCAACCTCTTCTAATAACAATAAAAGCTAAGCTAATTAATATTGATATAAAGCCTTTCTTAAATTTTTAAATATGCTAACACTCTTGTGTAAATACACAAAACTTAAACAATTTGCATATTTTATGATCTATTGAATTATTTTTCTTAAATTTTACAAAATATAAATATTCTTATAATTTAAAAGAATAAAAATTATATCTTTATTCACACCTACATCATGAGATTATGAGTTCGTGATGTATCTTCTCTCCAAACCCAAAAACATGTAATTTATCTTTTGAATTTCTTTTCAAATGTTTGTCAAAAAAATCTTTACAAATCTAATATCTATCTTGTTTTAAAATGGTCATGAGTGAATCAACAACAGTAATGGATTGAAAACAAAAGTTCACCATTGCTAGATGGTAACAATATATTTTACTTTTACAAGATGAGGTTCGTCCAACGATTTTACATTATAAAGTTGTGGGTTCGAGTTTGTTCCCCGATATAAATCTCAAACTATTGAAATATTTGAAAAAAAAAATAGATTTGACTATCGAGAGCCAAAAATAGAGGGAAATCAAGAAAGAACAATATTTGGGTACTGAATAATTAGTACCTAAAATACTGATCCCACCAATGGAAGTGCAGCACATGACCCAATTTATGAGATAAATGTAAAATGTAAAAGAAAAAATACCTAAATTTATGAGATAAATGTAATAAATAAAAGAAAAAAAATGTCACGCATTGCACTCTCATTGGTCGGGGTTAATATTTTGGCTACCGACAAGTCAATAACTAAATATTGTTCATAAAGAAAATAATGAAATTAAAGCTATAATCATCATTAAAGAACTAAACTGTTAAAACTCGGATGCCGCAATTGCTATTAAATTTACAATTTTCATCTACCAACGATCAATTTGAGTTTGCTACACTCAAGCATCGATTTTCTCAGCTTATATATACAAGAAAAGCAACACCGCTTTGTCCCTAAATTTAATAGGGACCCCAACAACTCAAGTACATGACTTTCCTCAAAGACTCCCCGGCATCTTCAGCTTCTCTGACTTTGTTGTTAGTTGAAGATGCAGGAGAAGAAGAGAGCTTCTTGGCCTGAGAATTAATTGACCTGAGATTGTTATTCTTTACATGTTGATGTAATGATCTCATTGTGTAGAATCCTTGATCTTTCAAGGCCTCCACGGCCGCTATACTGGCTGCTGCCATCCAATATCTGCTTGTCGAACTCATCCTTAATTTGTATTCCTCTAGCTTGTAACTGACTGTAATGTAATTTTGTTTGATGAAGCAATTACTAGCTAGGGAGGGGTTTCTTTATCTATAATGGTGGTTGGGTCCTAGGAGACTAGTTGAGTGACTTGAGTGAGGCTATAGTTTTGGACAAAACAAGATGCTGTATTGGTTTTTTTGGTTGTGGTTTTGGGAAATGATAGATTGACAGATACAAGAAGTGAGGATAAGATGGACAATTTTACAACAAGATATGTAAACTTGAACAGCCGCTTGTTTTTCAAGGCCTGGGGCTAAAAAGCATAAAAGGATAGTACATTCAAGGCTTATCTTCGATCCAAAATATCAATTTGGTGTAACTTTTACGTCAAAATGGTGCAACTTTCATACCATTTATTTTTACCAAGTCTATCAATTTAGTGCAATTTTTACATCAAAATGGTGTAATTTTCCTACAATTTATTTTCACCGCTTGTTTTTCAACGGTGGGGCTAAAAGCATAAAAGGATGGCACTGCCTTGTTTACGTGCTACTTTTTGTGTACAAAAGAAAGGCCTAGTGACTTATTCATACATTCATTAAATCTTGAGGATTTCCCCTTTTTCTTTTACCACCTATGAATATGACAACTCGAATCATGATACATTACTATCAAATTCGATTTAGATCTTGAGTTAATTAAAGATGCTAGTTTAATAGGATTTTGTTTCTTTATACATATTGAATTAAAATATAAAAGTTTTATCCTTAACCCAATCCTCCGAGAAAAAAGAAACTATAATCTTTTATAGGTACCCAAGAAAAGAATTCGAATAAGTAAATCATATGTATCATCAATATGCTCGGCCATCGTTGGCAATTAATTATGAAATAATATAAAGATATTTCACATTTTTACTTTCTAGTTTAATAAATTAATTTACCTAGGGCACATATTAATACTATTTATAAATTAATATAGCAATTAATTATTTTGAATTAGCTCATGCCCTTGAATGTTCCAAATTTACAAATATCTATATAGAGATATTCCAATTGAACTTCCTATAACAACCAATTACGTTTTATCTTTCTCCTCATCCTGATTTTTACTTCAATTATTATTAGTGTCTTAAAACTAAGGCCAAGGCCATGGGGTATAATCTCATTTGGGTGCTTTTCGGTTCAAAATTTCTTTTAAAATAAAATTTATATGAAACAATATAAAATAGTAAACTATTACATATAAACAATTAAATCACGATCTCCATGATCCCTTAAGTTAAAATTCATAATTCTTTTTCTGAAAACAAACTAAGGCAGTGAAATTGACCAAAAAAAAAACTTGAATCAATATTAAAGATAGGATCATATGGCCCCAGGGCGTGCAATCAAAAAAAATATAGTTAAATCATTATTAAAGATAGGATCATATGGGCACAGTGCATATGTCAACAGGCAGATAGATGAGTTTAGGGTTTGACTTGAATCCTATAAGTTGATAGATAGTGTAAAAAAAAAATCATAAGAAAGTTTAATCCAGATATTTACATTATTTTATGTTTTGTTATATCACATATTCACAAATAATAGCAATAATTAAGCAATATTTATGTCGATCATCAGTTCCTAGTATTTTTATCATTGACTGGTGGGAACCCATTCTGACCATCAATGAACTAAAAAGTGAAAATTAATTAAACGTATATGAATTTCAATTTGCAATTGCCATTACATTAATAGCATTTACAGCCAAATTTTACAAAATGTGGATATGAATCTCATCATCATATATCAATAAGCAATAGATATGGCTACATAGAGCTCCTAGCCTAATTTTGCCATCGCAACTGATATTTGTAATCGTGGAATTAAATTGGAACGGCAACTGATCGATTTACTGCTTCAGCTACCACTGATGAGTGATGATCATCATGTTAATTAAATCCTTGCTCTCTTGCACTTGCACTTGGTTTAATTAATTTGGACCCCAAGTCTCCAACAACTCAAGTACATGACTTTCCTGAGAGACTCCTCTGATTGCTTTGCCTTGTCGAAGATGCAGAAGAAACTTCTTCGCTTGAGAAACTGATCTGAGATTGTTCTTGGCTTGTTGGTGTAAAAATCTTATTGGGTAGTTCCATCTGCAGAAACCTTGATCCTTTAAGGCCTCTACTGCTGCAATGCTGGCTGCCACCATCTCAATTTACAACTATTAGCACTGCACAGCTCAAGTACATGACAGTGATTTCTTGAGCTGAGATGGGTTTTTAGTTGGGACCCCAATAGCTCAAGTACATGACAGTCCTCAAAGACTCCTCTGATTGCTTTGCCTTATGTGACTGTAGTTGTCTTATTTTGCTTGAAACCGCAGCAGCAGATGGAGAAGGAGAAGAAGAAGACAGCTTCTTGGACCGAGAAACAGACCTCATGTTGTTCCTGGCATGTTGGTGTAGTGATCTAAATGTGTAGTTCCATCTGCAGAAACCTTGATCTTTCACAGCTTCAACTGCTGCTAGACTGGCTGCTACCATCCATGCTCTGCTTGTTGAACTCATCTTTCTCAAATTAATAATGCTCTTCCCTTTTTGTTCTTTGAAAACACTCTTTAGTAGTAACTGGAATCGAATAAGAAACTGTGTTATGAATTTTGATGGAGAAAAGAAAATGGAGGCTTCTTATTTATATAAAGAGCAAGTAAAAACCAAAAGATTTGGAGGCGGCAGTGGTTTTTGCCGCTGGTGGTTTCTGCCGCTAGTGGTTTCTGCCGCTAGTGGTTGAGATGATGTGACAGACATTAATGTCCCTATGGATTCAGTTGGTGATTGGAATTAAGAGGGAAAAAAATGGGATTTTTGGGCACATCACGACAAAGTAAATCTGTTAACTCGCACCTGGTTTTGATTATAAAATATCCATTGAAGGCCGGAGCATGGGAGTCAAAACAACCTTTGTTTAGTGAGTTGGAGGTTGCGTTGGAGGTTGGGGTCCACTTGGGGGCGTAGTTGTTTAGCGAGGATAGGTCCAACATTTTAGGCATAAATAATTATAGATTTTTAGATAATGAGAAGAACTAATTACACCAACCTCTCTTAAGTTTGCTCTAATTCACACGGAAACACCTTTATCATTAATTGACATCCACCTCCCCTGCCTGTCGTCAGTCAACGGCCGTTAGATTTAACCTTTGACCTTATCAAACCATATAAAAGTCCAAAATACCCCTAAGTAAGTCTATTTACTTTTATAACCCTAAAAAACTTGGATGTCAATTAATTTTTACCTTTATCATTAATTTTTTTAAAAAATTAAAATAAAAGAAGACGGATCTCAACCATCCATCACATAAATGGATGGTGGAGAATGGAGATTCATTCATTTAAACAAAAAAGAAAAATAAATATTTAAAAAAAAATTAATATTACAAATAATTAAAGAGTGGTGCTATTGGCACACCCCCTACTGATCTATTTATGCCCTACTTTTTAAATTATAGAATATTCTTTTTTTTTCCTTTATCAAAATTACTTAAAGAGACATACAAAGGAAAGAAATCTTCTACAAAGTAAATCCATTAAAATTTCATATTCCTTTTCCAAAAAAAAAACCCAATAATCTGTTTCTTCTTCAAAAAAAAATTTAATTCTTAAACCCGTAATCTGTTTCTTCTTTAAAAAAAAAAAATTAATTCTTAAACCCTAAAATATGCTTCTTACATACATCTAAAATATTATGAAAGAGTTTGAGAACGGTATCAAGAATATGAAAGAATTGTTTAAGAACGATATCAAACATCTTGAAGAATTGTCTGAGAATGGCATAAAGCAAGAATTGTCTGACAATGATAGTAAGCATCTGGAAACAATTCATTCTCTGGAAATAAGTTTGAAATTTATTTTTTCTTTAGAATGATATCAAGCTGTCGTTGTGTTGAAGTACCCTGTTATTTTTTATTTTTTTCGTTTCCATCATGAAATAAGAAGAAAAAAAACTAAAAAAAAAGAAATAAGAAGAAAAAAATAAATCAATCAATAAAGGTGAGAGAGATGTATACAGATACAAGATTCAGATATAAGAGATAGATAGATCATATATGGTATGTATTAAGTTTGAAAAATAAGTAAAATGGATAGTTTTGGAAATAAACTAGAAAATTTAATAAAAACATTTAATTTTATTTAATTAAATCAAAATTTTAAAAAGTGGTGTATGAATAGATTAGTTGGGGTGTGCCAATAGCACCCCTCATAATTAAAACAACAAAACAAAACAAAACAAATTAAATTTAAAATTAAAATATATAAATTCATTCATTTAAAGAAAAAAGAAAATAAATATTTAAAAAAAATTAGTATTACAAATAATTAAAAAAACAAAACAAAATATCTCTCTCTCTCTCTCTCTCTCTCTCTCTCTCTCACTGGATCATCATCATTCTCACACACTACACCAGACACAATCTTTCTCTTTCTCTCTTTCTCTCTCACTCGATCATCATCACTCTCACACACCACACCAGACACCATTTCCCTCTTTCTCGATCTCTCTTCTCTCCTATCTCGGTCTCTCTCTGACCTCCATGAAATCCCAGAAGCTACTCGAATCCATCTCCCGTTGGCCGCAGCGAAACCGGCGAACCCTTGCCCCCCCTCCCATTACCAAATCGAACCCCACCAACCCCACAAACCCTCGATGATGTTGATGGAGATTTATGGGGAGGTTTCTGGGTTCGATTTTTATTTGGTATAGAGTTGGATTTGATTTGGATTTGGATTTCGGGTGGTGTGTGGTGGTTGGTGGGTGGTGGTTGGGTTTGTAGTGGCAGCTGGCGAGGAGACCAACGCCGGTGTGGTGGGTGTGGGTTTTCGGTGGATTTGAGTGTGGTTTTCTGGTATTGATCCAGAAAACTATATGGTGAATTTTTTAAAATAAAACTGGGTTTTTGTTGAATTGATGAAGATTAGGTTGGGTGTTGTTTAATGATTGAGGTGTTTGATTTTGTTGTGGCTGGAAAGAGATGTATAGGTGTTTGATTTTGTGAACAATATATGAATTTGATTTTGGGATTTTTATTGGGGTTGGATTGGAGGGTGATCGAGAGAGAGAGATCTGTTGTTGATGTTGATGAGGATCAAAAAACGAAAGAGAGAGATCTGGTGGTGGTGAAGAAAGGGGATTTGATATGGATTTGAGTTTCTGGGTTATGGGCTGATGATAAAGATGGTGATTGTGATGGTGATGGTCGATGATGATGGTGATGGTCGATCTGGGTGTAACAGTGGAGGGAACGAACCCAGAACTGGTTGAAGATGATTTCTAATGTTGGTTCGAATTTAATTTTTAATTTTTTAATTAGTTCGATTTTTTTTATATATTTTTGTCTGTTTTTTTATCTGGGGTTATAAAAGTAAGTCATGGGTATTTTGGACTTTTATATGGATTGATAAGGTCAAATATTAAGTCTAATGGTCGTTGACTGACAATAGGGAATGTGG
Source organism: Dipteronia sinensis (assembly GCA_033220585.1). Lineage (NCBI taxonomy): Eukaryota > Viridiplantae > Streptophyta > Magnoliopsida > Sapindales > Sapindaceae > Dipteronia > Dipteronia sinensis. Next base: position 40,473,539 of record CM065645.1, read on the forward strand.
GTGTTAATTAACGATAAAGTTATTTCCGTGTGAATTAAAGCCAACCTCTGCAGTTAGTTCTAATGAGAAATAAATTTGATTATATGTATTAATTTAAACAATTGCCTTCAGATTTTGTTTGTCCGTGGAATTTGAATTATTATTTTATGGATAGTGTTAACTACTAAAAATTTACTAAAAATTAAAAATATGTTGTGAATGTAATGGCTTTTACCACTTGTGTACAATACACAAAATATCACACACAAATATCTCCCACAAATCAATTGCCTTCAGCTCACCGCCTCCTCACTTGTCTTTCTTTGCCTCTATATATATGTGTGCACTGTATGAAAAATGCCAATGATATCAATATATCAGTTTCTCTCACTTATGTATCTCGTCTCTCTCTCTCTTCTCTCACTCACTTCTGTTCTTCATCTGCTCTTCACCTTTTCTTCACTTAATTTACAACACGTTATCAGCACGAATATTGATTAGGATTTCCAGAGAGTTTTCGAGTGTTTGTTTTAGTTTTGATTTTGATTTTGATTTTTCGAAATACCCAGAAAATTCAAAGTGCTCCGATCGCTTTTTGGAGGATACCGTTGTATTCGTCTCGGAAAGACGATTCCGACGCCGCTGACCGCGTCTCGAACGGAGGTCTAACGAAGTCTCTAGGTCCGGTCAAAGTCCGGTCAACACCCATTTTTTTTCCAGTTTTTCCAGCAGCTTTCCAAGGTTGAAGACGACACTGTAGCGACACGTCAGCGCCACGTCACTGCCACGTCAGCGCCACGTCAGCGCATATGTCATGCCACGTTAGTATGCGTCAGCGCCACGTCATCATCAGGCTGCCACGTCAGCGCCACGTCGGCGACTGTGCATGCCACGTCATCGCCACGTCAGCAGCCGCGCCTGCCACGTCAGCGCCACGTCAGCAGTCGCGCCACATCAGCAGAAATGTTTTTCGTTCGTTTCGGTGCATTTTTCGACCGTTTTCAGCCGATTCGGACTTGTTTCCAGCTATTTCGACCGTTCCGGATGCAACCGTGCCATCCGTTTCAGCTAATTCCGCTTGTAAGTATTATTATGACTTATTTAAGCTTTATTAACTCTTTTTCGGGCACGAGGGAATATCCAGAACATGAAGATCTGGATCCAGTATTATATACATGGTTGATGCAATATTCAAAGAAATATTCATAGAAATATACACATCCAGTCGGATGTTGTAAGCATCATAAAAATAATCTAAGATCCTAATGTATAATGAAATAGGAATAATATTTTATCCATTTCATACACATCCAGAAGGATGCTCTGAATATCATAAAAAAATGTTAAAAATCCTAACGTACAAGATGGCTATGCCGTCAATGGGACATATATATATATATATATATATACACTGACTATAACTCTAACTATGACTCTAACTCTGACTCTGACATTTATTTTTTATGCAATATATGAGACTGGCTTATGTTATGTCTCTGGACTGGCTTATGCTGTGTCTAAGGTGATCTTATGACCCTGAAACTGTTATTTTTATGCAATATATGAGACTGGCTTATGCTGTGTCTCGAGACTGGCTTATGCAGTGTCTCAGGACTAGCTTATGCTGTGTCTCCGAATAAACTGTTTAAATTTTCAGCATTTATTTTTATACAATATATGAGACTGGCTTATGTCGTGTCTCGGGACTGGCTTATGCAGTGTCTCAGGACTGGCTTATGCTGTGTCTCCAAATAAATTGTTAAAATATTCATATTATTTATACACAATATATAAGATCGGCTAGGCCGACTAACCAGAACTTAAAGTTCTTGGAATTATAATATTTAAGTTGGTACGGTTTTGAAAACCGATGAGAACATGGAGATCTAGATCCGGTGTTATTACATGCCATACGGCACGGTTTTGAAAACCGATGAAAACATGGAGTTCTGGATCCAGTGTTGTATAAATGAATTTCATACTTCATTATTTGGAACTTGGGGTTTCAAACACGTTCATAATATGAAGTTTTATGAAGTTATCTCTCATATATATCAAGTGATATATTTACATATCATTTATTTGAAAGAATGATCTACACATCCAGTAGGATGTTGTGAATATTATAAAAGAGGTTTAAGATCCTAACGAATAAAGAAAATGGAATTAATATTTTATCCATTTCATACACATCCGGTAGGATGTTGTGAGTATCATAAAGAAGAGATTTAAGATCCTAACGAATAATGAAATTGGAAATAATATTTTATCCATTTCATATACATCCAGCAGGATGCTGTGATTATCTTAAAATGATATTTTATCTATTTTATACTTGCTCCTGAAGGAGCAATATCAAGAGAATAAGTTAAGATATATTTATTTTCATGAGATATTAAAACATACGCCATGAGTCGATGTTTGTAAATAATAAGAGAAAAATGTTTACAGAATAACACTATTAAAAGAAAAATATAGCGAGATTATTATCATTTCAAATAAGATATAAAATGACATTATACATAATGTCCATAAAATTCCCAGAAGGGAAATATATGTCTTACCTAGAGTGCAACGACTCGTAAAATTCTGCGGAGTCAAAATATTTTATGAATTGGACTTTGATATGAGTAAAATGTTAATATTATATCAGGTCCAATGAATTTGATAAAAAGCTCTGGAAGAGCCATGATAGAAAAGTTCTGGAAGAGCCATGATATTGTTATCAAACAATACTAAATAATGTATCAGTGATACTTGATATTATTCAAGCATAACATAAAAGAATATGCTAAGTTTAAAAATATATAAAGTTAATACCAGATCAGATCCAGCAGATCTGATCAAAGGCTCTAAAAGAGCCACAATATTATTACCAGATGATATTAAATTGTGTATCGATGATACTTTATATCATTCAAGCAGAATATAAGGGAATCTGCTTAGTTTCAAAGATATATGGAGGAATGAATATCATATTGAAACTATGAGTAATGAGAATGTTTAATATATATACATTACTCCTTATGATTCAGGCTAGAAACTTATTATAGAAAAGCTGCGTGCTTTATCATCTGGATTATAAAACACTATTATAAAGAGTGTAGATGTTTATGCAGTTATGAATCATGAATTAAAGGTTCCCAGATCCGAAATTGTTTGTGTTTTGGCATGACCGTACTGGTCACCCAGAATCTACAATGATGAGTATAATCATTGGAAACACTCATGGATATCTATTAAAGAACCAGAAGATTCTTTATCCAGTGAGTACTTATGTACTGCATGTTCACATTGGAAACTAGCAGTAAAACCATATTATTCTAAAAGTTGGTTTTGAATTCTCATCATTCTTACAAAGAATTCAAGGAGATATATGTGGATATATTCATCCACTAAATGATCCATTTCATTATTATATGGTTCTAATTGATGCATCTACGAGATGATCATATGTTTGTTCATTATCAAACATCTCCATATTGTTTACACTTGTTAGCAGTTTTCCAGATATAATCATAATCCAAATGAATCAAGGGAATCACTTATCAAATATTTCCAGATTATTATATTGATTAATTTCCAAATGGAAAATTTCTCAAGAAGAGAAAAGTAAATGTAAAGTTACTTATATACAAAATAGAGATACCAGTTCGGTTCTCTATATATATGTGTGTGTCTCATTTCAATCTTCGTATCTCTCAAATACGAAAGATAATTGATCATCGGATGATTATTAATCTGTTACCTGGTATATTAAAGGTAACAAGATTTTATCAGTTGTCATCTCATAAACCCCGGCCGGGTGATTGTTCTTGAAGAACGATCAGAGAAAAATGCAACAAATAAATAATCCGATGCATATCATAAGTTTATAAACCTTTGAAAAGTATTGTTATTGGGATCCCAATAGTAAACAAAACTCGAATTATAAATAAATCCACTTTCTCTAAATCAACTCTATAAGAGTCTGATATATCTAAAGAGATACAAGAATATAGAAATTGAGAGGAATTCTATAAATCATACGGAGTCTATGATATAACTAAATCCATTGAAATGGAAGAAATCTCATTAGAGATACAAGAATATAAAAATTGAGAGGAATTCTATAAATCATACGGAGTTTATGAAATAACTAAATCCATTGAAATGGAAGAAATCTCATTAGAGATACAAGAATATAGAAATTGAGAGAAATTCTATAGATCATACGGAGTTTATGAAATAACTAAATCCATTGAAATGGAAGAAATCTCATTAGAGATACAAGAATATAGAAATTGAGAGAAATTCTATAGATCATACGGAGTTTATGAAATAACTAAATCCATTGAAATGGAAGAAATCTCATTAGAGATACAAGAATATAGAAATTGAGAGAAATTCTATAGATCATACGGAGTTTATGAAATAACTAAATCCATTGAAATGGAAGAAATCTCATTAGAGATACAAGAATATAGAAATTGAGAGGAATTCTATAGATCATACGGAGTTTATGAAATGACTAAATCCATTGAAATGGAAGAAATCTCATTAGAGATACAAGAATATAGAAATTGAGAAGAATTCTATAAATCATACGGAGTTTATGATATAACTAAATCCATTGAAATGGAAGAAATCTCATTAGAGATACAAGAATATAGAAATTGAGAGGAATTCTATAAATCATACGGAGTCTATGATATAACTAAATCCATTGAAATGGAAGAAATCTCATTAGAGATACAAGAATATAGAAATTGAGAGAAATTCTATAGATCATACGGAGTTTATGAAATAACTAAATCCATTGAAATGGAAGAAATCTCATTAGAGATACAAGAATATAGAAATTGAGAAAAATTCTATAGATCATACGGAGTTTATGAAATGACTAAATTCATTGAAATGGAAGAAATCTCAATAGAGATACAAAAGTATAGAACTTGAGAAAATTTCTATAAAGTCATATGAGAGAAATGTGGAATCATAAGGAAACAATCATTGATGATGTATTTTTATACACAGTAGCGCTACTGAAATTATAAAATGATAATTATGATATTCATAATATCAATGATTGTAGATAAAAGGCATGATTGGCCTAGATGGAAGAAGCAATTCAAGAAGAATTGACTTCATAAACCAGACATAAAGTATTTGGACCAATAGTACTCCAGACACCTGAAGATGTCAAACTAGTTGGATACTAATGGGTCTCTATACTGAAACGAAATAAGAAAATGAGATTGTGAGATATGAGGCACGACTCGTAGTGCGAGGTTTCTTACAGAAACTTGGTATTCACAATTGATGAATACGATTACGTTGTTGATAATTTGGCTGCCTTTAAAAGGCTTGAAATATGTCTCGTAGACGTAGTAATCACTTATCTATATGATTCACTCAATGCAGATATTTATAAATCCTGAAGGATTCTAAAATGCTAGAAGCATATAAATCGAGATCTCGTGAGAAGGTTGCTTTAAAAGAACTTTTATTAGGGGGAGCGTCCCATCAGGGGGAGCGTCCCACCAAGGGGAGCATATCAGATAAAGTATATTAATTATTTGGGGCATATGTGCATTGTACTCTTTTTCTTTTTAATCAGGTTTTTCATCCCATTGGGTTTTCCTGATAAAAGTTTTTAATGAGGCAATTCTCTAAGCACACCCAAAAATCATTTGATCCACAAATATCACCATAAATATTACTTTATCCTGTTAATCATCGTATATATGTTGTCTTGATCAAGAAGATTATTGTAAATATTACTTTGATCTAGCTAATCATCGTATATATTTTACATAGATCCAAAAGATCATCATAAATATTACTTTGATCCGACAGATCAATGAATATCTTTGCTTAGGTTTTTATCCCACTGGGTTTTCCCTAGCAAAGTATAAATGTGGGAAATGTTTTGAAGAAAACAATAAATTTGGACATATGTACACTATACTCTTTTTCCATTCGATCAGGTTTTATCCCACTGGGTTTTCCTGACAAGGTTTTTAACGAGATAGTTTTGAGAACGTCCAGTACCACAAGATCCAGAGAGATCATTGTATACATTTTTTAAGATTTTGTCCCATTGGGTTTTTCTTAGAATATTAATACAAGTGGTATAAATCCAAGGGGGAGTGTTGTGAATGTAATGGCTTTTACCACTTGTGTACAATACACAAAATATCACACACAAATATCTCCCACAAATCAATTGCCTTCAGCTCACCGCCTCCTCACTTGTCTTTCTTTGCCTCTATATATATGTGTGCACTGTATGAAAAATGCCAATGATATCAATATATCAGTTTCTCTCACTTATGTATCTCGTCTCTCTCTCTCTTCTCTCACTCACTTCTGTTCTTCATCTGCTCTTCACCTTTTCTTCACTTAATTTACAACAAAATATTTATTGTATTGATTAAGATAATAGATGTAATAAATGTTTATCTCTTTAAATAAATTTTTGGTTGTTAGTGTATAGTATTTTTTATTGAATATATATTGAGAGTATTAATATGTTAATTTATTTAAAAATCGTAAGCAATACAAGATTGCTAAAAAAAAATTAATACATGTTGGGATAGACTTGTATTGCAAGAATTAGATGCTTCAAGTAATTTATTTTTTTAGTGACTTTGCTATGTGTTTAATCTAAATTTTAGTGATTTGAAATAGTTTCTTAATTTTTATTTAAAATCTATTTTTATAATCATAAATAAAACAAACCTCACTCGTAAGAAGGAGATTTGAATTTCAACCTCTTCTAATAACAATAAAAGCTAAGCTAATTAATATTGATATAAAGCCTTTCTTAAATTTTTAAATATGCTAACAATCTTGTGTAAATACACAAAACTTCAACAATTGCATATTTTATGATCTATTGAATTATTTTCTTAAATTTTACAAAATATAAATATTCTTATATTTTAAAAGAATAAAAACTATATCTTTATTCACACCTACATCGTGAGATTGTGGGTTCGAGCTATATCTCCTTTCCAAACCCCGAAACATGTAATTTATCTTTTGAATTTCTTTTTAAATGTTTGTCAAAAAAATCTTTACAAATCTAATATCAATCTTGTTTTAAAATGGTCATGAGTGAATCAACAACAGTAATGGATCTTCTCTAATGGACTGAAAACAAAAGTTCCCCATTGCTAGATGGTAACAATATATTTTACTTTGACAAGATGAGATTAGTCCAGTGGTTTTACATTATGAAGTTGTGGATTAAAGTTTGTTCCCCGATATAAATCCTAAACTATTTTAATATTTGAAAAAAAAACAGATTTGACTATCGAGGGCCAAAATTAGAGGGAAATAAAGAAAGAACAATATTTGGGTACTGAATAATCTGTACCTAAAATACTGATCACACCAATAAGAGTGCAGCACGTGACTCGATTTATGAGATAAATGTAAAATGTAAAAGAAAAAATACCTAAATTTATGAGATAAATGTAATAAGTAAAAGAAAAAAAAATGTCAACTGATGCACTCCCATTTGTGGGGTCAGTATTTTGGGTACCGACCATAAATATTGTTCACAAAGAAAATAATGAAATTAAAGCTATAATCATCATTAAAGAACTAAACTGTTAAAACTCGGATGCCGCAATTGCTATTAAATTTACAATTTACATTTACCAACGATCAATTTGATTTTGCTACACTCAAGCATCGATTTTCTCAGCTTATATATACAAGTAAAGCAACGCCACTTTGTCCCTAAAATTTAATAGGGACCCCAACAACTCAAGTACATGACTTTCCTCAAAGACTCCCCGGCGTCTTCAGCTTCTCTGACTTTGTTGTTGGTTGAAGATGCAGGAGAAGAAGAGAGCTTCTTGGCCTGAGAATTAATTGACCTGAGATTGTTATTCTTTACATGTTGATGTAATGATCTCATTGTGTAGAATCCTTGATCTTTCAAGGCCTCCACGGCAGCTATACTGGCTGCTGCCATCCAACATCTGCTTGTCGAACTCATCCTTAATTTGTATTCCTCTAGCTTGTAACTGATTGTAATGTAATTTTGTTTGATGAAGCAATTACTAGCTAGGGAGGGGTTTCTTATCTATAATGGTGGTTGGGACCTAGGAGACTAGTTGAGTGACTTGAGTGAGGCTATAGTTTTGGACAAAACAAGATGCTGTATTGGTTTTTTTGGTTGTGGTTTTGGGAAATGATAGATTGACAGATACAAGAAGTGAGGATAAGATGGACAACTTTACAACAAGATATGTAAACTTGGACAGCCGCTTGTTTTTCATGGCCTGGTGCTAAAAAGCATAAAAGGATTGTACAAGTAAGGCTTATCTCCGATCCAAAATATCAATTTGATGTAACTTTTACATCAAAACTGTGCAACTTTCATGCCATTTATTTTTGCCAAAGCTATAAATTTAGTACAATTTTTACGTTAAAATGGTGCAACTTTCATACGATTTATATTTTACCGCTTGTTTTTCAAGGGCGAGGCTAAAAGCATGAAAGGATGTCACTGCCTTGTTTACGTGCTACTGTTTGTGTACAAAAGAAACACCTAGTAGCTCATGCATACAATCATTAGATTCCGGGGATTTCCCCTTTTTCTTTTACCACATATGAATATGACAACTCGAATCATCATAATTACAGTTGAAATTTGATTTAGATCTTGAGTTAACTAAAGATGCTAGGATTTCGTTTCTTTATATATATTGAATTAAAATAGAAAAGTTTTATCCTTAACTCAATCCTACAATATTCGAGATAAAAAAATTATAAGAGCATCTCCAATGTAAAAATGGCTTGCATATGAATAATTGTTCACATGATATCAATGTCAAGATACTTGCTTCCTATGTGACATAAATATGGACTTGATAGACAATCAACTTAAAATTTAGTCTCTAATGCTTCCGTTTAAAACACATTTTGTTTTAATGACGTGTCCAATTTTATTTCCTATTTTCTTTTTTATTTTATTTCCTTTAACAAAAATAGATGAAAAATTAATGTCGATTTCAAATGTTTACTGAGTCAATCTAAAAAAGAGTTGTCCAATAAGCCGTTTGAAAGTGGACGGTCATGTTGACAATGTCTATTTTTTTTTGTCACGTCAGCTTGAGGTTGGATATGCACGGTTATATTGGAGACACAATTATTAACAGAATGTCTATTTATCCTACGTGGTATCTTTTTTTTTTTTTTCACAAATCACGCTTACATTGGAGATGCTCTAATATTTTATAGGTACCCAATAAAAGAATTCGAATAAGTAAACCATATGTATCAATATGCCCGGCCCTCATTGGTAATTAATTATGAAATAATATAAAGATATTTCACATTTTCACTTTCTAGTTTAATAAATTAATTTTTAGTTGTTAACTTGTATCTAAGGGCACCTATTATTAATACTACTCATAAATTAGTATAGCAATTAATTATTTTGAATTAGCTCATGCCCTTGAATGTTCCAAATTTACAATATCTATATAGAGATATTCCAATCGAACTTCCTATAACAACCAATTACGTTTTAGCTTTCTCCTCATCCTGATTTTTACTTCAATTATTATTAGTGTCTTAAAACTAAGGCCAAGGCAATGGCCATGGGGTATAATCTCATTTGGGTGCTTTTCGGTTCAAAATTTCTTTTAAAATAAAATTTATATGAAACAATATAGAATAGTAAACTATTATATATATAAACAATTAAATCACGATCTCCATGATCGCTTAAGTTAAAATTCTTAATTCTTTTTCTGAAAACAAACTAAGGCAGTGAAATTGACCAAAAAAAAAAAATACTTAGAATCAAAATTAAAGATAGGATCATATGGCCGCAGGGCGTATGACCAAAAAAAAAAAAAACTTAAATCAATATTAAAAAAAAAACTTAAATCAATATTAAAGATAGGATCATATGGCCCCCCAAAAAAAATACTTAAATCAATATTAAAGATGGGATCATATGGCCCCAAAGGCATATCTTAACCGGTAAATGGATGAGTGGATAGATAGTGTTAAAAAAACACATATGAAAGTTTAATCCAGATATTTACATTATTTAATGTTTTGTTATATCACATATTCACAAATAATAGCAATAATTAAGCAATATTTATGTCGATCATCAGTTCCTAGTATTTTTATCATTGATATGTTTAACTCAAAAGTGCATTGGGAACCCATTCTGACCATCAGTGAACTGAAAAGTGAAAATTAATAAAACGTATATGAATTTCAATTTGCAATTGCCATTACATTAATAGCATTTACAGCCAAATATTACAAAATTTGGATATGATTCTCATCATCATGTATGAATAAGCAATAGATATGGCTATACAGCGCTCCTAGCCTAAATTTGCCATCCCAACTGATATTTGTAATCGTGGAATTAAATTAGAACGGCAACTGATCGATTCACTCTTCAGCTACTGATGATGATGATCACGTTAAAACCCTTTTTCTTTTGGACTTGAACTTGATTTAATTTGGACCCCAGCAACTCAAGTACATGACTTTCCTGAGAGACTCTTCTGATTGCTTTGCCTTGTCTTCTGATCTAACCATGGTTGAAACCAAAGCAGAAGATGAAGAAGAAAACTTCTTTGCTTGAGAAACTGATCTGAGATTGTTCTTGGCTTGTTGGTGTAAAAATCTTATTGGGTAGTTCCATCTGCAGAAACCTTGATCCTTTAAGGCCTCTACTGCTGCAATGCTGGCTGCCACCATCCAAGCTTTGCTTGTTGAACTCATTTTCTGTATATATGATTCTTTGAACAACTTGGGCAAGTACTTCTGGAGATTACAAGAATTGAATGAGCTCTTGTTGAAGATAAAAGTGCTAGATTTGAATACTTGTTTTGATGAAGTGAAATGGAAAGAAGGTTCCATTTATATATATATATATATAGAGAGAGAGAGAGAGAGAGAGAGAGAAGTAGTATTGATGTGGATTAAGAAAACCAGAGGCTATTAGCTTATGCTGGTGGTTTTGAGCTTTTGTGGGCGCAACTGGTTTTCTAGACTAGAGAGACATTTTGGCCCTTGTGAGACCGGTTGTAAACATTAATTAGTTGGGGGTAATTTTGGAGTTTCGAATGATAGTGACAAAGTAGAGTGGACACTTGCCACTTGAATCAGCTAAAATGTATGCGTGCGCACGCGGTTTTCTTTGGTCGAAGTGTGCAGTGTGAGATGGCAGCAAATCAAGAGGTGAGTGGTCGACTGTGCAAATAAAGTAGCATTTTCCAAGAATCTCAGATAATTAGGACAGATTCATCTTAGATTAATTAATTGAATTTTCTGTCAATATTTTGGATTTAAGGGTGACTTTAAATTTTTGGATTTAAAGGTGACTTGAATACGTGATAGAGTCTACTGTTACCATGCTTCATGTTGTACTTGGTGGTAAGATGACATGAGATCATGTGATTCTTACCACCCAAGTTCATGCCACAGCTTGGTAGCATCGTCAATCAAACAAAAAAAAAAGAGATAAGAGTCTACTGTTACTATTGACCTAACAATGGCTAACATGTATCAAAGTTTTTATATGTTACTGTTACAAAAAATAATAATAATAATAATAAGAAATTTGGGTTTGAGTTCAGGATTTGCTAGAGAACTTTTTGTTTTGGATTTGACGATTACTAACTTGACACAATCTTTGGCTCAAACTTTTTGTGCGGTGAAATAAAAACATGGAGAGCTCACTTCTTCGAATTCTAGACAATTAAGCGGAAAAAAAACAGAAAAATTAAAGCCAGAATACCAAAGTGTTGGAAATACAGCGATTGCTATATATAATTAACAATTTACATGTATTGATATTTGATAGTTATTAGCTACACTCAAACATCATTTTCCTCAGCTGTACAAGATCAACGCCACAAAGTTATCGGTTCGACTTTTTCCACTAACACAGACCTTGGATTTCTATAACACTTACAAGGAAAAAATAAAAACACACACACACACACACTACTCTGCTGTCTACAAAAATTTACACCCAGAAACCATTTAAGGTATTAATAGGGACCCCAAAAACTCAAGTACATGACTTTCCTCAAAGCTTCAGCTTCTCTGGCCTTATCACTTGGAAGCTTCTTCTTGGCCTGAGAAATTGAGCTGAGATTGTTCTTGACACGTTGATGTATTGAGTCTATTGTGTCGTTCCATCTGCACAAATCTTGATCTTTGAACCCCTCCACTGCTGCTATACTGTCTGCTGCTGCCATCCAAGACCCGCTTGTTGAACTCATTTTTTGTATTCTTCTTCAGAGAAAAAACTGTTTGTAATGTAATATTTGATGGAGCAAAGCAACTAAATAGTGAGTTTTTTTTATGAAGGCTGCTGCTGAGTGCTGGGAGGGAGTGTCATGAGTGGTCAAGGTCAGGGTCAGGCTATAGTCTGGACAAAACCAAATGCTTTATTGGTTTTTGGATGTGATTTTTTTTTTGGCTCTTTTTGCGATATATATAAAGTTTGATAAATTAATGAAGTCCGGATAGGATATGATTGACAACTCGACCACAGTAATTAGATGAAGATAAAGTTGGATATAAATTAACATGGGATATTGATCATTATCATTCATCTGGACACGCGACTCGGCCTTTGGAGTTTGCTACAGCTAGAGGTGTTGACTGTGGAGTGCATTCATTGATCAATATCTAATCAAATGAATATTAAGAAGTTATTTTTGACAAAAGAAGGGTATATTTGGAGAAGAGTTGTGTATGAAATTGAAATTGCAATTTGCAATTGCCATTATATTGATAACATTTACAGTCAAATATTACAAAATTTTGATATGGATCTCATCATCAATAACCAATACTCCAATAGATATGGCTACTGGTTTTGCCATCCCAAGTGATGTAACCGTGGAAGGTGGATTTGATTTAATTTGGACCCCAACAACTCAAGTACATGACTTTCCTGAGAGACTCTTCTGATTGCTTTGCCTTGTCTTCTGATCTCACCTTACTTGAAACCAAAGCAGAAGATGAAGAAGAAAGCTTCTTGGCTTGAGAAGCACTTCTGAGATTGTTCTTGGCTTGTTGATGTAAAGCTCTTATTGGGTAGTTCCATCTGCAGAAACCTTGATCCTTTAAGGCCTCTACTGCTGCAATACTGGTTGCCACCATCCAAGCTCTGCTTGTTGAACTCATTTTCTGTATACAATATATTTCTTTGAACCTTAGCTGAAGATAAAAGTGCTTGATTTGAATACTTGTTTTGATGAAATGAAAAGAGAAGAATGGTCTCTTATATATATAGAGAGAGGCCTGAAAATTTGGAGAAAACCAGAGGCTATATTATCTCATAGCTGATGGTTTTGAGCTTTGGGGGGGCGCAAATGGTTTTCTATTCTAGGCTGGTGAGACATTGTTACCCTTATGGGACCAGTTGTCGACATTAAGTAGTTGAGGGGCAATTTTGGGTTTTGGAGTGATAATGATAAAGCAGAGTAGGTGCTTGCTTAATGAATCTGCTGATGCGCACGCAGTTTTCCTTTGTAAAATACATTTAAAACCTGGAATGTGGGAGCTAATAATGCTAATTAAACTGATTTTTTATTTTCTTCAAGGTTGCACTTGCACCTTCCAGGAAGGAAAGAACTCAAATAAGGACAGATTCATCAGAGAGACAGAGAGAAACTTTTCGAGTTAGGATTATCCCGAATTTTTTTTTTCGTACAAGGATATCGAAACGATGACTAAAAGTGAACTTCAATTTCCTCATCGGGATCACCATATGCTCTTTGGACCAGGCTCTACTTCTTCATCACCCTCATCAACAATTAAAAGTGTAAAACATTATAACATAAAACTGAAATCAAAATATCAAATAATTAATTTTCAATTTTTCCGAGATTATAGCCTTATCGCCACGGTGAAACACCTTCTAGAGGAATTCCAACGATTAATCAGCTGTTTAGGTCAATTTTTTGAACACTTTATGAAACTAATCTAATCAGGACTATCTTGAAGTTTTTTATACAGGATAACCAATTTACCTTCAGTCGAGTGTAAAATGAAAAAAAAAAAAGTAAACTGAGATTCTTCATGACAGATTAAACTTGACGATGCCTTAACAAACTTTTTAACTCGTAAGTTTTGTACTTTTGTGATGGTTTACAAAAGGATTATGTATGTCATTAACATACTGTAGTAATACTTTTGAAGAGGCTGATAAATTGACTTATTTACATCTACAAACCTGATAAAACTTGGTTAATTAATGAAATCCTTGTTTTGACTTGTTTGTGCCATGAAATACAAAATGGAGCTGGATTCATAAACTAAGCCAGCAACAGTTGCTACAAGCCAACAACCTCACTTAGATTTCTAGTCCAATAATAGAGATCAAATGTAACAACTAATAGAGTTAAATCAAAGAGAATATCTTTCCACTTATCAATTTTCATGGATGATCACTGCTAGAAAAATAAGGTTTTATGACACAAAATAATGATGGTTTTTAAAAAAGTGTCAAAAATCTTGATGGTAAGGTTACGATAGTTTTAAAAACAAGAATAAAAACCAAACTAATTTTATGATTCTTTTACTAATTATATTTTTATTCTTGTTTTTTTTAATCTTTTTACATTGTTGTTTTTACATGATTCTCATATAGATTCTTGTTTTTTTTCTCCTTATTTACATGATTCTTTAACCATATATTTCTTTATTCTTGTTTTTTTTCCAACATATTTTGGGTTATATTTGTTTGTTAAAGCATTGTTTTTTTTTTTGTTCTTTTTATCTAGTTTTTTGTACATGATTCTTATATATATTCTTGTTTTTTTCTCTTTATTTACATGATTCTTTTAATATATTTTTTTATTCGTATTTTATTTTATTTTTCATACATGTTACATGGTTGTTTTTACTTGATTCTTATATAATTTTTTTTTCTATATTCTTGTACAATTTTTATTTTGTCTTTCTATTTTTTATTCATGTCATTGCAATTATTTTACATCACTTGTGTTTAGTTTTTATTGATACATACTTTTTATTTGGTGTTTCAATCATCCAGGTTATCAACATGAAGATTATAGTATCCTGTAGAAGCATTTGTTGAAGTCGAAGTATGCTTAGATGAATTTTGCAACTTGAATTTGTTAGTTTAAAATTTTTATATCTTGTATTTGTTATTAATCTTTTTTTTTTCATAGTTGTTCATTGTAATAAGATAAACTTTGTTGAATAATTTTTTTAGAATAATTTTATGTAATATTACTTTTTTTGTTTCTTGAAGTTCTTTTGTGTAATTTTGTTATAGAATATTAATTTGTATTATATTTTTTTTATAATTTATTGAATTTGATAAATTCAATAAAATTAATTGAATTATATATTCATATAAGCAATTATAATTTTTTTTTAATAAACTTTTCAAGTTAATGACGGTTTTTAACCGTCATAATTTTATGATGGATAAAAACCGTCAAGATTTAATGACTAAAAAAACCATCATAAATTAAAACCATCATGAAACCATTATTGGCGCTGGATTCCTTGATGGTTTTAAACCGTCAAGAATTAACGTTTATGACGGTTTTTACCCATAGTGGATGAAGAAGAAGAGTTCAGGATTTTTCCTGCAAATGGTTCTCTTTGGCAAGTTTGTTTATTGAGGTTACGGCGATAATAATGATAAGGGTTTGTAAATTTCGGCTTTATAATTATAAGGCGTTGGTTTGAATCATTAACAAGATCTACTATGAAATTGAAATTCACCTCTTTTTTTCAAAAAATAATTAGCAATATATATATTAGAGTCAGGCGATTATTTGCACTATAAGGGCCAATTATGTTCAAAATCCAGTCCATAAATTGGCTTGTGAGATATAAAGAACAGAGCTTCCAAACTGATATAATTCCAGTACAAAACCGTTTAACAAATTAACTATACTTGCAATATAATTTTTTAAAAATCATGGACAATTTTAATAACCCAAAACCCAAAAATCTTGATGGTCCTTGCAAGCGTTAATTGAGCTCTGTGAGATTAATGAGATCAAGAAATTACTGAAAGAACAAATTTGGCAAGCAAAATATAGAAAGAAAGAGAGACTCTGATCTGATCATTTGAGCAAATATTTTGCTTTCAAGCAATTGTACATTCTCACATTTACAAATTTTGGCATGCATGCATGCATGTCTTATTCTATGGAGTAACCAAGGCTCCACCATAGAAAAACAACAACCTGATAAGCTCACACACTCTCTGGTTCGATGCTTGTACATCAAAACATGGTCGACTAAAATCAGATTGATAATTGATTGCTATAGAGGATTTGATGATCATGTCAACAATCCTTGTCAATTAGGACCCCAACAGCTCAAGTACATGACTTTCCTTAGAGACTCCTCAGATTCTTTAGTTTTAGCATCTCTAACTCCACTAGTCAAAGCCATCACAGAAGATGAAGAAAGCTTCTTGGCTTGAATCAGTGACTTGACATTGGTCTCTGCATGCTGCTTGAGAGACCTCAGAGGTTGGTTCCATCTAGCGAAGCCTTGATCTTTCAATGCCTCAACAGCTCCAATAATTGCTGCCACAATCAATGCTTTACTTGCTTTTGCACTCATTTTTGCACTCTTATTGTTCTTTAATTTCTTTTTCAATCTGCTTCTTGGTTTCTTGATCGGATGATTATGCTTTGAGGGTGTGAGTGGTCTATATAAAGGGAAGATCAGTCGAGATTCCATCACAGTTATGGTTGATGAATTTGTGAAAACAAGAGGCAGGCTTTGTCCTTTTGTGGGGTGATAATTGAAGTGGTTTTTACACTTAAAAAAATTCCATTTTGCTACCTTTAGAAAAGAAAACAAACAAAAAGCTGGAGGGTCCCTTTAATTATTTGGATAGTATTCTAATTTCTAATGGCTTTTTTTTTCATTGAAAACCGGTGGGCGAATTTGGCATGTCATGCATGGTGTGGCCATGCCATGTTGCATTTTGCATGTTCTTTTATCAACACTTGTATTGTATAATGCTTCGTATTGATAACAGCTGTTGAAAGAAGAAACCGCAACGTAGATTGTATCAGAGACCACTGGTTAGAAAAGGTTTAGAATTTCTTGACAAGATCTGATTTCCTTGTGTGGTGACTAAGCTCTATAGAAGAGCTGGTTCTGACACTAGAAAATTTATAGATTACAGTAGTTGGTGATTTGTTTGATTAAAATAAACCTTCTCTACTTCAAATAATGTTTTGGATCAATCAATTCAATGACAAGTAAATAAAGAGTGTGGACCACTGAAAAAAATTGATTTTTTTGCCATTCAATTTTTGTTCAATCAGTGTACACTCTTGAGATAATGGTGTCTTTATAGACTTCAAACAGAATCTTAACACAACATTGACAAACATGTTTGCATGTTTGTTGAGTCCGCGTAAGATGGCTACATTTCTACAAACGTTTGATGAAATTCCTCAGTGAAGACTAGTGGAGTGTGTGTCACTTTTAACACAACTGAGAAACTAGCTTGATGATTCTCTTTTGTTGGTGAACTTGAAAGCTTTTACTCCAGAGTAATTATCTTGGATCTAGAATTTACTGTCTTTTTTTTTTCTTATACATGGAAAAAAAAAAACTTCAGGTTTTGAGTTTCATGTTTATAAACTTGACCCACCCAAATCCTCAATCAGTGAATAATATTTTTGTTTTATTTTGACAATGATACATTGCTGTTCTATATGTTGCTTGTTAGTTGGTACTTTCATCTCAAATAGGAACACTGGTCAATTGTTTATAGAAATTTTGAACCTAATCATCTGCTCAGTACAAGAAGGGGTTTATGATTCACTGGATAAATTGGTCACTGTTTGGGAATTACAGTACTGATCATTGTTAACAAGCAATATTGTTATTGGCACATGCAGTTTCATGAGCTTCTAAATGAGATCATGCAAATAAACTTTTCATTGACCTCACACTTCACAGTTTCTGAGTAGGAATGAAATGTGTAAAATGGGAAATTATTGATCATCTCCCATTTGCATCATCGAGGATAGAAGAAGACATTCTAGTCTGTTGATACAGATCAAAGAGGAAAAGAGTAATTCATTCAAGGCAATTTACAATCTCATGAACATAATATTTACATAGTCTATATACAACATTTTTAAGCTGCTCCATTCAACATAGGAAAAGTGGCAGCTATTATGATGACATCAAAATTTACATTTGCTCAATTAGGACCCCAGCAGCTAAGGTACATCACAGTTCTGAGGGACTCCTCAGCTTGTTTAAGCTTCTTATTATTATTAGTGTTGCCTCCTTTAGCAATAACATTATAGCTTCTGAGATGATGATCAGAAGCACCTGAATTTCTTTTGGCTTGCTTAGAAGAACAAGTAGATGAACAAGCTGAGTCATTGACAGATTTGATAGCAGTAGCTGTGTCACTTTTAGCTGCAGCAGCTTGATCCCTGATTCCTTGCATTACCGGCGATCCCACTTGGAAGAATTCCTTGCTTATGTTCCTCACCATATATATCCACAGATGATCTTGACCAAGAATAAATTATATTGTATTGAGATGATGATAACTGAATACTGATAAGTGATTCTATATATAAATATACAGCTGGTGGTTTTTGTGATGTTGATTCCGGTTTAAAATATTAAACACTGAAATTTCTTATTAACCCACTTGATAAATATGTTACCTTGAAAGTTTTATATTCTGCTAGCTATCTTTTGAACATATATAAACATGAAGTTACACTCTAGAGAGACAATGACATAAAAAAGAGATTCTAGTAAAAAAAGATAACTTTACTTTAATTGGAGAGCATATTTATGTTAAAATCACTATCACTATCACTAGTCACATGCAATTTCTTCTTAATGCTGTCTACTCTAGTAGATCTAAGTGGCTAGATTCTGTCAAATGAATGGCAGAAAATCGTTTACTTTATCTTTGTAAATCTTTTTTTTTTTGTTCCTTACTATATAAAACTCTGTTGTTTGCTAGTATTTCTTCTGCAAACTTTACATTAAAAAAACAACACTACTACACTAGCTATTTATTTAAGATTGATTTCTGATAAAGAAAGATACCACGCACGTTTCATCCATAAACATAGGAGGAGAAGGCACATATACGTTAATGGATGAAGATCATGGACACGTATGAGTCATCAATCGGATAAGATCGACATGTAATCATGCTTTCAAGTTGCTTTTAATTTACTCACTAATGAGCAGTGAAGTTCCCACATATTTTATAAACATATATAAAAAGTTTATTTAATGTCATAGGACACTGATCAATCTTGTTACGATTTATTGAAATATTTAAAAAATAAATTGCTTTTACTTTAAGCCCCGTCTTGCGGTATTTTTTTTTTTTGTTTTCTAAAAACGATTTCGAATTCGCGTTAGTTAACTGTTTTTCATTTTATTTTCGAAAAACAAAAAAAAAATTGAAAAACACAGTTAATGTTAAAAGTGTAAAATTTGGAAAACATTTGAAAGTTATTTTTCGTTTTTTTTTGTTTTTTTTTTTCACTTTTTTTTCTTACTTTTCTCCATCTTTCCGTCACTATTCTTCTTCATCTTCTTCATCTTCTTCCAGACTCCTTTTCTTCTTCTTCGCCACCGATCGGCTTCTTCTTCTTCTTCGCCGATCCGCTGCTTCTTCTTCTTCTTCGCCGCCGATCGGCCCTGCTCTTCTTCTTCACCGCCGATCGGCTTTTTCTTCTTCTTCTTCTTCGCCGCCGATCGACTTCTTCTTCTTCGCCGATCGACTTCTTCTTCGCTGCCGATCTTCTTCTTCTTCAGCTGAACATTTTTTTTAAGGTTTTGATTTGTGATGGGTTTTTGATGCTGTGATTTTGTAATGGGTTTTGATGTTGTGGTTTTGATTTTTGTGTGATTTTGATGCTGTGATTTTTTTTTTTACCATAATACCTATGATTCTATGAAAAAAATAATAGGAAAATTAAAGATTTTTGATATTTTTTGGTTAACCTATCAGACGCGTTTTTTTCGTGTTCGTTTTTAGAATTCAGCTTTTATCATAGGCTACTAGACGCGTTTTTGGATTTCGAAATTGAAACAAAAAACACAGTTTTCATTTTCATTTTCATTTTTCTTTTCGAAAAACAATCAACGAAAAACGCTTACAGGACGGACCCTTAGTTTCCTTCAAACTTTTTAATTTTTCTTGTAGTTAATTGATGTGAACATCGAGAATAGCCTTCATATTTGGAGTTAATATCCCAAACTTGCTTTAGAGAGGCTACAAAGATAGTCGAAATACTGAGAAATAGCTGTCTTTTGTTTTTTTTGAATTTTAAAAGTATCAGTAGTTTAATAAGTTAAGTTTAAATAGAACTAATAGACTAAAATAACCGTATCTTTTTTTATTACATTTTTACCATTTTTAGGTTTTTTTTTCCAAAAACCAACGGAAGTACTATTAGGTTCTCGATAAAGAAGATGAACAAAAAAAAATTAAAAATTTTCATTTTGGTCCAATAAATCTCAAAAATTATAAATATATCTAGTAAGTATCGGGAACTACAAAAAAGTCTCAGAAATTAGAAAACAAGACTTGGAAACACCAAAATAAATCTTGAAAATACCAAAATAAATCTCGAAAACACGAAAATAAATCACAGAAAAAAAATGAAAGACTTATTTTTGTGAGTATGTTTTACGTATATTTTTATCAGATCCACACTTTAAATACTATTAAAATCTAAGTTATTAAGCTTGTAATAGTCTTAAAACTCACTCTTTAACTTTAAAGAGTACTATTAAAATTTTGAATTATATAAAGATATCGAGTTATTATTATTTTTAATTAAAAATAAATAAGAAAGGAGAAAACTATAGGTGAAAAAGGAAACTAGAAAACAAATAGTTTGAATAGATTATTTGAGATAAAGATATATATATATATATATATATATATATATATATATATGGTGAATTATAAGGAAACTAAAAAACAAATAGTTTGAATAGATTATTTGTGATAAAGATGTATATGATGAATTATAAACTCAAACATCTTAAATTTGAACTGTACTAAGATATTAAAACTCAATAAATGAGTAATGACTAAATTCAACTTTTCAAATATAAATGATATTTTAGAATATTTTTTGTTTGGAGCTAAAAGTTTTTGTTTGGAAGAGTTTGGGAGCCATGACCATAAAAATTTGAAGGAAAATATATTTAAAAAAAAGTGGGTAAAAGTTAAACAAAATTTAACTATATTTTTCACAAAATTTTGGATTTTGAGGCCATAGCTTCGATCATTATACTAAAATAAAATAAAAAAGTGGATTCACCATTGTTTGGAAAGATCATTGTACTAAAACAAAAAATAAAAATAAAAAATTGAGAGAAGTCAAAACAAAAAAAAATTACAAAATTAATTACTAATGATATAATTTGTTGGAGGAAGTTTTAAAATTTTTTGAGGTCCCCCACTATAATAAGTAGCTACTATCGAGGTTCTAAAAATTGCACAACATATCTTTAGTGGTTTTAAGAACAAAAAAAATGGATTAAAAAAAATTAATTATTTAAAAAAATCTATAAATCTATAATATCAAAAAAAAATTATAATGCTATAAGTTATATTTTTTTAGAGGTTATATTTCAAAAAAAATTATAATTATAATACAATTTTTTTTTAAAATAGTGACAGGAGTTTGGACTTTGGAGTCTTTAACGTGTACGCATTATAACTTGTAATCTTATATCTCCTATTGATATTTTTGTCCGCGAACCGCGAATTCGCGAAAGACTGACACGGCATCGTTTGGATGTGGAGACCTTTCTTTCTCTTCTCTTCTCTATCAAGTGATTTTAAACCACAAAACCAAACTAAGATCTGACAAATCAGAAATCAACATCACCGAAAGAGCCACGTGTCCGCAAATCAGCACTCCTCAAGAAAATCACAAAAATCCACATTTCATACACTTGGATAAGCCTGGGCTACTTTCTTGGCCTCACTTTCTCTCACTTTCTCGAGAAAATAACAAAAATAATTTCAAAAATACGAAGGAAAATAAAAATAAAAAAACCAAATGCAAACCTCTCCGATTCTCTCTGTACATTAAAAAAAAAACTTACACATACATAGCATAATCCAGAAAATGGCGTCTGTTACTACTTCAGTGGCGTTTTCAGCGATTGGTCAATCAAGTTGCGAGAAGAAAGTCAATGTTTCGGCGACTCGTTATTTGGCCTCTAATTTCGAAGGTTTTCGCTTCCGTACGAGTGTGTTGTGCAACTCTGTCGGCGTTAGAGCTTCCAATTCCACTTCTAGTCTGCCTATTCAATGCATGTCTACTGTTACTGGTGAGTTTTTCTTTTTCTTTTTTCTTTTTAATTTCTTTTTTGTTGATATTAATTTCGAATTTTTATTGTTTGTTAGGAGTGAATGAGTATGAGTAACAGAATTCAATCATTTGATTTTTATTATTGTGTTTGTATGTCAAATTTCGGCATTGTCTGATAAAAAATGCATATAGTTTTGAACTCTTGATTGTAAGTTTCTTGTATTGCAATGCTGGAACTTAGTGGAATTGAATTAGATCGTATTTTCACTTTTTAACTTTTTGTTTATTGTAGTAGAAGTGCTATATAACTTGACAGTTTCTCTAATATGTATTTTAGTGTTTTTGTGTTATAGAATGTAAATTTGGAAACTTGTGCTGGATTGTGGAATTTGTAAATGCATTTTATCAGACTGTTTGAGCTTGTTTGGGTTCATATCCGGGCTTGTTTTCATTTGAAGTTCAAACTCGAACACTTAAGTTTTGTTTCATAAGCTTGAATTGAACCTGAAGCTTAAAGATTCTTTTTAAAGCTGATTAGTTGGTTGCTACTAGGCTCATTTGTGCTTGTATAGTTGGTGTTTTGACAGCAGTTGTTTTATATATTTTATTCAAACAAAAATCATTTGTATCGATAAGAATGAATACCGAAAGTGATAATAATTTGTCGAGAGTCTGTTTTGTATTTTAAATCTAGTTTGCTTTAGTTCTACTCAGATATTGTCTTATAATGCAAAATTTTCAGTTTGATCTTGTCATTTTGTTGCAAATTGTTTCTTGTTCGTGATTGTTTGTTTACGTGATCCAGATGTGCCACCCACTGTGTCTGAGACAAAGTCGAATTTCTTAAAGGCATATAAGAGACCTATTCCCAGCATCTACAACACAGTTCTACAAGAGCTGATTGTCCAGCAACATTTGATGAGGTACAAAAAAACATACCGTTATGATCCTGTGTTTGCCCTTGGTTTCGTTACTGTATATGATAGACTCATGGAAGGATACCCAAGTGATGAAGATCGAGATGCTATCTTCCAAGCATACATAAATGCTCTGAAGGAGAACCCAGAGCAGTACAGGTTTGTCTAATGACTTTCCTATCCATGCTGCCGTCTGAACGACGTAAAAAATGATAGAATTTTAAGATCATTGAATTCTTCATATTAGTGAATTCCTAACAGTAGATGATTTGTACAAAGTATGTTGTGCAACTGAAAATATTATAGCAGAAGGAGAAAGGTCTTACTCAGACAATCCTAGTTAGAATTTTTGAAAAAAGTGGAGATGAATCATTAACCTCTTAATAAATATTTTGCTAAATTAGAATTTCATTATTGTTGTTAAAGAACATTTCTCTTGCTGAATAGAATGATAGCAAGTAATATAAGAAGATTACTCTATTTCGATTGAATATTATGTATGCACTACAGAATTGATGCACAAAAGTTGGAGGAATGGGCCCGGACTCAGACCACCGATTCATTAACTGGGTTTGCTGCCAGAGAAGGAGAAATTGAGGGGGTACTGAAGGACATTGCGGAAAGAGCAGGGAGCAAGAGGAGTTTCAGCTATAGTCGTTTCTTTGCTATTGGGTTGTTTCGCCTTCTTGAGTTGGCAAATGCAACTGAACCCACAGTTTTGGAAAAGGTTGGATCTTTAATCCTCCTATGATGTCATTCTGGTGTCTGTCTAGTGAAGGTTCATTTATTTCATAACTTGTCAATTAAATAATAGCATGACCCCTCTCTGGTGGTAGTAATGAAAACCGGCACCTGTGAGGAGACTTCACCTTTTTTTTCATGTTAGATGGTTAGGTATTATTAATTGGTTCTAGACGTTGACATTATAATGACAAAAATGTGGTCATTTGGATCATGTATTTTAGTGGTATAGACAGATTCGACTATGTAGCAAGGAGCATGATTTTTGGAACAAACATGTAACAGACTTAAAACTAAAACTACTTTGCATTAGCTGGCTTGAGTTGCCTTTGGATACTGATTTGAGTTACCATTATAAGAATTCATACTTGCATTACACCTTTATGTTGTAGACAGTAGATGATTTAGGCCATTGAGTTTTTTTTTTTTTTTTGTCAACTGGATAATTTACACAGAAATATTAAATACTTTTACTGGATTTTCTTGAAAGAGGTTTAATGCTTTTTACTGATTGTAACCTGTTTTGTGGTTGCTGTCCAACAGCTTTGTGCAGCCTTAAACATTGACAAACGAAGTGTGGATCGGGACCTTGATGTATATCGCAATCTGCTGTCCAAGTTGCTTCAAGCAAAAGAATTGCTAAAGGAGTATGTGGATAGGTAAAAACTGATTGCTCTACTCATCCAATTTTATTTGCTCTATTATGTAGCTTGGTATCTTATGTAATTTGACTGGTTTTGACTGGTGTTTCACCCTAATCATGTTAATTTGATAATCGTACAAAAATCTCTACTATAAAAGATTATAATTTAAAAGTAGCTGGATTAAACATTGTTTCAACTTTTGCATAGGACCGAATTGGCAAATGATAGCTCATAGGAAGAAGATCATGAATTATTCACTTCATTGGTTTAATGCAACTGTAATTGCTTGTCTCACTGGATATTGGTGCTACGAATTCCACATCTGTCATGGAATGTTGTGGTTGAAAATGCACTTGACATTAAGAAAGTGCCTCATGTAATTTACCAATTTAGTGCTCAAACTTTGGGGCATTCATCTGCTTTGGTGTGCGCACCATGATTCTTTTATGCAACACAATTTCTTATATGCTTCTGGTTTTCAGGGAGAAGAAGAAGAGAGAAGAAAGGACGGAATCGCAAAAGGCTAGTGAAGCCGTCACAACATGTTTGGGAGAACAACAATACGTGCGCCAGTAAGTCAACCTATGTAGCACTCTTGTGATGCCTAATCATCTCTTGTGAAGCTTCGATCCCGTTTTTGTCTGCTCCGAGGTATAGTTGAAGCCTCCCTGGTTAAGGCATCGTTCTTTTTAGGTTGTGGGGTTGCATATTACTAGTGTACTGTTTCCAATATGGTGATTGAGATACATCCAATCTTCGCCATGCTTATATGCTTTGTGTTTAAATCGAATATCTTCTGCTTTCCCATATGTATTTTATTGTTCATAAATTGTATCTCAAGATGCATACAAAATCAGCATTTATTTGTAGTTTTGTGCACACCCACATAGACACTCTCTTTGTACCTACTGTTGCTAGTGCAATTGCAACATTAATACTGGTTTATTTACTAATTATATTTGATTTGAAGGTAATGCAGTCAATGAGTTGAGTACAGGATTTGATAAGAGTTTAATAAGGTGACATTTACGGAAAAAAAAAATGTTTTACTGACAACATGGGTCATGATTTATATACTTTTTGTGCATTTTATGCTTTTTAAATTTTACTAAATAGTTTGATTTATGGGATTGTAGGAAGAGGTTCAAAATATTCAATGGAGGATAAAATTTTTGGAAAGATGTTGCATAACTAATTAACTACATCATTTTTGGAAAAAAAAAAGGAAAAAAAATTCAATATTTTCAATATTTTTCAAATGTAGGTATTAAAGTTTTGGTATCTTTCAAATTGTACAACTATCAGACAATTTTACTCACATTTATGATTTATCAATACGATAAAGACTCATAGAACAACCTTCCCATTATAAAAAGTAAGCCATCAATGGTAAAGAATTTTGAATACTATCTCCAGTAAATCCAGCTTGCTTGCTCCATTAGGTTGAAGTGCAATCGCGAAGTTGGTGAAACCGGTCTTGAGAATCAATTAACTGAGATATTTACCGTATTTAGGGCGTGTTTGACACACCGTATAGTATTGAAAAGTATTGGACTGTACTGGATTATTGCTGTGTTTGGTTTGCAATGTATTGGACTGGATTGTACTATTGTTGTGTTTGGTGAATGTAGTGTATTAGATTGTACTAAATTTTAAATTATTAAAATTAAAATTAATTAATTTATGAAAGATATATAAATATATATATATATATATATATAATTCATCCAGATCTCTCACATTTCTCCCCTCTCACCGTCGTTTCACCGGTTCACCAAACCCACCATCGCCTCTCTTTCTCTCCTCTCACCACCGACGCACCGGCCTTCGCCTTCATCTACTTTCGCTGCCGCGACCTTTGCCTTCTTCTCCTTCCGCCGTACCGGCCTTTGTCTTCGTCTCCTTCAGCCGCCGCGGCCTTCTTCTTTTTCTCTCTCTCTCTCATCCTCTCTTCTGATGTATGTGGACTGAAATGGTTTGGGTGTGGTTTGGTGGTGATTTGGTGGTGGTTTGGGTGTGGATTTGGTGGTGATTTGGTGGTGATTTGGGTGGATTTGGTGGTGGTTTGGTGTGTGTATGTGGTGGTGGTTTGGGCGTGGATGTGGTGGTGGTTTTGGTTTGGCCATGGATGTGGTGTGGATGTTTCTGGTTTCTGGAAAAAAAATGAAGAAAAAAAAAAAAATCTTGCCATAATTGCTAATACAACGTAAACCCACCTCTCAGAACTGTATTAGCTAATACAGTTAGAGGTGTATTAAATGTAACTGTTCACATTGTTTAATACAATGCGGAGGCACCATCCAAACACAGTATTGTATTAGTTATACACTCTAATACAGTACTATACAATGAATCAAACAACGCCCTTAACTAACACGAGAGATATCCAAATCGTCAAGCATCCTGAATGTCTCCGCTGCACCAAACTTCCTCTGCTCTTCGTCTAGAACAGCGTCATCTTCATCACTATTGTGATCGTCATTGTTGTGAGTTCTAGGTGGCATCGGATCATGGATACTTTTAGAATGACAGTCATGGGTGGCAAGCATATTAACTTGGCCGAGGTGAGAGATTTCAATCACGACCGTATCATCATCAACTGGCAGTGGTTGTTTCCAGGGCTCTCCATCAATCCTCATGAATGTATGATCAGCTCCACCTTTATGAAACTCAAAGAGAATTCGATGTGCCTAATGTCAAAAGAAACCAAAAAATGAGGAAGCTGAATTACAGCAAACTGCATATTTACAAGCCACTTACACTAACTGACCAATCACTAAAAATTTTATGTATGAATCTTCGGTGCATGGCTAAGTCTCTGGGATCTCAGAAAAACTATGATGAATTAAGTATTTTAAACATGATTTTTCACCTGTGCAAGGCGAGTCCCGTGTCCCTTTGGAGCAAACAAAACAAGCCCATGCCAAGCATCTCTAAAACCGACCACCTCTAGATGGCCATCATCAACAAAAGGTGGAGTCAAGTCTCTCTGCAATGTCAATTAAGAAAGGCATTTCATCAAGATTGACATAACAAAAGTGACTGTTAACTTGATTGACACCAAGATTGATCGACTACAGATGAACTAATAAGGTATTAGGAACTAACATCATGGGTCTTCTTGCTGTTTGGCGTTCCCCAAGGATTCAGTCCACCAGAAAAGCTGGGCAAGTTAAGGCATACAATTGACCTGATGCTGTTTACAGAAGATAGGAAAGTTAATAATGTATAATTTTTTTTTTCATTTGTAAAGTTGTATTCGAAGACCATAAACTAGCAGATAAAAACATAAAGCCTAATGGCAGTTGTATTACGTTTGGCATTTCGGAATAACAAACAGCAGTATATGGAAATGTAGGTGAATTTACAAAAGCAGAGATTATAGGGTATAGGATTTAGGAAAAACTTAAACAAACTTTCTAAAATTATTGTAATAACAGCAGAACCAAACTGGAACAAGGGGAAAATTTGTTGTCGACAAAAATTCTGTGTGAAAGAAAAGGCAGAAAAAAGATCAGAGAATCCAATAATTAATATTAGCAACAAAGAGATACTGAGGAGCGATATGCAGTATGAGAGTTGACAAAGTCCCTTTGCATACATCGAATTGCTGCACAGCTAAAACCCCTGCTATAGATGCCCCTTTTTTTTATTGAATTAGATGCCCTTCTTATTGTTGGCTTGTTGCTATAGCAACAATTTAAATGAGGCATTGTCACTTTGCAAGGAAACTCTACACATCTGTGCATCATCTTCCTTTTTACACGATCATCGTGACAAAACTAACTGCAGAATACTTTGTCACTTACGTGTCACTATTGAAACAGGAAAATAATTTTTCTTTTTTCAAAAAGAAAGTAATTCAATGAAGAGAAATGTGGGCAAAATCACAATTTGACAGTTTGAGACTGACTGTAGCAATAATAAATTACCTGGAAGGTATTTCGAGATCTAGCCATTCACCATGTTTTTTCATGATCTTCACTTTTGCAAGCTGAGCTATGTTCCTATAACAAAGATTCCATCACTTTATTTTTTTCACAATTTAATCAGAAAACAAGCAAGAACTCTTTCATAAGATCCGATCAATTCCATTACAAAGCATATACAATCTATTTCTAAGAGACAGGATTCCAGCTTTGGACAAAAGGCATCTATATTTTAGGCCTAGCAAAAAAAAAGATGTCTATAGAAATTCTGATTCTTCTGGATATTACAAATGTTCATCAACTTTGTCTCCGTTTTTTTTTTTAGTTTAGGCATTTGTATTATTACTGAGAAGTTCACTCAGAAAGCAGCCAATTCATTAAAGAAAAATTGAATTACTTCAAAAGTCAGAAAAATATAAGCAATGTAAAAAGACTTGATAAGTTTAAACAAAGTTAAAAGAAAATGAGACAACTAATTTTCATAAATATATCTAAAGAGACGATATAATAAGATAGTGACAAGAGTTATTATGATATTGATAAAGATAATGACATTAGAAGAAAGTATCATTATTAAATTCATTGAATTTAATCCCTTATCCAAACAAATAAAAATCCAGACAACATTAAAAGTCAAATTGAAGTCTGTAAAGTAGCAAACACTCATCTCTACTATGAGTTACAAATATTAAGTTAGAAGTCTATTGGTTCCTGTAAAATGTCTCTCAGTAGCTCTTATTACAAATTTACAACTGCAAATAGGATATAAAATTTCTCTAAGGGAACATTTTAAAACAGGGCATCTAATAGCAACCTGGAACAAGTTTAGAAGAAAGAACAAAAAGGAGTGGTGCTCTGACCTAATAGGCAATCTTTATAAACTCACCGTGAAGAAGGATGGAAAAGGGAAGCAAAAAACCAGCCTTGAGTACAACCAAGTTTTGCATATGTACTCTGATTTTTAAGAAAATAAAGAAAATTAGAATGAATAACTGGACAAAGACATGTAAGACCTCAATCAATGACAGAAAAATGTCTGCTATAACACACCAATTGAAGCAAATAAGCATTTCCAAATTTTAGGTCAACATTAACTAATACACAACAAATAACTAACTTCATTTTAATACATTTAAAAGTAAAATTTGTGCCAATAAATTGTGGACAAAGTTATAAATCGATGTTCCCGTGGAGCCTTAAAATCTTCATTCTTCAAAAATCAAAAGCATAACATACTCAAATGGTACCGTGACACATTTTCTAAAACCAACCATAGCCTTCTAGGTGCAGCATAAAACTCGGTTTAGCACAAAGAATTGCTGAAAATTTTCATTCATCCACAAACTATAAATGATTAGGCCAACTCCTCAATAAGTTTAGTAAACATGTTCCGCTCCAAAGGAAAATTACCACAAAAAAGAAAAAGAAAAAAAGAAATCCATCACCAATTTAGCATTTTGAAAATTTCATTAGTTCCAATGCCTCAATGTATGTCTAATTGACCCAAAAAGTAACTATACACAAAATTATGCAGCCAGTAATAGCTAATTGCTTTTGGTATCCTCTTGCTGACATGCCAGACAATAAGTCACATCTCCAAATTTCCTTTCCTACGTAATCAAGCAATCAATTATGTATTTTTGGAAGTCCAAACCAGTCCCAGAAAATGTATAGCACCAACTATGATTGATAATTGACATTAAACTCTAAACATTTAGAGCAACTCTAAGGTTGGATACCAAATTTTAATTTGGTGTTAAAAGACCTTTAGAAAATATACTTGCACTAAATTTTTTTCCACTCACATCAAGTTTTACACTAAAAAAAATCTTTAAAGAATATTCTTTTAATAAATTTTTTAAATTATTACAAAAGTTTAACATTAATAAATACATAATTAATAAGTAAATTAAATAAATTAAATATGTTTATCAATATTAATATCATTTTAAAGATCTCAACGAGATCTTTTCAACAATATATTTTTTTGGAATACATATTGTTATAATTAAATACGAAAGGGTTAAATTAGAAATTTTAAAAAGTTTAAATAGTATGAAGTGATATTTAAAATAAAAAAAAATTAAAAACAAATGTTCCAAAATTTTGTTTTTTGGGAGGTGTGAATTGATTTATTCATTAAGAGTTAGTTTTTACACCAAAAGTCTTCATGGAGTTGCTCGTAGACAAAATAAAACTACCCTTGACATATTAGCTAAATAAAATTTTTAAACTTTGATGCACATCTTCTGATGCAATAGCTGATATGGCGGTTGAAGTCTCTCAGCATTTAATCAATATAACAGTGAGAGCTGTTCAGAATAACAAAACCTAACCCAAAACAAAATTTTGTGAGAAAAAACCATATCACTCGGCTCTGATATCAATCAGACCACTTCATTGACCGTATAAAAAAGAAAAAAAAAAACATTATTATTAAGACAATAACATCTTAATGGCGCAGAATATTCTCCGACTGCCGGTCAATAAAATCGGGCTAGCAGCTGGGGATGGCAATGGATCGGGTTTGAGTCGGGTTCGGGTTCGGGTCCGGGTCGGGTCCTATCAGATCCAGACCTAGATCTAGACCCATTAAAAAAATTTAGACCCAGATCCAGACCTAGACCCATGAAAATTTTCCGGTTTGGGTTCAGGTCTGGATCCGCGGGTCTTAAGCAGACTCAGACCCGCCCCGAGGAGCCGTGAAATTTCATAGGTCCGGGTCTGGACCCGCGGACCCACAGACCCGCGGACCAGTAAAACCTTTAATATATTATAAAACTCACTTTTTTTCGTTTTTCCTTTCTATTTTTTTTTTACCTATTCAAATTTTAACTAGTAAAACATGTTCAATACATGAATAATTAACTTGAATTAAAATAGGTTAGGTCATCTAAATGTATAAAACGTCGGTATTTAAGTGTTTTGTATTAATCGGGTCCACGAGTCTGGACCCGTGGGTCTTAAGCATACCCAGACCCGACCCGAACCCGAATCGGATCTGCTATTTTGGACCCAGACCCGACCCACGACCTGAATGTGAGGACCCAGACCCAGTCCATACGGTTCGGGTTCGGTTCGGTACTCGCGGGTCCGGGTACAATTGCCATCCCTACTAGCAGCCGCATCATCAATTACACGGATGGCAAATCAGCTTCACAAGTGCTGTCAAACCTATTTAGACAATCTAGAGGTGTCCACGGTTTGGTTAAACCAGCGGTTAAAAACTGAAACCGAAATTGGAAAATCGAAACCGAAATCGAAATCGAAACCGACGGTTACAAAATCGGTTGAAGTCGGTTCGATTTCGGTTTAGCCTTTGGAAAAACCGCCTAAAAACCGTCCAAAACCGACGGTTTAACCGCCGGTTTACATATAAATATATATATAAATAAATAAAAACCGTCCAAAACCGTCCAAAACCGCCAAACCGAAGGTTAAAAACCGAATCAAAACCGAAATTTTCCGGTTCCGTTTCGGTTCGAGCTGTCCACGGAACCGGAACCGTCGGTTTCGAACCCGAACCGTCGGTTTCGAACCGGAACCGTCTGTTTCGAACCGGAACCGGCCCGAACAGGAACCGTGGACAGCACTAAGACAATCCATCCCTACAAACTTCT
Source organism: Dipteronia sinensis (assembly GCA_033220585.1). NCBI lineage: Eukaryota > Viridiplantae > Streptophyta > Magnoliopsida > Sapindales > Sapindaceae > Dipteronia > Dipteronia sinensis. The sequence continues at coordinate 40,505,703 of CM065645.1, forward strand.
CGTTAGAGCAGACCGCGGTTCGGTTTCGGTTCTGTTCCGGTTCTGAACCGTCGGTTCCGGTTCTTGAGGAGCTGGAACCAAACCGGAATAGTCTCGGCTCCGATTCCGGTTCTGGTCTGGTTCTCCTGTTCCGGGCGGTTCGGCTCCTTTTTTTTTTATCTACTAACTAAAAAAATTAATAGACATATAAATTTGTAATGATGTGAAATTGTAATTTGTAAATGAAGTTTATTAGATAAACCGAAATTAAAATAAAATAAAAATATAAAAAAAAACTAAAAAACTAAATTGAAAGAAAATAAATTTAAACAATTGAATAATTGATAGATGAGAGAGAATTGAAGAGTATTAGCGAGAATTTGGAGAGAATTGGTGAGGAGAAATGAATGGGAGAGGGGTATTTATAGGAAAAAAAATGAGAAAACAAAAACAAAAACAAAAAAAATAAAAAAAATAAAAAAATAATAATAAATGGGCTGGAACCGGCGATTCCAGAACTGAAACCGAACCGCCGGTTCCAGTCCGGTTTTTTTTTTTTTAAGAACCGAGCCTGAACCTTATGCCCACGGTTCTGGTTCTGTTCCACGGTTCGAACCGAACCACGGTCATGTATACTTCTCGTTCCTCTGGTTTGTTTCCATCACTTACCTCCAACAATTTACTTAGGGTGCGTTTGGTATCTAGATGAGACAAGACTGAATAAGATGAGACTGAACTGGACAGGACAGCTGTACTATATTGTGTTTAAAATATCTGGGACAGAACTGTTAATTGTATTGTTTATGTGTTTGGTATGGTTGGGACATGACAGAACAAGAGGTTCAAATGACCAAACTGCCCTCTTGTCCTTTAGAATGTTTATAACAATTTTATTGAGTTTGCAAAAAAAAAAAAAAAAACTCCTAAATTGGATCAAATTCTGGATTCTTTCATTGAATTTGAAAAATATCAAATATTATTAAATTAAAACTAATTAAAAATAAAAATAAAAAATATTTTCTATCATTTCCTTACTTCACAAACACCATAAATTTTTCTTCAATGAAATTCCATTGACAAAAACAACAAATCAATTCCACAAAATTCATACTAATAATTAATATGTTCTAAATCAATTGAACAAAGAAAAAAAAATCTGGAAAAAAATAGAGAAGAAAAAAAATATAGTTTTCAACTAAGAACAAAATTTTTCTTCAATAAAAAAAGCAAGTCAAAATCATCATCATCAACGATCAACACCAGATTTGAGGAAAATTGTCCAAAACAAAAGTTTCTTCAATCAAAAAACCAAATCAAAATCATCATCATCAACTAAGAACAACAAATCATCATCATCGTCAACACCACCATCGTCAAAAAACCCCACCATCGTCAACACCAAACCACTGTTCCCAACCAAACCCAGTACCATCCACCACCATAACCACCATCAGATTAAACAAACCCAACCATCAGCACCGAACCCAGCTTCAATCGAACCCAGCTTCAATCAAACCCAGAACCATCCATCACCACATCCACCGAACCACCACCAGATTCAACCATTGATTTTGTGGAAGGGTTTTGGGTATTGTTTCGATGGTGAGAGTTCTCCGGTGGGAAGCTGGTGGCCATGGTTCGGCGGTGTACACGTGCACCGACAAACCAAGTCGGCGATGAGTTGTGGCGGTTTGGAGAGAAGAAAGATTATCGGGTTGGAGAGAACTTAGAGAAGAGAGGAGAGAGGAAAGAAAAAAGGATTTTATTTATATAGTTGTAATTTTTGAAAGATTTAAGGGTAAAAATGTCTTTTCCAGACTTGTCCTATGCATAGGACAAGTCTGACCGAGGGTCTGGGGTGGGACAATTTTTTATGATTTTTGTCTCACCTTGTCCCGTCCCGTCCCAAGCTTATGGTGCGCCAAACGTGGGACAAGTTGTCCCATGTTGTCCCTTCCCGTCCCGTCCTGCGTACCAAACACACCCTTAAGGTACAAACTAGTCTGCTGTAACATCTCAATGGATAGCCGTTAGCCAGTAACTAAGACCAATGCTTGATATTTTACTCTCATAGTGGCAACGCTACTTTACACATTACCCTATACAATTTCGATATTTAAACAAGCTTCATAAGGTAATATACTTGCAAAACAATGAAAAAGGTGATGACCATTCTACATTTCTACTGCACATTTGTCCATCAATAGAAAACCATAGAGTGTAATAATACCTGATTAACTAACTGATTTTTAAACTTTTCAGGATGCTGCTTTCGTTCAGAATGAAATGCATATGATATTTGAGCATCCATTCCTGTAGAAAACAGTAAATATACTTGTGGTTTGCATATAAGAAACTTTGATGATGTCAAACCAGATAGCCACAGGCAAACCACTTGCAACATATTTCAACTTATAAGATAAAATAATTCTTGTAAAAGAAAAAACCAAGAAAACCATAAATAAAGTAAGATACTAGAAATATAGAATTTTGAACTAAATCTAGTAAGTAAACAAGAATTTCAAGTTGATGCAATACATTTCATTGGTTAGGAACTAAGAATATCCTTTTAGATTACCATAGCTTATCATTCAGTGTCTCCACCACATCAAATGGTCCTTGGTATTATTGATTAAATGATAACATAAAAAAAGAGTATATTTGAAGTACTTACCCATACTGAAGTAGTTCCAGAATCCCCCACGAAACGTGTGGCAACCCTCCTAGAAGCAGCCAAACATTTGTTCGTAAAAATGCAAATGCATTATGTATTTAAAAGAGGACACTCATAATGGTAAGAAGAGCATGAAGGAATACAAATTTGTAACTTAAATTACAGAAATCAATTAATTAATTACAATATTAACTGATGGGATTTTTACATCCTCTTTATGAAATTGAGTTGAGAATCTTCAGTCAAAACATAGAAGTCCATAATCAGGTTCTGAATGAAAAGTTCATAATTAAATTTGGAAGTTCAAAATTTATGAGTCATATCAGGCCATTGGTTGTTGCAGTTTAAGTCACCCATCGCTCGAGTAACAGGTACCCCTGAAACTAATGCACAACTCCATTATATCAGTCAAAATTTACTTAGCAGTATAAATGAAATCTTCAATTCTGCTGGCGCATGAAAACGTTTACTTTTCTCAAAATCTTAGCTAAGACAGATACATCCTGGTTATCATTTATTCCCATGAGCCATTTGTTAATTAAATCAAATCATCTACCACATAGATTTATTAAATTTCCAATAAGCCTATTTGCATATAAGAATATAGGTTCACATCCACTTCATTGTTGCAACCAATAGGTTAGGACACAGAGAGGGAGTGGTTTAATAACTGCTTCATTTCGTGATCACCTATGTTTCACTTTCCACTGTAAAATATGTACAAGCTAAACAGGGAACACTTGCTAAGAGTTGTAACAGATAATGAAATCATGGAGACAATCAGCAAGTAGTCACAGCATAATTTAGAGAATCTTGATGAACACACATGCAAAAGTATGATCTCGGAGACTGTGAGTTAAGGAACAAAATTAAAGATTCTTGACTAGCTAGAATCAGAAAGCCATGATGCATTTTAGAGAGTTCATAAAAGGAAGCGGTAGCCTATCTTACCTTGTTCAGCTCATCTGATGCAGAGACACGATGAAATGCATGTAAAGAATGTGGTAGCTCAAGAGGTGCAATTGGATCGCAGGCACCTTCTTTTGGAGCCTTCATCCTCATCAGAATGTGCCAACTGGAAAACAATATCTAATATCACAAACTAAATTGAATTTGAAAAGGGGGAAGAAAGAAAAATAAAGAAGATACCAGAAAATATTGCTAAAACATCATATGAATTAGTCAAATAAAATTATTTATTTCAGCTGCACAGAAAGTACTACTGAAGTCTGAACCATGCTACCGAACGATAATGGATATTGCAGTAATAAACTGCATATGAATTAAGTGAATTAGATGGCCAATAAGGCAGCACATCTACTACAACAAATATAATAAAAAGAAGTAACAATGAAGATGACTAAGAATAAACTATCAACAAAATGATATAAGATAGTAATCTCTATCAACTAAGCAGAAGATCCATATTTTCAAGCCAAACAAACATACTAAGAGATGTGTGGGAAACAAGCACAAATGAGTAAAAGCAGCAAACAAATACACAACAGAGAGAGCGGGAGAAATCATGTCAACAACATTACTTGTCTATTTTCATTTCCCTTGCTTCCTTTACTTGCTTCAGAAATGACAGTACAGATTGACGATCAGTCCCAGGATTCTTCTTCCCCTGTAAATTACCAAATTGCATGTTACAAACACCAAACTTCAAACTGTCCATAGACACAGTTATAGAAATTACTGCTAACAGATGCTAATTGCAGCCTTAATCAAGAAATGAGAAACACCTAATGGCATACACATCCAAACACACACAAACCCAAAAATACAAAGTTTCAAATGATAGTGCAATAAGCTCAAGAGTCAAGAAAAAGACTGATGAGTCAATTTACTTTATGTTTGAACATGAAGATGCATCAACAGAGTTGAGGAGATGCTCCCTAAAGCTACTAAATATTAAATAAGTGTCAGTACAATATGAAAAAACTTGAACAATTCGCACAAGATACCGAATCCTGAAATTGGAAGAAATAAACGAAAAAATTCTTCTTCCTGCCTCGCCCACAACATATTGATCACTCAGATGCTTACAAGTCATAAAACAACCGAACAAATAGACAAGCAACCTCTTACCCAACCAAATGCAAAAGGAAGATTGTTTCCAGTTCCTAAGGGCACCGTAGCAATTGGTGGTGAATGAGATAGTTTGAGATCACAAACAACTCCAAGAAGCCAGCCAGCTGTTCCATCACCACCTGCAACCTGAAAAGAAACATAAAATTTCATAAGTAGATGGTCTTTCAATTTATGATGAACTAAGAACTAACAAAACCATAATATATATATATATATATATATATATAACTCTATATCACCATCCTTACGATCATTAACTCAACTCACAATTATTCTTAATCTCTCCTGAATCTTTTTGGCATATGCTTTTCCTTCGGCTTTGAGTTTTTCTAAATTCAGATAAATTCTTCGCAGCGTCGTATCAGGAGTCTCTTCCCCCACATCGAAAACCTGAAATTTAGTCACATCAAGTTTGATTCACATACAGAATTTCAATCAGACATATCATCAAACAACCACACGACACAAAAAAACTTCACAATTCACAGGAAACCAGAGCTCACCTGCTTTTCATTGAGAACAGAACGATAAGTTAGGAGAAGATTTCCGCCAAGCTGACCTCCGCTTTTGGAGTTGATAAACACTAAAACCGGACAGTCAGGCACATCTCGATCAGATTCAAACGGTTCTTTAGGTGACAATACATAACCAGGGATGTAGAATTCATTCAAGAATTTCGACTCTTCACTCGACTCTCCCATTCTCACCGCCTCTCAACATCACACTTTAACATCAAATTTATGAATCTTACCTACAACATTCCGATCACAACAAGTCCACTTGTGAATTAACGAATCTTACCAGAAATTTGAATTCTCTCGGGAAAAGTTAACCGGAAAGATCTGTGCAGTTCGTTATTTGGATTTAAAATGTTATCATTTGTCAGCGTTTAAAGAGGAGTTGGAAAAGAGCTTAAAAAAAGGGGAAACGAGTAGTTGACTGACCGGTAATTCAAAACGGTATCCAATCATTTAAGATTTTATTTTTTTTACCTATAATTTGAATACACCAACCGGTTCACAAAGTAAAGGACAGTGTTAACATGTGTTTATAAGAAAAATCAACTGTAATATTTATTACACCGTTATAATAAATACAATAACTAAGTTTTCAATAAAATTTTTTTTATATTTTTAACCTAAGATTTAAAATCACATGTTAACGATACTCGTAAAGCATACATATAATTATATAAAGTATAAGCAAAACGTGAAGTATGTGTTGTTAATGCGAAAGGTGGATAAAGTATGAACACAACGTGAAGTATATGGACTATCTTGTACTATTTGTTTGTTGGATTTATTGGGTGGTACTGAGGTGATATGTGTTGCGCCCGATATCCTCCATTTTCACGATAGTGTGCTCTATTGCCTATTGGTGAATACTCCTGCCGTGTAATATACTTTTTATGACATCAGATTCCATTTGGGAATTGCTGGTGGGTCCATCATTTGTAAGCTAAATTTGTTATCTTTAATCTTTCCTGGAGAAATGTTCCAGTGCCTTTGATGTAAAGTGCGCCCTTCTAATAATTAATGAGACCAAAATCCCCAAAGCTCCATCCATCCCCACGGGGCATCATCCCCATTTGAGATTAAAAAAAAAATTCTTCATAAACGAGGACGGTATATGAACAGATGAATTTTACCCTCAAATCTATACGAGGACAGGACAGATCAAATGCAACATGGGAAAATGAGGCCAAATAAAGGATTAGAGATTGGAAAAAAAAATGAGCAAAATAAACAGTGATACGGAATTATATAGAGGTAATGTGAAACTCATATATTGGGATGGGTTTTACATTACCCCGTAACGGATAATGTGATTATTTAGGAATCGAAAAATACAAATCCAATAACAAACATGGGATGGGGGCGAGGACGGGTAAATAATTTGTAGAATGGGAGCACAGGAATCTCTTCCCATCCCCATTATGCATATTTAATAAGTTTAAATTTGATTAGTTACTCGTACTAGTTTGTTTGATATGAGTGTAAGGCGCACCATAAAGCAAATGCATTGAAGTTTTTCTCATGTTTCCTTCTTGTGTCTCTCCACCACTCATTGCGTGACAATGGAATGGGGCCCAGATGAAGTTTATCAGAATAGAACAAGCCACGTAATCTGGGTCAATATCTTGGGCCTAGGATCTGGGCCATGTCTATGGGCTAGCTGTTCGGTTAGGTAGACTTTTCTATACTTGACACACAGGCACCTAATATTTTCATTGCACCCAAAATGAGAGAGTGACAGATATGTTAATCAATGAATTCTGTTTAATTGAGAGTGAAGAATTTAATTTATGTAAAATAAAGTGAATATAATTAAAAAATTCTATGTTATTTCCTATACGGGAGATTTGCAAAACTTTCCCCTTATATTTGAATCTTTTTCAAAAACAACCCTGTACTTTCAAATTTAGTTAAAAATACCCTTTTATTGTATATAAAAACATCTTATAATTTAAAATTTTAGTCAAAAAACCTCATTGTGCAACAAAAACTCCCTTTATATGGGGTTATCATCTAAATTTGAAACTAGAAGATTATTTGTGATAAAGGGTTAAACTACGGGTCCCTTTCCTATTTTTACGAGCAAGTTGGCTAGGTCACATCGATCTTGAAACCTTACCAAATTGCAAGTAATATAAAGGCCAGACCCAAGGTAACCCAAGTGACACACTAGTTGGAGACTTGGAGGGATTTGGATAAGTTCTAATGAAAAGTTGTAGGCCTCACAAAAGTGGCTCCAATAATTAAAGAAAAGCAAGGGAAAATATTTTCCTTAACTTACCTGGTAATTTGATTTCAAAAGTAACCACAACCTTGCAGTTTTCTGCCGCAGTTTGTAAAAAGAGTAATTCTGAAAAAAGTTAGTCTTCTTCTTTTAGCATAGGGTTTTCATCACTGTATCACATCGCCACTCAATGTAGATTAAGAATAGGGATATCAAAATTATCCATTGGTCCGGGAATACGTTGGAACCTGCCCTGTTAGGGGCAGTTTTAACCATACCATTTAAGTTGTGGTATATGACCGTTATTTTTTTCAATCTCCGTTTTAATTTTGGTACGGTTACGGGATTTCAAGTCCCCGCCCCGCCCCGTCCCCGTACACGTTATAAATATATATATATATATCTATATATATAAACATAAATTTCCCCCTTATTTTTCTCTCCCACTAACATAATTTTCCATTCCATTTTTGTCCTTCTATTGAAACACTATTTTGTTCCAGATCATTATATATAATATACCCCTCACACTATTATTTTCATATTATTCAATAATATTTATATGATATTTATCAAAAAGTCATAAAAAATACATTAATGGGGTGGGGATGGTATGAGGCAAAAAACCGATCCCCTAATGGGGAATCCCTGAACCCGCACAGTTTATTTTAAGGTGGGTCTTCATCGGGGATGATATTTCTCTTACAAATTGGTATTTGGGATGATAATGGAAAACTCGTATCCAACCCGTACCATTGACGTCCCTAATAAGAATTTATAGAGAGGTCAGGCAATTGGTTCGCACTTGATGAAGAGAATATGTCAAATATTATTGCGATATAATGTTCAAGGGTAATGCTATTATACAATATATGTATAATTGCTATAATACAAGCATAAATTATGGTTTCATACCTAGCTGTATGAAAAATAAACGTGATTGGTTATCCATATCAGGTGATAACGTAATCATTAGATATGTAGAATGCATGTTTGTAAATTTTATACATACTCACATCCCTAAGCTCAACAGACAACAGCCATGATATTTTTAAAATTTACAGAGAAGTTAACAAATCCTTAATGACTTTTAGGTAATGAGTATATCTAGTTGACTAAATGCTTAAAAATATAGATCAAATAAATAAATAAATAAAATCAACGATACTAATTAAAGTATTTAAACACAAAATAATATTATCGTCGTCATTTAATTAACTTTATTTTTATCTAGCAAAACATCTATAAGGGATCATCTGACCACATAGCTCTTTTTGGGTCTCCCCCATCCAAAATCAGTCTCATATACTCGGAATTTCGGTGAGCCAGCAACCGTCACAAGACGTTCCTCTTTATTAATTACTTGCTTCAAATTGGACACCCACTTTTCTGCCCCTATTAGTGCTCCTCCTTTACCAAATTCAAAGATTTTTCTTCCATTAGCTATGGCAGCAACTGTGATCCCATCTTCTCCCATTAAGTCTCTTCTTTTAGCTGATACATAAAAGTGTCAGGCAATTTCCAAAGTATGTTCTTGGAATCATAGGCGAATTCAGGATTTTTTATCCGACGAGGCTGAACTAAATACCGGTATAAAATTTTTTAAACAACCTTAGTAGGAAGATGAATTTCATTAATAAAAAAGTAAATACACAACGAGTCATGGGATATAATAAAGCTAACACACAAATAACTGTATCTATATGCCCTATAATTCTAGCAACAAACAAACTACAAACAAAGTTAATTAAACCAAACTAATCCTAAATCAATTTTAATGTAATAAGAAAACCCTAACAAAATAAAAATAAAAAAGTAAATAATAAAATAATATAAAAATAAATAGAAAAGAGTAAACATTTTTAGTCTGTATGGAGAATAAGATTTTACAAATGTGGTTCCAAGATTGTTAAAAAAATAATTCAAAGTGAGATAAAGAGATTAAAGAATGCATAAAACAACAATGATAAGAAAATTTTCAAAGAGAAGAAAAAAAAAAACTCAAGTCGTTCGATCTGTACAATTCTGCAAAAAATAAAAAAATAAAAAATAAAAATAGTAAGGCATATCGTGATTATCATCTGAGCCACCTCTTATTTGCTCTTGTAACTTCATTAAATTTACCCACATGAAAGCACATGTTACTACATATGTTGACATGTGTACTTGTCCTAGTTCGTGATCATGTTTGTTTTGAGTTGTGATCCAATGCTTCAATTTGCTCATTTTTTGCAAGTTTCCACATTGTTCGGAGCAATGACCTTTCTAACCAGATCTTGATCCTCCGGTACATTGCGCAAATCTATCAAAATAATAGATGAGAGTCCTTGTGTATCGTTGATGACGTCTCTCTTACAAATTACAATAAGGTAATGAAAGAGAGGTTATTAAATCTTGATCTCCTTGTGATCTATGAATGAATGCCCAACTTTTCATAAAATGTTGGATACTCCTTCCATCAGCCGCGGCGTGGTTAAAAGTTACCCCAATAGAAATGCCTGAGTTTGGAAAGATAGTGAATTGAATTGCCATAGTAGGCTGTGTATGTCATGTGATGACAGATGACTGGCAAGTAGCCAAGTACTGACAGTTTAATTTGGAAAAATATATTGAAGTGTTTTAACATCTCATATGGCATCACCTTCGTTGAAAACAATACAGGGGTAATGGGGTGGTCGTGGAGGACTCAAATCAGCTGTTTAAAAATGATGTCTCAATTTGTGTATAACCAATCAAATTGAGACATGTTTCTATATTTATGGAAGAAGTTGAAAAATAATAATTATATATACACATGTCCGAATTTAGTTATTTAGATACAAATTGAGACTTTTTTGGACAGCTGATTTGAGTCCGTCGTATAAATACTCTTAAATTATTAATTCTTTTTCTAAAAAAAAATATATATGATAAAGTAAGAGCTTATTGGAAAATCAAAATTAATATTATCCCTTAGGGGCCGTTTGGTATGGAGTAATCTTTGTATGGGAATGAGAATCTGATAGCATTCTCATGTTTGGTAGAATGTTTGAGTTTTTTGTTTTCTAGGAAAGTGAATCACATGGGAATCACATTACCCTCCAAGAGGGTAATGTGAAACCCATCCCAATAGGTGGGTTTCACATTACCTCCATCTGATTCCTACCGTGGGACCCACCCTCATTTAAAAAAAATTATTATTCTTTCTTCAATTATTTTCTTCTTCTTCTTCGTTCTTCTTCGATTATCATTCTAATTTGTGATTTTTTTTTTGCTTTTGTTCTTTCCTCCTCTTCTCTTTTATTCGTCTTTTTCTCTTTCTATTTTTTTCCGGTTTGTGACCTCCATCGAAGAGTGGTGGTGTTGGATTGAAATCGGAGTTGTGTCTGATGCTTTAAAGCATCTCTTCCTCTTCACGCAGCTTCTGAAACTCAGCACCAAAAATCCCCAATTTCTTTTCACTGAAATCCCTAATCCTTAATCTCTTCTTCTTCAATTTTCAATCACGCAAACCCTAGATCAAATCTTCTCCTCTTCAATTCACCCCCAAATCCCAAACCCAGTCAATCGATTAATTTTTCAAAAGATTACATAACCAAAAAACCAAACCTAGTCAATCGATCAATTTTGCAAATAACAAATATACATAGAGAGGGAGAGAGATTTGGGAATCGATTTGAATAATTAAAATAAAGATTTGAATAAAAGATAGATTTAGTACAAATACAATTTCAGATATACACAGAAAGGGAGAGAGATGTGGGAATAGATTTGCTTGACGTTGGCCGGTAATAATATCAGCAAATTTCAGATATCATGAACATGTGTATTCTTTTTTACGTTCACCATTATTTTATTGAATATGTGGTTACTTGTTTTATTCTGTGTAGGAGTGTCTTTTACGTCGGATTCCACATGGCAAATCCAAGTGGGTCCACCAATCTTGACGTGGAATGGGGCAGTTGAAATTTATCATAATGAAACGGATCTAGATCCTGACTTTTGACTTCAAATATTTAAAGATAATAAATTGTAGTTAAAATCAGTGAAAATGGATAAACTAATGAAAATTAATCTCAACCGCTGATTGTATATATGTCAGTGAATTTGTTGAGATCATGATAAACATCAGATGGATAGAGATTTTCAATCCAAATATAAAAAAAACCCACAATATGAGCCCATATATTGGGGTATATAGGATGCAGCCCCGTTCATGGGCAAATGAGTTTGATACTTTGATTCTAACGACAAAAAACAACTATGTTTTAAAAAACTATTACGGGAGAGATGGACGTGACATGTGATTTATAATATATGAATAAAATTATATATATTTTTAAAAATAAATAAAATTATAAACTTATGGGGAATTGGTTTTTTTATCTTAGTATTAAAAGACTTATTTTAAGTAAGTAAATAATATCACTTAATATTTAAGATGCTCTCATTTGTTTGGTTTTTTATTTGAGAGTATCTCACTTAAATATTAAATAGTTTTGATTTTACTATTCAATCCCAATTTTAATAAATCATTTGACTTTTAAGATATTTTGTTTTATTTTTTAAATGTATTTTCAGTTTTTTAACCCATATTTATTTTTATATAAAAAGTTATCTATTTTCATTTACAACTTTATTTAAAATAAAATAAAATATAAAATATAATATTTTAATTTATTGAAAAACAAAAAAATAAAATATTGTATATTATATATTATCAAAAACAAAAACCAGCAGCCATCAGTCTCACGATTCACAATCACAACCAACCCTTCACGGTTGCCGCCATTGCCGCCTACCAACATCCGCCGCCATTGTCGCGAGTCACCTATCATGGCCGATCTAGAAAAATTCACTGGTTACTGATCATCAAACCCCCGCAATCGAAGTCGCCAATTTGTTTGCTTAATCGCGAACGAAGCCCGTGAAGATCTCGCTCCGCTTCCACTGCCATGCCTCATCCACCCTATAAACAGCCTTTCACTATTCCTCTGGTGGCGTGCGAACTGAATACGTCACTAGAATCTAGTCACTTCTGATTATTGCTTCTTCGAAACTCAACAACAGTCTTTCTTCTTCCAACTTGCCGCCGAGTGGAAAGTATTTCTCGGCAGCCTCCATGGTGGAGGCAAGGAGGAGGCTAGCCGGTCTAATCCCAGGGAGGCGGCGCCGCCTCCACCTCCCTCATGGTCAATTTAAGGTTAGGTTAGGGTTAGGGTTAGGGTTAGAGTTAGAGTTATTTAGGAAATTGGGGATTTTTTATTCGAGGTTATTTTTGGTAATATATTAGTTTTATAAGGTTAATTGTGGAAGTAATTGTGAAGGAGTTAATTACAACTTATTTCATATGTGAAAAGCCAAAACTTTTTAGTTTTTCAATCATATATATATATATACAGAAATTTTCAAGTCAGTACGTACTGATATAACTTTATCAGTGCGTTAAATGTAGACCATTAGATTTACATACTTTAATTTAAGAGTAATGCTAGGCGTCCCAAATTCCTTTCCCAAATTCTGTCTCAAATGATGTGGCACTTAAGGTGTCAACATCACATAAATTACCATATAATATTATGATTTATAAGATGATGACACCTCACGTGCCACATCATTTGGGACAGAATTTGGGAAAGAAATTTGGAACGTCCAGCATTACTCTTAACTTAAAAGTGTATGCACTTATCAAAACTCTTTATAATCAGTAGTCTATATACAACGCACTTTTATATATATCTCTTAAAGATATATTTCGAAAAAACAAACAAATCTATTCATCTTAATATTAGTCATAATCCTTTTTGGATTAATATATTTCTTTTTTTTAAAAAAAAAAAAACAGCACTAACTCTGCTGGTAGGACAATTGGGTTATCTACTTATCTGTTCCTTTGCTTCTGGTTCTGGATCTACTTTACGCACCGAATCATGTTCATGTCTCGGCCGATTTTTCCAATATTATGTCACCCAAAACTTATTACAATAATCATACTAACATTCAACCATATGAGCATAAAACACAACTGGATGTGATAACCAGGTGATCAGAACTCTCTGGTTCACCAAATTAAAAAAGAAAAAAATATATATACCAATGTACCTTTGTGAGCCTATTAGTTGCTATCTATGATGTTCCACACAAAATTCACTCGCATATAATTTGCTCACTCTAATAGGCTCGCATCGAACGGAAGAAGACTTTTTTTTTTTAAATCACATGTTAATATACATTAAAAGATTGCTCAAAAATGGAATTGAAGATTTGCAATTTGTATCGTCCAATGACTAGACAAACTTCAACTCCACCCTCCTCTCCACTTTCAACAAGAGAGTTTTATAAGCACCAACGTGAACCACGTCAAACTTTTTGGGTCTTCCCCATCCATAATCAGTTTCATACACTTGAAATTTCGGTGAACCAGCAACCGTAACAACACGACCATGTTTCACTGTTTCCTTTGAATTCGACACCCACTTATCCGCCCCTATCAATGCTCCATTACCCAATTCGTAGATTTTTCTTCCAATAGCTTTAGCAGCAACAATGATACCATTTTCTCCCATTAGCTCTCTTCTTTTGGCTGATACGTAAACTTTTGCTAGGCAGTTGCCGAAGTATGTTGCCGGTATTGAAAACTCAAACCTTTCTCTACAGTCTGCTATAAGTACGAAATAGCAAAGCATTTCATCGTCTAATCTCCCACCGATTTGCTCTTGTAACTTCATTAAATTTACCCAGATGTAAGCACATACTATTACAAATGATTACAAATGTTGATATGCGTATGTGGGCTAATTCGTCGTCGTTTTTGCATTGAGTTGTGACACAATCCTTTAGTAGTTCAATTTTCACTCGCTTCATCACCAACGTGATCAAAATATTATCTACAAGAACATGATCTCCGGCAACCCCTAGATCCTCCCAACTCCGAAAATCTTTCAACAAAATAGAAGATAGCCCATTTGGATCTTTAATGATGTTCTTGTTATGATAAGGCTACGAGAGGGAGGTCAAATCCAAGCCGTTTGATCTATGAACAGAGGCCCAGGATTTCATGAAATGACTTATACTCCTTCCATCGGCTGCCACGTGGTTAAACGTTACCGCAACAGAAATACCTGAATTTGGAAATACAGTAAATTGAACGGCCATGATAGGCACCACGTGTGTGGTATTCGATGACAAACGTATAAACGGAAGTTTTGGAAAAAGAGATTGAACTGTTTTAGGGTCCGTCTTGTAAGCGTTTTTCAACAGTTGTTTTTCGAAAATAAAAATGAAAATGAAAACAACGTTTTTGGTTTCAGTTTCGAAATCTGAAAACGCGTCTGGTAACATATACTGAAAGTTGTATTTTGAGAATGAAAACGTAAAAAACGCATCTGGTAGGTTAACAGAAAAATATAAAAAATAATTATTTTAATGAGTTGAAAATTTTCCAGAGTCGAATAAATCTTTGAATTTCCTGATTTTATGAGATCTGTAAATTTCCAACAACCTAAAAAATCAAAATATTAACCAAAATTACCAACAACCTAGAAATCATTAAGAAATTTGCCCCATAAATTTTTTCTCTCAGCTCATACAATACAATTCAGTTTTTTCTCAAATGATTTTGCATATAAAATTGAATATTTTTTCTTCTTTTCTTTCTTTTCCATGCCAATTTTCTTCGGCTATCAAATCCAACCACCAATAAAACAGGATTTGAAAATGAAATTCAATCAATTATTGTACCCAACCGCCACCAAAACCATTTAATTCCATCAGAAATTATTCAATCAATAAGGCATGTAAACATCCAATTTTTCACTAGAAAGTAGAAATCCAGGTTCTTTATATTTAAACATATAAAAAACTCTCTATCTTCTTGCCTTGGACTACTGTCATCTCTCGCCATCTTCACTCACTATCTCTCTCTCTCTTTCTCTTCTCTCCTCTGTTTCTAAGAAGAAGATCAGCTTAAGAAGAAAAATATGGTGTTGTGCTAGGATTAAGACATTATTGTACACAATGAATGAAACTATATAAATCAAATCTAAAATATGGTGGAAAGCCCACAATCCATGAATTATTACATTAACTCCCACAAAGGGGGTTTAGCTACTCATGTCTAATACAAGATAAAAACTAAGAGAAGAGATTGAGAGAAAACCCTTGTATAGAATCCTCCTTCTTGAAGCTTGAATCCAATCTTCCTAGTTGCTTTGTTGAGTAGAAATCAAAGAAAAGTGTGTATGAGTTTGGATATGGTGGGAGAGAATCTAAATATAAGGTTAGTGGGTTTGTGATGTAAGATCTCTAAAATGGTGTGTGTGAGGCTGTGAGAATGTCTAGGGAGAGAGTTTTCGAAACCAGAACAAGATATATTTATAGGGTTTCCGAAATTAGGTCTGAAATGCTGATGTGGCGAATTCTATCACACGCAGAACGCGGGGGTGCGCGGGTATGGACTCGGGCATTGACACTTTGCTTCTGCTCTGTTTTCGGTGCGCTGGTGTACTGCGCTGGTAGTGCACGGGTATGGACCCTCGCACTGGGCATTCTCTGGAATTGCTGGTTTTTGGTACGCGGGTGTTCTGCGTTGGTTGGGACCCGCGCAGTACCTGCGCACTGCTACTCTGTCTTGCTCCTTTGACTTGTTTCACGCACAACATTTCGCTTTCCATTGCCGATGCCTGAACTGCATCGAATGCCTGCAATTACTATAAAAGAGCCTACAAGACACAAATATACACTCAAAAACAAGACAAAGGACATGAAAATGAGGGCCACAATATAACACAATAATTATTTATGTAATAATTATGTGTTGTGCTATGGTTAAGACATTATTGTATGATTTATATAATGAATATCTTAGAGTTTATGGTCCATCACTGAACATAGATGTTTCACAAACTCAAATTGTATCTCAATCCTCATCATTCTCTGGATATTTTAGTTTAGAGTATAATCTTTTATCTAAAAAAATCAAAAAATTACGAGGTTCTTCTTCATCAAGCTCCACCACATATTCCGAGTTTGAATCTTATCTAAGTACCTCTTTTAAGTTCATAGAAGATATTGAAGTTAAAAAATTTGACTACACTGGTGGAATGAGCATAAAAGGTACTTTCCAATCTTAGCTATGATAGTCAAACAAATCCTTTCAACACCAGTTTCTACGGTGGCGGTGGAACAACAGTTCAGTGCAGGTGGGAATATTCTAGACCTAAGACGTTCCCTTATGAGTCCGAAATCACTTCAGATGCAAGCTTGTGTCGAAGATTGGACGAAGGCTCAATATAGACACCAAGAAATCGATTAAAAGGATGATCATGTCAACGATTAGTCCACGACTCATCGCTAATCGCCATCTCCAAACCTACAATAAAAGGTAGGAGAACTCCGTGGCCTTTAATTCCTCTAAACCCTTAAGATGATACGTAAACAACTTAATTGTGGTAAAAATTAAGTGCAAGACCAATTTTACATTTTTTTAGTTTTATTTTAATTTAATTTTTTAGTTTGTAATTTATTTATTTTATTTTATTTTACAGGTGATCCAATAAAATATATTTACCAATTACATTTTTACATGGCTAATGTTTTTATAAAATAAGATTAAATTAAAATAAATAAATAATATAAAAAAAATAAAAAAGGAACCGGACCGGTGGAATCGGAACCGGAACTGTAAGTTATATATATATATATATATATATATATATATATATATATTTGGACATTTGATGTGATTATTGAATTCTGTGCCATAACTACATAATTACTGTAAAAAGAAATGTACGAATATTGACACACATAAAACTTATTAGTAAATCAATGTTTTATTAAAAAATTTAATTATAAAAACATTTTAATAGAAATTTACCAATAAGGACAAATTACTTAAATTAAAAAACTAAATATTATATACACTCATTAATTACAGCAATATCTTCAACTATATTTCTTTAGTAAAAAAAACCTTATCTTTCAAAAAAAAAAACTTATGATAAACCATAATTAAACTCTAATTTTATTTAAAGTATCAAACTTTATCATCATGTCATGATTATCATATTGTTTTTGTCTTTCTTTTATGTATAGGTATGAACTCTATTAATAAACAAAATATTTTTTTAATGATCGATGTAGATATCAACAAGTTTTTTTTTTAAATAGCCGTAGATATCAATATATATATATATATATATATATATTTTAAAAGATAGCTCTATTGAAAATCTGTTGACCTTATATACGGTTCCACATATTCCTTTTTATAAGGTTCCTACATTCGAGATATTTCAAAAAGTAAATTGGACCATCATTAACACTTTGTTTGGTAAGATGAAGAGATAGAGGGAGGGAGAGAGTTGGAGGGGGATAGATGAGAAAAGAGCTATAATCCCTTGTTTGGTTGGAGAGGGGAGAGGGGAGAGAAGAAAAGGAGGGAGCTCTCCTCCTTTTGGGCCTACCAAAAACAATCCACCCACCAATGGGCAGATGAGATAAGGGAAGAAAAATTGGAGGGAAATAACAATAATGCCCTCCAATTTTATATTACCTTCTAATTTATATGAGGGCAATTTAGTAAATTTATAAATTTTATACAAATCCATCCATTCAACCATTTTTTCAATACCAAATAACATGAAAGATATATGTTATCCTCTTCACCCCTCATACTCTCTCTCCCCCTTAATTCATCCATCTCTCCTATTGTCTCTCCCTCCTACCAAACATATCCTAAAAGATTATTTGATTCCAAAATAATATGATATTTTTTATAAATTGGGTGTCATAATAATTTAAGAATATTTATAAATAATATGTATTAAATGAATATATTCATTTAATAAGGGTACTATTGGCATTGTAATAGATGCTTATAGTAATATTTATTTTTTAAAATTTTAGATATGGATGTACTTATGAATATGTAATATGTACTTATAGTAATAAGCACTGACAAGTGCATACAAACTGGGTCAAAACAATTAAATCTAATGGTTCACATGCAATGCATTGAGGTGAAAATTTTCATATATATATATATACAGTCTTTCTACTGTCAATTCGTCATGATATAAAATATATCAGGACGAAGAATGTGGACCACATATTATAAAGAAGTTTTGACAAGTGCATACACTTTGAGTTAAAGTATGTAAATCTAATGGTCCATATTCTTCGTCCTGATATATTTTATATCATGACGAATTGACAATAGAAAAATTATATATATATATATATACATAAATTTTCAAGTCAGTACACACTGATATACCTTCATCAGTGCGTTGGATGTGGACCATTAGATTTATATACTTTGACTCAAAGTGTATGCACTGGTCAAAACTTCTCCATAATCAGTGGTACACATGCAACGCACTGATATAAGTTATATCAGTACGCACTGAGGAGAAAAGGAGAACTGTATATATAAATATAGGGTGAACTTTAAAACTAACCATAAAATTAGTGGGTTTATTGTTTTTACCCAAGATTAATATTTTTATTATTTTTACTAAAATTTCCACTATTTGGACAAAATTGCCCTTTTTTATAAAAAAAATTTTCTTTTTTCTTTTTTCTTTTTCCTTTTCCTGGAAAAAAAAAACAATTTTTTTCTCATTTTTTTTTCTTTCCAGACCTCTAGTTTTTTTTTCTTTTAGATTTGGTGTGTTTAATTTAGTGTTACCCTAGTGCGTTTAATTGACTTTCCATGGTGTGTTTGATTGTGTTGCACTGATGTGTTTAATTGGTCTACCCTGTTGTGTTTAATTGAATTGTCCTGGTGTGTTTAATTGGTTTGCTCTGGTGTGTTTAATTGGTTTGCTCTGGTGTGTTTAATTGACCATGGTGTGTTTAATTGAATTATCCTGGTGTGTGGTGTGTCTAATTGACCCTGGTGTGACCCTGGTGTGTTTAATTGAATTGTCCTGATGTGTTTAATTGGTCTGCCTTGGTGTGTTACCCTGATGTGTTTAATTGGGTTTTCGTGGTGTGTTTAATTGATTTTCGCCTGGTGTGTTTAATTAGTCTCCCTTTGTGTGTTTAATTGGTCTGCCCTGGTGTGTTTAATTGGGTTGTTGTGGTGTGTTTAATTAGTGGCCCGGTGTGTTTAATTGGTGGCCCGATGTGTTTAATTGATGGGCCGGTGTATTTAAAGAAATCAGGAAAAAATTTCCAGATTTCCTCATACAAACAAAATTAAAAAATCTTTGAAACAATGGATCTCTAGTAAATGTTATTTTTTTTTTGAAGGAATTTTGTTTCAATAGAACAAAATTTGAAAAAAAAAATATAAAAAAAACGTAATTTGGAAAAAAAAAATTTAACAAACATAATCCTGAAAATTTTCAAAATAAAAAAAAACCTGGAATTTTTCTTTAAACAAAATAAAATCTGGAAAAAAAATTTAACAAACATAATCTGGAATTTTTTTTTAAATCTATAAACATAATCTGGAAAATTTTCAAAACAAAAAAAAATCTAGAATTGTATCTGGAAATTTTTTTAAGGCAAATCTAGAAAAAAATTTAAACGAAATCTGGAAAAAAATTTAAAATATGGAAAAAAAAACTTTAAACAAAAGGAAATCTGAAAATTTGCAAAATAAAGATTTAACAAGCATTTTAAACAAAACAAATCTGGAAAAAATTTAACAAACATTTTAACAAACATTATGCAAAATCAATTAACAGACATTTAACAAAAACTGCAATTTGTTTTTTTCCAGATTTCTGATCTGAAAAATCATTTAACAACACAAAATCTGGAAAAAAAAATTTAACAAACATTTTAAACAAATAAATTTTTCTTTAAACAAAATCAAATGTGGAAAAAAAAATTTAATAAACATTTTAAACAAACAAAATCTGAGTTTTTTAAAATCTGGAATTTTTTAAACAAACTAAATCTGAATTTTTTTTAAACAAACAATATTCAAACTTAAACACAACCACAACCACAACCACCCTTAAAATCAATATCTAACCAAAAATATTCCAATAAAAATCAACAACACCCAGATCTGTAAGAGAGAAATAAGAGATTGAAGAGAGAGAGAGAGAAAGAAGGCATGAGAAAGAAGGCTTGAGAGAGAAAAAATGAACAACAACCAGGAGAGAGGCGTGAGAAAGAAGAGAGAAAGAAGGAAGAGAGAGAACAAATTAAAAAAAAATGAGAGGCGTGAGAGAAAGAAGAAAAGATACGAAAGAAAATATGTAAAGAAAATAATGAGGAGCATTTAGGTCTTCACAGCCAATTATTGGATAAAAACAATAAAACTACTTATGTTGGGTAAAAACAATAAACCTCTTTAATTTTTTTTTTTGACTAAAAATAGCTATTTGCTATATATATATATATATATATATATATATATATATATATATATATATAATAAAGAGATAGTCTCGTACTATTTATCACGGTTATTCTTTCAACCTTTGGGCCTGAATACTCACTTGACAGTTAACTCCACCGATGAGTTTAACAAATTTATTTGTTTTTACCATGCACTGAATGACCCTAACCCACTTTACTGCATTTAAAAAAAAAAAAAAAAAAAAAAAAAGATCCCTTCAATTGGTATGCATGAAATTTGATATCTACAGCTTTTGTTTATTACTACTTACTGGTTACTATAAATAATTTGGACTGTTTCGTACTTTGCCTCATATATTGATATAGTTTTTTTACTGATTTTTTTAAATAGGTGGTTTAATTTGACATTTCATCGTCGAAATTATTTAAATTTTCTCCTATTTAAAACCACTACTCATAGAGTCATAGATCTGAGGTTCAGTCTTTTAAAAATATATTTTATTTTTGGAGGGCTATGGCCTGCCGGCTCTGCCCTACTTGCTCCCTTGCATCTGCCCCTGCTGCTGCTAGTAAACAAGGCAATATCAACCTCCCTAGACAGCCCATGTAGCCTGAGCCATTTGTCTGCATATTTTTCATAATCTTAAAAAATATATATATATATTTGTATTATTATTTCATTGAAATTTTTAAAAATAAAGCAATAAAAACAATAATCTTATATTCTCAAAACCAACAGATTAAATTGATATTAGTTTAAACAATATGATATTAATGTATAACAACATAGATAAAATTAAAATTATCCCTACCATATATTTCAAAATTTCAAATTTGGCACTGTTTCTTACTCAGAGGAAGAAGTAAAAATTGATATTATCTTATAACAACACAGATAATATTAAAAATATTCCTCATATATTTCAATAACATTTTCTCACTTTCTCACTAAGAGGAATTAATAAAAAAAAATTCATATTCAAGTATTCAACCCACACAAAAATACTGCTTAAATATTATATACTTTTGTGGTGACAGCAACTCTGGTGAATGGTGATTGACATTTACCGAATTGAATCTCAAATACGGCTTTGAAGAGGTTTAATTTCCTCAAAAATGTCATTGAAAATGTCCAATTTATCACGGCCAACAACTACTCCAATCTCAACTCCACCTTCTTCCTGTCTATTCTCTACCAAGGAGAAAGATCCATAAGCACCAATGTGAACATACTCGTATTTTTTCGGTTTGCCCCACCCGAAATCCGTGTCATAGACTCGGAATTTCGGTGACCCGGCAACCGAAACAAGACGACCATGTTTAAGTATTTCCTTGGAATTTGACACCCACTTCTCTGCTCCTATCAATGCTCCTTTATTGAATTCCAAGAGTTTTCTCGCAATAGCTTTTGCAGCAACTGCAATTCCACTTTCTCCCATCAGCTCTCCTCTTCTAGCCGATACCAAAATTTGTGCTAAGCAGTTGCCGAAATATGTTCCCGATATTGGAAAAGCAAGCTGTTGTCTGCAATCTGCTGCAAAAGCAAAATAGTAATGGATATCATCACCTAATAACCCACCATTGATTTTCTCTTGTAACCTCATTAAATTTACCCACATAAATGCACACGTTACAACAAATGTTGACATGCGCATTTGCAATAATTCGCCGTTGCCTTTGCTTTGAGTTGTGACCAAATGCTTCAGCTGTTCGATTTTCGCTCGCTTTACAATCGAAGTGATGAGAACATTGCTCGGATCAACCTCTCCAATGGGTCCCAAATCGCGCCAACTTCGAATATCTTTCAAATAAATAGATTTGATTCCGTATGGATCTTGGATCACGTCCTTATTACAATAAGGTAAAGAAACAGAGGTCAAGTCCTCTGTTTGTGATCTATGAATCCATGTCCAACATTTAATGAAATGGTAGAAGCTCGTCGCATCAGCAGCCAAGTGATTGAGTGTTAAGCCAATAGAAATGCCTGAGTTTGGAAATACTGTGAATTGAATGGCCATGATAGGCACCACTTGTGTACTGGTATTCGATAACAGAGTACTGATAGTTGGAAGTTGTGGGAAAAGGGATTTAAGTGATTTGAAATCTCGTGCATGGTTGGCTACAAGATGATTAAAATCGGCTTTGGATTCAACGACGGCTACCTGAAGACCGTTGCCTTCTTGGTAATGAATATAGGGCTCTTGAGGCGGTGGAGGCCATGTGAGATTGGCCGCAAATGGGAAGAAGTGACGGAGAGTTAGAGACAGAGATTCTTTCAGATGGGGAAGGACAGTTTGTGTCCATTGAAATGAAGAGCGATTAGGCAATTCATAGAAGCAAAGAAGCTGCACTGGACAACAAAAAAGCCAACGTATGTCAAAGAAAGTGAGTGGAAGAGTGGTCGTTGACACAGAGCCAGGTGGTGGTGCAACCTTAAAATGATCAGTGACTTTGTTGATACTTGTGGGAGTTGCCATCGTTTTGAAAACAAGGAGAGAAAGAGAGTTTCTTCAAGGTTTAAGAAAGGAATTTGTATTGCAATGAATGGATATATAAGCGTATGAAAACATGGTTAAAATATGACTGGTTTTCAAGACCTTTATCAATCACTGCTCATATGTTTTAAAACAATAGATCACATATTTTAAAAAAGTTTAATAACATATCACATTAATACAGAATTTATATTCATACGAGTGAAGATGTTGCTGACACATTTAAGACCTTTATCAACAGCTGCTCCTATGTTTTAAAACAATCGATTATATATTTTAAAAATGTTTAAAAACATATCACATCAATAAAGAATCTATATCCATACAAGTAAAGATGTTGCTGACACATATTTTATCAATGGATCACCGATTACATATTTTAAAAAGTTTAAAAAAATATCGGATCAATAAAGGATCTAGATCTGTAAGAGCATCTCTAAAAATAGTGATACATCAATATTATCAATCCAATTATTT
Organism: Dipteronia sinensis; assembly: GCA_033220585.1. Taxonomy (NCBI): domain Eukaryota; kingdom Viridiplantae; phylum Streptophyta; class Magnoliopsida; order Sapindales; family Sapindaceae; genus Dipteronia; species Dipteronia sinensis. The sequence goes on from CM065645.1 coordinate 40,529,463, forward strand.
TCTATATAGTATATAACCAAACTTGATAGACATCCAAATGAAAAAATGGTCTCCAATATACCAACATATTCGCTTGTAAAAGATATAAGTATTTAAGAGTGCTATAAAAATCAAATTTTACTCTTTCTTTTACCAATTATTTGCTGACACATGGCAAAACTAAAACCAAGCTTTTACTCTTACATAGATCCGGATGACGACCAATTAATATTTATATATTTTTAATCCAGAAGACAAGAAGAAAGAAATATTGGCAAATTACTCTGAACCCCTTGACGTTTGAATAAGTTACACTTAGATGGATAAATTTTTTTATTATACACTAACACCTCTAAAATTTAAATTTGACTTTAAAAATATCTAAAATACCCCTAATTATATTATTTTACACTTTATTTTTTTTACCTTTTAATCAAACACTTTATAAACTTTAATAAAATAAAAAAATTAAATAAAAGATATGATTCATTAAATAAATAACTAGTTTTAAAAAAAATAAATAGTTTTAAAAATTAAATAAATAAATAGTTTGAAAAAACTAAATATATAAATATTTTTAAAAAAATTAAGTAAATAAATAATTTAAAACATTAAATAAAAAAGTTTTTAAAAAATCAAATAAATAAATAGTTTTAAATAAATAAATAAATAGTTTAAAAAATGAGTGAAAAAATTTTAAAAATTAATTTTTTTAAGAATATCTATTAATAGGGACAATATAAGCTCTAAATATTTAAGGAGTGTTGGGAACCTTGAAGCTTCTCTCACCATCATCTTTATAGTAAAAGTTTAGATATTTAGAGTTTTCTTGTCCCTATTAATGAATATCCTTAAAAAATTTAATGTTTTTAAGTTTTTCACTTATTTATTTATATTTTAAATTTATTTTTTAATTTTTTAATTTTTTTAATTTTTTAAAAACTAATTATTTATTTTATTTTTTAAAACTATTTATTTATTTATTTATTTTAAAATTGTTTATTTATTTAAAATATTTATTTATTTAATTAAAAAAACTATTTATTTATTTATTTAATGAATCATATCTTTTATTTAATTTTTTTATTTTATTAAAGTTTATAAAGTGTTTGATTAAAAGGTAAAAAAAATAAAGTGTAAAATAATATAATTAAGGGTATTTTAGGTATTTTTAAAGTCAAATTTAAATTTTAGGGGTGTTAGTGTATAATAAAGAAACTTATCCATCTAAGTGTAACTTGTCCAAATCTCAAGGGATTCAGTGTAATTTGCCCAACAAATATTTATGTCTTTTGAAAGTTTTAATTTCAAAAAAGAAGAAAAGAAATATTTATATCTTTTAAATACAGAAAACTCCAAACACCAAATCTTCAGTTCACAAACACAAACAATTTACTACTTATTCATTTAAAAAAAATGAAATATAATAATTATTTTTTTCTCTATTTCCATGATCAGATGAAGTTGAGATGTAAGAGCAACAGGGGAAAAAAACTGAAAGTAGAATAAGATAAAAATTTGAGAAGAAAGTGTATATTAAAAACTAGAAGAAAAGAAAATGATCTATTAACTTATTAAGAGTTGGTTGTGGCTAGTGTTGAGAAGAAAAAAAAAATTGAGAAGATTTGGGAAGATGGTTGTGGGGGAGAAAGATGGATGTCCGAAAGAAAAGTAATTATATATTAGGGTTTTAATTAAATTTTTTATTTTTTTTTACTTGGCCACGTATCAGCAAACAATTGGGAAATGAAATACTAAAACTTAGTTTTTATTTCTCTCTTATGTGGCACACTTTGATTGGGTCCGTCTCTATCTGGTGGACGGATGTATAGAAGATTTTTCTCCATTTTCCCGCAAATCCGGATTCCGGAACAGAAGATGTAGCAGAATCAATTATTTATTAGTTTATTACTGATCTCCACTATTATTCATAATGAAGAACGTGAAAACAGCTGTTTTTCCATCTTTAATTAATTGCTTTCTCACGATGACATAGTGCGGTGTCATTGACCGGTCGTCAGCGAATGTCTATAGATCAATTCTCGCAATTATTGAAACATGAAACACATTCAAGGCATGAGAGACTAGACAAAAAAATAAAAAATAAGGAAAGCAGTGGTATCATGGAAAATATCTTCAATGTAATGATTTTATATTCATTTGATGGTCCCATCAAATGAGATCGTAACATTTAATAGTTTAATAATATATATTTATGTTTTCAAAATAAATAGTATAATCTCATTAGGACAGTCTCACCAAATAGATATAATATCGTTCCATTGAAGTATGTATTCCGTTGATATTTGGCCGCATGGCAAATAATACCACGTTGCAAGATCGCATTGGAGATGAATATAGCATGCCGCTGGCATAAGGATATACATCATCTCTTACTCGTATCCACTCAAATAATGATATACAGTAAAATCTTTGAAAGTTCATAAATTAATAACATCAATTAAATAATAAAATCTTTTGATCTAAACTCGAACTAATGAATTAAAATAAAAACCTCACTAAATGTAAAAACAATATTTTAAAAAAAAATCATTTAAAGCCTAACAGTTATATAAATTAATAATTAATTAATTATATAAAATAAATAGTGCATTAAAAATTATAACATATATTAATGAACATTTTACTTACAACTTGTCTTTTCTTAATTTAGTCTATCTCAAAAAAATACAATTAAAATAATTTGCATTTTCTCAATACCTAAACTGAACTAAACAACAACCTTAATTTTTTTGCATTGTATATACCACATTTGATTTTTTTTTATATGTATATATAGCAAGTAGTTATTTAAACTTACTACTACTTGAAAGACTTCTTTTGGAAAAACCGTTGGTAAAACACAACTGTCAAATCACGATCATCATTGATAGATGTATTAATTAAAATAATCTTGTAATCAGTAGACCGGCAATTTCATCACTGTGTCATTTTCACTAAGATAATTCAAAATATGTTCAACATTACTACAAGAAAAGAGAGGTATTGTGACGATTTTTTTTCCCGTCCCAATAGCTTGAAATTCGCCCTTGTAGACCTATTGGGACGAAAAAAATTCATCCCAAATTCTGTCACCTCAGACGGGTCGCAATAGCCTCTTAGGGACGAAAATTCAAATTCGTCCATAAAAAGTACATATTGCGACAAAACATAAATACATAAAAAATTTTGTCATTTGGGGATGAAATCTAAATTTCGTCCCGACAGATATATTATTGGGACGATTTATTTCGTCTCTATAGATTTTTTAAGGGGACGATTTATTTCGTCGCTACAGATTTTTTAAGAGGACAAAATAAATTGTCCCAATAAATTATCTGCTGGGACGAACTACTCTATTGGGACGAAAGTAGTTCGTCCCAACAGATAATTTATTGGGACGATTTACCCCCCACAGATTTTTTTAAGGGGACAAAATAAATAGTCTCAAAAGTATATCCATTGGGACCCTAAAGAAAAGAAGGAGAAAAAAATCAGGCATGCCATCACATCATGACACAGATTTTTTAAGCGGGCAAAATAAATCGTCCCAATAGTATATCTATTGGGACCCTAAAGAAAAGAGAGAGAAAAAATCAGGCATGCCATCACTTCGTGGCACACCAATAGCCTGAAATTCGCCCCTATAGACCTATTGAGACAAAAAAAAATTCATCCCAAATTTTGTCGCCTCAGGTGGGTCGCAATAGCCTCTTTGGGAGGAAAATTCAAATTCGTCCCTAAAGACTACCTATTGAGACGAAACATAAATACATTAAAAATTTTGTCATTTTTGGATGAAATCTAAATTTCGTCCCACAGATATATTATTTGGACGATTTATTTCGTCCCTTTAGATTTTTTATGGGGACGAAATAAACCATCCCAATAGTATATCTATTGGGACGAAAATAGTTCGTCATAGTATATAATTTATTGGGACTGTTTATTTTGTTCCTACAGATTTTTTAAGGGGATAAAATAAATCATCCCAATAATATATCTATTGGGACCCTAAAGAAAAAGAGAAAATAAAAACTAGGTATGCCATCACATCTTGACACAGATTTTTTAAACGGGTAAAATAAATCGTTCAAATAGTATATCTATTAGGACCCTAAAGAAAAGAGAAAAAAAATCAAGCATGACATCACATCATGACACACACTACCACCACCCTACACACCGCCAAACATTATAGCTCATGCAACAGTGTGAGTGACAGCCTTTACCACTAGATCACATATCTCAATTTGTTAATAGTTGCACAATATTTATATATAAACTATATAGATTGTTAAATCTTCATTAATGATTTTAAATCAAACTCTTATTGGAAAAAAACAATTGTTTGATAAATTTAAATTTTATTCCGTTAATCAAAATTTTAATTTCAATGATGGGCGAGCATCTCCCTTCCACACCTAGTGGTCAAGGGTTCGAGTCCCAACATGCACATTTCAAAAGCAAGTGTGAGGAGTTTTTTCCCGGTTTGTGAGAGCAGCCCTCTATCCGGTTGTGAGAGTTGTAGTTCATATGTAACATCTCATTGATAGTGGGAGTAATATTCTGGATCGTGCTTGTAAAGTCTAATTAATCTCGTCAAGTCCCGACAATAGTTTTATTTCAAAAAAAAATTTGGGACGATTATTTTTCGGCTTTTTCCATTCGATGGTGTATAGCTCAAACAATTACACTACACAACTTCAATTTTGATAAATAATGCTAAACTATTTATATATAATGTAAATATGTTATTAATTTTTTTTTATAATTAATATTGTACTGAACAAATTTTAAAAAATTATTACTAGATAATTCAAATTGATTCCATTAATCTTTATAATTATTTTGTATGATATACAAATGGCTATTAAAAAACGTTTATTAGATAATAATTTATTAAACTATTAGATCAATGGTTATAAGAACGAATCAGGAATGCAACTCCCACTTCAGTAGAGATTTCTTCCCACGTTGCGATTTAATGAGTAAAATTAGACTCAAATCTTTATCACAAAAGAGAAGGAAAAATGTCTATATACTTTGTTAAAGGTGATTGAGAATTTTTTCGTCCCAATAGCCAAATAATTGTCTCTATAGACATATTGGGATGAAACAAATTCATCCCTAAAAACTACCTATAGGGACAAATAATATAGAGACGATTTTTTTTTTCATCCCTTTTGATAATATATTGGGACGAAATTTGGAAAAAAAAAAACATGGTTCGTTGCAGCTCCCTCTCATCACAATTGAGCCTCATTTAATATTTCATTCTCCACCAAAATCGAACCACTTACCTGAAATTGAAGCAACGCTTATCCAATTTGCTACTACTTCGAAATTATTAATTAAAACATACTATTTTTATATAACATTTATATGTTATTAAATTTTTATTGTAGATTAATTCCAATAGTTTCTTTTCTTGTTGAAAAACGTTTATTGTAGCATTTAATTAAACTACTTTTTTAAAATCATATATTGTCAGATGAAATGGTTTATCGTCAATCGTACATGGAATAGAGAGAGTCTTTATTTACATTTTTTTTAATTTAATAGACAAATATAATATTTGAATTTTTATCACAAAAGTGAATGATAAATGTACAACAACTTTTTCTAAAAAGTGGTTTTGCATTTTTAGATTCTTATTTATTATATTTATAAATATATATATATATATATATATATATAATTTTTTGTAATTTTTTGAATTAATCTATAGTACTTAATATAAAAAGTGAAGCAAATTTAATTATGATCTCTGTCTCTTAGGAAAAACTTAAAAAAATAAAGCTAAAAAACAAAAAATATAGTCCTGATAAATCATTATCAGTAATAAATATTATTTTTGTTGTAATAAAATAACCTCTATAATTTCTTTTCTCTAAAAAAAAGGTCAAACTTTTTAGAGTCGAATAATTTTCGTCCTAATAGACATCCTATTGGGACGGATGGTTTATTTCGTCCCAATACATATCCTATTGATTTTCGCCCCTAAAAGTCTTGTTATATTTACACTTTTTATGGAGGAATAATTTTTTTGTCCCAATAGACATTCTATTGAGACAAATATTTTTCGTCCCTTAAAGTCTCGCCGAGTTTATCCTTTTTAGGGATGGATTATTTTGTTACACCTAATTATCTTGTAGTGCATCCATCAAATTTATAGTTTGACCCCATCCATTGTTTTTATTATTTACAAGTTATACATATCTTGATAAAATAAAAATAATAAGAGTATTCTATTATGCACCGGTTGCTGTTACATATGATTGCTTGTAAGTTGTATGTGATCATGTCAAAATAAGACTAAATTTTAATGTGATTGTGTCAAAAAAAAATACGATCACAATTGTAGAACCCTTTTTAAATTGATAAATATTCATTTGTCGATAAATTAATAAATTATTTATTTATTGAAAATAAATAACCTCTTTAAAATAATAATTTTCCTCGGTCCCAACAATATTATTTAATAGGGGTTTTACTATATGGACTAGTGAAAACAAAAATTCAACTCCCCTGTAGTTTGACATAAATATAGTTAGGGGGAAAGTATGCATTTATCTACTCATACCTCTCATACTCTTCAAATTGAACTAATAAAAAAAAATACCAAATTGCCCTAAGTTAATAAATTTTAAAAAAAGGATAATCATTTTGTAAAAAAATTTAAATTACATTGATTGTAGATAATCCTTTCAAACGAATATAATTTTAAAAACTTAAAATGGAAAAAAAAACTATTTTTAAAATTTTTAATTATCTTCATTTTTAAATTTAATTTTTTTACAATTTTTAAAAGCTAGTTATTAAAAATGAAAATAATTTAGTAGCTCAAAAAAATACTTATTTTTTTACTATTTTTAATTTATATTTTAAAACCATAATACAAAAATTTTACTTTTAAAAAAATAAGAACATTTTCTAATTCTCTTTAAAAATAGTAAAAAAATAAAATTTTAAAATGAAGATATCATAAAACTAAAATAGTTTGTTTTTTCATTTAAAATCTATTATTTTAATTTAAAGAATTGCCTTTTATTAATTTAATTTAATCTTATTGTTTATTATAATTAATTATCTTTCTTTTTAAATTTTAATAACTAAGGGCAATTTAATCTTTTTAGTACAATTTTAAAGACATGGGAGATCAAAGTAGATAAATGCATACTCAATCTTTAGGTGCATTTATATCAAACTTCAGGATATGTTCAACTTCAAGAAATTTGAGTGTATTTAACCCTTGTCACTAGGGGTGGGCAAAAAACCAATAAACCGAATCGAACCGATGAACCGAACCGATCCAATCGGTTTTTTTCCGGTTTTCTTATGTTGACCGGTTCGATTCGGTTCATTTTTTTTGAAAACCGATTGGATCGGTTTTTTTTCCGGTTCGTTATCTCAAATCGGAAAACCGAACCGAGATCCAATATATATATATATATAAAAAAACCTTAGTTTTAATGTTTAATAGTCCATGAAACTATAAAACTATGAAAGTGTATCACATTATATTTTTTTCTTAGTTTTTTTTTTTATAAATATTATTTTAAACTAGTATTTTCAATTTGTTCAAACCCATAATTTAATTTGGTTCAAGGCCCAAAAAGATTAAAATATGAAAATATGTGTAGTAATTAAAACTTAAAAATATGATCCAATTGGCCCAAAACCGAAAAAACCGAACCGAACAGAACCGGTCAAATTTAATCGGTTTTTGATCGGTTCATAATTGTTAAATTGATCGGATCGGTTCACTTTTTTAAAAACCGAACATTATTGGTTTTTTATCGGTTCATTCAAAAAATGAACCGGTCCATTAAACACCCACCCCTACTTGTCACCTTGTGACATTTGGTATTGATGCATTTTACAACGTGATCATTTGTAGTGTCCATCTGTTACCATAGTTTATGTTGATTTTTGATACGTTTCCATTAAAACAATGGATGGTGTGGTTGCCAAAACCGGTTATTAAGGCCCAATATTTGATGTCCAATAATATAATCTTGCAAGTCCTGGACTAGGGTTAAGTAATTCGGGTTGACCCGGGTTGCTTTACCAGAAAGTGACCACAACAGTCGTTCTTTTTCTTTACTGTTATTATTTTCATTTTTTTTACAGGTTATTCATTTGAGAAGACGAGTCAACGAGTTTGACCAAACCAGCGGGCTGTGTGGGCCTACCTGAATCCGACCCAACCCACTAACTGTAGAACGACCACCTACAGATGGTTACAATTAATTTATCGGTTTTCCTCTTACCAAACCAATCAAAATATTAATTTTAATTATTAGTCGGAAATCATTTTATTTTATCTATTAGAGTTAAGAATTTAAAATTTTAAAAATAAAAGAAAATAGCTCTTTCTATGACTCTATCATAAGTGTTCGTAACAGATTAATCCCTCTTTAATTCAGTTTTAGAATAATGGTTTTTTGTTTCCTGGAAAAAAGAGAATAATGTTGTTTCGAAAGAAGGTTTTTCAAAATAGAATTTTGGTTTCTTGAATTATGTTGATCGGTGAATAATCCTAGACGGCTAAAAAATGAATATTAGTTTTGTTTTTCCATACATTCTTATTTTTTATAAATAAAATAAAAACAGTTGACCAATGCAAATTTAAAATTGTTTTCAAAAAATTAAAACAAAAACAAAAAACAGCCCAAATTGGCTAATGAACGAAAACAAAATGCTCTCTCTCAAGCTCTTGGGTTCTATATCTCTCTGGTCCGGAAAATAATGTTTAGATCACAATCGTGCTAAAGCGTTCAAAAATTTAGCAACTGAAGCATTGGATCACAATTCAAAGCAAAAAAAGACAACGAATTGGCCAGCGCCGGACCAGTAGGCCTGTCGACATTTGTAGTGACATGTGCTTTCACGTGGGTAAATTTAATGAGATTACATGAGCAAATTAGAGGTAGCAGCTCATATGATGATGATATGCTTTACTATTTTATTTTTGGAGCAGACTGCAGAGAACGATTTGATCAGCATTTTATACCAGGAACATACTTGGGAAAGTACTGCCTAAAATCCAATTACGTATCAGCAAAAAGAAGGCACTTAATGGGAGAAGATGGGATCATAGTTGCTGCCATTGCTATCAGAAGAAAAATCTGTGAGTTGGGTAAAGGGGCACTAGTAATAGGAGCAGAAAAGTGAGCGCCAAATGCGAATCAAGTATTCAAACAAGACGTGTTGTCACGGTTGCTCATTGCTGGCTCACCAAAATTTCGGGTATATGAGACTGATTTCGGGTCACATTTCCCCTTATCGCAATATCTCTCTTGCTGAGAGTAGAGAAGACGACGGAGGCATTGAAATTGGTATATATAGTTATCGAGCAACATAAATCGGACCTCTTCAATGCACTCTTTGAGCAATAGTTTAATCGTGTTTAAAAACTCTCTTTGTTTTAAGAAACGATGCGGTGTGCACCTTTTGGTGAATAAATGTACCTTTTTTTTTTCTTTTTTTCCTGGCCTCTATGAAGAATTTTATTTATATATACATTAGATCCTTAATTATCTATAGAATTTTATTTCTCTCTTCTTTTTTAATAGGTAAAACAGGGTAGAAAATTATTATCAACAGGTCAAACATTCCTTCCTTAAAGTATTCAACCGTGAGAATAATTTTTTAACTAAAAATTCGAAATCTTTTATAAATAAAAAAGAAAAAAGAGAGAAAAGATTAAAAAACAAACGAAAGGGACGCCCTAAAACATAAATTAAAAACGTAAGCAAACCTCAACAGGCAAAGAAACAAAAGTCTCAAATCTCAAATCTCTTCACTCTTTTACAATAATACTACATCTCATCTCATAAAACAAAAGTTTTTAGATAAGATGAGGTTGTCTTAGAGTATGCCCTTTACACCCGCAACACACAATGAAGAAGATTGAAGAGTTGAAACAAAACCCTGAATTATTGTAATATTAAAAAAAAATACTTTAATCATCGTCGCATCTACATTAACAAACTCTTACACTTTGTTTGGTAAGATGGAGAGATGGAGGGAGAGAGAGGGATGGGAAAAGCTTCAATCCCTTGTTTTGTTGAAGAGAGAAGAGAGGGGAGAGGAGAAGAGGAGGGATCTCTCCTTCTTTTGGGCCCATAAAAAACAATCCATCCATCAATGGGCGGATGAGAGAAGGGAAGAAAAATTGGAGGGAAATGACAATAATGCCTTCAAATTTTTTATTACCCTCAAATTTATATAAGGGCAATATAGCAAATTACAAATTATATACCAATCTATTCATTCACCCATATTTTCAATACCAAACAACATGAAGGATATATGTTATCTACTTCATCTCTCCTGCTCTTTCTCCCTCCTACCAAACACAATCTTAATTAGAGGAAGAAGATTGGAGAGTTGAAACAAGCAAAAAGAAAAAAAAATTAATAGGTATGCAGCTGTTGCTGAAATATAGCACTGAAAATGTCCATTTTATCTCGTTCAACAACTATGCCAATGTCAAGTCCACCGTCGTCGTCTCTACTCTCAGCAAGTGAGAAGCATCTATAAGCACCAATATGAACCAGATCGAATTTTTTTGGTCTCCCCCACCCAAAATCAGTGTTATAGACTTGGAATTTCGGTGAGCTAGCAACTGTAACAACAGGGCTACGTTTAGATAATTCCATGATACTTGGGATCGCATTCTCTAGATATAAACCTTTCATTGCTCCTAATTTACCAGCTTCATTGATTTTTCTTCCAATAGCTTTTGCAGCAAAAACGATCCCACTTTCTCCCATTAACTCACTTCTTTTAACTGGTACGAGAATAGATGTCAAACAGTTGCCAAAATAGGTTGCTGGTATTTCAGACAAAACCCGTTCTCTACAATCTACTGGAAACAAGAAATGATAAACCACGTCATCATCATCATCATCTGGACTACCATTGATTTGCTCATGTAGCTTCATTAAATTTACCCACGTGAAAGCACAAGTTACTGCAAATGATGATATATGAATTTGCTGATCTAGTTCGTTTTTGCTTTGAGTAGTTTTGACGCTATGCTTTAGTTTCTCAATTTCATCTCGCTTTAACACAAACGTGATCAGAACATGAACATCATCATCTGGAACATCTCCGCTCAAGCCTGAGTCCCCAATACTCTGAATACCTTTCAAAATGTTTGATGCGATTACATTTGAATCTTCGATGATGTCTTTACTACAATAAGGCAACGAAAGTGAGCTGGTTGTGATCAAATCTTGTCCTTTTTGTTGAGATTTGTGAATGGATGCCCAAGATTTCATGAAATGATTGATACTCCTTCCATCACCTGCCAAGTGGTTAGACGTTACTCCGACAGAAAAGCCTGAGTTTGCAAACACGGTGAATTGTACGGCCAAGACAGGCGCCACGTGTGTGGCATTTGATGACGACGACGGACGGATAGACGGCAGTTTTGGGACAAGAGATTGAAGCGTTTTAACATCTCTTGCATGGTTTCCAACAACAAGATGGTTAAAATCAGCGTCGGATTCAGTGACGACAACTTTGACGGCGGCATCCCCTTCATTGAAAAGAATATAGGGAACGTGGGGTGGAGGAGGGCAGGTGAGACTGCCGGCAAAGGGGAAGAAATGACGGAGAGTTTGAGAGAGAGATTGCTTGAGATGGGGAAGAAGAGTTTGTGTGAAATGAAGTGTTGGATGAGGGAATTCATAGAAGAAAATTCGCTGCACAGGGTAACAAGTTGACCATATAACGTCAAAGGAAGTGAGAGGAACGATGGTTGTGGACACAGAGCCTTGTGGTGGCGCAACCTGTATTTGATCAATAACTTTGACTGTACTTGGCTGAGTTGCCATCTCCGGAAAACAAAACAGAGTAAACTGTAAAAGGTTTAATTAACTTTATTGTTTGAATCTCAGAAAAACCAACATAAAAAGGAATTGACAGTGGCTATGAAAAAGCAGTAAGAAAGATAGATGTTTATGAAACATGACAATTTGTGTAATTGACCAATATTATATAATCAAAATGAGTGGCGCAGCAGGCAGATGCTCTTAAGTGATCGACCACTAGCTCATTTTGCGAATCAATTGTGATTGATTTGGGAATATGGTTCGGCGTATCCATTTTTGAACAACTTTAGATGATATATTATTCTATAAGCAGTCTTTAACATCTAGACTTCTAGAGGATCCTAAGTCCTAACTCCTCATGGTGCACATTATTAATTGAATATTGGTTGCAAGAAAACAAATTTGTTATATATATTAGAGCATCCACAATGGGTAAGACCTAAACACAGGATCTATTTGTGTCATATCATCAAATATGGGTCCTCTTTTTTAAAAATGGATCTTTCCATTTGGATCCTATTTATTTAGGTATCTTTTCTCCACAATGAGGCTAAATTGAAAAGGAGAAAGCGAATTTTCAAAAATACTAAAAGAAAAAAAGAAAAAGAAAAAGAGAAAGTGGATTTTTTTTCCAAACAATCGTTACTTTTCTTTAAATATATATATATATATATTAATAAATAAATTATATAATATATTTTAAATATCAACACTATTAATAATTATTTAACAAATTATAATTAATTTAAAATTAACACAACCGAATTACATCAAAAAAAATATATATATTTAAGACAAAATATTTAATTTTTTTTTAAAAAAATGTTATTTTAAATTTGACGAGTCTAGTATTCATAATTCTAGTATAGTAAAATTAATTAAAAAGTAATGTTTTCATTCAAATTATTTTAATTTCACTCAAATAAATTTTAAAATTATAATTAAATTTATTTATATTTTTTCATTATATATATAACTATTGAAATTAATATTTATTTATTTAAATTTAAATAATATATATATATATATTAAATTTATTTATATTTTTTCATTATATATATAATTATTGAAATTAATAATTATTTATTTAAATTTAAATAATTTATATATATAAACCTAATGATTGGGAGGTATTGAGAACCTAAATCCAATCATTGGTCAAGACCCAAATAATATTCCACATTTGGAACTCAATTTGGCTCTACTCTGGTAGGCTCCACATTTGGATCTTATTTTTTAGATCTCATTATCCGCCATTGTGCTCGTACACTAGATTCACTTTTATTTGGGTCTTATATTTTAGGTCTCAAAAGAGCCACATTGTGCCCATACATATACATTATTTCTTTACAAATTTTAAAATTAAAAAAATGAAAGATTAGAAAATTCTGAAAATTAAATACGGGATATGTGGTTTAATTATTAAACTTTTAGTTATCCAAAAGCCATAAAATTTGTGTTAAAATTTGGAAATTCTTTTTTTTAAAACTAAAATTTGGAAGTTCTTAAAGCCAAATAAGAGTTAGGAAACTATCTGGTCCTTGTTTTTTCTGGTTTTTTTAAGCTCATTTGTATGAGAGAGAAAATAATCAACAAATTTTGACCATATATACTTAGGTATCATTAGATTAAATAAAATCTTGGAAGGAAAAAAAATGAGAGAAGGTAAAAGTGATCTTAACCATTCAAACCATCATAATAATCAATAATTTTGGACTTTCGTTAAAATTGCTTAATTTAAGAGTACTTTTTACACCGTTGACTGAATAAATAAATTTCTATTATACCGTATGTTTACCATAAAAATATTTTTTATTATAGTGCATGTTAAATGTTAATACTTAATAATGATTAGTCTCCTTCAATTTAGATTTTTTGACGAAGCAGAAAGCGATAAATAATAAAAGTGATAAATATTATAATGCATGTTAAATGTTAATACTTAATAATGATTAGTCTCCTTCAATTTAGATATTTTGACGAAGCGAAAAGTGATAAATAATGAAAATACACAATTGTTCTAAATTATTTTTACTGATGAAAAAATTGAATTAAAAACCAAAAGAATTCGGGTCTTATTTATAGGTGACTTTTATCCTAAACTTGGGCTCCAAATACATGAGCTCAACGTAACCAAAATAATAAATATTAGAGATCTTACTTGGGTTCTAAGTACTTAAGCTCCAAGTTACCAAAATAATAATTATTAGAGATCTTTATAAAAGATCTTAGTTGATGACAAATAAAATAAATATGGAAATGACACTGATTAACCTGAAAGAAAGATAAATTTGTGCTAATGTCCCCTACCAACAGACCAATTAAAGATGTCCTACATCATACACCCCTTCTTAAAAAATAAACCCGTGCTCGAGTTTTGCGTTTTTTTTTGCAGGTAATATTCGAGTTATACCATCTTGTCAATTACATGTTTGAATGAATATTCTTCGCATGGTAGAAATAATGTTGGATCTTCAAAATCTAATTGAAGAAAAACAATCCTTTCAAATCTCCCATGAAAAAATTACAAGTCAATCTTCTTTGATATCCCAAACGAATAAGGATCCATATCAATAATATCACACAATCTGTCATCCTTGTAAAGTTTCTCCATGGACAACGAATCATCTTCCAATTGTACTTCAACCACATCTAAAGTGCAATCAATATCAATGGTTAGATCATAGTCTTCAACTTCAAACATCTAAGGCTCATCTTTAATTCCTTCAGCGTACAATTTCTACTTCATAAGAAGTATCTTCAATATTATGGATGCCTTTGAATGTTGAAATATTAATATGAATCTTGTAATCGTTGTTTCCTTGTGTCCTTCTTAAGCCACAGCCTTCTCCCTCCTCAACGGGAAGATTTCAGTTCCATAAGACTACTGTTGTAGCAGGATTCTGAGCCACTGGCGTCAGACTGTGAGTCAGCTCACCAGCCCCTCCACGCTCTTGTTCGATCATCCTATTGCTGTTTTCCACTAGTGCCCCCAATTGTCGAAGAACTTCGGTCATCTAACCCTCAAGCCTCTCAAGTCGTGGTTGCAATAAGTTGTCAACGGCGCCTGTAACAACTTGAGCTGCTATTGCCCTCATCCTTTGATCACCATCATTAGGATGGTTGTTTCCTGGATCATCGCGCGCCATCAGAAGGTTTGCGAAAACCTTGCTCTGATACCACTTGATGAAGCGGAAATTGATAAATAAAAAAACACACAATTGTTCTAAAAAACTTTTTACTGATGAAAAAAATTGAATTAGAAAACAATAGAATTCGAGTCTTATTTATAGGTGGCTCTTAGCCTAAACTTGGGCTCCAAGTAACCAAAATAATAAATATTAGAGATCTTGTTGGATATGGCTTGTATTTATAATGGTTACTAAACGGGATTCAACCAATGCTGAGACTTTCCTTGAGACGTGGAAAACGTTTGAAAGTAGGAGATCATGTTTGAGGAAGGCTTGAAGACCGAAGATGAATTGAAGAATCAGATTCCGGAAGGAACTATTGAGTGGATCACAATACAGACATAAGTGCACAGATAGCGGTACGAACCGCCGCACATTCCAGTGAGATCACGCGGTGTAGACCACGACATAGGCAAAAGACACCAATCGTGGTATTCTGAACGGTGGATTCCAAAGATCTTTTGCGGTGCAGGGCTTGGGTTGCAAACGGCGGTAATAGCGGATTTTGCCCAGATCATGAATTTTACATGGAAATTGGAAAGATTTTCTTCTGGAAGTTCTTATGCTTATTAGAAAAGGAAAAATAGTTTGTCTTCATGCAGAACTAGAAGTTCTTGTGCTTGAAGGAAAATGATTTCTCTTTACAAGAAGACTTGTCGAAAAAGGAAATAGTATTTATATGAAACAAGTAATTTTTGTATATATAGGAGTATACTTTTCCTTTATCTTAAACTCTCTGTAACTCATATAAATAGACCATGATAACTAGGTTATTATGTGTAGAGCAAAATATCAAATACTAGAGAGATCTCAAAGTGGGCATTGGGTGTTATCGGGTTTGATGTATTTTGGAGAGAGATTCCTGAGTGTGTGGTTGTAACAATTTACTACATAGTGAAACTTTCTCATATCGCCCTGACGGTCGTGGTTTATTCCCTGATTAGGGTTGCCACATAAAATTCTTGTGTTGTGTGTGATTAGATTTGATTACTTTTTTTTATCTCATCTTTCTTTATTATTGTGTTTGTTTGTGGTCTATCTGGCAACACTTCCACGTAATGATTTGTTCGCTAACAGATCAATCTTACATGATGACAAAGAAAGTAAATATGGAAATGACACTAATTGACCCAAAATAAATATAAAATTGTGTTAATTGCCCCTCCATTGGACCCACTAAAGATGTCCTACATCATCTTTTAACAAAGCACAAGTGCACAACATCTTATTAGGCACATCCTGTATATATGCATGTTGTGCTCTTACAATTACAGAAGAAGAAAAGAAAAATCGAAACAAAACAATACAATACAAAAATTAAAATGGTTATCAAATCCTTAGCTCAGCATTGAAGAGCTCCAATTTTTTGTCGGTCGACTACAACACCAATCTGAGCTCCACCTACCTCCTCCCTACTCTCATTGAAAGAAAAAGAACATTACACACAACCTATATCGACATTACAACAAGGCATATCTTGTAAAGCAAGCTGTGCTAAATTGTGGGTAACAAAATTTGAATTTCTGCAAGCAAAATTGACATTACAACAAGGCATATCTTGCAAAGCTAACCGGATTTCATCGATTACAATTTACAAGTCCTAGGTATGTCTCCTGCTTTATTTTTAGTTTCTTAAAACATGGATTGACACATTTCATGCGGCCCACGACACTCCTATATTGTTTATTTATTTTGTATTGGGGTCGGGAAGAGGGTTAATTGCACAAAATAGTTGACTGTACTTGGCTGAACTGCCATCTCCGGAAAACAAAACAAAACAAAATTAAAGGTTTAATTAATTTGTATGAGTGGCAGTTGGGTCTATATATTATAATCAAAATGAGTGGTGCAACAGACAGGTGCTCTAAATAGACCGGCCAGTGACCACTAGCTCATTTTGTGAGTTGTTAATGAGCTGGTGAATATGGTTCGGCGTATATATCATTATATCCGAAGCATTTGTCCATTTTAATTTGAACAAGATGTCTGCAACAACTTTAGATGATATTCTATGAGCAGTCTTTATCATCTAGAGGACCGTTTCGTACTGTTGAACCATATAAGAAGCAATCAGCTGTGTCTAGTGACAGGTCCACAGTTAGTAACATACACCGACATCACAGCTGATTGCTCTCACTTCTTTCGATAAGAAATAGGCGCCAAGAACAAAAAGAAAGTTGGCACTCTTTCTAACTACCCTGGTTCAGCTGAGGTCAGCAATATGTAAACAACAATATGGTCCATCAGATCAGACACATCAGATGCTCTCTCCGGAAATCACGGAAGTTGTTAGATTCAGGATTGAGAGTCTCTAACTCTGTATATAAACACACTTTATGTGTGTGAGTGTAATTATCCAGAAATCAAGAAATAGAAATCCAAAAATGCTCTCAAGTCTGTGAGCTTTATTGTTCATTTCTTTGCGTTTAATATAGTTTTCTCTTAGATTTTCATGTACTTTGCCTTGTACATTGATATAGTTTTTTTTACTAGTTTTTTAAAATAGGTGGTTTAATTTGACAATTTATCGTCGAGATTATTTAAATTTTCTCCCATTTAAAACCACTACTCATAGAGTCATATGTATGAGGTTCATGCTTTTAAAAATATATTTTATTTTTGGAGGGCTATGGCCTGCCGGCTCTGCCTTACTAGCTCCCTTGCATCTGCCTCTGCTTAGACATGACCGCAGTTCGGTTCAAACCGTGGAATTGAACCGTAACCGTCGGAAAAAATCAGATTCGAAATCGGAATTGGGGTTTCGGTTCTGGAACCGAACCGGACCGGAACCGTGAGCCTTAAGGTTCTGGTTCTGGTTCTAGTTCTAGTTCCTTAAAAAAATCAGATTGGAACTGGCGGTTCGGTTCCGGTTTTGGAACCGCCGGTTCTAGCCACTTATTTATTTATTTTTTCTTTTCAACGTTGACTATTTCTTCCTCTCTCTCTTTCTTTCTTCAAAAATCTCAGATCTCTCTCTTTCTTTTCTCTCACCTTTTTAATCTCTCATCTCCTTTATCTCTCTCTTTCTTCTTTCTTATTTTCTCTCTTTCTTTCAAACCCAGATCAAGCGATGAGCCAACAACGAGCGCTCTCCGGCGATCTCTTCTTCATCCCGTCGCCAGTCGCCGACGATCTCTTCTTTGATCGATCTCTCGCCGGAGATCTCTTCTTGACCCCGTCGCTTGCGATCTCTTCTTTGATCCCTCTCTCTCTCTTCAATCTCTCTCTCTCTCTCTTTGATATCTTTGTTTGATCTCTGGTTGTGGTGGTGGGTGATTTAGATTTTGAGGTTGATTTGTTATTTGGGTAATTTGGGGTTGGTTTGTGTGATAAAAGGGATATGGGATTTGTGATCCGTGTGATATTTGTGTGATGAAGCCATGAACTCATGAACAGATTCTGATTTTTTTTAAAAGAAATCGAACCGTCTAGAACCAAGGAACCGGACCGGAACCAAAACCTCCTTCCAGACGGTTCCGGTTCCGGTTCCGATTCCATATCCCTCTAGAACCGGAACCGGAACAGACTGTTCGGAATCGGAACCGAACCGTGGCTATGTCGTCCTGCTACTGCTAGTACACAAGGCTATATCAACCTCCATAGATAGCCCATGTAGCCTGGGCCATTTGTCTGCATTTTTTTCATAATCTTAAAAAAATATATATTTATATTATTATTTCATTGAAAATTTTAAAAATAAAGCAATAAAATTATAATCTTATATTCTCAAAATCAATAGATTAAATTGATATTAGTTTAAACAATATGATATTAATGTATAACAACATAGATAAAATTAAATTTATCCCTAACATATATTTCAAAATTTCAAATTTGGCACTGTTGCTCACTTAGAGGAAGAAGTAAAAATTGATATTAATCTTATAACAACTCAGATAATATTAAAAAGAACTAATTACCCCGAACTCCCCTGAGGTTTGCTCTTTTACATGTGAAAACAACTTTATTATTAATTGACACTCACTTCCCCTGACGTTAGTCAAACTTGGTCAAACTTAACCGTTGTCCATGTTTGAATGTCAAAAGTAATGGTGATTTTGTCATTTCAAGCTTATTGAAAAATTGAATTAAAAAAAATGAAAAAAATAAAATTAAAATAACAACAAAAATGGAAAACGAAAATAAAAAACAAAATCGGAAGAGATCTGGAACTCCAGTTTTCCCAACTCCATCAACCTCCGGAGAATGGATCTCCAATTCTTCACCGATCCATGGAGGAGATCCTTCACTTCACTAAAAACTGATCCAACAGCTCAATTTGTGCTCAAACCCCCCGTTCTCAGAAAAAAAAAAAACCAGAACCTCAAAACATTATTAAAAAAAAAATTGAGATCTGTGAATTAAAAATTCATGTCACTCTTTCCCACTTCATCCCTCCCAAATCCACCATAATCTACTTAGCTGTTCTCGTATCCAAGGATAAAACCCAGAAAAATGGAAGAGAAATGCAGGAAGAAAGAGTAACCAATGAAAGAAAAAATGGAACTTCCGTCGGGGAGAGAGAAAGTGTGGTGAGCTTTTGTGTGTGGATTTTGGATTATTGGGGAATTAATTTTAGGATTCAATTAAAAGGAGATTGCTTTCAATTTTTTGTGTTCGGTTTGATGCATGGCGATTGATGTGATTCAAGTGAAAGGAGATTGCTTCTTCCTCTTACATGGACTGTGTGTGGACATTGAAATTATTATCAAAGCGCTTTGAAAGGAAAATGGTGCTAGGTGTTGCTTCGATTCATGGTAGTGCCGTTGGTGGCAGCTTTCAATTAAATATGAAAGCAATCTATTTTCAAAAAAAAAAAAATCTGGGAGCTTCAAGACATGTTCATATATATTTTCATTTTTTTGTTAATATATATTTCTGTTTTTATTTTAATTTATTTATGTTACTATTATTTCTACAATCAAAAATTATTTTATTTTAATAAAATTAATGGAGCTCCGATTTGTAATTTATTTTATTTTTGGAATTTAATTTGATCTCGATCAATTTTCTTTTAATTTTCAGTTCATCTCCACCATTCATCTTGATATGGACGGAGTAGATCAATTTAAAAAAAATGGTTTTTGTTTTTTGTGTTTGATTATGTATTACTTTTTTAAAAAAACAATTGATAATTTTAGGGGTATTTTGGTATATTGACAGTCAAACTCAGTTAACAGTTAAATTTGACCAAGTTTGACTAACGTCAGGGGAGATGCGTGTCAATTAATGATAAAGTTGTTTCTATGTGTAAAAGAGCAAACCTTAGGGGAGGTTGGTGTAATTAGTTCTATTACAAATATTCCTCATATATATTTCAATAACATTTTCTCACTTTCTCACTAAGAGGAATAATAAAATAATAATAATTCAAATTCAAGTATTCAACCCACATATAAATACTGCTTATATATATATATATATATATATATATATATATATATACACACTTTTGTGGTGACAGCAACTCTGGTGATTGACATTTTAGAACATGGTCATTACCGAATTGAATCTCAAATACCGCTTTGAAGTAGACATGACGCCGGTTCGGTTCGAACTAGAGAACCGAACCGGAACCGCCACGAAAAAACCGGAACCGGAACCGAAAAATTAGGTTCCGGTTCCAGAACCGGACCGGAACCGGTACCGGACGGTTCCGGTTCCAATTTCGGTTCCAAATTATGCAGAACTGCCCGGTTCGAACCGGACTGGAACCGGCGGTTCCTGTTCGAACCGGGCGGTTCTGCACAATATATATATTTTTTATTTTTATTTTCACTTTCTCTCTCTCACTTTCTTTCTTTCTCACTCACTTTCTCTCTTTCTCTCTCTTCTCTTGGTCTCAGATATCAGATCATCTCTCCATTTCTTTCTTTCTCTTTCTTTCTTCTTCTTCCCGTCGACATCACGACGACGACCGCTCTCTTCGTCGACGGCCGAGACTGATCATCTCCATCTCTTTCTTTCTGATCATTCTTTCTTCATTTTTCTTCTTCCCGTCGACGCGACAACGACGGATCTCTTCGCCGATGGCCGACCTACTCTTCATCCCGTCGCCGATCTCTTCTTTCTTTCTCTCTCTTCGATCTCTTCCATGATGGCATGATTCCATCTCTGATCTCTCTTCTTTCTTTTTAATTTTTTGAGTTTGGGTGTGTTTTGAGTTTTTGACAGATGAAAATGATGATGATGGATGGATTTTGGGTGGATGGATGATTGATGAAGTTGATTTTTTTTTTAAATAGGGAACCGAACCGCCGGAACCAGTGGAACCGGACCGGAACCGAAGAACCAGAACCGGAACCGGAACCTCATCGAGGAGGTTCCGATTCCGGTTCTGATTTCCTTGGAACCGGAACCACCGGTTCGGAACCTGAACCGGACCGGAACCGGAACCGGCGTCATGTCTACTTTGAAGAGGTTTAATTTCCTCATAAATGTCATTGAAAATATCCAATTTGTCTCGTTTTCTTCTTGGTGCGGTGCGCACTGATATAAAATATATCAGTGTATTACATGTAGATCATAGATTATGGATAAGCATTGACAAGTGCATACAAACTTGGTCAAAAACAATTGAAATCTAATGGTTCACGTACAACTGAGGTGAAATTTTTCATATATATATATATTATAATCATCCTCGAAGCTACCTCTAATTTCTCTAATTATAACTTCATTATTAATCGTATTTTCCATTTAAATATCTCAACAAATAATTAAAATTAACATAATTATTTTTTTAGAAAAGACTCTTAAATAACTATTAGTAAAATTACAAAAACCGATCAAAATATTAAATTTAATCTTTAAAATAATAAAAACATTTTATTTTTTTAATAAAAATTGTAAATAAAAAGAATTTTAGATAGCACATTAATGTAAACAAAGGATTCACCACCCCCACATTAATGCAGTATTAGACTTCTATTTTGGCCATTTGTCTTGCTCCTCTGTCCCATTTTTGTTTGGTTAATTTTAGTTTCAATTTAATTTATGATTTTATTAATTTTTATTGTATATATTTTAATGAATATATGAGTAATTTTACATATATGAATTTTAGAAATCTAAAATTAATAAGTGTATATATATACACACATTGAAAACTTTTCACCTCAGTGCGCACCGATAAATATTTATCAGTGCATTGTATGTGGACCATAAAATTTAATTGCTTCGACCCAGTCTGTATGCACTTGTCAGTGCTTGTCCATAATCTATGACTTACATACAAAGCACTGATGTATTTTATATCGGTACGCACCGAGAAGAAAATGTCTATATATATATATATATATATTACAATAAAATTAATACGAATATGTATGTGCACTGTGCAGAAGTCTTTTTTTGTTTTTTGTTTTGGGGGGGGGGGGGGGGGGGGGGGGGGGGGGGGCGGCCAAATATGGCGGATCAATTAAAAGATCAATTTTGAGGCGTTTAAACTAGTGGATAGAGAAAGTCTTCAAATAGGCACAGGAAATTGGGAAGGAGGCCACTTGACAGCTCAATAAGACAATAATTTGAGGGTTTGGTTAGGGAGGGGTGAGACTCGAACCCACAATCTCGTGGTATGAGTATGAGAGCTAAGCTTTACTATTAGACCAACATAATCTTCTTAATAGGCAAGCATGCAATTTTTAACTTATAATTTTATTTTTATATATACCATATGTATTGGCAACCACTTGAAATGTCTTAAACAACGTTCCTACAATCAAGACTCTCGCACTCGAACTTAAAACCTTAATAATGCAAGTGTTATGGGCATATTTCAGTTAAGCTGCATAGAAATGATCTTATTCGGTACATCTTCTATGTTGTGCTCTTACAATCTCACGTCTAACATAGTACAAGACAAAGTGGAAACGAAACCAAACAAATTAATACGAAATTTAATGGATGATATCCAAACCTTGCTGAAAAACGGCATTGAAGAGGTGCAATTTGTCACGCTAGCTCGACTACTGAACCAATTTGAACTCCACCTTCCTCTTCTCTACTAATTTGTTACAAGGTCCATAACCAATCAAATTCAAATTAACTATTTTAATTTATAGATGATCTTGTAATTATTATCCACTAACAATATTAATTTTCAACTAGTATATATGCCTATATCATCTCATAAAACAACAGTCTGTAATCATCATACATCATCTACATTAACAAAGGATCTCATTATCTCAATTAGAGTAGGAAGATCGGAGAATAAAAAACAATTAATAGGTATTCAGCTGTTGCTGAAATATGGCATTGAAAATGTCCATTTTATCTCGTTCAACAACTATACCAATGTCAAGTCCACCGTCGTCGTCTCTACTCTCAGCAAGTGAGAAGCATCTATTAGCATCAATATGAACCAGATCGAATTTTTTGGGTCTCCCCCACCCAAAATCAGTTTTATAGACTTGGAATTTTGGTGAGCTAGCAACTGTAACAACACGGCTACGTTTAGACACTTCCATGATACTTGAGATCTTATTCTCTAGATATAAACCTTTCATTGATCCTAATTTACCCACTTCATTGATGTTTCTTCCAATAGCTTTTGCAGCAAAAACAATCCCACTTTCTCCCATTAACTCTCTTCTTTTAGCTGGTACGAGAATGAATGTCAAACAGTTTCCAAAATAGTTTGCTGGTATTTCAGACAAAACCCTTTCTCTACAATCTACTAGAGCAAGGAAATGATAATCCACGTCGTCGTCGTCATCTGGGCTACCGTTGATTTGCTCATGTAGCTTCATTAAATTTACCCACGTTAAAGCACAAGTTACTACATATGATGAAATATGAATTTGCTGATCTACTTCGTTTTTGCTTTGAGTAGTTTTGACGCAATGCTTTAGTTTCTCAATTTCAGCTCGCTTTAATACCAAATTGATCAGAACATGATCATCATCATCCGGAGCATCTCCGCTAAGGCCTGAATCCCCAATACTCCGAATACCTTTCAAAATGTTTGATGTGATTCCATTTGAATCTTCGACGATGTCTTTACTACAATAAGGCAACGAAAGTGAGCTGGTGGTGATCAAATCATGATCTCCTTGTGGTGATTTGTGAATGGATGCCCAAGATTTCATGAAATGATTGATGCTCCTTCCATCACCTGCCACGTGGTTAGACGTTACTCCGACAGAAATCCCTGAGTTTGCAAACACGGTGAATTGTACAGCCATTACAGGCGCCACGTGTGTGGTATTTGATGACGATGACGGACGGATAAACGGCAGTTTTGGGACAAGAGATTGAAGCGTTTTAACATTTCTTGCATGGTTTCCAACAACAAGATGGTTAAAATCAGCGTCGGATTCAGTGACGACAACTTTGACGGCGTCATGGCCTTCGTTGAAAAGAATATAGGGCACGTGGGGTGGAGGAGGACAAGTGAGATTGCCGGCGAACGGGAAGAAATGACGGAGAGTTTGAGAGAGAGATTGCTTGAGATTGGGAAGAAGAATTTGTGTGAAATGAAGTGTTGGATGAGTGAACTCATAGAAGAAAATTCGCTGCACAGGGCAACAAAGAAACCATCCAATGTCTAAGAAAGTGAGAGGAACGATGGTTGTGGACACAGAGCCTTGTGGTGGCGCAACCTGTATTTGATCAATAACTTTGACTGTACTTGGCTGAGCTGCCATCTTCGGAAAACAAAACAAATTAAAAGATGTTAATGACATAAATTAATTCATAAGCCTAAGTAGGGTCTCATCAGGTAGACACACGAAAAGATAATGACAAAAAACGGTTATTTTGGGATAAAATCCCTTCCTTCCTCAACAAGAATGGTGTGAGTCTAAATATCTAAACCAAATGGAATGGGGCCATCCATGCTTTCTACAAAACTTTTAAAAGCCAACTCAACTATATTCACATGGGCCTACATTTAGCATCCAGTCTTGGCAGCCCACGTTAGCAAACCAAGGGTTTTTGCCACATCGCCTAAAATAGGACCAAAATGTGGCGCCAAAACCAAATTGTTCCCTCCAATCAGAAAAACAAAATTTAAATATTATAAAAGGTAAACTAATATTGACCAATGGGAGAGGGACACTTGTCCGCCTACTTGGTATGAATGATACTATAAATGATTCAATTCACCTGTCAATAAATGATGTTCCAATTTGGGACATATCAACCACTATTATTTACATTTAATTATGTTTTCAAAAAAAGGTATAAACATGGTCAAATTTGGTTAGTTAGACACAAATTGTGAAATGATGTTCCAATTTGTGTCTAACCAACTAAATTGGACCATATGTATACGTTTTTTTTTTAAAAAAATAATTAAATATAAATGATTGTATACACATGGCCCAATTTAGTTAGTTAGACACAAATTGTGACATCACTTTTTAACAGGTGATTTGAACCCTTTGAACCATACTATAAATGGACTTTGAGTCCCAATAAAATTATTTTGAAGGTTTTCCTATTAATTTTACATGAAGCTTTTCTTCTATATTACATAGCACTTTATTATATTTACTTGCATATTTTTTCTGGGTTTTGTTGTCAACCATCGGGAACGATCGTTGACCCATCATCGGCATCGTTTTCCGACCCTCTTTTCACCTTCAAAACTCTATCCAGATTTACAGCAAGTCCACTTAGCTCGTGTTTCATCTAAGAACTCTCATCGAAAAATTCTTCAAATCTGGTTAACACAGCTTGTGGTGTTAAAAATGTTTTATTTTATTGTTTGAATCTCAATAAACAATATAAAAAGGAATTCAGAGTGGCTATGAAAAAGCAGTAAGAAAGGTAGATGTTTTAATAATTTTCATAAGCAGTGATAGAATCAATCTTTCAACCTACAATCTCAACTCTCTCTCTCTCTATATATCGTGTCATATGGACAATATTTATTTTTCTACATCAAATTCGAAGCCATTATAAATGACCGGCCCTTTTCTATTTATTTACAAAAATCTATCAATTGTTTTCAAACAATATTTACCAATTGTTTTCTTTACTAAATTGCCATTTAATATTGTATCAATTTTTTAAAAAGTAAACTTTTTTTTTCTACCGTTCCCTAATTATCAATCCTAGTCAACCATTGAACTTTTTTTTTAATTTCACTCCAACTCTCATCATTTTCAAAGATAAATTGTCTTCTACAGTTGTTACATGTAATTTTTTTAAAAGGTCAATGATGTCTAAAGTTAGTGATTTGGTGAGACAGTTCCAAAATCACCATTAATTTTTTTAAATGGCTCAAATTAGCTATTTTATAGAAACAAATTATCAATTGTTGCCATTTTGGCCATTAATTGTTTGAAATCCGTTTATTTATATCATAAATTATTAGAATACGGATCAAAATAGTAAAATATGTTTTGCACCGATTTTTGAAATGGTTTTTAAAAGGTTTTAAACTAGTTTTTTTTACCTGTATTTTGACTATTTTTTGAGCATGATTACTTTATAATACAGAAAATATTACCCATAAATTCTTATAAACAAATCTTTACTTTTTATATATAATTAAATAATAAATTAATCATGAAATAAGTTTGATGTCACCCCAAATTAATCAAGGAATAATAATAAGTTTTATGTCACCCATAAACATGAAGTATTATCCATTAAAATAATAAATTAATCAAATCATTAATTTTTATATATAATTAAATAATCAAAATATATAAAATATTGTCCATAAAATTCTTTATGGGCGTCATATCATATATAACAGTAGCTTTCTGTTAGATTTTAATAGAATGGCTGCCAAATGAACAATGTTTTGTTAAAATAGTGATTTTGAAACAATATTTTGTCAAAATAGTGATTTTGGAACAATTTAAACAGTCAATGACCTTTTTGGGACTTAACCACCGATTAATGGTGTCTAGTGCTATTTTCTCTTTTTTTAATTGCTTTTTTTATTAAATAATTTTATTTGTTGTATTAAATTTCTATATTTTGTTATTTTCTTTAAAAACAATATGCTAGATATTTCTTTTTGTAAAAAAAATAATATGATATTAAATGGCAATTTGGTAAATAAATAAAGAGTTATTTAGGAAGTTAGTGATCGGTTTGATTTGTAAATAAATAGAAAAAATATACCATTTATAATGGTTCCAAGTTTGATATAGAAAACTAAATATTGTTCACATAACATATTATAAAGAGACAAAGAGACATTGAATTGAGAGACTAGGTTGGGGAGAGTATTCCATTCCTCAATTTTCATTTGAGTTGTACCGGTTAATACGTTGATCATTAATTGTAATTTGTACGGATGAATCATGACAATTTGTGTGATTGGCCGGTGCGTCGGTTAAAATCAAAATGAGCGGTGCTCTAAGTGACCGTCAACTAGCTCATTTGTGATAGATTTATGGATATGGTTCGGTGTACATATCCGAAGTATGTATCCATTTTTTAACAACTTAAAATGATCTGCTATGAGCAGGAGTCTTTATCATCTAGAGGATCCTTACTCTTTATGGTGTACATTAATAATAATAGATAAGGGATATGTGGTTTAATTATTAAAGTTTTAATTATCCAAAAGCCATAAAATTTGAAAGTCATTTTTTTTTTTACTCAAATCAACTGTCCAGAAATAGTATTTCAATTTGTGTCTAACATGAGATTGTGTTTCAAATTAATTGGAATATGCGTCTACATTTATGGAAAAAGTTGAAAAAAAACTAAATATAGACACATATCTCAATTTAGTTGGTTAAATATAAATTAAGACATTATTTTTAGACAACTAATTTGAATCCCTTTTTTTTAAGTTAAAATTTGAAAGTTCTTAAAAGTTAAAACCCAACCCAATAAGAGTCGACTCTCACCTATCCTTGTCTTTTCTGATTTTTTTAAGCTTATTTGTATAAGGTTAATTAATCAACAAATTTTGACCATATATACTTAGGTGTAACTAGATTAAAAAAAGGTCTAAGAAAAAAAAATAAGGTAAAAGTGATCTCAACCATTCAAACAATCATAAATTCATAATAATCAATAGTTTTGTATAAGAACTAGTGTAGTTTTTAGGGGAATAAGACACTAAAATTTAGTTGCATCATGTGAGTTTGGTTGAAATTGCTTAATTTAAGAGTACTTTTTACACTGATGTACTCGATATACCAAAAAAAAAATCTATTATAGTGCATGTTTACCAAAATAATAATTTATTTTATAGTGCATGTTAAATGTTAATACTGATTAGCCTCCTTCAATTTAGATCTTTTAACAAAGCACAAGTGCACAACATCTTATTAGGCACATCTTGTATATATGCATGTTGTGCTCTTACAATTACAGAAGAAGAAAAGAAAAATGGAAACAAAGCAATACAATACAAAAATGAAAATGGTTATGAAATCCTTAGCTCAAAAACGGCATTGAAGAGATCCAATTTTTCTCTGTTGACTACAACACCAATCTGAACTCCACCTTCCTCCTCCTTACTTTCATTGAAAGAAAAAGGCCCATAAGCACTAATGTGAACCACCCCACAGTTTTTGGCTCTTCCCCAGCCGAAATCAGTCTCATACACCCGAAATTTCGGTGAGCCAGCAACCGAAACAACACGCCCATTTTTCATTGCTTTCTCCGCACCAGCTGACACCGACGTATTGTCTACCTCCGCCAATACTCCTTTACCCAATTCACATAATTTTTTTCCAATAAATTTGGCAGCAACAGCAATCCCACTTTCGTCCATTAGCTCACTTCTTTTAGCCGATACGATAAAGTACATCACACAATTACCAAAGTATGTTCTTGGTATTATTGAAAACTCAAACCGTTCTCTACAGTCTGCTAAAGAACAGAAATAGTAAACTGCATCATCGTCTATATTACCACTGATTTTTTCTTGTAACTTCATTAAATTTACCCACATGAAAGCACACGTTACCACATATGTTGTGATGCGTATTTGTGATAATTCTTGGTCATTTTCGCTTTGAGTTGCAATCCAATGCTTCAGTTGCTCAATCTTCTCTCGATTTATCTCAAACGTGACAAGAACATTGTCTGAAGGATCATCATTTTCGACATAGTTGTTCCCACTACTACGTGAATGTTTCAGGAAAATAGATGAGAGTCCCTTCGGATCCTTGACTAAATCTTTATTGTGGTAGGGCAATGAAAGGGAAGTCAAGTCCTCTGCTTTTGATCTATGAACCGATGCCCAAAATTTCAAGAAGTGGTTGAAACTCCTTCCATCAGCCACCACGTGATTAAACGTCAAACCAATGGAAATTCCTGAGTTTGGAAATACAGTAAATTGAATAGCCATAGTAGGCACCACATGGGTGGTGTCTGATGACAAACGTGTAGGCTGCAGTTTTGGGAAAAGAGATTTAAGAGTTTTAACATCTCGTGCATGGTTGCCTGCAAGATGGTTAAAATCGGCATCCGATTCAACGACGGTTACATGAACGCCGTCTCCTTGGTTGTAAATAATATAGGGCTCGTAAGGTGGTGGAGGACAAGTGAGATTGGCAGCAAACGGAAAGAAGTGACGGAGAGTTAGAGACAGAGATTCTTTGAGATGGGGAATAACAGTTTGTGTGAAATGGAGTGTAGGATAAGAGAATTCGTAGAAAAAAATTCGCTGCATGGGACAACAGAAAAGCCAAATCATGTCAAAGAAAGTTAGAGGAACGCTTGTTGTGGAGACAGAACCTGGCGGTGGCGCAACCTGGCTTTGATCAATAACTCTGACTGTACTAATTCCCTGAGATGCCATTTTCTGATACCAGGGAAACAGATGCTGCAATTTTGAGGGGAAAACTAAAACTTCAATAAATAAATAAATAAATATATATATATAATTTTTCTGATGTCAGTTCGTCCTGACACATCTTTAAATATGGACCATTAGATTTAATTGTTTTGATCCAATGTGTATACATTTGTCAAATTTCTCCATAATCTATGACCAAAATTCAAGCAACTGGTATACTTTATATGAACTGACGGAAGAAAAACTATATGTATATATATAGTGTTATTCTCATATGCATTACACGTAGATAAATGTATACCGATTGCTATGGAGACGTGACAAGTTGAATGAGCTCTTACACCGAGCTTATTGGACGGAGGTAACAAGTGAACGGTGGACGGCGGTAGCAAGTGAACGTTCAACATATAGTAGTAATTTTTATTTTATATTTTTTTAGATACACCTAGAATTATTATAATAGAATGTGGTTTTCTAAGATGCACATCAGATCTTGGAAAAAAGGGTTCAGTTGCCCAAGCATGGCATGTAAATTATTATAATTGAATAATCATTTTATATGATATACATAATACATTGAACAGAAGATGTACGTTGTTGATGTATTCAAAAGCTTTCTATATATCTTTTGATATTAAAAAAATTGTGCGGACAAAATATCGTTATTGATATGCCCATCATATTTACATTATAAAAATTGTGGGTTTAAATTGTGTTCTCCTATCCTAAATTCTTAATTTAATATAATAATTCAAAAAAATATCTAAGAATTATGATTTAAATTATTATAATTGATTAATCATATCATATTATATATTGAAAAAAACTAAACTCTAATATAAAATGTTTAAACGAAAAGAACAATTAAAAATGAAAGGATGGATTAATTCTATTTACAAAATTATAATGGGTAGTCATTACTCATTAGAATAGCGTCTGATCAAATGGGTGACCACTAGGGTAATTTTTCTTACGAAAGTTTATTTGTCACATTGTTTGTCTATAATGGCTATTTTGAACTGAACTTCCCATATAATGTTTATTTTGACGGCGCTTAACCAAATTGGTAGACATTAGGGTAATTATCTAACAAAATGCCCTTAAATGATATTCCATGAGCAGTCTAATGCTATGTTTGAGATTGTTTTTACTTGGAAAATAATCACTTATTTCTTAAGTTTTTAGCAAATGGGTGTTTGGTAAACTTCCCAAAAGCAGTTTGTTTTACAATTTGCTCATCTAATAAGCAGCTTTTGAGAAGTTGTCTGGGGGATGCTTTTTAAAGCAAAAGTTAGCTTATTGTTTATGTAATGTCTAAAATGTCCTCACTATTTTATTAAAAGACAATATTACCCTCATGTGTAATAATAATATAATAAAAAAATAAAAAATATGAAAATAAATAAAAAAATGATCGGGAATGGTGGTGACCACCGCCGGAGGTTGATGCCGGAGGAGGACCGGCATTCACCGACGACGATCCCGCAGCAGTCGTAGCGCGACGGAGATCCGATCCGATCCGATCTACTTCGCGACGGAGATCTGATCCATAACGGCAGCCATAACACTGTGTTCTACTTCGCCGACGGAGATCTGATCCCGTCTGGTTCGTTGCACTATCGGTTCATCAATGGCGTCGACGAGTTCCGGAATCGGCGGCGACTTGGTCACAACGAGAACCGTACGAGCTTGATGAGTAGCGGCACGGGATGAGCGGCGGCCTGTGAGATGGTGAACGAGCAACTGTTGGTGTGATGCGGCGGCATGTAGGTTTTCAAGCAATCGGGTCAAGCCACAAGTCGGGTATTTTTGGGCCTGGTCTTCAACGAGCCCATTCTCTCCCAAGCTATTTGAAAAGCCCAACACTATCATTTAAAAATTGTTAGTACATTCAAATGATGGTTATTTTTGTCATTTCATCAAATAAGTATTCCACCATTTCAAAAACAAAACAATTTTAAAATTCAGTTTACCAAACACTTACCCACTTTATTGTTAAGCTAATTATTTCTAAAGTTAAGCTATAAGCAAATTATTTTTTAAGTAAAGCAATCCCAAACATAGTCTAATTATGGTATACATAAATAAGAATATTTGTTGTGAGATTTTTTTTTAATATGTTAATACATAAATATTAATTCTATTAATGCTAGATTTTTTTTAAAAAAATTTATTGATTAATTATATTTACAAAATTAAAATGGGTGGCCATTAGAGTAGCGCTCGACCAAATTGGATGCAATGGTAATTTTTCCAACAAATGGCCATTTCCGTCACATTATTTGCCTATAATGTCAATTTTGAATCGAATTTCATGTAAATGATTATTTTGATAGTGCTTAACCAAATGGGTGGAGACCAAGATAATCATCCCTAACAAATATGCAAGGTTGGCCTTGAGATTTTTGGGGCCCGAGGCGAACTATAGAAAATGAGAACCTCGATACTCTATGTATGTTTACTTGATTGCTTTTTTTTTTTTCTTTCTCCAGTAAATACTTATAAAAATCAATATAATATCTCAAACTCAAGACTATAACACAACCAAATAACAAATAAAAAGTTACCAAACTAAAATTTTTATAATTGCATCAAAGAATATATCATTTAAAACTTATTCATCTCACATTTTTAGCAGCAAAAGTACTAATTAAGCTTACATAAAAAATAAAAATAAAAAGGGTTTTTGAAAAAGAAAAAAAAATTTATTAATTTAATTACCTTCGAAACAATGATTTTTGAATTTTCGTATCAAGAGGGTTTTTAGAGTTTTTTTAGAAATATAAAAGAGAATTATTTGTGACTAACACGAGTGTTGAATGATTCAACCCACCTACCGTCACCCTTGATCCAATGTTGCTATTGTAAGAACGATAATTGGGGTTTCATTGGTAGGCTCTTTTTTATATAAAAAATTATGTGTATGGTAGACCATTTTTAATGTCATTTATGGGTGGAGAGACAATATTTGTATCCATCTAAAATTGTTTGTACACCACAAATTTATATATTTTCAAATTTTCAAATTTCAATATTATCCTTAAATTAAATTATTAATATTTTATTAAAACAAATAATAATTTTTATAATGATTTTACTGTTTTGAATAGTTGACTAACTAACTCAAATTAAAAAAGGAAGTAAATAAAATAAAAATAGTAAAGAAAAACAAAAATCCAAATCAATAAATGGCTGAACTTCTTCTATGCCTAAAAATTAAATATGGAAGGATGTTGCCTCCTCCATTCTAGAGCAGGCAAAATGGAGGAGATAGCCACCTATAAGGGTTTGGGTTAGGTATTATTCGGTTCGGGCTATTAATGGATCAACACGTTAAATCCGTTAAGTAAACAGGTCGTGTTTTGGTTGAATCACACCCAACCTGATAACCCATTTAACACGATTAAATATTAAGGGTAAATATATAATTTAAAAATATATAGAGAAAACCTAAGTACTTTAGATTCTTCATTCTATCTTTTACGGTTTACGTGGTCTTCAAGATCAAGCGTTCAAAGAAATGTATTCTCCATTATTTTAAAGAAATGTGTTCTCCATTATTTTAATTCTGTTTTTTTAATTATTTCATATGGATATTATGCTTAGATTTATTTTTGGATGAATTTTATATTTGAGACAACTGTATTAAATTTTATGGGATTTTATTTTGAATCAACATTTTTGTTACTCTTGATCATTTTCATTTATTAAATGAGTGTTAGTGGATTGAATTATGTAATTAAATTACTTTAAAATTTTAAGTAGGAAATGAATTAATGGAATTGTAATTTATCATACATAATCTATAAATTAATGGGTTAAATGGGTCTAATCAGGTAACACCTAATTTAATGGGTCGTGTTTGGATTTCGACCAATGACATGATAAGCTTAACGGGTCGTGTTAGGGTTGAACAAAAATTAACCGGGTGTGTTTGAGTTGATATAAACACGACATAATACCCTAATTCTAGATGGAAAAATGGAGGAGGCATTCACACACACAAAGGAAGAAAAAACCCTCGTATCTGATAATATTTTTAACATCTTTTTTGGTGTAATGATAATTTAAAATCTCATTTGTTTCTGTAAGTTTTGTGGGTTTCTCACAGCTATGATTTTAATTATAGGGCTCAAAAAATAAATAGCACTTTTTGGAGGTGGTATTTCAACAATGTCACTGCTTTAATAACTTATGTTTAAAAGACACCTATTATGGTGAACAGACAAAAATACCCCAAATTGTTGTTCCACATCAGCTTTCTTTCATTCAGTTTACAGTGACAAAGTTGTAAAGTAGAGAGAGAAAGTCTGGTTGAAACTCAGGCAATCACTTGAACGGTGACAGAGTGGCGCTATGCAGACGCATTCGGGGGTCGAGCTCCCCGCCGAGCTCGCGGTGGTCCCGGTCAGCTCGCGGGGGGGCAGGGGGCAGCGGCCCCAGAGCTTTTTTTTTTTAGTTCATGAAAAAGCTCGGAAAAAGCTCGAAGCCTTATGCAAAAAGATCGGGCAGAGCAATTCATGAAAAATCTCGGGCAGTTCATGAAAAAGCTCGGAGCTTTTATGAAAAAGCTCGGAGCCTTATGCAAAAAGCTCGGACAGAGCAATTCATGAAAAATCTCGGGCAGTTCATGAAAAAGCTCTGAGCTTTTATGAAAAAGCTCGGAGCCTTATGCAAAAAGCTCGGGCAGGGCAATTCATGAAAAATCTCGGGCAGTTCATGAAAAACCTGGGATGAAAAAGCTCGGAGTTTTTATGAAAAAGCTCGGAAAAAGCTCGAAACCTTATCCAAAAAGCTCGGGCAGGGCAATTCATGAAAAAACTCGGGCAGTTTAAGAAAAAGCTCGGAAAAAGCTATGAAAAAACTCGAAGACTTATTAAAAATGCTCGGAGATTCAAAATTAACAAAACTGATATCCTTGAAAAAAAAGCTCGGACAACAATTTAAAAGACTCGGATAGTTTTATAAAAGGCTCAGACACAGTGTTAAAAGTCTTGGACCCAGATCTTCATCATCTTATACATAAATTTTACCAACTCAATTTTCAGACAAGTTTATTGTAGAGAGAGAGAGATGAGTTATTGAGTTCATTGTTTGAAGCGTGGAGATGAAAGTACAAACAGAATAAAAAATTGATTATTTAAGGGCAATTTTGGTAGTTCACCATAATAGGTGCCTTTTAAACATAACTTATTAAAGCAGTGACGTTGGTGCAACACACCTCCAAGAAAGTGACATTTATCACCATTTCCACTTTAATTAAATATATTGATTTTAAATATTTTATAATTTAATTATTTATAATATTTTTTTAAAATTAAAACAAAGGCATATTTGGTAATGTGTGGAGTGTGTTTATAGAATTTCATATTTCAAAATTTTTAATTGGGTGTAGTTACAAAAAGGGGTGCATATACAAATTTTCAGGGATGTAATTCTTACTAGTTTCCATCGGTGGGCCTTTTTAAAAAAGAAAATTATGTGTATGGTGGATCGATTTTAAAGCCATTTATGAGTATGTTTTATTTAAAATTTTATATGAACTATATTTTAAAATCAAATTTTTTTCTTAACTATAATTAGGGGGCATAGAGGGTTGTGTCACTGGGCTTCCCCTAAGGCCGGATTTGTAAATATACCCTTCAATGATATTCTATGAGCAGGGTGTGCATAAATAATTAAATATTTTTTGTGAGAAAAAAAATAGTTTAATATGTTAATACTAGGGGCGGACCCACATAGGGACCAGGTGGGGCCCGTGCCCCACCTCAAATTTTCAAAAAAAATCATTTTATGTTTAAATATATATATATATATATATATATATATATATCACAAATAACACATTATGACATATGTTGTTATACAGCACTGATGGTTTATTGTTTTCATTTCATTGTTTTAGCCACTGGTTCAATTCTCACCATAAGCAAAACAAATATCTTTTAATATCTATTTTTATTTTACACTCGTTTCCAATTCCTTTATCAAATCTCTATTTTCTTATACAACAAAATAATCCATTTTCTTTTTCCCCTCATTGTTAAATTCTTTAACTATCCTTAATTTGTGGTTTACTTAATTCAATTCTATTATATAGTAAATTATCTTATCTATTATTATTTTGAAATTTTCTTATTTCTAATATTTTTAGTTTAACATACCTAACATATCCAATCAATAAACCCTAAAATCTCAAATTTAAATTTATTATATTAAAATAGTCCATCTATTATTATGATTCATTTTATTTTATCCTTTATATTTTTCTTTATTTTATTATTCTAATTTATTTAGAATGAATAATTAGAAAAATAAAAAATTCAAAAACATTTCTAGTAATATTTATTAATCAATTATTTTTGTATAAATTTAAAGTGAATTCATTATAAATACAAAACAAATTTTTTTATTATAAAACCATATTTTAATTTTTTTTACGAATAAATACTATAATTTTTCATTTTACATGTTGTTTTTCTTGTTATTGTTTATTTTTTTAATATTTTGTTTCTTGTTTTTAGTTCTTTTAAATGTAAGATTATTTAATTCATTTCGAATAAGTATTCTATTTCTTTTTATTAAAAATTCATTATACCATCATTTTTTATATAAAAAAACACATTTTATTATGATTTTAAATTTTCATTAAATATTTTTAAATAATTGTTTTTTTTTCAAGTGCCTCACCTCATTAAAATTTCTGGGTCCGCCACTGATTAATACGTAAATATTATTTCTTCCAAGGTTCGACTGGTATGCTTTCTTCAATCCGTTTCTGGATTCTGGTGTGGTTTTGAATTTTGATGAAGTTTATGACCAATATGGTTTCGATGTTTAAAAAAAAAAAAAAAAGAAATCTCATGCGTTTCATGAGCTTCACTCTACTGGATTTTTTTTTTTTTTTGCATGTGCATGAAATTTTATGAGAAAATAGCACTAGGCACCATTTATTGGTGGTTAAGTCCTAAAATGGCCATTGACTATTTAAATTGTTCTAAAATCACCATTTTGACAAAATATTGTTTCAAAATCACCATTTTGACAAAACATTGTTCACTTGACAGTCATTCTGTTAAAATCTAACAGAAAGCTACCGTTATGTATGATATAATGCCCATAAAGAATTTTATGGGCAATATTTTATATATTTTGATTATTTAATTATATATAAAAATTAATGATTTGATTAATTTATTATTTTTATGGATAATACTTCCTGTTTATGGGTGATATAAAATTTATTATTATTCCCTGATTAATTTGGGGTGACATCAAACTTATTTCATGATTAATTTATTATTTAATTATATATTAAAAGTAATGATTTGTTTATAGGAATTTATGGGTAATATTTTCTGTTTTATAAAGTAATCATAGTCAAAAAAATAGTCAAAATACAGGTAAAAAAACCAGTTTAAAACCTTTTAAAAACCATTTCAAAAACCGGTGCAAAACATATTTAACTATTTTGACCTGTATTCTAATAATTTATGATATAAACAAATGGACTTCAAACAATTAATAACCAAAGTGGCAATAATTGATACTTTTTTTCTATAAAATGGTTAATTTGAGCCATTTAAAAAAATTAATGGTGATTTTGGGACTGCCTCACCAAATCAGTGGTTTTAGATATCACTGACCCAAATTTTATTTATGACAGGTGGTGGGATTCTATTATAAAATAAAATAAATGATGGTGAGAGGGGGAGAAAACAATGGGAAAGGAAAAGAGAAACAAGGGTTAGAGATAGAAAAAAAAAGGGATGAGAGAGATGTAATTATAATTTAAGATTGGCACTCTTTCACTTTCTTATATATTTCATTATCTACTTTGGTTGAACTTGCTTAAAAACAACAGAAATTATTGAATATTTAAGAATAATTAATTCTGAATTTGGAACAAAAACGCCTTATTGATATCAGAAAATAAAAATGACAAATTGTACAAATATTCTCTGATATTAGTTCTAATTGTATGCATGCATATACAACTTTTACTCGAAATTACACTAATATTAGTTTACCAAAATTGTTTTAACGTGGAATGATAAAAATACCTATGGATACTTAATTTATCTTTTATTTTGTTATTCAAAAATTAATAAATTAAAAGTTTTCTCAATCCCCAAACACAGACAATTTAATAATTTTTCTATCTCACAACCATTTACACAAGAACAAATCAATTTCATTCCAATCACTATCAACTTTCTTCATCAATCCGATCTCTTCAATCAAATTCTACAAATAAAAACAACAATTCAATTCCACAGAAACGAAAAATCCATTAAAAAAAAACCACTAACCTCATCCACTAATACATAACTTCTACTTCAATCAATTTAACAAAATCAAAACAAAAATAAAATAATCTGGAAACGGAGAAGTTTCTTCTTCAACAAATCTCACCAAAAAAAAAAAAAATCTTATCAGGCACATCATGTATATATGTTGTGCTCTTCTCATATAAATGAAGCGAAGAAAGCAAAGATCAAAACAAAACAACACAAAATTAATGGATATCAAATCCTTGCTCAAAAATGGCATTGAAGAGATCCAATTTTTCTCTTTCGACTACAACACCAATCTGAAGTCCACCTTCCTCTTCCCTATATTCATTGATAGAGAAAGTCCCATAATCACCCATTTGAACAAACTCACTGTTTCGGGGTCTTCCCCATCCGAAATCAGTCTCATACATCCGAAATTTCGGTGAGCCAGCAACCGAAATAAGACGGCCAGATTTCATTGCTTTACCTGCAGTAGTTAACTCGGCCAATATTCCTTTTTACCCAATTCACTTAAACTTTTTCCAATAAATTTGGCAGCCACTGCAATCCCACTCTCTTCTTTTAGCCGATGCGGAAAAAAATGTCAGACAATTGCCGAAGTATGTTCCTGGTACCATTGAAAACTCAAACCGTTACAGAAGTGAAATGGTAACATGTATCATCGTGTAAACTACCATTAATTTTCTCTTGTAACTTCAATAAATTAACCCACATGAAAGCACATGGTACCACATATGTTGTGATGCGTATCTGTGATGATTCTTGGTCGTTTTCGATTTGAGTTGCAATCCAATGCTTCAGTTGCTTAATCTTCTCACGATTTATCACCAACGTGACAAGAACATTGTCTGAAGGATCATCATTTTCGACATAGTTGCTCCCACTACTAAGTGAATGTTTCAAGAAAAGAGATGAGATCCCATGCAGATCTTTGACTATATCCTTATTATGGTAAGGCATTGAAATTGAAGTCAAGTCCTCTGCTTTTAAGTTATGAACCGATGCCCAAAATTTCATGAAGTGATTGAAACTCCTTGCATCAGCCACCGCGTGATTAAACGTCAAACCGATGGAAATTCCTGAGTTGGGAAATACAGTAAATTGAATGGCCATAATAGGCACCACATTGGTGGTGTCTCTGATGACATACGTGTAGATGGTAGTTTTGGGACAAGAGATCGAAGTGTTTTAACATCTCGTGCATTGTTGCCTGCAAGATGGTTAAAATCGGCATCCGATTCAACAACGGTTACATGAACGCCGTCTCCTTGGTGGTAAGAAGAATATAGGGCTCGCAAGGTGGTGGAGGACAAGTGAGATTGGCAGCAAACGGGAAAAAAATGACGGAGAGTTGGAGACAGAGATTCTTTGAGATGGGGAAGAAGAGTTTGTGTGAAATGAATTGTAGGACAAGAGAATTCATAGAAAAAAATTAGCTGCATGGGACAACAGAAAATCCAATACATGTCAAAGAAAGTTAGAGGAACGGTGGTTGAGGAGACAGAGCCTGGCGGTGGAGCAACCTGGCTTTGATCAATTACTTTGACTGAGCTTGGTTGAGCTGCCATTTTCTGATACCACGAAATTAAAGAGATGCTGCAATTTTAAGAGCAAGTGCTATTGAATATTTACAGAGGAACTAAAACTTCAAATAAATAGGATCTTACCATATCTAATTAAATAGTTAACAAGTGAACGTTTCAATATCTGGTATTTTTTTAGATACATCTAGAATTAGTATAATAGCATGTGGATGTGGTTTTTCTAAAATGCACATCAGATCAATGTCAGAAGGTGAAAAAAAGTGTGCAACTGTGATCCACGATAAATTTTTTATCATACCATGTGATATGCATGGAAAAGAAGATGTATGGAGTTGTATGTATGCTAAGCTTTCTTCATATCTACCGAACTTTGTTGGTTGGCATTTCAAAATAATGCTTTATCACATATTTCAAATCCTGTATCATAAATATATTCAATGTCCTACATATATGATGTTTGATCTCAGACTATCGACAGGAACAAGTATCCTATGTTGAACAATAATTGTGTTGAACTATACTGTTCTTTTAAAAATCCAATGACATGTGTTTTTTTTTTTGTTTAAATATGTGGTCAGAATTTATTTATTTATTTATATCTCTTTAACTTAAATTAAAACTATACCGTTTAATTTGTAAATCCAAATCCTAAGAAAACTCTCTAAAATTTCTGAAAACTTGAATTTACTAGTCTTTATTATTATTATTTTTTTACTAAATAGTCTTCATCTCCTTCCCATTCGACAATCAGTGAAATATTATTTCTTCTCCTCTAACTCTGAATCCCAAGCAACCA